>OY720148.1:2400000-3000000 GCA_963082955.1 Cheilosia grossa
TCTGCTTCTGACAGGAAACATGGTTATTTAAGTGATGTTATCAATTGTCGAACATGCACCTTGGGTGTTATTTAGGATTCTGTGTGTGATTGTTTTTTTTTCCGGAATAGGTGTGTGGCAGCGATTCTCTTTGTTCCACTCTGTCACTCAGTTCACAGATGTTTATTGAATTTAAATAATTTTAGAGGCGCGACAGAAAACAAGTCAACAAGTCGGGTGTCACGTGCGTTCAAGAGGGAGAAGCAAAGTGACTCTAGTTTTGAAGTTGGGAATGGTTTCAGTCGACGAGGGGTTAATATTTAAGAAGCGGACTGACGACGAGGTATTTGGAGACGTGCTGGATGACGCAATTGACTGAAGAAGAGGTAGGTAGATGGCGATGTGTCTTTTTGTTACCACGACTCTTCTGACCTAGCGGTGATTGTTGAGAATTTGATATGGTCGGTAGAGTGTCGCGGCAGTGGAGGGTCTGGAAATTCCAAGATGGTTGCGGGTTTGATAGGTACAAAATACATCTTGAAGAAGTTTTGAGAGCGCTCTTCCTCTTGTGAAAAACAACAGTCTTTAAACATTTTCTAAATTCCGCCATTCATCTTAAAACTATGACAAAGTCTTGTGGGTTTGATAGGTGTCCGGTTTAGCACCCCGAAAAGTACAAAGTACATCTTTAGGATTTTTAAAGTGCGCTCTTCCTCTTGTGAAAAACAACTGTCCTTAAACATTTTCTAAATTACACCGTGCGTCTTAAAACTGTTACAAAGACTTGTGGGTTTGATAGGTCTCCGGTTTAGCCCCCCGAAAAGTACAAATTACATCTTTAGGATTTTTAAAGTGCGCTCTTCCTCTTGTGAAAAACAACTGTCCTTAAACATTTTCTAAATTACACCGTGCGTCTTAAAACTTTTACAAAGACTTGTGGGTTTGATAGGTCTCCGGTTTAGCCCCCCGAAAAGTACAAATTACATCTTTAGGATTTTTAAAGTGCGCTCTTCCTCTTGTGAAAAACAACTGTCCTTAAACATTTTCTAAATTACACCGTGCGTCTTAAAACTGTTACAAAGACTTGTGGGTTTGATAGGTCTCCGGTTTAGCCCCCCGAAAAGTACAAAGTACATCTTTAGGATTTTTAAAGTGCGCTCTTCCTCTTGTGAAAA
The DNA here is from genome assembly GCA_963082955.1 of Cheilosia grossa. NCBI lineage: Eukaryota > Metazoa > Arthropoda > Insecta > Diptera > Syrphidae > Cheilosia > Cheilosia grossa. The sequence continues at coordinate 2,401,155 of OY720148.1, forward strand.
ACAACTGTCCTTAAACATCTTCTAAATTCCGCCATTCGTCTTAAAACTATTACAAAGACTTGTGGACTTGATAGGTCTCCGGTTTAGCCCCCAGAAAAGTACAAATTACATCTTTATGATTTTTAAGTGCGCTCTTCCTCTTGTGAAAAACAACTGTCCTTAAACATTTTCTAAATTACACCGTGCGTCTTAACACTGTTACAAAGACTTGTGGGTTTGATAGGTCTCCGGTTTAGGCCCCCGAAAAGTACAAATTACATCTTGAGATTTTTTGTTAGAGCGCTCTTCCTCTTGTGAAAAACAACTGTCCCTAAAAATCTTCTCAATTCCCCCGTTCGTCTTAAAGTTATTTTATTTTTTATTATCCGGTTAAGCCCCCAAAAAAGTACAAGCTAAAAGTTAGCATTGCGTCTTGAGGTTTTATGTTTTTTTAGAACGCTTCGTCTCTTGCACAACAACTGTCCTTCCATTTTTCGCAAATGGTAGACAACTCTAACAAACGACTGCTTGCGTGAAATTATACCAAGTTCTATATTCGACCTTTTTATAAATCAAGGAGCTGCTATACTCCTCTCCGCCGGTGTATACCGCTCGGACATGCCCAACATCAAAATACATTCCCTTCATCATTATTCTTCGATAGAATATTCCCTTTAAAATTTCTTAACCTTCACATCATTACCGACACGAGATCCTCAAACAGAAGGCAAACAGATTTACCCCCTAATTGATGCCCATGGGTGCGCATACCTTATTCCAAAAGAATTCCCAAAACCTTATTATTAGCAACGTAATCCCAACTGCACTATTCCTACATAGCATCAGCATCGAAGAAACTGCACCGGTAGGTAGACGTACGTTACGTAACTCACGTTCAAACTTTACCTGCTTCGCTTTGTAGTATCTTTGCGAACTCCTTTCTGGTTGACGTCATGCCTTCAATCTTCCTTTAACTATTAAAATATTACGGTTGACTTGAAACATATAGACGTTGCACACACACATTTGGATCCTTTCCATCTAACAGGATGCGTCCGCCGCACTGCCATATAGATAATATATGTGTTCAGAAAAGGAACTTCAGACTTCTTTGGACAGACACGGCAAGTGAGGATAAAGTAGCCAGAAGGCATCCAGGGGGCAGCAGTGGCAGGATAGTGTTATCGCTTTGATTGGAAACAACTCAAGCAGAGGAGACGACAAAGTTTCTCAGGCTTCCTCCGAAACGAAACTCACTGCAACAACTTACAGCAGAGCTCTATGTTCAATGAATACTTATCACACCTGCCTTTCAGTTGAGAGTATATTGCACGAAGCAAGTTTCCTGTTTAGCGATTGTCTTGTGTCAATATAGTTTGTGGGGTCAACAAGAGGGGAACTCCTCGAAATATGGACTTTGTTCCCACAGGGACTGTGTCAGGTGCCTCGAACGAAATTACATTAGTGTAGCGCAGCAACAGCTTAACTACCACTTGGTCTGCCACCCCTCGAAAGTGTTTGTTCGAAAAGTGTCGGCAGGCGTGACAGTTTAAAAAGCGTGCTACCAAAATACACCATAGACTGCTAAGATCCACCCTTTGACTGTTCCTTAAAGCCTACAGTGAGGTTCTTTTTCCTTGCATGCAACTCGCAAGCAATATCCTTTACGGAACAGACAAGGAGTCCAACCTAAATTTGCATATAAATCGATAAGTTTGGAAGATCTGTAATCCATACCTCGCCCACTTGCACGCAAACTTCGATTGATTTTTTTCAATTAAAGTTAACAACCGATTTACGAATTTTAACAATAAATGAAACACGGATGACCTTCCCGGATTTTAACATACTTTACCATACTTTGGACGGGGATTGCTGCCGCGTTGCTCTCCTTCTTTTGGGTATTATTTATGGCCAACTGGAGGATGCAACTTTTCGGCCAGCTTGATAGCCAATTCTACAACCGGGGAAATTTCGCTGAAAGTCGGGGGCGAGAAATTAATGGGAGGAATATTTAAAAAAAAAAAAAAATGGAACGTCTGTTTAATTTATTAAAGAATTGTATAGCGAAAAATCGATTTAGCTGATAAAGTTTTGTTGAAGGAAATGCTGTTTCCAATTAAAATGCATTTGCAGTTGATAGCTCTAGTAGTTTAGTAATTAGCGACGGGGCTGTGCTGAGTGATACAAGTGAACTCGATTTATTGTTGCAGTAAGAATTTTTTTAGAAAAAAATATGAGCCGGAGATAAAAAAAATTTCTGTCGCAAAATTGAGGACGAATATAGCCCAATTTCTGATAAATAGCCCACCCTGGCAAGCGTGACCATTACGCTCTTTATTTAGAATCAATAATCACAAGTCAGAGGATGATATTCCTCCCTCGAACAATGTCGGGCTAAAGGACTTGGCGAATAAAGTCTGTAAGCTCGTTAGCCGATAACCCGCAAAAATAAAAGACTCAACAAATTATATATAAAGTGTATAGACCGTTGGAACTGTCAAGGACAACATTTTAATATTCGCTTCACATCCCATTAGCGGCATTACGGAATAATTATAATTTACTTGCATGTGCACGACATGGGTTGATCCGTAAAATTTCCATAAGCCTACACGGGTCAAAGCTGCGCTCCTTATTGAACGCTCGCGTAAGGGAATTATAAAGGATTTTCGGCTTTATTAAAGAATATTTCACACATTGGCAAGGAGGCAGGAGGCGGGTGGCCTTCGGAGTGTGTCCGGTGTTGGGTGGTTTTTATTTTATTTTATTTTTTAATTACGTTCGTTGCGATGCACATTTATGTAGTTGTCCTCCTTGAAGCTGTGTTTCCTGACGAATGTCTGGACTCAAATTAATTGCCTGCTATCCAAATGTTAGCAAAACACCCCGCGAGCTACAGAAATTAATTGGCATTCGAAAGCCCTGCAGTCTTCCTCGAATTTCACACGTTATAAACGTCGGGATGCGAGGAATTATCCGATGTATGCATTTGATTAATTACATATCAACAATAAAACCACATTGACGCAGCAGTTCATGGAAAAGACGGCAGCGGCAGCCCCACTTACCAATCTCGAATCCCCACTCAGAAACAGTAGTTGTTTGTCACATATGCACAGTCCTGCCTTTATCTTTAACACTCGGATGCAACGCAGTGCCTCCACTGTGGTTTACGTCGAACGGGGGAGCTGATGGAGCTAGGTGGGTATACCCACAGCAAAACTGTCTATATCTGTGTATGTATAGGTGATGGATTGCATGGGAGAGGATAACGAGAACGTTAATTCCACAACGACTACTGACAGTGCGGCACTGAATGCTGGAACTGATACAAGGATACGACAAATTGCAAACCAGTGGAAACAAAGTGATTTGTTCCTTGTTAAGCATTTATTAACCGTTGTGCCGGTCAAACGTATACTGCACTGCACAGTGAGGTGTGCAAGCAGAGCGATTGGATTGCATACGGACGGAGTTGATTTATGAGGACGCGGCAGATAGAGGTGCATTTGGTTGAGCTGAAGTCTTATACCGAAGCAATGAAAGTATCCTTGGATATTTGTAGGTCTATTATGCTGACACCTGCTTTTGAATGGGTAGGACAGCGAGATTGCCTAATGTGTTGAGGAATTACTGCACTCCAAGAGAGGGGCTCCGAAAATTGGAGCATGACAAGTTCGACGGGTGTAGGCAGACAGGGCTTCACTCGTCCTAGTGATGAAAGAAATGGGATTATGATGTGTACGGGATTAGTGTCACAATAGTGTCAGTACTTACATCAGGAGCAAACAAGGACGCATTTGTTTTTTGTTGCAACACTCAGTGTTGCCACCTTGGGTCAATTTTTCTGCAGTAGACTTTTTGTCAAACAAAAACAAGGTTGATAAGAAAAAATAACGTAAAAAATACAAAACTAATAAAACAGACAAATTAATTACCTCATTATTTTGTTGTTATTTTTCTCGGTTAAAAGGGATACATATTCTCGTCCTAGCGTGCTCCAAAAATGCAGTTGATTCCATTTTTTTGGCAGTAGATTTAAATTTGAAAAAAAAAAAAAAAAAAAAAATCAGTAGATCTACTGCAATTGCAGGAAAGTGGCAACTCCGAGCACCAGGCAAAGTCTTAGCAGATCATTTTTAAAGACGACACATGAAATAGAGCAATCGCAACCGTTCCACATTGAAAACTTGTCGTGCGACAGTAACTTCTAAGACATTTTTACAACCCACATCTAGCTCATCTCAAGAGAACATGTTTCCATAGTACGTACATCGTTGACATTCAACGCGAGATTTTTTCCGCGACCGCATATTTAATTTTTTTAGATGTGTGATGTGTGAACTAAAAGTACGTAGCTCTGTCTCAAAAATAACCAGCATCTAGATTAGATTAGATTAGGTTAGGTTAGATTAGATTATGAAGCGAGAGAACCTTCAAGGGGCTCTGACACTGCGGCTTCTTAAAGGAGCCTGTTGTGCCCTCCCTGGTAGCTTCCTAGAGCCGTTTTTTTTTAGTCCAGAGGGAGTCGGGAAGACAAGGATCTTCTTTGAGTATATGCCAGCATCTTACATTAAATACCGATCACAGGAGATGATGATGTCAGCAAATCGAATCATTCGTCCGGGTAGACCAAACGAGATTTTGTGACCACGTACACTTCATTTAGTCGGAATAGGTATACGCCAATTTTGCAGAAATATATTACAAAAGCCACATTCACTATCCAAAAAGATTGACGGTCTGTCAGAGTCAGTTTGGAAAAACAAATTTCCTACCACGTTCAATCTGCGTACTTCTTAAATTCATTTTTCCAGCTCACCGCCTCATTATAAAAATTTGGTCGTTGCTTTATTCGGAAAACAATTTTAGAACCTCCAAACAGATTTAGCGTATTTACAGAAAAAGACCCCATTCACTTTTGTGCCAAGGGTAGGCACCCCTAGCACTTGGAATTGTCCCTCACACTGAAACTGAAACTGAAACTGAAACTGTATGTGAATGAAAACAAATAAAATAAAAATCAAAACCCATCGACAATTTCAATTCAACACAGTAAATTCCGTCGCAATTTACTTCCTGTTGTCCTGCGAAACCAGTTTCTCCCTCAACTTAATATCCTCATTTATTTCCCGAAAATGCCCGCTTTCCGTTTTCGTTATTTCTTTGCGTTTTGTTTTGTAAACAAAGGAAAAAAAATAAGAAAAAAAAAAAAAACTTGAAAACCAAAAATCCCCAGACAGGAGAATGTCCCACAGGCCGTAATTCATTTTATCAGCGTACATACCTCCACCTTGTATAGGCTCAGAAAACGGAGGACCCACTGCCACTAGATTGGAGTGGTCTGCTGTGTGTGTAAGAGAGAATACCATGATACGCATCACTGAAGAGCAACAAGGGGCAGCAAAGCTGATGGTTGGAATTGGTACTGCTGCTGCCATGGGACTGAGTTTATAAAAAAAAGAACGATGGACATTGAATTATAGTTGTCAGTCTGCAAAAGAGAAACAAGTCTTGTAAGGATGTCCTTCTAGATGGTTGACAGTGTATTCCAGAACGTATAGCAAAATCCCCTTCGCTTATCTCATGCGGAGGTGATGTTGGTGGAGGAAAACAAAAAGGAAAACGATCCCCCGGTATATCAATTTGTCACAGGTGGACCTCTTCAAGAACCAAGATGTAGGAATTCTTCACTCGCGCATCAGTGATTTTCCCTGATTATCCTGTTTTTTTTTTCTTCCTACATTTTGTTGCTTTGTTTACTCGTCCCTGACGCGGCAGGGAGTATTATAAAAATTACTGGCTATTTGGTAAAGCCGGCTGAGTCCAGTGCTGCGTGTTACTTGAGAGCGACAAACACTGCGGACTGATATATGACAGTGCATGAAGCTTTATCCTTACAGATTGATGATTTCAGTGTCCGCCAGCCGACCCCTTCGGTCCTTCAAAAATGGCTTTCTTCGCTATAATTTTTTTGGCTTTATTCAGTCAACATGTTTTGTTTTTCGTTTTTTTGTTTGTTTCAAAAGCAGCTCCCGTGAGAATAAATTACAGGCCATCACAGACTGGTGGCGATATTAATAAGTTGATTTGCAGTGCCTACACTTTTTTGGAAAATAGCTAGCGAGTGCCCATCTGGCGGATTATCATGATTTATCTTCAATATTTTCATATATTTTTTTCTTTTTTAAATAACTTTTCAATCGATCAAAAGAAATTGGATAAGAAATAAAAAATGGTGCGGATAAATGAAGAAAATGCAGCCAAGCATTGCTCCTTAGCTTCAGAGTAACACAAAAGGACGAAACATCGCTCAAATGGAGCAGGGGCGAATTCACTTCAAACTGTTTTAGTTTCCTGTTACGACTGTGAAATTGCATCTTAAAGACGCTTTTCAAACCCTCTTTCTGCCATTGCATTTTGACTGTTCAGTTCGTGATTGAGCAGTTTTTGAGTTATTCCCGAGACAAGTGCAGTCTTACAGTTATAGATGTAAAATTAAGCTAAACCATTCCAATAAGTCTTTGAACACTGCCGACTCTATTAAGTTAAATTGTCACCACAAAAACCAATCAAATACGGCTTGTGTATATAAATAGGTCAGTCACCATTCTGCGTTTGAGTAATTTTTCGCGCACTCTGCCCGTGCATTGACCAACTTCAAAAGACGCCTGTTTTGCAAACAAATCACTCAATCTCTATTAATCATCAACGAACCAGCTATCAGCAGTATTCATTATACAAAAACTAGCCACAGACACGGGCGCAAAGCTTATGCAAATGTCACTTATCCATCCATCATTTGAATGACGGATTGAAATAATTGAATAACTGGTTCAACATGCGTGAAAATTCGAGAGGACACACTGCCTGAAGTCATTGACTTCGTAAGCGTTTATTCATAAAATCTGACAACACAATTTGATGTGGGGCTATTGATGCATGACGGATTCACAATACGCATATAGCCTCGGTGCTTTTAGTGGAAACTCCGCGTTGGAATGCGCAAAAAGCTGCACGTGGACGTCCTTTTCCCATTTAAATCATTTCAAGTGTGTACGTGTACTTTATTGATAAAATCGATTGCAGTACGAAAGCAGAGGTGTGGAATAAACTCGCTGTGATTCACAAAAAAACTAGATAAACCGAAAAATAGCGGAGCAAATAAATGCTCGCTGATTTCGCCGCGGAATTTTGAAGCTGAAAAGGAAAATCAAAATTTATCAGGTTGCAAGACAAATACGAGTATGTTTATAAATATGAATGTGAATTCAACCAGCCGCGTTAGCGGTCGATCTAGCTTCCAGTCTTCAAGTTAAAACTTCAAAGTGCGTATGCCTTTCAGGTTTCATAAAAGTATTCAACACGCCTTTTCTGAGCTTTGTTGGAAAATAATATTCCACTCAACTCGTTGGCAAATTTCGTTCACGCAAAGTTAAGTGCCACGCCCACTTTTTGGGGGTGTTTTGTTCAAGAAATCAAACCATCCAAATCTGATTGCTTACACCCCGTTGAGGTCTATGCATCGAAATGAGTTCGAAATATAATTAAAAGCTGCCGAAGGGCACGCCCACTTCAAAGGGGATATCATGGTAGACGCTCGGACGGTCAGATGGACAGCCAAAATTAATAAGTTTCCAGATTGTATTTAGTTTGCAAGTTATCGCTTCGATTACAAACAGTCCATAATCCTAAACACAAATGCTTGGCAGGAAAACACATGCGTCACTGTCACAGATTTCGCGGAGACACAGGGATACACACATCCATGAGAGAGCCACATAAATAAATTTCACATAAATAATTTTACGACCATAGCTGAGGTTTTTGTATAAAGAGGATGCGAGTTTAGTAGGGAAAATATATCGGCGTGGTGATTCAGAGATTACGATTGTAAATAGCTTGGGTAAAGACAATAAAATCGGTGCATACATTTGGGGGGCGACTTGCGGATGATATGAATTTGTTGAAACAATTCACGAAAGTGGGTTGTTAGGTTTGGTTATAAGTTCGAGTCTTAAGTCGTTGGAATATTTGTTGACTGTCTAGTAAACAGTATTTTTCACTTCAATTGCTTTTACTTATTGTACTTTGAAAAAAGGGTCTCACCAAGCTGATAGCGCAGTGGCTTGGTGGTTGGTGTGTTGGACTACAAAGAGCGGGGTCCCACACAAAATATATCTTAAAGTTTTTTCCACTGCGGGATCTCCCGCGAAAGTCTGACAGAGCTTCCCATCTAGCCGTTTGGACTCGGCATAAAATTGTAGATTTCTTCCCTTCTCTTCCCTTTGTCCCAAAAAAGAAAAAACACTCACGAAACGAATGGTTGTGAGAAGCTAGGCCTAGAGGGACTAATAATTTATTTATTTAAGCTAGTGGCAAAGTTTATTTTTATTATTTATTGATTTATTTATTTAAGCGAGTTGAATTTTACCATGAACGTTTTCTTTTAAAGGGTTTTCCAATGAGAGGTGTTATTGTGAATGACCCGCTTTTTCGGTAGCTGTCACTTTTTACGCTTTTATTCTTTGACATTTGACAAATAGAAACTACGCCATTACTAAAAATGGAACGATACACGCTTCAACAACGTCGTGTCTTTGCTGATTGGGTCCTTGAAATGCATGAAAATGATCCGGAATTCCATCGAAAAATCATCTTGACTGATGAGGCCCATTTCCACCTCAGTGGCTACGTCAACAAGCAAAATTGTCGCATCTGGGGCTCGGAAAACCCAAGAGTTATTGTTGAGAAGTCTCTCCATCCTCAACGTGTGACTGTTTGGTGCGGTTTATGGTCCGGCGGGGTCATTGGACCTAACTTTTTCGAAAATGAGGGATCGAGAGATGATTAATGATTTTTTATGGTCGGAATTGGATGGTATTAATCTGGACAACGTTTACTTTCAACAAGACGGCGCACCGTGCCACACAAGCAACGAAAGCATTGATCTTATACGGGAAAAGTTTCCGGACCGTGTTATCTCTCGAAGAGGTGATCAGAATTGGCCACCGAGATCTTGTGATTTAACACCTTGCGACTTCTTCCTTTGGGGCCACGTGAAAGATAAGGTCTACGCCAACAGCCCAGCGTCGATTCAAGACCTCAAAGATAAAATTCGTGAGGCTATCGAGGACATAGGGCAGCCACTTGGCGATTTGGTTCTGGAAAATTTCATGAAAAGGATATGGTCCTGTATGCGTGCTCGTGGTGGCCATTTGGTGGATGTTGTTTTTCATTATTAACGGCATACCTTCCTCTTTATTATGAAATAAACATCCGATCATTTATCTCAAAAAATGACATTTTTCTTTGAATACCAAAATAACACCTCTAGAAGAAGCTTTTTCTAAAACGATCACTCTCGGTTCCAGACATAGAAACATCATTCATATCATAGCGAATATTGTGACCCAAACCGCATCCGAATCGGTTCAGTAATTCTCAAGAGCACATAAAGTTGAAACCCCTGTAAATTAGCACCACCTATCCAATCCATGCAAACTACTCTCTTAACACTTCCGACAACTTCAAAATTCAAAACTAAATCGTTTCAGTACTTCTTGAGTCAATAGGTCACACAACGACGCGAACATTGCCTCTTATTCATATCGATAGTTGCACGGATGTACTTAAGTAGGACCGCCACTTGAACTCCCTGCAATTTGCATATTGAACACAAATTCCCGTAATGGGCTGCGATACAAAATAATCTCCTTTGAATCCTGCGTCCGATTCGCAATCCCATAGTTCAACAAGCTATATAGATATACAGATCCACTCGCGACAAAAAAAAAAAATTGAATGTACATTAAATTGAACCGCACCAACACACAGGATAACACTGACTCCCTGATTCTGATTCATACAAATGATGTCATCATATCTGCATTCAATTGTCCACCACTGACTCTGGGCTGGGTGACAAATTATAATCAATTTAAGTGAGTTCCTGCTTCTTCTTTTTTTTTGGCTGTCCCTCCATAGTGTCCCCGCAGCTGGCTGAATGCAGATAGTAAATAGTGCTTTCAGTGCACTGGATGCATGTGCAAAAGGACTTATCAACTGATTAATAGCCGGTGAATTGGAGAGTGCATTTTTGCATGTACGTAGTGGCTACGTATGCATGGTTTTGATTCCTTTTTGCACAGGATTACACCTAATCGAATGTCAACGGGTTTCATTTCCGTTTTGCAATGGTAAAGATAAGTTCGGGATTTGTGCACGATCATTTGTTTTCGTTTTTTGTTTTCTGTTTTTTTTTTTTTTTTTTTGCATTTACTCGCACGAGTTAGAAATATATATTTTTGCCGTCCTTTTGGTCTATTAATCAATTCAAGGAACTTCGACGGTGATAAGGATGACAACGACGAAGACGTATATCTCTGCTTCAGCAAAAAAGGAAAAAGTGGGCAAAGCGCTTAAAGTTGTTTGTTGCAGGTGCACGAAGTTGGAAATTAATACGCTGGTGTAGCTCTGTAAAATGGGATGGCTGTTGGAAGCGCCACCCACCCTCACCCAGAAAGGATGTGCAGTTTGTGTGTTAAAATTTAATTTAGCTGCGGAAGCATAAGAAGAAAATTGCAGATGCATGTTCACACATTGGTTTTGCTGTGGGGGAAGTTTGCGCTATTGCCGCTCCGTCATTCTGCTGGTTCAAGCGTTCCAAAATTTATGGAGAGGAGTAGGATGTGTGCAAGTGATTGATGGCGGTGGTAGGGATGCCTTGCTTTTTAGCGACTAACAGCAGTTTATATTTTGGGTTCTGTAGAAATTTTTGTCTCATAACTCACGGATTTGGTTACGTATGTGTTGTAACAAGTTTCTTACATCAAGTAAGTAAGGTCAGCCTTTTGATTTACTCTCCTATTCTTGGGGGCGAAGAACTCACTTTACCTGTAGGTACGTACTGCTGACGTGAATATTCGCAAAAGAAACTCCGTAAAGCGCACCAGCAAGCAGACTAAGTACATTTGTAAACACAATTAATTTCTCGATTTAGTTTGCTGATTGCTGGTCACGTGGAAGCACACGTCTGCAAACATCAGCCTCTTGCAGCAGGGAATAAATTTCAAAAAAGTGCCACGCCCACAGCTTTACTTCCTTTACTTTATACGCGCGTTCTTTCGTAACAGCATTTAGCTCAAGGGCCCACTTCCATTCCGACGAAATCGAACGATTTTGAGCCCGGAAACAGTGGGGTAGGGCCACGTCTCCATATGACTCATACAAAAAGGTACTAAAATCCTTAAAGCTGAATTCGCTTTTTATGAATGTTTCGCTGCGGCGGTGGCGATCTGATATAGCTACGTGAAAAGCAGACACCGTGTATGTGACACTGCACTCCTTTCGAGTCTTGCCTACATAGGTGGATTTTTACTGCGATTTCTCCCTTTTATTACATTCTCTTAGCGTAAATCAAGCTTTTACTGCTGACTTAATCGTTTCACAATCGTTAAATCAGGTTCCTCTTTTTTACCCGCATGCATAAAGGGTGTGGCGTAGATATTCCAGTTTCCAGAACAGAACTCTGTGGAATATTTTGTACTGCACGACTGCACCGTTGAAACCTGTTGTAGCCTATATCTATACGAAATTCTGGTGTAGTCTAAGAAAGCACGCGCAGCCACTTTCGACAGGATGAGAGCAAAATTGCACTCAAAAAAAAAATTAAAGTGGAAAATATTCCAAACATGTTCCACCGAATGTGGTCTCCAGCCAGCCGCCATAAAAAACAAAACAGCGTATCCCTCAATGTTTTTTACTAGTACTCATCCGGACAACTCCTGTTACTGTTAAAAAACAAAACAGAAAAAAAAGAAGACAAAGACCATTCTCACACATTGTATTCTCTGTTAAGGGATACTTCCACCCTAGCGAGGTAAAAGTTTGCAAATGCAAAGTGCAGTAATAAATATGAGCAACGAGTGTGTTAGCCTCGTTGATGCATTAGAAGGCAACGAACATCCTTCCCACACCTTTACAGTTTACACACAGAGGATGTGTAAAAACCTGAGCGGCGTGACTCTGTCTAGTCCTGCGATTGGCGCCGACATTAAAAATACATACTGTGGCTGGGAGGGGAACGACCGAGATAGATTGTTTGCCTTTTTTGTTTTCCGTAAATGGTCATTTGTCACTTGGCAATGAGATGAATTGTTGCATACTTTAATGCGTATTTTATTTACTGGTGGTTGTGGTAGCTGGCAGCGATTTCATTGTTTTTGGGTAAAACACGTTTTGAAAAGGGGTTTTTATTGTCTCTGTCGGGGCGGTGAGTAAGGGATTGTCATTCAAGTTTTAGATGGATTGATGTCTGCTCGGAGGGTAGATGCTTTTGGTTGTATTATTTGGATTTTATAATAGGAGTTTCAAAATCATTTGTTTTTTCATTAAGTTACCCCAAAAACAGCGTGCTTACAACTTTTGTGGCTTCAGTTGGTTATTGCATACACTTGGTTTAGTAAAAAAACTGTGGCTGAACTGGCAAAATCATGTGCTTACAACTTTTTCGACACTAAATAGGTGTCTGGTGTTTTTTTCGTTTGAAAGAAAATTGAAAAGTGACTTGCTTTCAATTTGATTTACTTCGTTTGGTCAGAGAATGAAATAAGTTTTAAAGTGGAGTTTTGTGCATGAACCACTTGTAATGTGCTTACATTCCTGGAAAAATTATGTGCTTTCAAATTTATTTGTCTTATTTAGCCAGAAATTAACCCTAAATTTTGAATAGCATCTATGCAACAACTACTAGTCATGTGCTTACATAGTTTTTATACGAAACCTTGTCCATTTGGTGCAGTGGAAGTAAGACCCTGCTACTTAAATAAATTTGATAGGAATTTGAGCAGCATTATAGGGGGCAAACAAATATCAATGGCCTGATGTTGTTTTTCCCTCGAAACGCCCTTTAAGAGACCGGCTTACAAGTTTATGCGCCTTAATTGGCCATTGGCCTGAACTTGGAAGGGTTGTGTATTCCAAACCCACTCGTAATGTACTTATATTGTGTTATTTTTTTAAGAACGAAAGCTTATTAAATAAAATTTACTTCCAACCAAATTCTGTTTGAACATAACAGACAAATAAAATGTGAATCGACAGTACACTGCCCCTCTAAGTGATGTAGAGTCTTCTGAAAAGGGTGCAGGATCATAATTCATAATTTAAGGCGATTTTCACGGTACGAATTTTGTAAATATTTTTTTTGTGTTCCTTCTTGTCCCTCCTCTTATGCGAAGTGTATACTTATTCACTGAGAATCGAAAATAGAATCCTTGACTACCGTTACATTGTCATTTTACCAATTTATATTCCTGTAGACTGGAATGGGGAAAAAAACAATACAAGTGGCATTCATTATTTCAAATTCAGCATTTGCGAAAATAGGTAACGAGAAATCAACAGTTGAATATAATCCGTGTCCTTGGGTTCCTATTGCCACGCCTGCCCGCTTTGGGGGTAAAAATAAAACAACCAAATATTTGCCATTATTTGTAGAACTACCCCTAGCATCCATATATTTGCTCACCTAGGTCATAGTAGTACAGAACTCAAGCAGGACCTGCAATCGATGATTAATCTTCATCTATTGGAATCTTATTTTCAGTCATTGACGACGTCGTCGGTCGTCTTCGTCCTTTGTGCCTCTCTTAAATATATGAGAACTCTGTTCTTTGAATACTAAATAAATTTGTGAAAGAGCAGACGGGGTGTCCTTCCGGAATAAATTGACGGCAGCACAACGCAACGAGGAAGGTACCCTATGGGGATAACGTGAGTGGGGAAAGAGATAAACACTGGTTACGCACGGTTTACCAAATCTAAATTAAAGCTTTATTTTGCCCTCCATGCCATCCATTCTGATGTACTACAGTAGCAGCGTTGGGTGCTGCTTGTGGTTCGATATTTGTCTGCGTCTCTTCTTAGGCTTGACTGGGTTTCAGCAGGATATTTGTTTTCCTTGTTCCAATTAGTAGGTAATTCAAGGGAGAATAACACGCGCTCAAGCTAATCTCCCGATTATGCCAGGAGCCACGGAGCCCGAGAGATGAGTGCGCAAAGTGTTTTATTACACGCATGAGGTGAGTTGTGCACACCTTTGGCAAGCGGATATTTATGGCTTAAATTTGCATTACAGCATTTTAAGAGGTTCCAACTCCATAGGTCCAGAGTCGTAACATTCTTGTAGCTGCATCACTTGTCCTCTTTCCATATTTTCAGCACTCGGAGGACGCACGTTAACCGCTGTTCACCTTATAATCCACCCGGTTTCCATTCACAGTAAACCCCTTTAAATATTCATCCAGCGAAACCGCATTCAGGTGCATGCATCGCCCACTATACATGACGTACCGGCCTATACCATGAACAGCTCAACATGCAACACCATTTCTGCCCCCTTTTTTTTGTGGAATCTTGGAGGCTTGAATAATTCCCTGTGTTTTGCAATTATACCTACCCACTGCCTGCACTTTTTGCTTTGCCGCAACAAGAGGAGGCAGCGGCTCATTCGTGGCATACAAGCAACTTCAAGTTGTGGAGAGAATGTCAATTAAATTTATTTGCATATAAGTACAAGGATCTGATGATAATGATGATGCAGATGAGTACCATAGTCGTGCTCTGGTATGAGATCCTGTTTTTAGTGTAAATAGCACCGGTACCTACTGCGATGTAATGAAAGAAACACTGTGTGCGGCATGCTAGGCGTGTATGCTTTTTTGCGTACGCAAACACAAAGGCAATTTCATCTCCATTATGTTGCAATTTGCATTCGTGTCATAATGAATGGAGTGGAGTACTTCTCATTCGTACAGTGCCTACTCGGATTCTGTGGTTGCTTTTTGTTGAGGAAGAAGGTTCTTTGTGAGTTGAGAAAGACAGTGTTGTCATACTTTTTTGGATGAGTGAGGAACGACTTGGTAATCATTCTTAAATTAAATTATTTAACGAGCAATTATTTTTGAAAGACATAGTTTAGTGCAATGGAATTATGTGAACTGGGACAAGGTGTTCGGTAGCATTTAATGGTGAAAATAGAACTTGGACTCAATTGAAAGGCCGGCTTACAAATTTTCTTTCTCGGTTTTTATAGGCTGTTGTTTCGCATTTGGAAATACTGAAATTTCACATATGTTGGATGCGTGCTGACAACTTTTCTTTTTCTGTTTTTGTAGCCAGGTAACTCGCATTTGGTAATACTTCAATTTCAAGTGTGTAGGATGTGTGCTGACAACTTTTCTTTCGCCGTCTCTATAGGCAGGAGTTTCGCATTTAGAAATACTGAAATTTCACCTATGCAGGATGCGTGCTTACAACTTTTTTGCTATTATTTTGAATGATATTTAGCAGAGGGACTCAAAGATTACTATTCAGCTCTGAAAATGGGTGCGCTTACACGGAATTTCACTCTGCAGGCGATGCAGTCCCTTTTCAAATTGAGTGAAAATAGTAAATTACCAGCGTAGACTGGCTGAAGGCCTCCCTTTTTTTATATCACTATAGTTTTGTGTTCCGAAATAGAGTGCTTGCAAACGATTTTTTCTTCCGAATATTTACATCCTACTGCCTGCATTTTGCTTCCACTTGCTACCTCATAAATAACTTTGTCACAAATGCAATTTACATGGATACGACATTGTGTCATACATCCATGATGTGGCCCACGAAAACTTCCTCAGCCCAGATGCGGTTTGAAAAGTCCCCTGTCACAATGCCAGAAAGTTGAATAGAATATCCCAAGAACAACATCGCCCCCAAGATCAAGAACAATGTCACATTTCTGCTCAAGTTTAATTCGAAATCCAGAAATGTTTTTCCATTCGAATAAAGTTGCTCAGGCGCTCCCAATTCTTTCCAAACAAACTTGTGTATAAATGTGCTCTTGACACATTCCGAAAATAAATCTTAAATCCCAAAAGAAGACATTATCCTCTAAGTAAACATTCAAACCACAATACCCATCCAAACAAACAGACAACAAAGAGCAAAACAAAAAGAACAACAAACACCACAACACTTTAATTAAGATCAATACATCAGTCGCGCAACTTTTAATTTCTTAATTCCGTTCGAATTCTGTCGGGAATACTTCGATTTCAGCTGATTTTCCAATTTCTCAAATTAATTGTTTTCAAGCGTTCTACTGCTGCACCATCGCCCTTCATTGATGTGTAACAGACTGTGGGAGTGCGAAATGAACACAGCGGATGACTCATCCAGCAATTGACATTTTTATAGATTGTGAAACCGGCGTTCACCCCCTGTGCAGACAAGGGCATCTCCCCCACACAATCCGACAGACAAACAGAGTAGTTAATGCACTCACGGAATTGCAAATCAAAACAAGAAAAAAGCAATAATTCATTTATGTCGGAAACATATCAATTAGATTCGATATCCCTGAGGGGGTGGTAGCGACCCGTCTATATTACGATCTCGTTTCATCCCTCCTTCGGTGGCTGCACTAGCGGTGGGTTTAAATCAGTCATTGTTTGCCAAATGGGATTGAGTCAGAAGCTGGGGCGAGGATTTGTGTTAAGAGTACATTTGAGGGATGAACAAGGGATGCCGCCCAAAGAAATAGTTATAGGATACGAGTGTACACATGCATACACCGCTCGTATATGGGCGCTGGCGGGGTGGACCTGGACATTTAGGAATTATAAATCAATTGATGTGTTCGACAAGGCAAACAGTGACGACCCTAAAACCGCCAATCTACATTCTTGTGAAACCCCCAATAAAGGCCGGGATTATGTTGAGGGGTTGAGCTATCGGTTGTTTCCGGAAAATTTATTGATTTCCCCGGCAAACGAAACAACTTTCCTGACCCCAGAAAGCAAGGGATTTACATCCTTGTTTCTACATTCCTATAATGCGAAGATTCTTAAGCCCCTCGCCATTGTCTGGTCAATGGATTTGCAGAGGGGTGGCGAAAGCCAAAGTATAGATCAAAACATAAAATCCGCAATTAGCCTACTCGAGACAAGGAGGCACAAGAGAGAATGTAAAATAAAGCATCCGTATCAAGATCCGTTTAAGATGGTGCATAAATATTATCCCAAGAGATAAAGTTTTACACTTGAACTACTCCCCAAGTGTGATACTCACTCACTACAACGGCCTAAGTAAAAGTCACTGACACCGACACCAACCACGAAGCGGATCCCACTTCTATACGACTACGACTGACAGACAAATAAGAAGGAACGTTTATTTGACCTTCTTTTCTTCGCAGAGATTTCCTTAATCTCAAAGTATCTACATCGTCATCTTCACCTCCATCCGCGCGGTTGGGGAAAGGTCAAGAAAATATTTTTATGGCTTTACCCTCGGGGTAGGAAGTTCACCGTCGAGTAGACCAGACTTATGCCTTTTTTTAATGGAAAAATCCCCACATAGCCTTGCTATCTATTAACCTTTCTCAATTACTAATAAATGACGTTCTTTTTTTTCTTTTTTTTTTTTGTGTGTCCTTGTTGAGAGAAGTTTCGGTCAACTTTAAGAAGAACAGCATTAATGATGATGATTGAGATGGAGATGATGGTGATTGTTGTCTAGTTGTATTGTACTGCTTTTGGCCAATGTGTTTACCTCGACAGGGACGAGATGTTTATCTGCGGTCGAATGGCACGCTTGTGGTCACTTTAAATTCATTCGAGACCCCTTTTTTTTAGCTGTCTTTGAAATAGAATTCCTTTTCGTTTCCTTAAAAGAGAATATCTGAGGTGAAAGGAGTGTACATCCGATAAGTGCCTATAAAAGGCGGCATGAGCTGGTCCCTTTTTTTGTTTTGTTGGGTAAGCCTTTCGAAAAACCGAAGGAGTGAATAATGCTTAAAAACAGATCATCCCTTTGTGGGGATGAGGATTCTATTAAGGAAGTGATGGACTATAAATAAATGTAAATGTCGGTCGAAAGGGATTTTAATTCTAATTTGGATATCAATATTTGATAAGATACCCACTTTGCTGGGCCGTGCTGGAGAAAGCCTTTCGATGTTCTGAGCACCTCCTCATGTTTGTCTCAGAAATTTTATATTTTGAATTTTACACATTTTTTTTTAGATTCCATAAATCTAATGGATTCTCAGGTAAAATGTAATTAAAAGTTGTAAGGACATTGCTTAGGAGTGTAGTGAGTGAATGTTTTCTGAAATGTGGGAAAGTCCTTTGCAATTGAAGGAAGTCAAATGCGTAAGCGCTGTACCTTTCTGTTTCTCGAGATAGTTTTCAGAGCACACTAAAACATGTATGCAACTTGGAAATTTGCGGTAAATTATCCATTAATAGGGACACGAGGCAATGGAATATTAAATCCAATGTACTAGCAGGTGTAACTAATACAACAATTATTGTAAGCACATGCTTTTGGAGTGTAGGGGTGACTAATTTCGGAAATCTGGGAAAGTCCTATGGAACCAACTGAAGTTAAAGTTGTAAGCGCTGTAGGTTTTTTGTAAGCAAGCATCTCAAGATGTGAAATCGGCAGCATTTAAGCAGGAGAATCTTTGGCCAATCCTTGTGGACCTATATAGTTCGTAAGCTTAACTGAGGGACTCGTAAAAATAGCAGAAAAGAGCAGTATTACCAGTCTGCTTTCTCAAAAATATTTGTAAGCACTCGAAGACACATGTAGGTTAAGACGCTTACAGACTTAACCTCATTCCAATATGTAAAATTTTAAATTGAGTTCAATTCTGCTAACTAAGGAGAGCAATTAAAGACAAAAACGCATAGCGCTGAGTCATCTATCTAACTTAAACATAGCTGTATCTGTTTTTAAGTTGCAGAGATACTTCAACATAAGGTCAACTCAAAAAAATGATTAATTGCTCAAGGTAATGGTTCCATTTTGAATATTCACCAACCCGCCTTGCTGCTGTGTCCATAATTACATGAAAAACTACTTGTTTCGTGTCCCAAGGACATCCACTACGCTCTGTTACTGTAAAACCATTTTTCATGTGTCATAAGATCCGCCATAAAATGTCCCCATTACACCCACAAGAAACCGAAACAGCATGTAAATCCGCGTAATTTATTATCCTGCTCCCGTTGCAGCATTCCATACCGAATCGAGGAATAAGCACGACAAGCACCGAAAAATAAGCAACAACAAAATTAATCAAAATGCATAAAAAACGGCTTTGCAATAATTATTTTCGCACATTGAATCATTGTTGCATATCCTTTCCATTCTTTTTATAACCCCCCCAAAGTTTACGAAAGGATTACTCTGTTTTTTTGCCAAGCGGCAGGGGAAAGGAGACCATAACAGTATTCCTTGCACATACTCAACATCAAATTGATGAATGGCTGTCGCATAAATCCTTTCGTATGTAAATTTTCAGCGTTCCCATTTTTTTCCCATCTCAAACAACACACGAGTTATTTCGACGCTCAAAAAAAAAAGGACAAATAAACGAGAACCTGCATAAAAGTGGTTTAACTTTTGCCTCCTCTGGAGCAAGAAAAAAAAAGAAATCGAAAGAAATCCCCCATGTCAACTTTTATGGGGAAATTATTGCCGCAACCCATTAAATTTATCCACGGGGCTAAAGAATAAACAGAATTACCACCCCCACAGGGCCGGACTCCAGCATACACTTCCTACTTCCTACGCGAATTTACCTTTTGTGTTGGGCTAAAGCCTGTATCATCAATGTTTGCTCGAAAGCATCATTATGCAGATGCGTAAACAAAGCGTTGGAAGTAACCCCACTGGAAGGAAGAATGAACTCGACACGCAAAAAGAATAAACACAAACCCCGGATATCAGGCAGTGTACATAAATTTCGGAGGCTACCCGAAATAATAGAGATCCCTTGTGGTTTTCGTCGAGGGAATTTAGTAGATTTTGCAGTTGTCTTGCTTTGCGAACGGACAAAGGGGCAGCCTTAAATACAGGACAAGGATCATCGTTTAAAGCAATACACATGTCCTTGTTGCGTTGAACAATTGAAGGAATCGTTATTGTCGAGAGCGCCCTTCACTTGAACGAAGGACTGGCAGTTTCCAGTTTTAACATAAAATATGTACAGCGGCTGGGAAGTGGACTTTTCCGCCCCCTTCTCAGTTAAGGGGGGGCGGCTTATATGATATGAACACATAATATCAGATTCACTTAAGAATCTGTTCATCCCACGACTTCCTGAACTTTCCATTCGCAGAAAAACAATTTCAAATGCAAATGTGCAAATTGCCGTGATATCGCGTGAATATTTCCTCAAGTATTCGCACAAATAAGGACTTTTCCTGAAAATCTCAAAAAAAAAAAAAAAAATATCGTATCATGGAGGAACAAAGTGTTGTTGTTCGCGTATACCTTCTCATCGAAAACAGTAGGTTTAGTATTTCAATTTCATCTTTTATAAAACATTTTTTCTTCCATTTGTTTTTACAATATGATACGATTTTGCATCTTCATTTGGTTTAACTCGAAGGACGAAAGAAAAAGAGAGACACTCAAGTTTAAGGAATAAATATGGTGTAGAATTTAGGAGGTGCACGATTCGGATGGTTATGTAAGAGTCTGGCATCACCTTTGATGGTTTTTATGGCTAAGCAATGCAAATTTTTATCGAAGGAACAAATCCTACTTCACAGTTCACACATGTGAGCAATGCACGAATGTGGCACGAAGTCAATTCATACGTATAGGTAAGGTCGGTGTGCTCCTGTGTGTAAAATTGAATTTCGTCGACTTTTGAATGGAACAGGTACTTTCCCAAAAGGCAAAGGAAACGCTAAACCCTATAACAAAAGTTGATTCGCTCTCCTCCGAAGTTCGGTTGCTGTAATGCTAAATTAAATTTTAAATATCGGATTAGTATATCGTGTGAGGAGGTGAACTCAGTTTAGAGGGCAATAAAGTTAAAAGTTCCAAGGCTTATGCTGTAGGTGGTGTTTCCTAGTGTACCGTTTCAGAAGCCAGTTTTAAGGTGTTTTTGTTTGATTGCAGTCTCTTATGAAACGTACGTAACATTGAACATTGTGTGCGAGTTTCTGTAACAAAATCAACTACACTTCACGAGGTTTAATTTGTGCGGATGCAGGCAAGCGAAGGATCAAATTGGAAGGGAATAGTGGCGCTGAGAATTGGTGTTGAGGCAGGTAAAACACCCAATTGAACATCAGGGACTGGGACTGGTTTTGAGACAGATTTCAAGTCTTGCTCTATTTAGACTTGAACTTGCAGCGACAGTCGTTCTTGTTGGAACCAATTTTCTCTTCCATCTGCTGTTTTATTTTTTTGGTTTATGTGATTTTCGGAGGCTTTTCTTTTTTTTTGGGTAGATTTTGAAGGCTTTTTAAAACGGTTATGGCATTTTTAAGCAGTTTTTCGATGCGTTTTCTAACCGTCTTTTGGTTCCCTTTCGTGTCTTTGTTATGTGGCTTTCCGATGTGATTTTTCGGAATTACTTTAATAATGCTATGGTGTTTTTTTTTGACGTTTTGTCGCACTTTTGATGTGTTTTCAAGAGGGTTTTTAACCTGTTTTCTGATTCGTTTCTTTTTCGTGTTCTTTTCTATAGCGTTTTTCCCGACATTTTAAATCATTTTTTTCGGTTGGTTTTTGAGCCCATTTCGTGTTCTTTTTTATAGCGTTTTTCCCGACATTTTCAATCACTTTTTTCGGTTGGTTTTTGAGCCCATTTTTGGTGTTTTTATAAACTTTTTTTTTTATATTTTCTTTGTTTCATGTGAATGTCTTTTGGGGGCTTTTATGGCGTTTTCATGCCAAGTTTCGAACTGTTTTTTGAAGTCTTCTTATACCGTTTTTTTTTGGGTCATTTTCGTGATTTTGTTGGCGATTTTTCAATGCTTTTTTTACCAGTTTTTGGTAGCGTTGTTCGGAACTTTCTTTGTGACGCTTTTCCGTGCGTTTTTTAGGCACTTTTCGACACGTTTTCGGTTACTAAAATGCGCTCAATCATCAGTGGTTTTTAAGGGAGGTTTTTCGGTGCGGTTTTTTGTCAGTTTTAGCCGCTTCTTATGGTGTCCTTTTGATAACATTTTTCGGTGCGTTTCTGTGAAGATTTTTAGTGGTGTTTTCTTATGAAATGAATTTAAATGTATTTAAAAAAACACGTAATGGTTCTCACAGAAGTTTTGCTGCTTCGTCATGTGCCAATGTTCCCCAGTTTGGTTACGCATTTCTTGAAATCTATACAAGAGCAATAAATCTCAGCTGTTGCTAAATTGTGTCTAATTTCCGGCAGGCTTTTTATCTATTAAGAGACTTAACTGAACGTTTATTTTCTCCAGTCACTCCGTCAAACTTTGTACTCAATGAAATACTCCCCAGAATAACATTGTCAGCTCCTCGATTGTGGGAAGAGTATGCTATAATTCGACACATATTGAGGTCAGAAATATCCTTTTCTAACTCGATTTGTATGCAAAAACAGCTTGCCTTGTTAAAAGCAGTTCCAAGCCAACATGATATGGTTAAAACCCATAATAACCTATTCATCTAGCCCCGATGAAGGGATAACAGCAGCTGTCTGGTTGTATTTAACCACATCCACACATTTATATCTTTTTTTTATATTGAAAACTGATATTCTTGGTGGATCAGAATCGATACTTTTAATCAAATTGAATTATTATCCCACCTCATGTGTGCATAATAGAAATTAATCAATGGCGGTCGGCCGGCCACCTTTGCATGCCTTTGCGAAACAACCTCCTACTGATTATAATTGTGCTCTATTATGGTTTGCCGTGCGGCACGCCAGAAAAGGGATTTCATCGTTCCCTTTCTTCCTGCTTGTGCGCGTGATTATTCATCAGTTTAAGTGGACTATTCTTTTTTTGTCGACACCGATCTGATCAGCTGAAAGGATTTATTATTGGAATTTGCTGTTCTTGTGCACTGATTAATTCTGTGGATTTCCTTTTATCCTTTTGCATGCTTACATAATTTTTTTTTCTTTTCGGATCTCCCAGGGTATCCTTCGATGGGACGACCCCCAAATGTGCAAAGAATGTATACTTTGCCGCATATATATTCGTGCTGCAAGGACATGCTCCATCCTAAACTTATTTACGATCAACATAAATTTAAAAAAAAAAAACCAAACTCAACTTCGAGGATAACACTTTTTTTTTCGTTGGGCACTTCTCCATTTACCATCTTCGCGGGATACGCAAAAAAGAGGTGTAATATCCCATCGTGAAATATTTACACAGTCGGTGGTCTTAGTTATTAAAATGCGCTCCATCATCAGTTGTGCGGTGAAATGGGGGGTTTTTTTTTTTTTTGTATGTGAAATTTTGATATCCTTGTGAGTCGGTGGTTTGACACGCGCATTATGCCTGCATTTGTCAGGAGGTGGCACAAAGTATGTAATTGAATATCACGGTGATGAGAAACATTTCAAGTATTTTACATATTTTTTCAATAAACGTTTGTTCCACGAACGATGGGTGTGTGGGTTTTTATTTTTGAAATATGTAGGTGTCATTTTCCGGGACATCTAAGTGGTGTACGAGTGTATTATTATTTCACACCAGAGGTGGGAGCGACATTCGGTGGCAGTGGGTAGCGATTGAATTTTTGAAAGAGAGAAGGTTTGGCTTAGTTTTTGTGCAAGTGTCTGCCTATCAATGCGTGCGATGTGACTGATGTGCATATCTTACAAGGTGGGGGATTGTGATGTGTTGGAAATGTATTCAGCTGGATTGTGGCTTCTAATAAACAGTGGAATGCGCTTCAGTCATGAGGTTAAATGATTTGTCAACGACCAGTAGGACGTAAATCATTTTTTCGCTTGCTAAATTGAATAAAAGACTCGTACATTCAAAAGTGGGTCGATGCGATCAATGGATCTTTATATGACTCTAAAAAAAATGCAAGGCTATAATTTTGAAAGGATTTTCTAAAAAAAAAAAAAATTTGGGGTCGATTAGAAACTGCGCGGAAGGAAACAATTTTAGGAAATAATGGTAGGCGACCCGCCCTCAGACTTTGTCCATAGTTCAAGGAATAAACAACATAAGGCGATCTGCACAAGGAAAAAGCCCAATCAAAGTTCAGCCATTAATGCCAGGCACACACAATTTATAACCAAAACTCCTATATAGGCTTGTAAATTTCACTAATTGTCAACCGGGGGAAAAAATACGTCCAAAGAAACAACCACTTACTCGGTGTTTTCAGCCATTAAATTCACGTAGCTTGAAAGTAGAATCGCTTCATTTTCACATTTCCGTTCTCACCGCAGGACACAACCAACACACACACATACTCCCATATAAACGGAGCGAAATAAAATAAAATAATAGAGATAAACGTAAATGATATTTAGTACTAACTAACGTTCTGTTTCGTCCCGGGCAGACCTTTACAAAGGACACTTAGCCCAACAGTCTGAACAAAGAAACTGCGAACGTTTCTGTGCAGCTTCGAAGGATGATGCTGCTCCCCTATTCAAAGAGATAAATGGTCACGGTAAAGGGTGATTCTTTTCTACTTCTTTGTCATTTCTCCTTCGAATTTAATTAAAAACAAACACACACAGAAGGTGAAAACTACGAAACGTAAGGAAATATATTTCAAACTGATGCACTGGCAACTTGCAGTTCAATCACCGGTGTAAAATCCGTTTAAGGACCATTAATGAGGAATTGTTTTTTAATTTGTTTGTCCCGAAGAACTGAACTCATTTCGATTGTCTTCATTCAGGGAGTGCGATGCTGATGGCATATTTGTTTTTCTTCTTCTTATTTTTTAATCAACATTTTGATCCCATTGGACATGAATTTCCTTGAAGAGCAATACTCTCTCAAACATAAAGGATTCAATTTGTTACATTTGTTTCGTCCCTTTCGCTTTTTCTACTTCGTTGGGATATAAACTGTCGCAAAATAGATTCTCGTCCTTTATTTGTATTTTATTTTTTTCATTTGCTGCCGTTTCTATTTTATGCGTTTTTATGGAGATCAAATTTGATTCCGTCTCCACTTTCTGACTCTTTGATATTGTACCCATGTCCCACATGGTTGAGGAGAGAGAGAGAGGGAGAGAGCAAGAAAAATCCGGGACCGAATAAGTTTACGGTCGATTAACAAATAAGTAAATCGGTGACATATATATTTTGTTTTCAATATTCCCGCCGACAAATGAACGAAGCGGATTTCGTTTCGATTTCAAGGAAAGGAAGGACGTAGCAAATTTTTATTTGTCAAGGCGGAAAATCATCGCTATAGAGACGAAAGACGATCGTTAGATGAAGCAATCAATGTTGGATGAAATTGATTGAATAACCGTCGGGATTATGAGAAGCCATATGGAAGGACCAAGACAATCGCAGTAAAATTCGAGATAATGGCACAAGTTTATCGATTGCCTGTGGGATGGTGTATATAGTTTCTTGGTCGTATTTTGACAGATATTATCGTGGAGACAAATTTGGCTTTCAAGCGCCTTGGCTGGCATGGGCAGTTCGTTTGAACGCTCTGACTTAAAGATCTTTCCATTTTTTTTTTTATGATGATTTTCCTCAACAATCTGCGTGCCGGTCCAGTCTTGTTTCAACTGTATAAAAGTGGCCCCCCATGTTTCGCAAAGCCATCATAAATGAAGCAATATGAGCAATTTTTCTATGTACCTATCCCAAAAGCTGCTCACTTAACCATGCACATAGGAAAAATACCGGTCACTCGTGCTCCATCATGTATTTAACACACACACACCCAGTCGAAAAGGTTAATTTTTGTATGCCCTCAGTCGTTTGAGTTCGGAAACATTTCATAAAAATGCATGAATAATTAACAAATAGAAGGTTGTGCGGTTGATGAGCACAAGCGAAATTACATTCTCCCGCACATAAGGATGGCAGAGAAACCCTCTCCGTGTACGGTCCTAAAATTGGGATGAAAATTGCATTGCCAAAATGAATAAATAAATTTATAATTCAATTAAAAGAAAAAAAGACGAAACAATCTTTCCATGGATAAATATTCAAGGACTACAAGTACATATTTGCCATACATGTGTCGTATAAATATTTAATTTTCAATGGTGGCAACATTGAAATTGCATTGAAATCACCGAAAAGGGATACATATTGGTGAAGGAGAATTAGGAGCTTCTCTCTCGGCATACACCTGCCTATTGCTGTACCCTTATGATGATTACCATCGAATGGTAGGCCCCCCAACAAACGTCGAAACACCTGTATTCCCCAAAGTCCCTTTTAATCAATTGAATCAGCTTGTGTATACAATTGAGTATGTATGCGGCCCATATATACACGCATTTGCAGTGTGTTTTGGGCAATATCAAATTTTGTCGCCAGGATATGTTCGTGCAGAAGAAAATCGAATGGTCCGTGTGCTGCTGATGCGGGCTTTCTATCAAAATCGGATTTTCTATTCAAAATGTACACGAGGTGGTTTTGTTATAGCACAACGGTTGTTGGTGTTCCATATAGGTATAGTTGTTTGGGTTATAAATCCTTTGATGCGTTTGGTGTTTTGTGTTTTTCTGTGAAATCAATCCACTCATGGTTGAGATGTATGTGCACAAAGAGGTTGATAACTTGGCATACGGTGGTTGTAACTGGCACCTTGTCAGTGACCAGAACTGTGGCCGTTTGATAAGGTGTGTGGCTTGGCTTTGAATGGGGTTATGGGGGATGTTTGATGGCGTCAGCCAGATAAGCGGGATGTTTCAATTAAATTAACCCGCATATTGTTTGAACAGATGAGATGAGTTTGCATCTGAATTATTGCAAGCGGCTTTGATTTTTCTGAAAGGTCAACTTTTATCTGATTAAGTGGGCTGAAGCTGTTTTCCTTCTTTTCTTATGCACAACTCCACAACACTACTTTAATTTACTGTAAGTTGTAGTCATTCGCAAGCATGGAAAGCAATTTCAAATTAGTTTGCTTAAGCCGTAGCTGAATGGAAAACTGCTGTTTCTCGTTTGTCAAGTTTACTTGTAGGTGTTGCGCATTAGTTTCTGGTCAATAAGCGAGCATTTACAATAGATATATCATCCAGTTTCCTTGACAACCTGTCCGAGGAATATGTATAGATCAGCGCCATCTGTCCGTCAGTGGTAGTAGATTTGCAGCTACTGTCATCAAATGAGCGAAAATCAACTAAAGTTCTGTCATGCAGTGGAAGCGAGCCACCAATTCTATAATCGCTCTCGACACACACTTCCGACTGGTCATTGGCTTAAGCTGGCTTACTTCAACACAATTTTATTATAGTTCTCCCTTAAGATTTTGATTTGATTTTCATTTTGTTTGATCTGCGAAGCCAGCAAGCCTTCGCTGTAAGACTTGAAACTCGAAAATCACTCAAAGTCGATAGGCTCCAAAGGATTTTTGCTTACATCCTTACAGCCAGAAATGCATGTCCCAAGGAAGCGCTGATACCAACTTCGAATAAGGTATGTTTGGGAATAAATACAAAAATTTTGAACACTTACAATCGATCAAGTTTGCACACGCCGCCAGATCCTAGTGGAAGCTGTAGTAAGCCAAGTTGGAATATATTCATCTCATATTCTTATCAATTTGTCAATATCATAAGTTTTGTTTGTCTGTCTGAAAATCGGTACTTCACAGCCTCATTACCAAGCTTCTACCAATTCAGTCGTTTTGGTCTTGAACAAGTCGCATCCTTTACTCGCTTGACAGTCCATTTTGTCGCTGTCTCCCCATAGTGTAGCCGATCTTTCTTGAGATGTTTTTTTCATTGTGTAAGTCCTTATCAACAAACAAAGCCAACGCCCTCTCCAACTCAACTCTCTGTCATCGCATCGTTATCATATGATTTTTGTTAAATAGGCCCTTTTCCTATAATACTGCAAACAGCAAAGGCACACGTACCACTTGGCCGGTATCAATATTATGTCAAAAAGGACCTATTGAATTCGATATTCTACTGCAGCATCAGGAGGAGCATAACCGTTTGTTCACTTGAAAAATCCATTTTTGCTCCGGGGTTTTTTTCTTTATTTTTATTTTCTGTTGTTCGAGTGGTCGTCGTCATGCTGTCATGATATCCACTTTGGGTGCTCTGCTTCCTTTTATTTTTTGTTTTACTCCTTTTCAATATTGTTCTAGGGGATGGAATGTTTGCGGGGTGAACAGCGAGTATTATGTGTGCCTTATGTTTTTACATTGACATTCATAAAATTTTGTCATTAAATCAATTCACGCAAGGATGCAAAGTGAAGGGCAGACAGTGACTTCTTGGCATTTTTCTGATGTAATTTGTTGTTGCTTTTTTCACATAAAGGGTATTGAGTATCGATGTGGTTGCGCTTGTGGTGGGGATATGAAGTCACGTGAAAAGGTATTGCTCATGGGAAGTCAAATGTGTCTGACAGGTGGACGGGCTAGAGGCGTTGAGTGCATGTGATTAAAGATGTGGGTTGTGTTTGCTTTCCCCACGTATTAAGTGATTTGAATTGCCTGTGGGATAAGCTCTTTGCGAGTACAATCGTCTCTCAGAACGCAATTTTAACCACACACGTATCGTAGTCGAAATAGGTATGTTCAGGACAGTCAGACGATGAAATGTCACTGGAAAACAAGAAACAAAAAACAATCTATAGTCTTCTGGGCAAAAACTCGAATCTCCCAGTTCCTCAAGAAAGGCAGAAACTCTGCCTCAAGAAACCAGCCACCGCGGATGGACAATTGAAAGCAATATGCAGAGGTCTCTGGGAACGGAAGGCTGCCTCAAACACAAAATTAACAAATCATTTCCCCTAATTTAGGTTATTTCGACGCAGACACAACCCACGATCCCTATTCATTTATATTCCTTACAGCTTCCCATTGCATTCGGCAGAGAACTCAATTGTTGAGCAATCTCCTTTTAACAATAAACCCACCCGATGTGGTTAAATGACGTCCACTGTCAAATGGCAGCCGAAAGCAATACAAAACTATTACCCGCTTGGCAGATGTTTGTTCCTTTTTGATGGCAGCATCTTTCCGTCAGCAAATCCCAGACCAAAACGAACGCGGTTAAAAATCTCTTTCCTTTCAACATTCCTGTTTTGTCATCTGTATGTTGTTGGCAAACAACAAAGCACACCACAGCACAGACTCACAATTAAATACCATTTCCCAGGGTGGCATTTTTACGTGAGCAATTTTGTCATCGTGCCAGGATATACTCGTTCTTTTGTATATTTGCAAAAGCATTCTCCCAGCACAAGTCGTGATTTATTAGCACCACCACGTTGGTTGAGCTTTTCAACAGGCTGTTGTGATTGTGATGGGAGCACACAACGGCCAATTTCGTATATGACATTTCCCGAAGGCCCTTTCTGTTAATTGTTTACATCACAATCCATCAGCAGGGGACGACGCCATTGCCCACCTAATTCACATGGTACAATTGTATTTATTAGTCAAGAAAAAAAAGCAACAGCAAATAATTTACACAACACCCACGACAACAATTTCAAACAAAAATCCTTCTGGGAGTGCTCCGCATCCATTGCGCATACATTGAGTCATCAAATTAGAATGAAAAGTCCTTTCCAGCATCACTTTGCTAGCTGGAGGAGAGATTCCTTTATGCACCAGCAGCCGTCGTTCGGTTGTTTTTGTTGGTGTAGATATACCGGAATACTTGTTGGTTGGGACACTACACACACCAACACACCGAAGACATATAGTTTGTTTAGAACAAAGCGCAAAGTGAAAGAGGGTGATAAAGTGTAAAATTGTCCCTAGAAAGGATGTGCTAAACTTAAGCGAGCGAGTAGACGAAGAAAATATATTTGGAAGATATAAAAATGAAGATCTCTCAGAGGTCTTCACTGCGAAGAAGAAAACTCTTCCAATGGGGATTCGCTTCTTCCTTCTCTAAGAAAACTACTTTGGTTTATATTTATTTGTCGAGTTGCTGCTGAGTACAGAAAGCACATCACAGCACAAAATCGGAAATAATACATTTGCTTCTTTTTAAGAGCAATATCTCTTAATTTAAAATACAATTTAAGGCTTTTAAAAAATTCCCATACATCACGTCAACCTTAAATTTATTTATAACTACTCATTTTAAATTTATTTCCAACACCAACAGCAGTTGGGCGATGGGAAAATTGAGGAAAAATTAAAGGAAACATTATTTAAGCATAAATTTCTCCCTGGAGGCGAAATAATTATTGCTGCGGCTGTCCCTTTATTTTAAATGTGATATCTTTCGGTTGCTATTTAAACTTTTAAATTAATGCAATGCATATGCAGCTCATAAATCAGGTGTTGCAACCGACATTTTCATGTATCAGTTATGGTGAAAATTTATGGGAATTAATATTAAATGAGTGGAAAACGAGTACGCACTGAAAATGCCAGCGAAAGCAATTACTGTGTGCACCTGAATGATTTCGGATAATTTACAAACATATACAAATTAATTACTTATTTCAATTTTTGTCGATCCTTTTCGGTTGAAAATCCTTCAATGTCATTGAATACAGAAAGGGCGAAGTAATAAACTGGTTGATCCAGGCGTGGAAATGTGTAATGAGATACAAATTGAATTTAATTAAAGAGGCGCCTTAAACTAATACCATGTTGTCATCGCAGGGCAAGGGCGGGATCAAAATCTATCGTTTTGATAGACACCTGGAAGGGTCGGTCCGCTCTGAGGTACGCCATTTGCGAAGTTCATAATCTTTTTTTTAAGTTTGCAATAATATTAATTTTGCTAACTAAGTTTCTTTTATATAACACAGGCGAATTATAAGGTTGGCAATGCCTCGAACATGGAACATGGAAATATTGTAAGAATCTGTTCAGAGCGATCCAATGAGTCGCTAACATGTTGCAGACTTGCGGAATGGGACCCTCGAATTTTTATTTTATTTCATTTCATTTTTTTATTTATCATTGACTTTATTTTTTTTAAAACTTCAAGCTATACAAAGATTGGATAGATCATTCTCTGGATCAGGAATGAAAACGATACAATCAAACTCACGACAAATAAATCGTCGCTATCCATGCACACAGACTGACTGGAAAACCAGTGGCATATTTTATTCCGAGTGTCAAAATTTGGACCCGGCCCTATATCAGAGTCATTTTCTCAAATTTCGCCACCAGCGAAAAGCTGTATAACTCCTTCACTTGAGCTACCTGTTTTGACTCCCAAAAGAACTCGTAGATTGGGGGAGTAGGAAAATCTAGAATGTGCCCTTTCGTATCAACTGTTTGACTTGTTTGATAAATTTTGAGTTTCTCAATTTTCTATGTTGATCGGCGTCTCAAGTTGAATCCCTCAATCTCACCGCATGTTTAACAAATGGTTTGTGGACTAGCTTTCTATTTAATTCAAGCCTCGAACCTTTAGTTTGGACATCTTTTTTCCACAATATTCCACCGGATTTAGGATTACCGATAATTTGGTCGCTGCTTCGTTAGTTCTTGTTATGAAAAAGGTTACCTCCTTTTAGTAAAGACCCTATAGCTCAGTGGCAGTTGGAGATCGACCCTCCTCCCTAAAGATTTCTTCCATAGCATAAGACACTGGATATGATCGAAAAATGTCTGTTTCACAAACCGGAACACCCTGTACAGAAATAAATAAATTTATTTATTTATTTTTTTCCCAGTGGCTGATCCACATAACTTTTACCAATTATTGAATGCAATAGAGATAATGGCAACTGCAGTGCATTTTGTTGCTGATCACAGAATTAGTTCGGTCTCTCGA
Organism: Cheilosia grossa; assembly: GCA_963082955.1. Taxonomy (NCBI): domain Eukaryota; kingdom Metazoa; phylum Arthropoda; class Insecta; order Diptera; family Syrphidae; genus Cheilosia; species Cheilosia grossa. The sequence continues at coordinate 2,432,847 of OY720148.1, forward strand.
TTCTTCTTTTCGTCGGGATTTTTTTTCCTTTTTTACACAAGCAAGAGACTTATTGTTGGGCAGAGTATTCTCAACTGAAACACGCCTTATCTAGCAAATAAAAAAAATTTTTATTATCCTTTTCCATGTACATTTGATAAATTGATTGAGAAACTCCCTCTTTTCGTCAGAACACTTTTCCCAACGCCCCAAGGGACAACCCTAATGCCTCCATATGAACACACAAAAACTATCCTTGTTTATGTCACTACCTCTGCGGTGAATACTTAAATCATTCACATAAACCACTCGTCAGCTTCTAGTTCAGTAAACAAGTGCGTACACTGGACAGTGGACAGTGTACACCGCCCACAGTGTCATGAATAGCCATTTGAGTGCAGTCGAACTTGTCTACCCACCAACAACTGATTACATTCAAATCGAAAATTTAATTTAATAACCTACCTATACCCAGCCTCGAATAAAATAGTCAAAATGTTAATTTCAATCAATTTGTATATTCTGCTTTACATTGGACGAGTGCACTGTATCAGTGTTCACAGGAGGGACACTTAAATGAAATAAAAGGAAAAACAAATATAAATAAAACCTCCTACATTGCGAGTAATTTAACATCAATTAGTGCTAATGGGCTGTGAGCCAAAAATTTGATACCCTCTTCTGTGGGAGTTTCTGTGTGGGAATATTATAATCAGCGAGGAATTTATTTAATATATATAAAACCAGACCGACCCTGTTTGAATGATTAAATTTAAAAATAAATACGAATATTATCCACCCACATGGATTTCTGCGTTCATGCAGAATGTGAATTTCCACTGTATTAAAAAATGTATTTCTCTTAGGTAACACTTTTTTTTTTTTCGTGCGAAACTATTGAGCAGTTTGACGGAGGATTATAGTTGAGCGTCACGAGAGTTTGATTAATTTCATTATTGCAATAGCGTTGCATGTGTATTTTTAACTGAATTTTTTGATGGCATGAGCAGGTAGCAGCCGTGACGAAAAATCACGCACAAATTATGATGGTAGATTGTTATCAAGTGGCATTTACACGCATAACTGCCTGAACGGTATTTAATATGCGGAAATTAGTTAAAGTTGAATGGAAACAAAAACTCGAGCCTTCAATGGATGGAGGTTGTTGAGTTTGGGTTTCGTGCGCACGGGTGAGATTATTGAATGTTGTGTAGTACCTACGGCCAATTTATCCAAAGTGGCTTTCATTGTCTACTGGCCTGGGTCTGGCGACGACAAATTGATTGTATATTTGTTTCCTCTGATAATGCGTTAGATATGTTTATAGAGACTGCCTAATAATTTCCGCCTACTAGCAGTTGTGGTTGTTAATATTTCAGACAATGCTGGGTGGGAGGACTTTTCAAGGCTGTTATTTGTCATTCTAAGTAGTTCTTTTGAAAGAGTGAAAGAGCGGGAAATGCGGAGGTGGTTCTTATCAAATTTCGAGTATTTCAAGTGCGAGAGATATTTGCTGCGAAACAGGTAATTGGAGGAAATTAGACACTCGTGAGAAAATATATGCAGTACGGAGTACTAAAGTTGGGCAGATTGACAGGACCCGAAAATATAGGAAACGAGAAAACATTGCACAGAAAACTTATTGACAACGTGGATGCCATAAGACCCTTAAGAAGACGGTGGCAGCGATGGATAGACAACGTCGAGCGTCGTCTTGAAGATCAATCAGGAAGTTACCCAGGCAATGGGTGAAACCGCAGCGATAGGTACTCGTACTACGTGCTACCTCGCCAATGAGATTATAATCTTTCGAGTTCTAGACAACCATTAAAACAAACAACGAAGGGGCAATACTGTTCACATTCTTGACATCGAAAATATCCCTTTTAAGACTTTGAAACTCCTTTTTTTAAATGCTAAAAGAACATCTATGCTATAAGAAATTCCAGTCACGCTCTGAAAATGCGGTGTTCTTTGCTTTAATTTCCACGGTTTAGATTCACAAACTTTTAGAAATTCACAAACATTACTTTAAGAAACTCAGAAATCTTACTCTAAGAAATTCAGAAGTTTTACTTCAATTAACTCAGAAATCTTACTCTAAGAAATTCAGAAGTATTGCTTGAACAAATTCGGGTGTCTTACTTGAAGAAATTCAGACATCTGCTTTAAGAAATTCAGACATCTTAATCAGAGAAATTCAAAAGTTTTACTTTAAGAAATTGAGAAGTCTTACTTCTAGAAATTCAAAAGTCTTATATTAATAAGTTCAGAAATCTTACTCTAAGAAATTCAGACATCCTACTCTAAGAAATTCAGAAGTATTGCTTGAAGAAATTCAGAAGTCTTCTTTTGCTTGAAGAAATTCGGGTGCCTTACTTGAAGAAATTCAGACATCTGCTTTAAGAAATTGAGACATCTTAATCCGAGAAATGAAAAAGTTTTACTTTAAGAAATTGAGAAGTCTTACTTTTAGAAATTCAAAAGTCTTATTTTTATAAGCTCAGAAATTTAGAAGTATTGCTTGAAGAAATTCAGAACTCTCTTTTGCTTGAAGAAATTCGGGTGCCTTACTTGAAGAAATTCAGACATCTGCTTTAAGAAATTTAGACATCTTAATCCGAGATTTGGTTCCTTAAGAAATTCAGAAATCTTATTTTTATAAGCTCAGAAATCTTACTCCAAGAAATTCAGACATCTTCATCTAAGAAATTCGAGTCTTACTTAAAAAAAAACTCAGAAGTCTTACATTAAAAACCCTTTTCACTGGAAATGATTTTCATCGACACAATCTCAGCCTACTTTCGAACACCTTTCGCTTAAAAAAGGCTACGGAAATCTCTTAATTTAGGTAATTTGGAACTCACTTGTCAACTTTATGAAGGTCATAGTTGACAATCAGAACCAGCCACCCGTCGAACTGTTTTTGAATTTTCACAACATCTCGTCTTGCTTACGAGATGAAAATTGTTTGAAATGCGTTTGAATTTAAGAAATCTCACAAAGCTATTTGGACCTCCTTATAATTAGAAGTCGAAACTGGAAGTGGTTATAAGCACTTAGCCGGATTGAAGCAAGGTGCCAAAGAAATGTGTATGAACATAATTAAAGGATCGCTGTAAATGAAAAATATGAAAGAGTTCAAACTGCATGCATTCGGTGGTCTTTGGCCGGTATCGGGGCACCATCTCTTTGCAAATCCTAGGAATAAATCCAGCCTTGGCAACCAAAGAAGATCAAGTTGGTACAGAAATTGGTCAAACCAACAAAACTTGGTCCACTCCCCCCGAAAGAGTAGATTTTGGAGTTCCTTTTACGCTTGTACGCTCTTCATAAAATTCCGAAAGCTTCTCAATTCCGCCGTTCGAACTCGACATTAAATTGTATCTCCCTTCCGTTCGCAACATTTCTCTAAAAACATTTCAAACCTGCAACCTTATTGTCCCTATCAAACTTAGCTAAGCGGTTGGCAACAAGTTTCAAAATTGTTTGCCCTGAATTGTGCTACCGCACCACGACACAAAATACGTAAAATCTACAAACGTAGCAGACTTCCTAAGCTAGCAACTATCTCAAATCCAAGGGCTCAATCGCAGAACCTTGAAAACCAAATCGGTATATTGATTTGTGCCAGACAAGAAAATTAAATTCATTCTTCTGTGAACCGTGTACGACATCGTCTCATGTCGTGCAGAAAATTTAACTTAAAAATTCCATGAATGCAGAAGCTTTTGCTTTTTGTTAACTCTGAAATGACTTTCTTCAATTTGGCTTCGCACTGCACGATATCCTCGCACAACTATTGTTATTTCCCTGCCACGGGGATCTACCGCAATTCCTCAGTACATGGCATGTCGTAAAGGATATTTATGGGGAATGCACTCTTCACTAAGACAGAGACGGAGACCACTACTCGTGCCTTGGAATGAAAATAATTCCACAACCAAATGAAAGAAGGAATTTTAGCCTTTCACTGGTCCATGAATATACACTAATCTGGAATTAGTGGATTGACAATGGAAAACCACAACCGAAATCTCCTTCAATCCTACATAACCGCACGTGAAATGGATTGTATCGGGATTCGGGATATAGCAACCTGCCGGTGCAGGGGAAATACTTTTGTGCGCACATAATCTCAAGGATGCAACTCTGTTATATTTTAATTATATAATTCAGGCGAAAGGAGTTCGAAGCGAATGCAAATCCCTGCAGTAGATATTTTACATATTTCGCGCGATGTGAAGGTCGTGGCAGCTCAAATCCATCGTGGGAATTGTTCAAGATGACTTGTGTTCGCCGAGGATAATTACATCGCATCGGAAATGGCTTATACACATAGAAGAACGGAGGGAAACTTTTGTTTCTTTATATTTGGGTAGCTTGCCAGCGAGTGCGCGAGAGAGAGAGAGAGAGAGAGAGAGAGAGAGCGAGTAAGATTTAATTAAGTACGATGCGGCCCTGAATGCAGTGCGCGCTATTATTTTGTGGTTTTTCTATAATAAAGGGTTCCATTGTTTCGAATTTTTTTTGACACCATTTTTTTCACGAAACTTCCATGGTCATCTGCCTCTCGGGTAAAAATTCAGGTTAATGCCAACGTATACGTGTCTATCGTGTGGTGACTAGGTTTGTCTTTAGTGTATCGGTTAAATGGGTGTGTTGGTGTGTCCACAAATCATGCCACTAACTATTATCAGCCTTTATTGGATAAATTATGGATTTTAATTAAGAGCTTTAGTGAAGCGTCAGGAGTTATCATAATGTAAAGAGCTGTCAACCGGAAGTTTATTGTCAAGGGGGTTGGCTCACAAATGGCAGCTTATTAATTGACGCAGGAATTTATCGGAATTGTTTATCTGGCTGAAAAGTGCCCCTTTCCTTAATTTAATTAATGGCATCGTTTTGCAGAGGTCACTGCACTTGCTGCTAATCTGTGTTGCATAAAAAAGTGTTTTGGAAACTTAAGAAGTCGCAGTTCAAGAGGGTGGACTGATTTATTTCCAACAACGTGATGTCGAATATCACCTGGAAAAAATAAATTATCACCCAAATCTTACTACATGATTGCGGGGAAAAATGAAAGGAACTAATCTTTTGAAGTGTAAATATCCGCAATCGCCTTAGGGGTCGTAGGAATTCTTAAACTTTGAAAAAAAAAAAAACAACGAGGAGTCGAGCTCCTTTGTTTGATTAACAAACTTCAATAGGTGGCCCCTTTATTTACCTTCGCTTTGATTAGATTAATTGTTCTTTGTAACCGATTTATAGATGATGTCTTCGTGTCTTCCATTGACTACAATTTAAACAATCGAATGTAAATGCAAACACGCAAATTGCAAACAACAACACTATCGTCCGCTTAATTGTGAGCATGTAAATTTACTAATTAATGAAAGTAAATACCCCGTTAGTGGGCAAATTCAATATAATAACATCAGATACCTACATGTATTGTGATAATGATTAAAATTCAATGGACCACATCGTACCATTTGCACACAACACACAACACACAACACTCTGTTGCCAATATCGTTTTACGTGATAATATCGCCGCGAAAATTAAATCGAATGCAAATTATAAATTCCACACAAAAAAATATGGAAAGTCCTCACCCCCAATAATGTTACGCATACAGCGATAACCTTTCCTCGCTCTTTCGTCATCATCGCCAATCCACCGAACAATGGTGTAGTTCGAAAATATAAACGACATATTTATTTCCTGTGAATAATGAACAGTGTGCCAGTGCACTGTGTTCAGATATAGATGCAGCAACGAGTACGATAAAAGGGTGAAAAAAAAGTCCCTGTCATCCAGATGCAGATGCATCCAGATTATTTCATTATCCTACACGTATTTGGGGCGGATTTACATCGCATATCATAGCACGCGGTCATCCACTGATCCACCAGGACATGACCTACTCCATGATGTGTGAATATTTCCGACCGAAATTGAAAGAATTTAATTTCCCTACATATTACATAGATCAACGATGAGGATGGCATTTCTGCGGTGATGAGGAGCGTATATCGCGCACATTGCTTGTATTCTTTTCTGTATTATACGCCTTTGTTCTTTTGCGTGTTTGTGGTGGGGGCGGCGGATTTTCCCTGCCGACAAAAAGGAAATTATTCCGAAATTCATAACTGATTTAATATAATGAAAATAAAAGGAGATACGCTCAAACACACGCAGAGCCAGCGCACCAGGAGACAGGAACAGTTTCTAGCGCGCAGTCGGCTGGAATGTATTGATGTAGTTGTATGTGTGTGCAATTTAGGCAAATCCCGGTTGGGGGTAATGAGATTTGCAGATTTTTGTTTATTGTCTTGTCTTGAGATTGTTTCAGCTGGATTATGAAAGTGTAGGAGTGGATGCGAATAAAGAGCCAGGAATTGGGACTCCACGATTGTTAGCCTTCACATCTGCCAAATTTCACTATCGATCGTAAGGAATTGATTTCTTTTTGATTTTTTGATGATACATCTGTTTCTCGATTAGATTTGCTACTATGATTCTACTTTTGCATAAATTATTTAGCCTTACATAATTTCTTCCGTCTTCAAGAGATGGACTGCACTTTAGTAAAAGGAAAAAGCAACTACTCAAGTCGTAGTGGACCTTTCGGTCGTTTCGGTGTGAGAGGCTTTAAATTCTGAACAGAGTCTTAAGCAAATTTCCATTTTTCTATTGAATAAATATGTAAAGTGCTCGAAGAGAAGAGAAAGTCCTTTTGAGTGTGGATTCATTTGGAGGAGTCGGCTTCTCGGATATGCTACACCGAAGCAGGTAGAAAAAAATGATCTCTTAGAGGGGAAACTTGCAAGGTCTCTCAACACTGGCCCGCAAAAATTTGCAGTGAATTTCCTTCTCACTATTGTTGATCGCAACGAAGTGTTTAAGTGGTCAGTGAGCCGCCACTATCAACTTGTTAACGTCATAATATACATCGTTTGAAAAGTTCAAAGGAATTGTATTAAAAAAAAAAAACCGGTTTGAATCTCCGGTTTATTTGCCTTCTCATAATTGGCATTGGCATTGGCAGTTGGGAAAAAAAACTGCCAACTTGTTGTATTCGATTACAACTCGTAGCATTGATCCATTACGTTTTTATTGCTTTAGAAATAATTTCAAATCGATGGCTGTGCATGACAGGAAACCTCAACATGAAATCGCTCACAAAACACATCCACAGACTCATTGACATAAATTCCTTGAATTCGCACACTTTCAATCCTTTATCGGCAAAAAAAAAATGTCTTCAACATGCTACTCCCACACAAATAAAAGTAAAAAGCAAAAAAAAAAAAAAACATAAGAGTAACTTCAATAAATCCACACAAATCAACTGGATTCGCCACCCTTGTCACTCATTCAGGATCAATAAAAATCTATTACATCAATATAATTTGCGAAGCGAAACGAACAGGAAACAACACACAAAATAAAATGTCTCCAAATAAATAATATAAATAATGTACTGTATCCTTTGGCGGGAATGACATTTCCCAATAATTTCGGTTCCATGTGACAAAAGTTGACAACAACGAATATGGAGTTGGAGTGCCGATTCCACAGAAAGGCCCGAAATAACGTTTCACACTACTATACTATTCTTTGCAAGCTTTCAATCAGTGGTATGAGAAAAAAAACCAAACCCACCCGCTTACAGAGAATAACACACCGACTCAAAATAAGGAGTGACAGTTTGTTTCGATTGGAAAGAGCAGCATAGAGCAGAGATCGAAAATCTGCATAAGGAGTTTGCATACAGCACATCGCTCGAGTGTGAAGTGTATGCAATGTATTTAAGAAGTCAATTTTAATATGCTGCCCTATTTGGAAGCAGATATCCTTGAAGGCCTGAAAAGAAGAGATTTTCTTTGATAATGTCTCACAGTCAATATGCAATAGATTCGATAATATCCTTGACACACGCAATTTTCATGGAAAAGTATGAATGCGAGTGATGTTCTTTTTTTTTTATTATTGTATTGATTTGTCATTCAATATTAATCAATTTCGGTATTTCTTTGATCGTTATCCTTGAGTCGGTTCCTTTTGAATTCAATAAGTCCTTCAAAGCGGATAAAATTTCTGGAATCCTTTGATAGCGGTGCAAAACGAAGAGGAACCACCACACAGAAAAAAAAGGCTTTCATATTGAGATCATTACGTGTTTTTCTAGGACAGCATATTTTTAAATCTTCATCAAAGGATGTAGCAGCATTAATTGTGTCACCGTAGCTTGCAACTGCGGAATATGCGAAAACTCCTCTCACATGAAGATGAATTTCATGTGAGAATTTCATTTGAGAAAGACGAGAATTACCAGGTGAAATGCGCAGAAATTTCTCCGGCAGAAATGTATTCTCCTGCAAAAGGATTGCTTGACATTTGTGGGAGTGTACATATGAGTGCGATTATTTTGCGGTACTTTCTGTTGACTGAAAATTCATTCCATTCCAGAAGAAGGGACCTTCGCTTGTAGCTTCTCTTGGGAGTAATTGCCACACATTTATTTTCATTTTTCTTTTTTCCAACAGATAGATATAGGTAAGTCGCTGGGAGAGGTTCAGTTTGCCTTGTGTTAAAGGGTTCTGCTTTCGCATGAATAAATATATATAAAATAGATATAACAACAGAGGGTAATATAGGCACATGCGAGTTGATTGTTATTGGTTTTTGGTCGGGGAATACTATTTTTGGAAGATGAATTTGGGGTTGAGCAAGAACAATAGATATCGTATCGTATACATCATGCTTTTGGGTATTTGTTATTCATAACAGATTTTTATTGCGTTTTTGTTTTTTTTTGACTCGTGGCTCATGACTCGGTCAAGGGGGTGAATGCTGCCCTTGGAATTGTTTAATTTGTCGTGAGGGTTGGTCGAATGCTGATGGACATTTTACTTAATGGTCCAACTTAGAACTAATTTTTCGAAGCAAAAGATGAGCAAAACGTATCTGCCCAATAGAATTTAAATACCACAAAATTTATATTAGCAGCCTCACAATTCTTTTTTGCCATCATAGTGATGTCCTCCGGTTCTCTGTATGATGTATCAGTAAATTATGCACCGTAAAACAGTCTCAGTACTAACCACCACCGTGTGACTTACGACCTTGGTCGCGGGCTTACTTTTTGGGTAGTGGGGGCACGTCCAAAGCACTGAATGTTGTTTTCTCTGTTTGAGCGGAACGTAAGAGAATATGCTTGAGAGCAGTGTTCCCAGACTTTGAAGACAGTTTTTCAATTTTTTTATCAGCATTTTCCCCTAAATTTGAAAAAAGTTCCCCTTAGCCCAGGTAAAATTTTCATTATAATTTAATATGAAAAAATTAAAAACAAATTCTGTAACAAAAATTCAGACTTTTCAAAATTGAGTATAGCTATTGAATAAAATTTTTTTTATAAATGTGTACACAGTGGTCCCTTATTGTGGGGAAGAGCTGCAATTTTGTCGTTTTCGAATGAAAAAGGGGAAAAAGAGGGCGAAGCTTAAAAAAAGTGGACAAATTATAAAAATCTCTGTGAGACGCGAAATGTTTGAAAATATGATTAAAACGTATTTTCATTATAAACATTTTTTAAAGTTCGCTCAGAATGAAGTTTTCATACCGAACATGAAAGAATGTTTCCCTCAATCTGGGATCACTGCTTGAGAGTGGATATAGAGAGATAAGTTGTTTTAAGGAAATTTGCGCAGATGGCTGTTGAGGCACCTGATCATTTGGCGGCATGAGGTGAACTCAAATTGAGTTGAAGTGTTTTCCTGTTTAAGACCTGTTACTCATATCAAAATGAGTCGTATACGATTATCTAATATTTTTTTTCTCTCTTCTTTTTCAGGTAAGTGCTATATTTAAGGACAATTTAAATATTTTTAACATTGGTAAGCGTAATTTATACCGAAAAAGGAAAAATGTTGAACTCACCTTGTGAAAATAGTGCAATTGCAACGAGTATCCCCATAATCAGCGTAGTTCCAGGTAATTCCATAGTGGCTTGTTCTTATTTTATGTTATTGTTTTATTTTATTTTATTTTTAAGTTACCTTCACTCGCACTTAATCAATTTGTTATTCACTTTTTCACAACAAGTATAGTGACATTAAGTTTTGCGCAAAATTTCTGTAAGCATTCTAAATAATTAAAGCGACACATTTTCATAGAACCTCACCCTAAATTGAATGGTTCTTCCTTTTACTTTGCATGGCATTGAAAAGCAAAACAGTCAAGCGTCGTTTTCACCTTTCGTCTACTCTATTGGAACAAAAATATATATATTCCGTGCACTTGTCAGTTCAATTTGCAGTAAAAGGATGCCATCGCATCACTTCTACGTCACTTAAAAGCCCCGATGTACTTCAGGCACACATCCTAGCAATTGCTTGTATCATCCGAAGAGAGTACCATTTAACAAAGAGAGCAAAATTTAAGGACACAAATTCTCTATGCGAAAATGGAAGGACATGGCAATCTAATGGCAGCATTACTTAGGCAAATTGGAATCGGAACTATTCAACTGCAACACCTGAGTAGAATTCCATTTAATTTTTTTCTTTCTCAAGGACAAATTTGTAATGAGCCTAGGAACTAGAAAATGCTTTCATTTGGGAGCTTTTGGGATGGGTAGAAGTTGAGCGTTGTCAGAGTATTAATCCTTATCGAAGCCTCACTGTGATTGTAATGATTAAAGTATCTGAGATGCAACAGAACGTCTTCCTGCACAGTAGTCATTTGCATTGCGAAACCTACGGAGGAGGGTGGAAATGAGATAGTGCTTTCTCAGTTGTATCGACTTCGTTTTTGAGAAAGTAAGAACTACACTAATGCGGTGGTTAGTGTGCCGAACTACAGGGACAGAACTCCACCTTTCACGTACGTCTGCGAGGTATATATATAACCGTTCAGGTGCAGCATCAAATGCGATGTCTCTTTTTGGAATACGCTCCAAAATGTCACCGGTTAAGCACCCCCCTTTCTCTAAAAGCCATGCGTAGTCTTGAAAAACAACATAGTGAAATTAATTATTCACCCTCCATAGGTAAACTTTCCTAGTCAGATATTAACCCCATTCGGTGCAGTAGGGATCTAATGACACTTTTATATTCTTTGAACACACTACCACCACCAGGAACACACCCACCCACCCAACCAATCCCAATGCTAATCTAGAAGCGTTCATCAGACTCATGATAACGAGGCATCATTTCAACATCAGATGAGGTGAGAGCATACCAAAAAGAACATTCAACCATCTAATGCACCCACTCAAGAAGCAAACTTGCGCTGCATTCATATGAGGTTTTGTGTGGTGGTCGGAAAAACATACACCCATCAACCACGAGCAGCAGGTGTGCATTGACCTGCTTTTTAAGTTCCACCAAACGGATATCCTTTTAAGAATTTTGCCAGGTTTCTAAGCCCGAACCACATTCATTTCAATTCACTTCGTCCTCGTTGCTTTTATATCGCACTTAGTAAATCCAATAAAAATGAATGAGCAGGGACGAAGAGAAGAGGTGAATCGCTATGCGGTATATTGGAGAACATGGGAAAGGCTATATATTCCTTCTACCGAGGAGTCTTCTTCTCATTTGTACTCCCTCTCTTGCTGCTTCTCTGATGGAGTTTTCAACGCGAATCACTGTTTTTTAGGAGTCAGTGTCGGAGTGTAGGGACAGAAACTCAGGTGTCCTTTTGCAATATATATACTCCGTCTTATTCTTAACCCCAATTGCGGTGTGAGGAAGTTGTAAAAAAATATATATGTGTTCTTTCTACTTATGATATCCCTGAGTTGTGTGCTGCAGTGCATGTTACCTTTGCTTGTCGGTTGTTTGGATTTTTTCCGCCAGCCCCAAACATTCGTGTTATAAAAGCAATCGGGTTCGGGTGGGGTGAACTTTTCTTTCGTTGAATTTTGTAAATATTTTATGCAATCAAAGGAGAGGCAAACGTCAATTTGCTAGCATTTTTCGTTAAATGATGGTGAATAGACGACAATAGAAAATCGTAAACAAACTCAGTTTAGGATAAGAAGGATGTAAGCACAAAAGTAATAGGCTTCAAATTTTAATATTTATATGGCTTGAGCAACAGTTTACATGAACATGAGGTTGCAATTTGTAAGCATTCGAATTGGAAGGGTACCGCTGCTGAAACAAGAACAATTTGGCGTAACATTGCTTGCAAACCTAAAATGAGAAGACAAATTCCCAGATGATTGTGTAAGCAACAAATCTGCATTGCATTGTTCTATTTAACAATGTACTTACTGACAGAATTGAAAATGTTCCATCATTAGCTTCTTAGTTTCGTGTTATATTTATTTTAGGATGACTTAATAACCTCCCTTTACTTCCTCCCCATTATATATTCATCCTACAAACTTGACCTGCAACCAACCTTTGACCTGCACAACTAACATCTCTTATCATCTTAAAAACATAACCAACACAACCTGCCTGTGGACTTATTATGATTCTACAAACCTAACCAACAACCTGTCTGTCTATCCATAGTAAACCTAGCCAAGAGTCTGGTGATGAATAAGCGGTATTGCTCAAAATTTATTTTATTCCAACCCAAGTGCAAAATTGGTCACATTTCTCTAGTTCTCTATGGAAAGGGCTGTTAAAAGTTGTAAGCACATGACTGACGGACCTGAATCAACACATTTGACAAATCTTAAGCCACAGTCTAAGCAAGAAGGGCAACAAAATTTGTAAGCACTTGCGGGATAAAGGATATTCTTGAACTTGTAGTAAGGAGTATTAATTGTGCATTTACATATTTTCAGAATGAATTTTTTTGTCACATAAAAATACGATTTACATGTATGTTGCTCATTTATTCATCAAAAACCCTTAATTTTGATGAAAGAGCAATTCTAAAACTTGTAAGCACATAGCCGAGAAGTGCACAATAAGTATAGTTGCAAAGCTTGAGCCTTAATCCCCACAAATAAGACAGCAAAATTTGTAAGCCCCCTGTAAAATGAGGGTATTTGATGATTTTTCTTTCTCTGAATGGGTAAAAGTCCTCAAACTTCTTAGACTTCCAAGTTTTAAAAGAAAAAAAAAAAACATGCAGTACCTATCTAATAGTCAGTCTGACGTGGAAGGAGGAATTCAAAAAAATCCGTGTAGATTTCTTACTCTTGAAATGGTTAAACACCCTCCTCTCTATGTAGTCATCATTTCTGTATAGAGCGATTTAGCTTTGAATGCTTGCCAATAGGAAAACATTTTCCAAACTATTTGCACGACTTGTAAAATATTTGAAATCCCTTATCTAGCCACAAAAATATATATACATCTATATATATAAAAAAATATGTGTAAACCACACTCGATAAAACAACCCATGATTGCAATTTCTTAAAGCGACATTCTCACAGCAAATGTGGATCCCTTTGAATTTTTCCCGTGAGAATTCCTGTATAGAAATACAACTTTAGCATCCTGTGCCATAATTTACTCGCTTGCTTTCCTTTTTCCTACGGCTATGTCTCTAAACTTGCCCTCGATAGTTTCCTCGGAGAATAACCCATGAATTTTCCTCTTCCGCACAGGTAAACAGGTACTATCGAAAAAGAGGCTATTGCCCATCCATATCCTGTGCAGAAGAGGACTCCGCACCAGATTATGTGAAATATTTCCCTATGCTACGAACGTACCAAGTCAATTGTTGTAATATATCTCTTTGTAAATGTACGATATCTTCACCTAGCAAGAAGCGGCAGAACACCAAGTCAACTCCGGGCTATCCTCCTTGAAAATCCTCCATAACAATAGAGTGGAAATATCTCAAATAAATTACGTGCTCTTTACCGATGCATCGTGGCCACCATTATAATGAAAACAAACTATACATTGAATTGTTTGTGTTGTTTTCCTTCGGGGTATGAAAAACAAGGATTTACATAGAGAAGTCAATCGAATACTGATTGATTCGATGGGTGAAAAAAAAAAAAATCAATTCTCTCCCCCTATAAACAGACGAAGATATTTGACATTATTATTATGGCCGAGATAAATCTATGTGTGCAGTTGTCTCTATGGAGCACTCAAACTAAAGGATAGGAATGTGATTTGGATGGCAAATCCTTTGCGGAGGAAATCGAATTCCCTGGTATTTTTTAGCCCTGGTATTTTTTAGCCAAACTTATGTAAATAAGCCTTGTGATTGCAATCCAATTGGTATATCTGGGGGGATGATTTTTCCATTCGGGAATTAAAATGCTCTTATTTTCCTGTGGCATTTGCATTCGTATATGCAATCCTTGTGATGTAATACGGTAATGGGTAGTTTGTTGGGAATCGTTCTTGGATTGCTTCGGTCCAAGGTAACACGCTGTTGCTGAATATGGTGAATGTCTTGAGAATTTCTGCTGATTTGTGTTTCTCTTATGCAATTAGGAGGTAAATCCATGAATGTGCTCCATTTAAATGATGAACTGCATTGGCTGAAGCAAATGTCGTGGAGGAGCAATTGCTGTCTACATTTTTGAATGCCAAAGTCTAAAATAATTGACTAAATATGTATGGAATATTCTATGAGATGATTGGTAGTTTTGAGTTGCGGCAAATACGTTTTTTTTAAAGGCCTAATCATGAGGTAGGTCTTAAATTCAAACTTGAAAAGTGTGGTAGAGCTCATGCAATATTTATATCGTCTGTAAACGTGGATCAGTTTCGAAAACTGCGTTGGATACCGATCATATCTTTATCGATTTTCAAAAGGTTTTCGTTTGTCAATTAGCTTTTTTCCCACAAGAGAGATAAGCTCGAAAAAGAGTTTTACAGTGGAGTCAGGAAGGCTTCAATAATTTGCGCACTATTTATTGGTGAGCGTTCCACTGGCTAAAGATAGACAAAGCCTACCAGTCAAGTCCTTCCTTGATCCAAATAGGATTCATTGTTATGTATCAAATATCTTTGGTACGAATCGAGATTTGCCCTTAAAAGTTGTTAGAATTGGGAGTAAAAAGCTAAAAAAAAAAGTCGAATACGACACTTAAGTTTACAACTTATTCCATCTTGCATGTTCAGTTCAAAGGTACTTTTTCAAAGCAAAAAGACTTCTAATACAAAATTCGCTCAAAAAGTTCCGATTTTGCTTGACTTCAGAGTGGATAAAACCGCAACTAGAAGTAGCTGGGACGCAACCCCTTGTACCAAAAGATGTCACTCAGTACATTCCAATCTTTTTATTTAAAATCGATCATTCGTTTAATTTTCAGGGTTTTGTAGAAAGAGTTATCCCAAAACCTTTGCAAGTATATTGTTCAAATATCTCCTTGTAAGTTCTCAGTGTGACTTGACAGTAAAATTAAGCTACGAAGTCTCTAAAATTATTTAAAAAAATAAGTATTTGCAAACGAAAACGAGGACCCTTCAGATGTCTAAACAACTTCAAATTATCTTTGACACACACCTTAAATCATAGAGTAGAACCAAGCTCCTCATCATCACTGTTAAAGCGATCCACTGTACAAATTTAGGCTCCCTAAGTTATATTGCCATAAAAAATAAGTGAATAAATATTTGGCTGTTCTTCTAGGTTTAGCTTTTCATAGCCATTCGTCTGTACAATCTTTTGTTTAATTTTTTGGGGCGACTTAAAGTGACCTAGAACTATGGCTGAATTGCTGAATTGGTGATCTTGCTTCTAGGATGTTTTCACATAATTTCATTCAACTAATTTACTATGAAATATGTGTAAAAGTGACCCTTGTGGAAGGACTTCGAAGTTTCGCACTCACATAAGGGGGTTTTTGAATTGATGACTTCTACTGGCGCTCATCGGATCTTAACAATTCCTAATTCTATCTTCGAAACCACATCAATTGTTGAAAAAGATCCTTCACGCATATCAGGTTCGTGACCACAAACATGCAAAAGCGACTGTAATAGAGAAGTTTCGAACTCACTTAATTTTTTTCGAAATTGTTGACTGGCACAAACTGCACGGTCGAATTAATGCAATTTAAAATATCTTATCCACTTATTGCTGCTAACGAAACTACACCGCATATGTTAATATCGTGAAAAATAGTCCCAACACTTACAATCTCAGGCAACAAGCTCACCCCCCTCGACCGACTCAATTACTCCTCAATCTAGAAGATTGCATGTTGTGAATTTCAATGTTGGATTCCAAAATCTTTCACAGAATCCTTGAGACTGCAACAGCATTCTGAACTGCAACCTCTTTGGCATTCAATAGAAAAAAAGGAAATAATTTTGAAACATACTCGTGCACTCCTCCCACATGCAATTTGTGTACTCTTGATGGATGAATTTGCATTCATCTACTCTCGATATCGATTGCAATTCGATTCTATGTCTGTTAACAACGTTTCGTCAGATATATAGAATCAGTTATCATTTAATTTTCAAATTTCTTTCAACATATTTTACGTGCGAGGTAGGGTTTCTGTGAGTCATGATTTTGGGCCACAACGTGCTACCTCCACCTATACCCCCGAAAGCTTGCTATGTGACCAAAATGCAAGAGAAGATGTAATCGGGTATCCTTTCTAAATGTCTGCAGCTGGGCTATGGTGTGTACCAACAGGGCATACAACGTCCTGGCGTTTGAATTAAATATTCAAAGTTCAACGATTGAATATTTTATGCAATACACCGTACCACGTACTAATGTGTGTGGCAGGATGCTTTGCAGAAAAAAAAAAAATACATATGAACTCGTGAAGTTTTTATTTTTTCTTTGTGAAAAGAAGAACCATTAACACTGAACGGTGGTTACATCTTCGGGTTGTATCCAGGTGATCGTTTTTTATGGGTTTCCTTTAAACTATTCTTTCGGCGATCCACAATTTTATATTATAATTGTAGCAGGTGCTTATTTTTTGCTTGCTCAATCAATTAAATCACAACCGGCTTTCACTAATCACAGCACCACACAAGATGATAATCCGTATTGTAACGCCCGCATTCAAACTGAAATGTATTTCTCGAACGACCGGGGTAGATCCAGATCCAATCGGCAGGACAATGAAATTCGAACTGACGAAAAGTCTCTACTGCCAGCCTGTAGAGAATGCCATCGGATTGAAAGCAACGGCGTTTTGCGAACTCACATTCTCACCACAGTGTTATCATTCGAGAGCTCATGTCCGACCACCCCAAGAATCCGGCACAGGATTCATTCACCTCTCGAAGGACAATCAAACAGGTGGTTGTGAGGGGTTCAAAAGGGGTAGCACTGTTATACAACCCCTCCGTCCTGGTGAGATTGCGCAGACATGGCATAATGGTGAAGTTGCGAATTTAGATGTCTACCTTACAGGTGAGGATATAATATCCCTTGTTTCCTGTGTTGAAATAATTTACTTCGTTCACTAGACTAAGCACACTCACATTGGGGTAGGCAATCGGCTGTGTTAATGCCATTCAATTAGAATATTCCTGCTTCGCTAGTGGTACACATTTTTGGCGGGCTGTACTTTGGGTTCAACTGCGGGAAATTGATTGGGAAGTTTTACCAGAGGGATATTTGTGTGTGGTGTTTTTTGGTGAGTTTATGGGATAGTCCTAAAGGTTTGGTTTGTGCATGCGATAAGTTGTACTGGCATGTAGTACTCGAAATTGAATACCGAGTACTTGGGGGAGCATTATAATTACCCACCATGATTGGTGAACGTATTTTAAAAAGAATTTGAAGAGGAAAACGCTTGAGTTGAATACGCGGATGGACTTTTTTTATTACTAGCTTTAAGGAGTATGAGTAGGGACAACTGGCTTGGTCGTGGCCGCTTTACTGACGGAAAAATAGTTGGCACTCACTTGAGGAAACGATAACGATGTATAGGCATGTGCCAGCCATGGACGATCAACAATGAATGTAGAGAACTTTTAATTCATAAATCTACATATGTCCAATTGCAATGGAATAAAAACGGACTTCTGCCCTTTAAGCCTTGTAATACGCTTATACGAACTGTGTGAACAGGTTTAATGTGATAAGGTAACAAATCCACATACAAACTGAGAACAACATTTTTTTTCCTGTTTTAAAAGACAACTTAGTCCTGGCAATTCAGTCAATTCTGTCTGTTAATGGGCTGACAGAAATATTGCAGCAGTCGCTGTCCGCATAAGGGAGTTGTCACTCTACCTCAAATTTTGTGCAGGTTTTTATAACGAGGGCTCACCGTACTCTTTGGCTGAATTATTTTCATTTATTTATTTATCTATGTACCTGTTTATTTATTTATTTGTTCATTTATTTATTTCTATATTTATTTAATAATTAATTAATTAGTTTATTTATTTATTTATTTATTTTATTTATAGATTTATTTCAAATAGATTTTTACATTAGATTCATGTTGCTAGAGAGACTACAGTTTCATGTCAACTGTAAAAATCTTAAAGCCTTTCTCAGGGCAGTAATAGTTTTGGATATCCGTGGGACGTCTTACATAGTTTTCCGTCAAAAGATAAACAGCCTTATTGTGACTTTTTTGCAAGTTGTGACTTTGTCCCCCTAAGAGAGGTCCATTTAAGAATTTTCTACTGACAGTCCTGCTAGCACGCGTTTAAGGAACTCTTCTAATGGAACGAAGAGCTTTCGAAATCAGTCTTTCCTAGGAAAATATGTCCGTTGAAGAGAACTGCTCACTATGGAAGTGTACGCGGCACGACCACTGCCTGGGTGGCTTTAGTAAGTCTAATTATTCTACCACGTCGCAGGCAGTCATCAATTATTTAAGTAATCCCCTTTTTTGAACGAGAGAGTCACACTTTAATTGCCCCCGGTTAAAGGGACATTCAAGAAGCTTCCTTAAATGGCATATAAACCGATGGAAGATTTAAATGCCAAACTGGCAATCACAGAAACTTAAATATGTAAACCTCCATCCGCCATTATCCTTTATCGACAAAGAGCACACCCACAACAAACAAATCAGAGTTATAATTGTGACATCGCAGTCATTGTTCCCATTTCCATTTAACCATATTTATTATTCTTCATCTCGAAAATTGGGTTGACACTTTTGGCAGACGATCCGCCTTTAGCTGTTTTATACACTTTATACAACCCTAACTAGCAGCACTGTGAATAAGGACATGATGTAGTTTCCTGATATTGTATGAAAATCATATGCATTTCTTATGGCTCTCAGTCGGAGGAGAATGAGACAGGAAATTCAACTCTACATGATTTAGATGGCTTTCGGCAATAATTTGTCTCTCTCTCTGTTGGGCCCCTGGATTTAGCCAGTTCGCTCAGTAATGCCAGCGCCGCAGCCATTGCAATGGCAATGGTAATGTTATGTCCTTCTTGTGCTATAAAAGCAAAGGAATCCATTACAAAAATTTAATTATTTGTCATAATAATGCAGAGCGGGCAAGTTGATTACATTCAAACCGAAGGAGTTAAGCTAGTGCACCCCAATATTTATGAGTGCAAGGACTTTAGATCGCACATTGTATGGTTGAGAGTGCGGATGTTCTACATTGTGTAAAATCCCTCCACTGAAAATGTCTTATTAGTCGGAGTTGAGGGAACTGGAGGCTGCCAATTTTATTCGGAATAATGGAAGCTTACTCAATGTCTACTGTACTAGAGTCAACACCTTTTGTAAACAACCAACCGGTAATGACTGCCTGTTGATAAAAGTGGTTGTCCAAAAGGGGAACCAAAAACACACCCTCAACAGAACATAATTGAATGAAAGCGATGTCAAAAGGGTTCACACTTCTCTTGCCACTCGTTTGATTTTTTATTTTCGCACCACATGTATCCGGTCGACCCTTGTGCATAAATTATGACACTTATTAACACGCGAGATATATAGAAGTGTGCGGGAAGGAGGGTGACAAACTGTATTTCCACTCCTGGAACTAATTTTTTTATGACGAATAAAATATGTACTTCCAGTTGTAGATTTCATTTTAGCATACTCAACTCATTTTAAGAGAAGGTCGTCATTTTTTCTATGGAAAAGGACGCTTATCAACGAGATAAAATGCTTGAAACTTTCATTTGATCACAAGTTGAAAATATCCCATTGGTAATTATAAACTGGGGGAAGAAAAATCAAACTAATAACAGAGACAACAATAACAGCCGCCTTTGGAAGACATCCTTAAATTGAAACTCAGTATCCAGCTTGAATGATGCACTGGGATAGAATTGTAAATATTCCCAATGAAAACCCGATAAGCTGTAATTTTCATCTACCTTGCTTGGCGTTTTCCATTTCATGAGCGATTATACCCTTACGAACTTCATTCCGGGCTATCTCTGATGGCATTTTGTCTCCGTTTCATCCTCTATTTTTTTTAATGAGAAGATGTTAAACTTTGTGAACGGAAAATAAAAAGAAAGAAATTCCTTCAAAGGAAATCATCGAGTAAAATGTGTTATCGCGATGACGACCACAGAAAAAATGAAGAAAGTATAAACAGATTTTCATTCAGAGAAAATTTTTTTTTCAATTTGTACAATTTGTAGAAAGGAAAATCAATTGATTATGATTAAATATTTGTTCGTTTGTGCTTTCTTGATTTGCGTTCTCCTTCGGGTCTCTTATTAACTGACAATAATTGGGGTTAAATGTCTGCTTTGTTTTGGATCATTGTTCTTATGAAAGGAAAGAATTTTTTTTTACGCGAGGGATTGGAGGTTCAATTCTGGAAAGTGTTTTTCACCGGGCCACATCTCCCTGGGGTAGGCACTCAGTATAACAGTCTTAACTAATCAAACCTAGTCGGCATTTCTGCAACCATTTCTATGTGCGACTGAAGAGTTGTTGATTCGACTTTTCAGTGGAAAGTGTTTGACAAAAGAAACGTTATCAACCTTAAGTCACTCTTAAACACACTCGGAAACTCGCCACTTACAAGTTAGAAAGTCATTTTTGAAACCCTCTGAATGAAGCCTTCTCAAAAAGTGTATAGTTAGAAGCAACTATTGAGTGGGTATTTGAGGCTATCAACCACACTCAGATGTGTAATTTCCGATGATGATTCGAAAGGCTTTACTTTACTTGTATTGGTTTTCAAGATTGGATCCTCTATCAATTGTCATCGATTCTTTTACTTGTTGTGATTTTTAAAGAAGACTAACAGCGCTTCAAGACAACTTACATGTCTCTAAGTGAGTTTAGAATCCAATAAAAGACGAACATTTCACCAGACTAGAACGATCCCCTGCTCACTAAACTGAATCTACTACACGCGATAATACACGAAGCCAGACTAAGGTTGAAACAAAAAATTACCGCATGAAAACCACCCACTTCTTAAATTTTATAACAAAAAAAAAAAAAAAAAAGTCGTATTCATAGTTGCCCAGTTAACTTAGGTGCTTATCAAAGTCAGTCTTATCGCTGTCAGTCTAGTCTAGGTGGTTTTTTTTGTTGGTTTATAATATGCAAAACAAAAAATGAATTTTGAATTTTGTGTTCATAAAACTCAGAAAGAAAAGCTACGACTTATATGGAAAGGAAATCCCGGACACCCTATATGCGAAAGAACAACTTATTCTTCTACATAGGGTGTTCCAATTAATAAAGTACATTTCGGCTGTAGAGTAAAATTCGGCTGCTTGAGAATTTTGAAACTCCGACGGACGAACAATTCTCAGAGCGGAATCTGTTTTTACTTTAGAGTCCGTTCAAGTCGGAAGATATTCTCTTAGAGATGTACCTTCCAATGCTTAAAAAACTGTATGCTCATGATAGTTTCAAAGCGAAAATAATTTAAAAGAAGGCTTCTATTTTATGCACTTAAAACAACATATGCTCAAAATAATACAAAAAAAGTATCGAATGCTTTCAACGTGTTTAATATGCATTTTATTCACCAAAACTCTTATTAAAAAGAGATTTGCCGAAGTACACGAAAGAGTTCTTCCCATTCTAGTACATTTTATATATATACATTTTAAAAAAAAAATGTTTACGTTTGAAAAATATATTTTTTAGTTACAGTCAGATAAACCAAAAAAAAAAAAAAAAATAACTACTTTGGAACTTGTTTCTTTTATAATTTGCTTTCTTTTTTATACCAATAAAAAGGGGCGTGGCAGTTAACCACTTCCAAAACAGATATTTACCTGTGGCCACAGTTTTATATTTCTTCCAAATAAAAGTGGGCGTGGCTGTAAACGAATTTCAAAGTAGATTTTCACTTGTAGCCACAACTTTCTATTTTATACCAATAAAAGTGGGCGTGGCAGTAAACCACTTCCAAAACAGATATTTACCTGTGGCCACAAATTTATATTTCTTCCAAATAAAAGTGGGCGTGGCTGTAAACGAATTTCAAAGTAGATTTTCACTTGCAGCCACAACTTTCTATTTTATACCAATAAAAGTGAGCGCGCCAGTAAACCAATTTCAAAAGCAGATTTTCACTTGTAACCACAAATTTTTGAAACATTTACGAGTCCAACTTACGATACCCTATAGAAAATCAAATTCGCAAAGCATTAAACACGAATAATTTACACACGTTATCATGAATTATGAATTATGACGATTGAAGTGGCCGAAATTCAAATGGAACTCAAGGTCTTATCCTTATCATCACGGGCAATTTATTGCGCTACATTTTTGACAAGTGTCTGCAGTTTAATGATTTATTCACTTACAAAAACAAATTAAGAAAAATTGTTTTAGTTTTATTTTACATTTGTAGATGAGTTTCTATACCCACTCAAGGTAAAATGGGGAACATAGGTTTAATTGGTTTAACTACCTCTGTTAGTTCATCGACTCAGTAAATGCGAGCGCTTCAGCAATATGCGTTAGATGCTATAATTTTGTTCACAAATCCAATTCAAAGATGATGAGATTTAAATTATATTTTTTTTCCATATATTAAGGACAATTGCATTTGCCAAATACAAGTGCCTGCTAGTAATTATCCCTTCAACATCCCCTTATCCTATTATACCCTATTACCTACTTCATAGGACATCTGATTTGAAAAATTAGTGTCATTGTTCGGCACTAAAATTGGAATCAGAAAAGAAAGAGCATTTCCGTGCGGGGGAAAATCCTGCGGCAAGCTCGGATTTGAAGGTTATAATATTGTTTTTACTAAAATTCCAATCACGTATACGTGTCCCACGCGTTCACAGAACAGGCAGGCACGAGTCTGTCCAGTGTGGACAAACAAAGACAACCAATATGGAGTTGCTCCATATGATAGAATTTAATTTTGCCTAAGTGTTATCCTTTTTATTATTGTCGTGTGGGTTTCGCTGAGATTAAATTATAGCCGTTGTTCTTGTGGGGATTCTAATAGGATTTCGCCACCCCGAAACACAATGGGAATGGCTAACGCTATAAAAATCGCCTGCCAGACTGGAGATTATGAGCTTTGAAGTTTTATTTGATTTACCGTCGCAAATGTATGAGTTCAGTCGGATAATTATTTGTTAGGGGAGCAATATGGGTAATGACAATAGCTACATGTTGCTGGTGCGAATGGTTATAAAGTGAATATTTGGGATTTTCGTTGATTTTTAAAATTGAATTACGAAGTAAGCATTACTCTATATTACCTTGTATTATTCCAAGGGGGGTTTGAATTGAGTTTTACATTACTTTTAAATGCCAAATTTTATATTCGCATAACAAAGTTTTTCTTAAATATTGACAGTGAAACCTTCCAGGATTTGGCATTGACGAGGACCAGTTATGAACAGGTAATGCTTGGTAATGCCAGGTAATATAAATCATCTTATACGTTGAATAATTTCATGCACAGAACTCCCAACTCAACCTTCCCGAAACATCGCATCGGTAGGTGACTTTCATGATTTCTCATTGCCAGCTACCGACAGTCGTTGCTCCTTATTGCTAGGAAATCCCTTAATCTCCATATCCTCATATTTATAATCAAAATCAAAACCCTACCCTACCCTGACAAATTACACACCATTCCGCATTAATCCACAAAGCAATTTGCCAAATGGATTCTTAACAATTTGCATCTAACTCGATACATTCCTCATAAACTGCCAAATTCATTCCTAAACATTACCACAATCAACTTTATGTTGCCAGCCCACAGAAACAGGAAAAAAAAACGAGTATCTGTCGCGACAAAAATATGCACACGTTTTCCAGATGATTTATTGTAATGACAGTTTCCACTCACTTTACAATTTACAATCCTACCGCACACAATCCTCAAAAGCTTTCTCGAAATATATGAGAGAACTCCTAGAAGGACATTAAATTCCATGTACTCGTACCATCCTTCCGACGAGTACAAGCATCCACAGCTTCGCTTAGCATTTCGTTTTTTGTTCCGTTTTTTTTTTTTTTTTATATCCTTCCTAAGAATGAAGTACAGTTAATGCATTTGTCTGTGGCGAGGACATTCTTACAAATGGAATCATATGGAAATGAATCGCTGTATCCTTAAGCGCTGCTGTATGAATCAAATTTCGCAGCCAACGTATGCATCCAAACGAGAAGTAGGTTAATTACTTACTAATTGATTGTGGAAGTCCTTGAACAACGCCAGCGATCGTTTGGGCATTTTTTCCATGATATTCACATTTTTATTTATTTTTAATTACAAGAGTATTTATATAGTTTTCGTTTAAAGTATAATAAAAGGGGATGCAAAATTCAAGGACACATGTGGCTCTGTCTTAGCGTTGTTATAAAAATTGGTCAACACTTTTCGATGGGCATTATGTGGGTAATCATCTTTCGATAGGCCAAAACACACGCGTCCTTAATTTATATGTATATATGTATAAATTGAACACAAGAGCATGCAAACTTATGAGCTACAAAAAGAAATTAAAAGTGCAAAAAATATTGAAGAATGGTTTAAGTTTTTGAAACCTCAAGGCTCGGGTGCCGTATTCCATGCAAGCACCCTCACCTTAAACCCTAAACTGGATAGCCCGGCAAATCCTTGGGGGGGGGGGGCCAATAAATTCGTTTATTTCCTCTACCATCCATTTGAAGTACGTCTTTCGGCGCCTGGCGCAGCCGAACCCGAAAAACGAGGCGATGAGTTCGATGAGGACGGCATGCACAGCGCGGCAACCTCATTAGCCTGCATCGTGTGAATGGCAACCAAGAGTTTCTTGCGTGCACCAAATGCCGTAATGCCCATCTGAATAAGGTCGTCTTCAGTCAGTGTTGTGAACATTTCCAAATCAATTTCGTTCAAAACGAAGGTCTCTGCGGGGAGAGATTCCACAAAAAAATATGAATGAAAACGACGTTTATGACAAGAAAAAAAAAAAAAAACTCACTTATGTAATGTTCCAATCCGAGAGTTGTCAAAAGGGAATGAATGTCCTTATGCTGGGACATTTGTATACGGCGATTCAATGGTGTCGAATCAACAATTCCAGTTGTTGTCCCCAGGCAATATGGAGAAATTGCTACTCCGCCATTGGCAGGTCCATTGCCGCCACCGCCGGCACCGCCGGCACCGCTGTTGCCATTATTTGCGCCGGCATTACCTCCACCTGCTCCTCCTCCTCCTCCGCCGCCAACACCTTGAGCTGCTGAGCCACAGCCACTATTGCGATTCCATGCAATGTCGTCACTCGTTTCCAGTGGCGCCGGCGAGGTACGGCTTAACGCCAAACCAATCCAGTTGGCGTTCGGTGTACGCAGCTCGCCGCTGATCGGAGCTCGTTCCATGGCCTTAAAACCAATGACACGTTTCATGTCAAAGTCAAGAGCGCGTTGCTGCTTAAAGAAAGAAAATTTTTGAGAATGTTTATTGGCAAGAATTTGTTGGTCACTATTGGAGTAAGTCAAAATTTAAAAATGTCTTTACAGAATAACCGAGGAATTATAAACTTTCGAGGTCACTTTCGTCTATTTCCGACACAGCTTATGGCCACACAGACCTCAACCTTGTATGACCATTTTGGTCTCAAACTTAACCTGAGTTTGAATTAGAATTTATTTCAAATGAAACTTCAATTTCTCTGTGTAATCTTTCTGTAAAAAGTCACTCAACAGTCTCATTTCAGTCTATAAAAGTCTCAATAATGTCAGTCCTCAGTCACAGTCATACAAGTTGCAATCATCTCCGTCACATAAATTCAACATCCAACTTTACCTATCTGTCCTCTTTTATTCAAACTTTTTATAGTCGTCAAAGTCACAGTCATCTTAGTTTTAGTCTCCTCAGTACCATTCTTCTGAATCTCGGTCATCTCAGTCAGAGTGTCACTAGTCTACTCTGGATCGAACAGTTTAAAATCAAGTTTCAGTCGTCTTAGTCCCAGCCATCTCAGTCACAGTCACCTCAGTCACAGTCACGTCAGTCACAGTCACATTCACATCTAGTCTCACAGCCGCTCTATCATTCCAACAGAAAATAGAGGTACAGCCATCTAAGTCACAGTCACCTCAGTCAAAATTTTCAGTCTTCTGTGCCTGGTTTCGATTTCCCTCTACCCAGACCTAATGTCACCTCCAACTTCAGTCTGCAACTCACCCTCAAATTGAAGTGCTGATTGCGATAATCGTCCGGTCCGATGCCTCCCGCAGTGCCCCCTAGTCCCAGCAGCACCCCATCGCTTGAGCGTCGTCCAACTCGACAGCCAGCCTCACTACTGTACGTCGAGTCCGGTGAATATGGGGCATGCGTTTGAGCTCCCTGTTGTCCAGTATACGGCGGATAGGCTTGCTCCAATGAAGTAGTACTGCTACTAAAGCTCTGATATCCGCTCGTATTATGGCTGTTGCCATTGTTGTTAGCATTGGCAATGCTGTTCGAAGTGTTGCTGTTGCATCGGGATGTGCTGTGACTATTTCTGGGCGAGATGCTGGTCAAGGGTGTAGCTGTAGCCGCCGTTTGCAAATGTCCACTGTTATTGTTATTATTCGCTTGATTGCGATAGAAGCTACTGTTGTGAACTTGTAGATATTTCTGAGTCGGCACGCATATACCGGTCGGCGTGCCCTGGTACTTGCTGGCATAAATGTTCAAGTTTTGCGTGTGCCCATTGTTGTTGTTTGTATTAAAAGCGTTCGCATTCGCATTCATTTGCGGTGATACAGTCGATGTAGCCTTACCAACTGTCGGTGTCAATGGACTGTCTGGATAGCTGGCCAAAAGTGATGTCAATGTGCGACGGTAGGCTGTCTCGAGCTCTTGGTCCTTGGGCGAGAAATACAACGACGGTATTTCCGGCTTGATCAGATTCGTTTTGAGGCGCAAAATATCGTGACGTGCCTCGTAGATTTTATCGATAAACTTCTCCACACCCTTGATCACCACCGCCATAGTACTTTGTCGTTGTTTCTGTCGCAGCGATATGAATACCCCGTACTTGGTGCTGAGGCTCATTATTTCCGTGGCATCGCTTTGATTGTCCGGAAAGTCAAATATCAGTGCAATTGGTAGATTGCCCTGAAAGCAGGTGTCATTTGAACAAGGGTTTTATAAACAAGTTCTATGAACTTACCACTAACTGCTGTCTGGCTCTGTATACTCCACCGATTGTGCCGGTTATGACCACCTGGGATCTTCGGATCGGCTTCACGTTGGCATCGCATAGTTCGGG
Organism: Cheilosia grossa; assembly: GCA_963082955.1. NCBI lineage: Eukaryota > Metazoa > Arthropoda > Insecta > Diptera > Syrphidae > Cheilosia > Cheilosia grossa. Next base: position 2,460,391 of record OY720148.1, read on the forward strand.
AAACCTTATCTAGAAGAAAAGTTGAGTAGAAAACGGCACAATTCGACACGAGCTACACAAATTCTACACAGACATTTCGATAACAAAGACAAGAACAACGCCAAATGACACATATAGAACGGATACATATTTATGTGAACCTCTGTCTTGGTACGCTCCATTATGGTCACAAGATTTCCATTGTTCTTGCCCTTAACAATCTCGTGGTGTTGAGGAGAGATTTCCAACTGCATTTGCACCAACATGTCGGACTGTAGGGGGACAAAAAGGAAGAGAGGTGTTTTTAGAAAAAAAGCTCGAGGCTGACTACCTTTTGTTTCTTAAAATCTAAGCGGCGATTTGGGACTTGCAGTTCGGTCTACAAGCAAGAAGCTGGCAAGGAGTCGCTTTTGGTGATTGATGTTCAAGGAACGACATTTTTAACGGGTTTCTCAAGGCATTCCCCAACCAAATACTACGACAACTTGAACCCGCTTGGCAGTAATATCAAGGACAGTATGGAATCGAACTCACCGCGTGTTTGCCGCACGTACAGTTGATCAAAAGCTGCGTAGCCTCCTGCACCTTATCAGCGTCCTTCTCTGATCCCTTCACCAAAACCAGCGAGGAGTGCAATTTCGGTCTCGACGAGAATATAACCTGCCAAATGAAACCACCCGATGAGCGACACATACGCCACCGATTCAACAACTCAAACCCTACCTGCACATTGAACTTGATCTCCACCTCCTTGATGTAGGGTGTATCATGATCCGGAATCGGTTCGCCCTCAGCTCGGATCGGCAGCTCGAAGGACATGAGTAGCGGCGTTGACAACCGCACAAGAGCTCGGGCTCGCTCGACTCCCTCCAGGCTACCGCACAACGACACCTGATTACTTTTCTCCGTTGGATTCGATCGATTCGAATCGGGAAAGTGTATGTGGGTGACAGTGTCCTCCATGATGCGTTTAATATTGTTGCCACCGCGTCCAATGATGTACGAGTGATCGGTATAAGAGACGTCCATCTTCATGATGACTCGCGAGCCCTACACCGTCACAAACAAAGTCAAATTAACTATAACCCCCTCGCCAGATGAACCCCAGCAACATACCCGCGAATCAAGACTCGCTAGAATGCGTTCCTTCGCCAGAATAACATCGTCCGGTTTGCCAACTATGCGCACATGTGGATCTGAAAGAATTTAACGCGAAAGCGCCATCCAAATGTTTTGTGGGCAACGGCCAATTACGTGTACCACTTACCCTTCTTGCTTTTGGCTCCGATTTTAAGTCTGCACGGCCAACTGATGTATGTTTCAGTTGTCTTCATAACCTGCAAAAGAACCACATGAATAAAGAAATTCCCCCTGCAAATGGGAGGGCTGATTCCTTACGCTTTCGAAAAAGTACTCGGCGCTGTTTAGTCCTTCGATGTTGCTCTCAACTGTAAGCCGAACTATCAAAATCGATAAACAAATCACTAGGATAGCATTGAGGCCTTACCTTTAATCATGTTCTCCAGCTTGTGCCGATCGACTTTGAAACGTTCCGTATGCAGGTCCTCCGGATTGGATACGCCTAGTTTTAAAGCAATCGCTCGTATGTCACTCCAGTCACTGTCCGCTGATGATATCTCACTTTGGGTCTCGCTGGGGGCTCCGCTTGAGGTAGCAGCTGCATACAGCAGCTTGTTCAATGGCGAACACGAGGCCATCATTTTGACAGAAATATTTCGGCGGATGTCCTTGTTAATAAATTGAAGAGCAAAACTTTTGTTGGATTCTTGTAACTTGTAACGTAGTTATCGGTGTTGTTGTCGTGTTTGAAGTTGTGTATACTGATGTCGGTTATGATGATTGATGGTATTTGGTCTTAAACGAGAGGCGACAACTTGATGAATTTTGCGGTCTCTTACATGGTTGCATGATGGGCTGTTCGTTTACCCGCTAGGTACTCGTATTATAAGAAACGGATGAATAATTGTTACCCTATTTTGACAAAACCCACACATAATGCAGTCAGGGGTTTCGTGGCTTTGTCTTCAGTTGTTACATGGATATGGAAGTTGCGGTTTGAATATTCGGAAGAGTGCTTCTTAGGGGGAACTGTGAAGGTGACCAGGGAAATAAGGGTGTGATGCTCAGCGGGAACAGCTTACTGACATAGGAAATTAGTTTTTGTTTCATTATATCGGTGAAGGAGTTTCTTTCCGTTTGATAGAATTTATAGCCTTTCCATCATAAATAGTTGAACGTAGGTTCAAAGATGTCTTCGAAACGGGTATATTGTTTGTCGATGACATAACCGCATAAAAAACTTTTCAACTTCGGAAGAACAGAAGTGATTGCAAATGTGCTTAATGCCGGTCGTCCATTGAGTGTGCATCAATTTCGAATTCAATGCATTCAACTATATTTTATAGCGGAAACTCTTCTGCCCCTGTCCACCACAAATATTGGAGATGTGGGCTTGCTCAAGTAGTATACGCTGTATACGAGTTCGTGTTGCTCGCTGGACTTAGTTGTGCAACGTGTTGAGCAACTGTTTAAAAGGACTGTTTTCAATGCGTTGCTTACAGCCATTTTCGTTTCTCGGAGTAAGTTGTTCAAATACACCCTTCCGAGTTGACGAACGACACTGATTAACTTAAACCGATTTCTTTGCGACTCGCTGCTGCTTTTGTGGACACTCCAGCTGACACCATTCAAATGCAAGTTGTTCTACAGCTGTCTGCTGCCGAGTGTGCTCAAGGTATTGCTCAACATTGGAAAATAACGAGACCATTTGACCAAATTTATTCCCAGCGATCTTCCTTCGAAAGCGGTTTACATTCCTTTGCAAGACTCAAAACTTTAGGCAGCTTACAAATGAACTCACAAATAAATCGGAGCTTTAAGAAAATTTATAAATTGCAACTGCGATCAGTCGAAAAGGGGATTACTACTTCGAAAAAAATTGGGAACGAATTTAGTAATCGCATTGCCTCCGGAATACTTGAGCTGCAGACTTACTGAACTCATCCACTGACTCTCTATCAATCTGCGGTAGAAAACTTCACCGCGTCCGGAGAAATGCAAGCACATCAGGAATGATGAAATTTCTTCCGGGTGAGTTAAAGCTCGGTTTTTCTTCTACGAGTTGTAAAGAAATAAGGAGGCCATGGTCCGTAGAAGAAGGCTGCAGCTGGCCTCAGTTTTGCATTCGCAAAAATACATTTTAGAAGATAGATTTTCTAAAGACTTTTACTCGAACTCGAAATTGCGTCAGAAATAGCACTCATTCTTTTCCATTTCAAACGTTTCTTTCTTAATTAAAATAAAAAAAAAACTTTTCTAGAAAGTAGAAATTGTTTCAAACAAAAAAAAAAGTTCATCACACAAATATTCCTCAAGGTACGATCTAGTCACTTGCCAAAAAGGGAGGGATGTATTCACTTTCGATCACTTATCTCTTGTCCATGTTTATTAAACATGAGTCTTAAAATTCGCAACCGAAATTGTTTTCCGTAAATTTATAAAATGTTTCCATAATAAAGCAGAAAAAAAAACTGTCGGCTACATGGGTTTAAAAAAATAAACGTAATTAAACTAACGAAAATAGACCAAAAAATATATGAAAAACTCCTCAACACACCTGTCTTTGCAATTAACTAGAGTTAAAATTTAATCAATTTGATGCAACTTCCGTCCGTCTCCGTCAGCTGTGTTTCCACTTCCAACACCAGCGGGGTTTCGCGTTGTCCAAAACTAAGCACTCAACTCACTCGCAGAACGGCAAAGGCGAGATATTAAATTAAATAATTCACTGATATCCAAAGGGGTAGGAGCGAAAATCAAAATCAAGACCCAGCAGTCAATTATACTTGATAATTTCCGTCCGTCAGGTTTAACACTTGCAGAGCAACTAAAATGACGAATTTAGTCGACAACAAAACACCGTATCCCTTTAACGGCGATCTTGGGGTCACTGACCGCTTAGCGGACTAAATCCACATATAGACAAAGCAAAATTTTAAACAATTTCTCCCGAGAACATCAAAAACGAGAGGTCGATGACCGTGGGTTTTTTTTTTGCTCGCCCCTTGTTTGTTTGCAACATGTTGAAGGGGTTTCTAAATGTTGCCATAGGTCTAGAAAAGGACGGGTGGTCTCAAAAAAAAAAAAAAATCGAATGTATATACATAAGAGAATACCCTACTCAACATGTGATTTGTAAAATTTTGCTTAACATACCTCACAAATCCCGTTCGCCTCCGTATTTCGATTGTGTGTCAGTCAGTTCCACTCGAAAGTCGGTATTATCATTAAATTTACTTATTAATTTACATAAATATAATATTTTTATATTATGTACATGAGAGTTTCAAAATTTTTGATCAACAAAAATTATTCCGTCAGTTATTTTTTGTGGATTTCATTTATTTACAGTTTGATTATATATTGTATTACAAAAACACGCGACAAGCAAAATATTTATGGTTAATGTTTGGATATAAAAAAAATTCTTGTGGGAAGAAGAGAGAGATGGTCTCCGTTCCCGAAAAAAAAATGAGTATGAACGAAGTAAAGTCAAAGGAGGAACGACACAAGAAAAAAAAAAAAAATACGAATAATAGAGTATCCTTTAATCGTCGAAGTAAGAAACAAGTTTGATCGAAGATCAGAAAAAAAAAATACGATTAACCACACGATAAAATTGTAATTTGTTTGTTGTTGCGCTGTAGGGGATCTATTTTCTTTTGTGTATTAGCGAGTGAAAGAGAGCGACTTGAGCTGTGGACTGGAGCTTGGCTTGATTATCACTGAGGATACTTGGTTGAGTGGCAGGCAGTGGGTGTGCGTTGATCATGGCGTTTAACGGCACAAATTGTTTGTGCATTAAGTCCGAGTAATGGCGAAGCTGAGTTGAAGAAGACAAATGCGTGGCAGTTTTTCGTTTTATCAAGTGTGCAGTTGGTACTACAGTGGGGAGTGCAAGTCGGGTGGTATTCGGATTTCGAGATGTATGGTATGCCACGCGTATTTTACACCTACTCGGATATTGATTCCTTATTCACTCTTCGAGTGAGCTAGTAAATTTTGCGAAAACAGTCGAGCGCATGATATTAATTTAATGAACCAAAGGGGCAAAAATACGCGGATGAAGTTCTACACAGAATATGCAACAAATGCACACGTTCCGCCAGCAAAAGCCGCTCATAATGAACTAATGAGCTCTTCAGCTCCTTTCAATACTATACTTTGCTCCACTTGTGGCGCGCCCCGTCGCATTGTTTGCTTACTAATTACACCCTCGTCGTATGAAAACACGCCTCAGCATTCAAATCATTTCCATCCTTCATCCTTTCAATTAAAATTATAAAGCTCCCTTCGCACTCTCTCTGCCACCTGTTTGCAAGATTCTTTTCAAATTCCACCAAAAGATTTTTTGTTGACACTCAACCAGAGCGGATTAACAGCACGAGTCCCGTTACGGTTATAAGACAGTCCTGTAAAGCGAAAAAAATCGTCAACATCACAAACCAGTTAAAAAAAAAACTCGCCCCATAAATAAGGAAAAAAAAAACAACAAAAAAACAGAAAAAGGATTCGTTCCTCTATACACAGTGCAATGCAGTGGTGAAACTTAAGTGCTAATGCGTACACGAGATTAGGATAATAAAGTTGCTGGCTTCCAGCAGTTCATCTGAGTCGTCTTCTGGCGGCTCGTCATTTTTTATTTATAGCCACAAAAGAAAGAAACTGATTCCGAAGGGGAGCGATTTGCTTTTCATTCCCTTTGGTTGGCCTTTTCTGTAAAAGTCTGTAATATATCTTATAGTCGAACCATTTGCACCTCATTAACTACTGGTGCGGTGTCGGAAAAAGTTTATGCGGCTGGTTGTGGTTGCACCTTCATCTTCATTCTTGAAGTCATTATCTTGGGACAAAGCAAACATCTACGAACAATGGGTAGGGGCCATTAACACTTCATTTAATTTATATTCATGGGGTTGCTGTACTGTCGGCTGTTGGCACTTTACCTATACCTATACTCTACCCTATACCCCTATAGCTGAAAAGAGTTGCAGTACTTGAATTATAGTTTTTCGATAATTCCAATTGTAACTAGGTACTTATGGGCAACAATTGGAGAAGTTTTGGTGCCAAATTGCAAAATATAAATCAGATATCGAAACTTTCGCGAGGGGTGAAGTTTTACAAACCTAAATAAAACGTTCGAGAGTTTTATGAGCGTAAAATATTTTTCTAAATGCTTTCTGATGTGGGTTGTATATATATATGATTATGTTGTTCAAAGTTGTTGAGAGTTGAAAGGATTTTTGCGCGAGTTGTGGTTATTCACCCTCCAAAGCAAACGAAGAAATGTTTAAGTCGAAAAAACATTTATTTTAGTGCTGAAAGTTCTTCTTCCGGGCATCGATGGTGAAGGCAGAAGCTGTTGGTAAAAATGTATTTCCGATATTCGTAGGGGGTTCAGATATTTTAGATTTGTTTGGCTGTGTGGTTTCTTCAAAGTTTTAGCGCTCATAAGTTTCTTGTAGTGGCTGGAAGAGGTTGATTTTTTTTTTGTTTCTATATGGAGGAGCTCATTTTGGAATGACAGGTCTGCGGAAATAGTTTTTCAGAAAGAACGCACTGGAATCACTTTTGTAACTGAAGTGACTACGTAAAACGAAATACTTATAGATATGAGGAACTTTACGACCAGACCGCAGGTGCCTACATTGACAGTATGGAGGAATCCAAGTCTTTGCCTTCGAAATCTGTAAAAATCACTATAGTAGCTAGCATTCCTTTGCTGCCGTCCCGCAAATCAAGAAAAGACATTCTTAATGAGTAAAGGGTGACTATTTTTGCATCTTAAAAGGGACTTGTAACCCGTTCGAAGGTCAAGCGATTCGTAGAGCTTAAAAAGCATTTGCTGTAGCGAAGCGAGCCACTCTTGTTTTCTACCATCCCTGACTCTTTGTTTTCTTGCATACTCCGACCTCTTCGGCTTTTGCAGCCAAACATAGCCCACCCCTAAAAATGGAGACAAAAAAGCTTCAGCTTCTCTAGTTAATTTTGAAGAAGCTTAAATTTGCTCAATCGTGTTTCGTGTTTTCTTGTAAACTTTATCCCCGTTCGCAAACGAGTCCAAATAGGTGCCTTCGCCAGATTTTCAAGTGCCCCCTAAACTGTGAGTTTCACCTAGATAAAAAGTGTCAATATTTTTCTGAAATTGAACGTAAGTAACCCCAGCGACAGCGGCTCTATTATGCAGCAATAATTTAGTTGATCTTCCGGCGAAGTGTGGAAGAAAATGGTTGGTGTACGTGCTGGGAATTTCAATTGGTGCACATACCATTTGAGAAAGCTCACATATCTTCAGGCGAAAAACCACATTACATATATTTACATTTCCAATATTATTTGCATTTACAACATTTACCGACCTACATTTTAAATTCCCAATCACAACGAATTGAGTATTTTTGATTATACAAATTCTTTTTATGTGGACGAAAGATTATGTTATCTATCGTTCTACCTAACCCTATTACTCAACCTATTGTGTAACATTGTGGACAGTTAAATAAGTTGCCACGGCGACTAATCCTAAAACACCCAATGATTTATTTATATACGATTTATTTACTCACTGCTATTTCAAGTACTTACTTATTTACACAAAAGGAATGTCCTTTAACAAGACAACTTTTTTCAGAACTTTGAAATTTATGAATCGGTCCATCTTATCCGCTTTTGCTGCTGCTGTTCTTCGAGTCTTTGGCAACATTTTACATTAATATTTCATTTTTATTCCCTATCGCTATACTGTATCCGTTGGCCATTGAATGTAAATGTCTCTAGTATCAACAATATCCTTTCAAATCAGTACCTTTAACCCATTGTCCATTCTGTGAAGAAAATAAATTTCAAAAGAAATTCATCTTCCATTCACGAAAATGAAAATAAAAATGTAAAAAAAAAACCCTAAATGCTAAGGGAGACGCCAGCAAAATGTTTCGCCACAAAAGAATATCCTATCAATTTTTAACAATCTTCTCTCGGATACTTTTGCGGTCAAAACTATTATAATCGGCCAATAGGCCGTTGAAAAGGTAATAAAATAACAACAAAAAGAATCTGCACGGCATTATTCACGGAAAGGACTTTAATGGAGCGGTCTTCTTTCTATTGTTCAAATTTATTCGATAGCTTGACAAGCCGTACATATGGTGGATGTAGGCTATTGTGTGTACGAAGTATGGTAGGTTGAAGAAGGACATCGTTTTTGGTGGTCAATTAAGGGCATATCGAAGGATTCAGTTTCACTTCGTCGAAAGGGGTGATGTTTACTTTTATAATTGTGAGTCCCATTAAATTTTTACCCAAAAAATACGCTTCCTTTAAATACATACGAGTATTTTATTCGCTTATAGTTTTCATGGCAAATTAAAAAAAAAACTAAAATGTAGTACGTACTATTATCCTGTTGAATCAGAAATTCCATATCTCACTTTTAATTACATTTTTTTATGTGCATACCAGTAGTTGTTCAATTTCAGTTTGTTTGCTCTTTTGTAGCGTAAAATATTGAGTGGTCAAATAGTGTGCACAAATTTGTTGAATATTTTTGAAAGGCGATGCAAAAATATTTTAATTGGAGATAGTTGCGGTCCATTGTAGCGTAGAGTCTATTTGACAGAGCCCATGATGATGTATCCCTTAATTGGAGGCACTTTGCTTACTTTCCCTTGCATGTGATAAAGCAATAGTTTCTCGTTGATTTGCACAATATCTTAGGGTAAACTCCTGATAAACCTAGTCAAGGTTTAAACTTCCTACCAATTTTAACAAATAATATTATGACGGGTGATGATGTAGCAATTGATTGATAAGTTCAACCTAGCTGCCAACATTTTATTTGAATAAGCGGCCTTTGAGTTTTCAAAGAGGGTATTCAATTTTGTTCACCATTTCTGGAAAGCCTCTCTTGAGAAGAGTAAAATAAATATGAGTGGGTATCCCAGTTAATAGTATAAAGGTGCTCTGCAAGGCTGTGAGGAAGAGGTCCGACATGGAATTACACAATTCATGAAGCTGCGTTTACTTTCATTTTTAGCAAGCATTGCTTCCATATTTTCCACCGTCGCGTCGATGGCTCCTATAATTCGATGTATTTTCGCAAACCAACCAAATTTGGGGGCTCAACCGAGTTGTGAATAGTTTTTTAATTGTTGTACTTATTGGAAAGTGTTTTTATATTTTTTAAAATTTTTTTTTTTTTCAAATTGCTACTTTTGATATATTTCCTTTAAAGTGAGGTTGAGTCCGTGGCGTTCGCTGTTGTTATTTCTGCTTTCCTAAACAACTTCCCATAGCAGCCTGGTTCTACTAAATATTTAAAAGGATGCCTGATTTTTCAAAATTCAACAACGCATTACTGAACTCCATTTTTTCCGCATTTGCTATAAAAAAAAACGTCAAATGTCCTTCTTCCCATTTTGGACAGACTTGTCGCGATTTGCTCAGCGGATATTGAATAAATTCTATCTGCTAAAAGTTCGTTGCAAATTTCACATCAACACCATTCAATGCATCAACGAGAAATGGGAAAATTGAAAAAAACAAAAAGGCACATCTTTTGGGATTTTTTTCAACATAAAACTGGGATCAATAAAATCCCCATGAGACCAATACTCCTCCCTAATTTAGTTGATGATTTAGCATTTTAAAGCAAATTCAATTTGAATATATGAATAAAATCGACAATGAAACCTATCACAGGCAGAGGACACTTTCGATTCCGACACCAATTGTCAATACTAGTTATATTTTATTAATGTCAGCACCAAGCTATGCTTATGGCTGCTTGATAGATAAAACGCAGAGTGCCACTTCAACTAATTGACTAGCGTTTGTCCTAATTCAAATAAAAATCACACCCAATTTGAATTTTACGAAATTGAAACTACATTTTCGATCTATTAAATTTAATTTAGTAATTATGCGATTAAATGGTTGTGATTTTAAAGAGGATATTTAATAAATCGGTTCCCAGTTGACTATAGGGTTCCTCAGAGTTTGCTTATTTAAATATGGATATTTATCGATATTTTCAGATAGGTATTTAAAGTTGGGTAGGGCCCTTTCCGAGTTATAACACAACAAATAGAATGAATTGTAATATGATTCTTCGTTTATGCTGTTTAAAAGTATTTATTTCATTTTCCATTAGGTATTTTTGTTTCTCCTTTTTATTGCAAATAGATATGAACACTCATTATTTTATAATAATTGGTAATAATAATATAAATAGGGTAAAGTATTTTTTTTTACTGTATAACTGGGAAGTATTTACATTTATGGGTTGGCAATTAAAATTAAATTTTTTATTACATGCTTGGTTTTTAATTTACAGGTTTTTGCTTTTCCTATAATATATTTATGTAATTTCTTAACTAAATTTACTGTACGTACTTATATAAATACAAAAATATAGATTTGTTGTGAAAATATTGTTTGGCAATTTTTGTTCTGCGTTCGTAAAATTATGGTTTCTGAAATAACTTATGCAGGGTTCCACTAATTTTTATGTCCCAATTTATAAACATAATGAGGGCAAATTGTTTAAGCTACGCGTCCATGCTCGTTTGATATTGAGTATTAAAAAGGTTGGTTTTAAAGGGCTGCATAGAAGTAACTTTCTTTGTCAATACCAACGAATGAAGTTGACTTTGAAACAGAAGGCTCCCGCTTCAGAATTTTATAAAATTGAAAATTGAAAATTGACAGACCCGAATCATACACATCTATTGGTTGCCTGAAGGCTCTTGAAGTGCGGCAAAATTTAGGCCTCCATCCAAGAGCATCGCGTGTAAAATTGGTTTATGGGTTTGAGGCGCGGATATATCCGGGTTCACATTGCTCTCTATAGGTGGCGTTGGTCGGAATCTGATTTGTGTGGATTACATATTTCTCGTATATTGTTAAGTGTGTTTTGAAAACTAAATTTCCAGATGCAGGAGCCTTACTTTGATAATCACGCTGTTAAAGTTTTATAGCATTCAACTCTGAAGGCCACAGAGTAGTAGTAGTAGTAGTAGCAACACATGTAGCAGGGTCAACTGTCTTTTCCATTGCGACTGAGTTCGCAATTGTGAACTTGACACGTTTGAATCTTGCGATTTTTCTTTCGTTTTCATTTGACTTAACCAGTAACAATTTGAAAATCGTCAATTGCTGACACTGACATTTTATGGTTCATTTCTAAATTAAATATTTGCTAGGTCACAATGGACGACTTCGTATTAAAACTTTCGACAATTTGAGTTTTTATGACTAAACTTAGATACCTAAAATGATTATTAGTTTGTTACTAAGAATCTAAAGGTTTTTATTGAATTTTTACCAAAATTCACACCAAAGTTCTTGTGTGGCTAATAGTCTACATTCAGGAGACAGTTCCCAACAGTGTGAAGTTAGCAAGTGTCATCCAAAGCAGTTTTTAGCTCAATCAAACCTTTGACTGTGTCAGCTAACTTAAAAGGAAATAAATGTTATGCAATTTGTTTTGTTTTTTCTTTTTAGAAAATAGGCAAATGATTTATGGAAACCTTTGAACTGTCGTAGGAATACTATAAGAAATATTAAAGCTTTTCCGACCTTTTCATATAAGGCTCAGCCGCCTCAAAATTTGAACACGCCTATGTGAGACCACCAATAAGGTCGTCTGCACTGCACTGCATTCGTTAATTTGGTTTTACAGACAGTTGTCATTGTACACACTTTTTATGAGATTCTAATGATCTCTTTTATTCCTAAAATGTTTTGTCTTCTTTCCATTTTATGGCGCTGTAGTACAAACCAGACATTGACACATGACAGTTTATAAGAACGCAATAAATTGAAATATAATAGTCCTTCGAAGTTTGAAGAGCTGTAAGGTCTTCTCCCTTTCCAATAGATACTTGTGCATTGAGATTTAAAATCGAAATTGAAACCGATAAATAAGGATTATTCTCTCAGATATTTACAACTTTTCGCCAAGACCTTCTTTTTATTTATATTTTCCTAGAGAAACAAACATAGAATAAAACATTTACTTGCGAACCGTACTATGTACTGGGACGGAAATTATTTGCCAACATAAATGCCACTAAAAATGTCTTAGAAATAACATAAATTAAATAACTACAAACTTGAAATTTCTTTCTTTGTAATGTCTCTTACTACCTATATACTAAAGGTTCACCTATTTAGTGAACTGCTACTATTTTTTATTTTCTATTCTCTATCAGAACTATTTGAAGCTTTACGTTTACTTGCTTATATGTCTAAACTTAAGGAAGACAGCTTGCACAACACTAATCATAGATTAGAAATATATTTATTTATCTTTTTGACATTTATATCTTAGACTACGCTTTTGAATGTTCTCCTTTTCATATTTTTTGGTTTTTTTTTTTTTTTTTGAAGCGAAACAGCACTTTGAAAGTTGAAATGAAAATTCTTTTTACAAAACTAACAATTTAGACATCCTTGAGGATTCTCCGAAGCAATCATGTGGGTATATATGATTCTATATAAAAATGCAATTAACACCATTCTTATGAGCTACTTTCCTATATAATTCTTAATTGGTAATAACAGATAACAGTTTCATAATAATTTCCTTTTGTTTTGTCCGTTAGATTTTTTTTTTATTTTTAATATTTAATTACATTAAGATCAGACTCTGTGCTAATTATTATTATCCCTACACACTTTATGTGCCCAAGGGGCAGCAGCAGCACCTCGCCCAACATCAGCAACAGAAGGCGGAATCGCAACGCCGTTTAATCCTTGATGCGTCCCCCAGCATCCATGGCGTTGCTATTGGAAATAATAATAATAATAATTGCTGGATGACACTGCCTGGTTGGGTCTGATGCTCCTTCGCATAGTGCTCCCTCTGCTGTTTCTGATGGCGATTATAGCGATGGCCATGTTGATGTTGATGTGCTGTTGAAGACAACACTCGATTTGTATCGATTTCATTGTCTGAATGATGATGATGGTGATGTCGCCGCGGAGAATGATAATATCCTTTCTCCGTTGACAGGAAATCATTAAATCGCCATCGCACAAAGAAAATTACAGATACGACGACTACGACGACGACGATGACGAGGAGCATGGCTATGGCAACGACTGCGATGACAGCGATTGTAAACATTATCGTTGTTGCATAAGCTCTAGCGGCATTGCTGTTGCTGCCACTGGGTCGTTTTTCTAGGGTCGATACTGCTGACACTGGTGTCGCCATTTGCGTCGTTGCAGCCGCCACAGCTAACACAACCAAATAGAAGATTCTTGCAGTCATTTCCGCATTTTCAATTTGACCTTTTAGCAGTTGCCAACTGACATTTGTTATTGATGACAATGATGCGGATGATGTGGACACAACAAGTCCATGTAGAAGAGATACTAGACGTCCTGCTGTTAATCCTTTACGGCGCAACGATGATATCGATGTGGCCGAGGATGTGGATGAGGCATCAGCTGCTGCTTGACAAACAAAAAAAAAAGAAAGAAAATCAAAAAACAAAACAACAAATGAATACACACATGTGAAATGTGAATCGAGCTCAGTATTACGAGGTGAAAGGATTCCGATTGGAATTTCAGATTTCTCCCATTTGAATTTGAAAGGAGTGAGTAGAGTATTTGGCGTGTTCGAATGAATTGCAAATTCTTTTGTTTTCTGTGCTGATCGCTTTCGATGCAGGAATGTACAGTTCAAGTATCAAGTGGATCCAGGGGGAAAGGACTTAAACGACAGCGAGTGCAATTTGATGTGATACAACGCGTACTGGTTAGAAAATAAAAACTGATTTTACTGAAAGGTAGCTCTAGCTACAATTCAATCCCGAAAAGGCTGATTTGAGAAGCTTTCTCTGAACGGTTACACGTTCGAGTAGGATAGTTCAGAAAAAAAAAAAATTAAAGTGTATTTTTCACTTTTACGCGGATTGAACTTAAGGTTTTCGGCTCTACTACTATATAAACCCATCTTAAGAACCATTTAGATGAAAGTATATTGATCTCCCCTTTCCACCAAAGACATACCGAATGTACTCCCCAGTCGAGCGCTGTTGGCACGTATTCCATCAAATACTTTCGGAAACAAATATCTTCGAATAACAACCCGAAATCAAAATCATCAAACCAGAGAACAGAAGGATTTCAATGCTATACGGATACTATTCCCTTTTATCGTCTCAACAGCTCGTGTCTCACTTATATCCTTTGTTGTATGTTTATTTCCCTGTATATATATGGCAAATGCGATACTTATACAATTGTGTGGTCCATAATGTAAGTTGGTGATGGTTTTCTAGTTTGATGTTGCTAAAAGTGGTATTATACCGATAGAAGGACATAAGTTAATTTCATTTTCCACTGTTACAGCCAATCCCTGGGATGAAAAGGACAACACACAACAACAATTCCGAGAATAACGACAACGACAACGGCGAAGAACACTGAGCTGAGCTGAGCTGAGCTGAGTAGAGCGCACGAGGAGAAAGCAACCTTGATGATGAGTGCCTTATTGTGTCCTTCCATCCATTCCACTTACACCGAAAAGACGGATTTGCTTCTTATACTTGGTCTTGGTTCGTGTTTTTTTTCCCTTCATTCGTTTTTCTGCTGTTGCCATTCTTGTTCCTATATAGTGTAGTATTATAAGGGTGCGAGATGCGTGCAACATCAGCGGAATGGTTAAGCTCTTCATTTTTATTCGTCGTCGTCGTCGTCAGCGTCATCGTCGTCGTCGTCAGGATGAAGTTGATTCAAAGCTTCTCATCGTCGTCATCCTATTGCGGGGGTATTCTATCTTGTCGTTCCTTTCTGTTGTATTTTATTGTGTGGACAGATCAACTCATAATTTTAAATTAAATTTATTAGGGCTGACATAGCAATAGCAGCACTGAGCTGGTTCTACCACTAGGGACTAGGCAGCCCGCTGGATGAGGGATAAAGTACGATGTCCTCTGTATATGCAAGCATATGGCTATCTTTTTCACTGTTTTACTAACTTTTTTTTTGTCTCCCTCTTCATACATCCCTCACGGAAGTCAAGGATAACTTTATAGTTGGAGACGGTCTACCTAATGTGGTTTTGAGTAAGAATTATTAGATGCTTTATGGCTATAGTTAGCAAGTGGGACTGGCCCCTCTGTTCCAGTCGCTCGTGTGCTCTTTGTCTGGATGGGAAATTATGATCCGTTTTGGTGGTTTCTGATTGCAGCAGATTGTTGAACTGAAATCGGACGGGCGAAGTTGATCTCGGACGCATCTGCTGTAAGGGAGGGAAGTTTTTTCTGTGGCGCAAGTGGAAAAGGGGGACAGATTTTTGGCAACTTATATCTAATTGAAGACATGGGGTGGAAACTTTTTGTTCAAAAAATGATTCGTCAATAAAGCTCACCTATACGAGTGTGACCGATATTTATTGAAAAACAGAGGCTTTGGATGAGTTATTTTGGTGTCAATTAAAACGAGAACTAGCTTATAAGGTTTTGACGGGACCCTGCCGTAATTTGGCCTGATATTTACCAGCTTTATACGTAGCGTACATGAAACGTTGCATACCTTTTGACGCTTCATAAAAGAGTGAACTCTCTTAGCCACTTTGTGCGGTACCTTCATTAGGAGGCTATCGGCTATGACCCAAGTTTATGCTGTCCGGCGAATCCGACAGAAAATCACTATTGACAGCTATAACCTTAAAATAGGTAGAGGCTTTGTTTAGCTACACTCGGCAATAAACTCTTACAACAGCATGACATTAGAAATCACGCAGACGAAACTTGCCAACTGTATTTTCTTTGTCCAAAGGAGGTGTTTTATTACCAAGGCCTTGTCTGAAAACACTAAGAAGACTTTACATAAGACTCTCATCTCATCAAGAACTATGACCTTCCTTGATGAATTTAATGGTGCAGGCGCTTGGAAGATTTGGAACCTTTGTTTGCCTCATATTTACCAGTTTTATACGTAGCGTTGCATACCTTTTGGCGCTTCATAAAAGAGTGAACTGATTTAGCCACTTTGTGCGGTACCTTCATTAGGAGGCTATCGGCTATGACCCAAGTTTATGCTGTCCGGCGAATCCAACAGAAAATCACTATTGACAGCTATAACCTTAAAATAGGTAGAGGCTTTGTTTAGCTACACTCGGCAATAAACTCTTACAACAGCATGACATTAGAAATCACGCAGAAGAAACTTGCCAACTGCATTTTCTTTGTCCAAAGGAGGTGTTTTATTACCAAGGCCTTGTCTGAAAACACTAAGAAGACTTTACATAAGACTCTCATCTCATCAAGAACTATGACCTTCCTTGATGAATTTAATGGTGCAGGCGCTTGGAAGATTTGGAACCTTTGTTTGCGTGGATGTTCTTTGAAGAAGGAAGTTAAACAGACATTGAACTTGTCACGAAAGGAAAGTACGATCGCTAGACGTGTTACATTTCCTAAAAAGGCCTTAATTCCTACCTAAATGAGCACAGATAAAAGCTTGACCAACTTGCGAGGGACCTCAACAACTGCGGAGACTGAAGAGACTAAGAAATAAATATATATAGGCCCGATTCGTTTAAAGCCACCTAAGCTAGAAAGTATATAATTAAGTGACTTGTGTTGAATGGTGTCCTTCAAATCCCATCTTTTGTTTGTATGTTTTTTACCTCGCTCAAAAGGCTCTGATTATGTCCTTCATAAAGTCCACAGAGCGAGCAGTGTTTTCAGAGTGCGCTTAAGGTTTGACTTATTTTCTCTGCTGCTGTAGGAATGTCTTTGTTGCAGTTTTCCATTAGTAACAAGCTTGGAGAAGCCAAATCGATAAAAGAAAAGTCTGTGCAGTGGACTTATTTTCCAAGAAACCCGTGGCAATTTACCAACTTTTAACAGATTTTCTACCATCACTTATTTCTTTTTGTAAAGTAAACGCTGCTGATCCCAAAGCTTCCACTGGACTTTCGGGTCATTTTATTGGTGGGAGACGTTCCCACTGCGCCACAACTTTCCATTGCAACTTTTTTCATGCCACTAATCATCAGCTTAGTAGTCCATTTTCTCTAATCACATGATCCGGTTTGCCAATGGCTTTCATCTAAACCACACTCCCCTAATCTGTCCCAGGGGCACTGGTTTGGTCTCATTAGAACAATATTTGCCGTCAACTTCGCCTTGAAACTTCCAAATTTTAAGCTGAAAATCTGAAAACACTTTAAAACGCTCAAGTTCCTGAAAAACATGTTTTCCTTTTCCAAGTCCATTAGGCTTGCTATTCATTTATACATATATTGATGGTTCGCACTATATAAAACACACACTTGTTTTCCTTCATCATCCTTTCATCGACCGGATTAAGTGTTGAACGTACATCAATGCCTCTGTCATGTCAGCTGCACCGCCCCACCAATATATTCCTATCAGTCTTATTCTGGTGTTCATTCTGTGTGTAAGTAAGCCCCAAGGGGCAATTAGAACTCTCTCCCCGGACTCAGCGAACAACTAAAACTTTCGTCAAGTGCCGGAAACATGAAAAATGGACGTTTCCTTGCACTTCCTCTATACTACAACGAGTATCTTGCATTCTTGTTGTCTTAAAGCTTAATGACGATGACGAAGCGACGACGGACAGGCAAAGAGAAACGAACAGGGAATAGTAGTAGAGGCGCCCTCTTGGGTAGTAAAAGTTTCCTCGGGAGATTTTTGAGTAGGAAGTCAGCCTCTTCTACAGTTAATACCCAGCAACAGAACCGGCATATAGCCCTGAAGGAGCCAACAGATGTGTTTCCATTGCTGTGTGCTGAACGACGATGTTCAAACATCAAGACAGTGGCGGCAGTTGTGTAACTAACAGCAAATAGCCGGCACACTGGTCAAAAGAAACAAAAGGCAGTCATACCTATCCGCAACTATACACGAACATTGAACATGCCTCCACAATGTGTGTAAGTGTGTGTGTATCAACGGGAATTGAATAAAATTAATTTGAAAATTCCTTGACTGTTCGAGGGGAGAAAACTTGAAACTATGTTGAGAATGTGGTTTTCGGATTTTTTTCCTGTCCTTCCTTAAGTTGATGCGATGGTGAGCAGGAGAGTCCATGCCCGACAAACATGCACACACTGTGTCGGCTGCCGCGATGCCGTTTCATAAATAGTTTCGTTGGGGAGTATAACAGAACTTTTTGGGGAGTACACAATGAAAACTAAGAAATTCATTTCTAGCTAAGCGTTTTTCAAATGGAACGGTTCCCATGTTGGAAGCCTGTGGCGGCCATGTTGCTTAGGTAGAGTCTCTCTAGTTTGGTGTTTATTATTCGGACACTGACTTTATCAAAATTAGTGTTTGTCAGTGAAAACGATTTCCAGGATCCGCGAGAGTTTGTTCGACGCGAATGTAACAAAATCGAACACGAAAACAATTTTAATGAAGCATCCATAAAGTAAAATTTGTTTTGCAATTTAGTAGGTACAGAAATGTCAAGGCAAAGGAAAAATAGATCAACTCGAAATGGTTAAAAATTGCCGTACAATTTGTCGATGGAGAGTACCGGAGTACAATACTCCTATTTTAGTACTTTCGGCAGCGCTGCATAGCACAAGCCAACAAAAAACAAAAGCAAACTAGGAAGAGGGAAATTTCCTTTTTGACGCGAGCTTGGAAGATAAAAGTGCTGCCAAACTGGCATTAAATTTGAAGTGAATTAAATTTATATAGGTTGAAATTACACGTTGTTGCACGTACTCCAACGTACGGGAGTACGGAGATGTTGAAAGTAGTATTAGTGGGAGTACTTTCGGCAACACTGGTCGGCTGGGTTAACTCTACTTATTTTTGTGTGCACCAAACAGCAGGGGTTATTACTTAAGACTGAATAAATTCACACTCGTGCATAGTCGCACGCATGGCAGCGACACAATGTTGCAACTGTGTGACGAAGAATCATATCGCATCCGATCGCCCAAGGACACTCGACTGGAAAGCTGAAGTAATGGAGAAGAAAAGCAATTCAAATTGGGCTTCACAAGTGATATCCTTCGAGAGGAAGAGAATACGTTTTAAGGCAACTGATGCAGGGACTCTGGCTGTCATATGATAAAAGCGTCGTCACTCGTCACACCATTCTATACCAACCTGAATAGTATGTTAAATATGACTCATTGTGGTCTTCCAAGTCACCGGCACCGCTGGACTGCTGATCATATGGGTATGCATGCATGTCGAATGGACGGCCGGATTCCATTATTCTTGGACGGTCCTCTTCGATAAGTTTGTCAACTTCCTCTTTGTAGATGTTGAAAATCGAGGCGGTACATTTGAGCTGTATGCAAATAGATGGTGTCGTTATTTGAAAGGACTCGACATACCAATGGACTTACCTTCATTTGTCCCTTGATGAAGTGCTGAGTGGTGACCATGAAACCGATTTCACTGTGAACCGATTCCAGATTGTGCTCGAGATACTTTTCGATTTGATGCATTTTTATGTGATGTGGCGGCACCTGTAAGAGAGAGAGCGAGAGGGGAGTTCATTTAATGTGTGTCTCATTGAATTGTGTGCGGGTAGGTCTGTCACGGGGACTCTATAGAATTTTCGACTAAATGACTCTTTTATTTGAAGGAAAACTGACACAACTTGAAATGTTTTCCGCTCCGCACTTGTATTTGTATTACCCCACTAAAATGTTGAGCCACCCAAGGCCGAAATACCCTCATGACTTGAGGCCGATTGTTGCGGGCGCACAGATTCCCATTAAGTGGCATCGGAATCCGTCCCAAGTCCACAGGAGGTGAACAGTCAAGAAAAACACCGAAACCGATGCAAGGATGATATTTGAAAATTGCCAACGAAATCAGCCAAACAACAGGAATGCCAAAAAGGATTGCGTTCCTGGCAGGATATGACTCAGTTCATTCCACGTGTTTTCGTTTCGCTTTTCTTGTCTGCTCATTGAATTTCTTTCGTTTTTTTTTTTTTGCATTTGGTGGCTCTGACTATACCCGCACATAACATCAGAGAGAGAACGACCCCATCGACTATTATCAAACACCGGGATAAAACGTCCTCCCCGTTTGCTGGACCGAAAATATGCGACCAAAGTCATTCATCATGTCGAAGATATTTTTGCCAACCAACATTGGGAATTTATGGAATTTCTTGTTGTGTATAGATCGTACATACGCTGTTTGGGTGTGTTGTACTGGCTGTCGATTTGGCTGCGGTTCTCGTTATTTTTGGGATGTTATGTCCTTTACTGAGTTTTGTGTGTAGAAAAACCAACATCGCTCGGGGATGTTATACGAGATTCGGGTGCACTGTAAATGGAGCAGAGACAAGAGATATTGAAAGTTGCGTTAAGCGTTTTTGTCCACACGCAATGTTTGCGGAGATGACGCCCACAGCGATCGAAGAGCAGTATTCTAAGCACAGCACCGAAAACCTGGCTACAACGTGTGGTGGATGTGAATTATTTTGTTTGGGAAGAGCGAACAGAATTCCCTCGCTCGGGGCTAGGCAATGGATTTCACGAATCCCAAATGGACGGGGTATTGCCTATTTGGTTGCCGAGAATGTTGGCTTTATTTTGGGGAATTTCGCGGTACGGTCCGGATGGATAAAGTCGTCTTTGATGATAGTTAGCGGTGGTTTTGATAAACATTGAGTAGGAACTACAAGAAATCAGTCTGTATCCACTGAAGGACTATCAAGGACAGCCGTAAACGAGGTGTGGCTCTGTGGTTAGTGGGCCAAACTACTGACGGTCTCCGGATCGACCCCCAAAAATGCGAAAGCTTTTTTTTTCTGTTGGACCTGCTGTTGAGAACGTCTCACAAGGTGGGGAGAATCGATGCTGATTTCTACCGATCGCTAACTAAGGCTTTTGCCGTTTATTTGGCGAACACATGGGAAGCATTTTCTGATTTCATCAAGCAAAATTACCCAGACGGTTTTTTTTTAACGATATGGTATCCAAAATCAATGACAAACGCCTGTCTCCTGATCGGAAAAACCTGTCGCCCCACGACCATCTTCCTTTATAAATATTTCAACTATCTGTGCAGTGAGGAGTGACTGCTGTTATATGCCACACAAAGGAAATCTCCTTTCAAACATAGTATAAGAGGCAATCACTAAACTAAGCATACCACCCACTTGCACAAGCAAAACACTTTCAATAGCAAACGCCCATCCTCAAATACCGCACAATTAACCACAAAGTATTAATTTTCTCATTTAAATTACTGCAACCCACCCACATGACAATTTATTATTTATGTTTCATTAATTGCAATTCAACAGACATTCCTTATGGTTAACCCGGTAGGGTGCCCACACAATATATATCATCATGCCACCCGAACGCCCCGCATACATTATAAAGAAAATCAAAATCCCACTGACCTTGGTTAGCAACAGAGCATCTATCTCTCTTTCTATTTTTATTTCAAAACTATAACTCAAACGTTTGCTTAAACACCACAACCGATCACATCCGAACGACTATATCTACACAACACAACACACACAAACGGACGTGTTGGAAAAAGGACACCCGGTTGTGCGTGCACAATTAAGAAGAGCAAAACCCCAAAGGAGGAGCTACAACTACACTTGCCCTTGCTGTGTTAATAAATTGTCACTGCTTCACTGGTCACCCGTGTCGTTTCTCTACACATGCTGTTCATTAATTTTCAGCCTTTTTCCCCATCATGTATAGCCGGACGAACCGCTTGGGTGCGCCTCAGAAAACCCATTTGAACGACGGTTAGCCTAACTGTAAATACCTCAGGGTTACCCGATCCTTAATTAATAAAATGTTAACATTGAATCCCATGTGTAGAAGCACACATATGCTATAGGTTGGCGCATTTATACCCCCGCCCTCCCTCCCCCCAACGAACCAAGCCATAAACATCACCAGAAACTCAACCGTAAAATGATTTATTATTTTAGGGGTTGTGTCTGAGCTTGGTATTTGTAATTTAAGAAAAAGTTTATTGTACACATTTTTCTCGTGCAACTCAATTAAAGTCACATCGAAAGAGGGAATCCTTTTCACTTTTTATATAAATATATACTCACCACAACACCATTAATCGTCCATGTCAAATTGGCTGCCGGCTTTGAGAATTTAATTGAGCAATTGCCGTCCACTAAATCGCCGAGTCGATACCTTGAATGGATTCCTGTCACTACGGGTCGCTGTTCGGGGAGTTCTGTCAAGAATAATGGAAAGGTTTTTAATAATTTTGTTCCCCTTTGTTCGCTCTTGGAGGCATATACCTAATTAATTTGGATATACTACTCTACTTACCCACAACCTCCATTTCACCGGAGACCATGGCGGTGAGGAATGATGGCGCTTCGACAGAGATCTCGCATGTGAATTTTCCGGATATGCTAAGTGGTACGGCCAGCAGGACCACATGACTTTGATTGGAAAGATTTCGCTGCAATGGAGGAGGGAAATTAGATTCTTTATTTTTCTTTCAATTTGATTTTCTGGTAAAATTATAAAACTGCCTGTTCGATATTGATTAATGGTACTTGAGGAGGGATGTTTTTTTTTCGGTTGTAATTAATATTCCAGACTGACCGGGTTTCGAGGGAGACGGGATTTCAATTACCGAAGAAATGCGTCCTGATCAGGAAGTTCTAATTAGAAAAGTTTTTTTATTTTTTTATTTGAGAAGTTTGAGCTAGTTTACATTGCGCTAAATTGATTGGTGTGTCTGAATTAAAAATGGAGCTCGGCAGGACGGTATGCTGGCAATCGAATTGTTCTTTTTTACAAACACTCGCCGAACCACTTGGAATAAACCCCTCTTCCCATGCGAGGCTTTGGGTGAACTTAATTTCAATAAACCTCTTTTGACTTCTGGATTAAGACTGCCTAAACAATTAATAAATTTCTACCATTGACGAACGCGGTTTCTGCGATAAAATGTTGTTCCTGATGAGCGATAAAAATCGGTCTAGTGACAAGGTTCCTATGATACAGGGGCGTTGTCGAATATCTGTCAGACAGGGCACGAACAAATCGTACTCTAGAGATTTAAGACTTTGGACCTGAAACTAGGGCCTCAACCAATGGAGCATGGTATCTCTCTGCAGTATGAGGAAAGAAGTATTTCGGAGAACGGATTAGAAAACCGCTCCCCTTTTCTTTAAACAAGTCATTTATGAACTCACGATTAGCACCCACCATTTGGATTTTTTTAAAAGCAGTGTTTATTGCAATATTTTTCAGATAACCCCGCTTTATTAACATCTTGTTGCTTTAACTATTTCAACCCAAAAAAAAAAAGAAAAACTTCGTCCTTAATAATTAGTTAGTATCCCCTCGGAGGATTAATATCATTTTTGTATCGCAATAAACTCCGAATCAATTTCAACATCCCAGAACCCCGAATAGTCATCCACAACTTCCTCCTTTTAATGCATCTCTTCCTACAGCTACACGCAGAAAAATCGCTTATTTAAAAACAACCGACTTTCGGTTAAAAACTACCAAGTGATACTGTTAATATAGCTCCTACAGAGTTAGTTGATTAAAATAAACCGAGTCAACTTGTTTAACGAAACTCTGTTAAAAATAACCGATTTATCAATTTCCCCTCCAAATTTGCTCGGTCGTAAATAACAAACTAACTTGGTATAATTTAACCAAATTACTCTGTTGTTATTAGCCAACCCAATGGTTGAATTAAACCATGTTACTCTGTTGTTATTAGCTAATACACATGGTTGAATTTAACCAAGTTACTCTGTTGTTATAAGCGAACCCACTTGGTTGAATTTAACCACGTAACTGTGTTGTTATTATCCAACTCACTTGATTGAAATTAGCCAACCTACTTGGTTGTATTTAACCAACTAACTTGTTAGAATTTGACCTACTTAGTCTGTTGCTATTAGCCGACTCACTTGGTAGAATTCAACATATTCAATCTGTTGTTATTAGCCAACCCACTTGGCTGAATTCAACCAAGTTACTCTGTTGTTATTAGCCAATACACATGGTTGAATTCAACCATGTTACTCTGTTGTTACTAACCAACCGACTTGGTTGGATTTAACCATGTTACTCTGTTGTTACTAACCAACCGACTTGGTTGGATTTAACCATGTTACTCTGTTGTTACTAACCAACCGACTTGGTTGGATTTAACCATGTTACTCTGTTGTTACTAACCAACCGACTTGGTTGAATTTAACCATGTTACTCTGTTGTTAGTAACCAACCTACTTGGTTGGATTTAACCATGTTACTCTGTTGTTACTAACCAACCGACTTGGTTGGATTTAACCATGTTACTCTGTTGTTACTAACCAACCGACTTGGTTGGATTTAACCATGCTACTCTGTTGTTACTAACCAACCGACTTGGTTGGATTTAACCATGTTACTCTGTTGTTACTAACCAACCTACTTGGTTGGATTTAACCATGTTACTCTGTTGTTACTAACCAACCGACTTGGTTGGATTTAACCATGTTACTCTGTTGTTACTAACCAACCTACTTGGTTGGATTTAACCATGCTACTCTGTTGTTACTAACCAACCTACTTGGTTGGATTTAACCATGTTACTCTGTTGTTACCAACCAACCTACTTGGTTGGATTTAACCATGTTACTCTGTTGATACCAACCAACCTACTTGGTTGCATTTAACAATTCCAATTGGTTAAAATTAGCCAACTTTCTTGGTAGCATTTAACCAACTAAAAGTT
Organism: Cheilosia grossa; assembly: GCA_963082955.1. NCBI lineage: Eukaryota > Metazoa > Arthropoda > Insecta > Diptera > Syrphidae > Cheilosia > Cheilosia grossa. Next base: position 2,485,164 of record OY720148.1, read on the forward strand.
AAATTTACGTAACTTACTCGGTTGGAATTAGCACATCTACTTGGTTGAATTTAACCAAACTACTTACTTCTTATTAGCCAGTCCATGTGGTACCAATTTACCAGTTTACTTGGTTGAACTTGAGTGCACCTGAAAATTGAACCATCTAAAAGGGATAATTTTATCGTAAAATAAAAAAAAAATCTTTTTCATATTAAGTACATAGATTTTTTATTATAATATCGTTTGTAATGTATTTTTGAATACAAAATATATGTTTTCTGTTTATTACATGTTTTTATTAATTTTAATGCAAAACTTAATTTTACTTAAAATATATGGGTCATAAATTTCATCATTTAAAAAGAAATGTGCAAAATTGTGTATTTTTATAAATTAATTTACATAATATTATTTTAATTAGCATATTTATGAAATCTGCAGTGTTAAAGCGAAATCATTTACATTTATAATTTAATCTATTTTTTATTTATAGTGGACTTCTTAAAATAACGTACTGCTTGGAGTTAGATAAAATATTTAAAGTGTTAGGAATTGGCGATAGAAAAAATTCAAGTGGAATAACAATTTGTTGAGGTATTAATGGAACTTCTACCTCATATGCATAGTAGTGTTCATCGAAACATTTAGTTTTAAGTACTATACCAACAAAAATCAATTGACTTGAGTCATACAAATATATTTTTTCCAATACAAAAAAGTCGTACAAATAACAATCTGAACTAAGACTTTTTACTAAGACGGATCCCTTTTTATAATGTACAGAAGACATGGTCGCCCAACTGACCATAGTCAACGTTTTATTAGGGTCCAGTGATAGCTGTGATCGTATATTATCAAGTTCAAATAACATGCCATATTTTTTGGGTCCAACGTCAAGTAGATTAGAAAGTTTTCCCCTTAAAAACATTTCATTAAGTTGAAGTTGATGTTTCATTGCTAAGGTTAAAGTGATATTCATTCGGTTACATGATGATCTAGCCGACATTTTGGATTGCCTATGCTTAGCTTCGAACCTCATTGACCACAAAGATGTTAATGGGCCGTATTTTTTAAAAGCGGTATGGTAGTGAATGAGATTGTGGAACTTTGGCTTAAGACAGTCCTCGGTAAGTGTAGTATATTGTTCATTAAGTTCAGCTATTAATACTTGCAAGAAATCTTCTGTTCCAACAGAAACATTTATACTAAGAAGTATGTCAACAATTTGTCTTAATTTTATATACATTTCCCAAATAATATTACCCCTCGGCACAAAGTCACCTATAAGTAAACCCAAAAACCGCAAAAGAGTAAGCGTTTCTCCTGAAGATAAACGCACATTTCCCCGCCTAAGATGTTCTCTTTCGATAGGGCAAGGTTTGTTTTTAGTATCAGGGCCATATGAGAAAGCTAATAGCTTATCATTGAAAATTGTTAAAGAAAAAAATTTGTTTTTTTTCGGTATACTCTGAAAGTATAAAACTCAAAATGTATTTGGCAACACCCTCTAGCATATCATGCATAATATCGACGCCCACCTGTTGAAACAAGTCGAAGTTGTTTATGCCCAGAAAAACGCACTTTTCCTTAATGCCGGTTAAAGATAAATTATTTAAAGCCAGATCTGCTTCATAGCTTGCCATTGTTCGAAGAAGTGTTGTATCTTCGTAAAGTTGCTTTTTCAATACATCTTTTGTAACTTTGCACACTCTACAAGAAAAATTTGCTGAAAAGCTCTCTACGAACCCAATCAGAGAGTGTATTCCTAAATTGTCACCAAGAATCAGAGCTAGTTCAAAAAATAAAGATCCCTTGAAAGATGGAATATCTATTTCTATGCCCACTTCGCTTAAAAAATTAAACTCATCAATAATTGGTTGAAATATAACATTATTACCAAAAGATACTCTGTCGGATGAATGAAATAATAAAATAAGGAATATGTTGGACAGAACTGAGGAGCGCCAAGGTGGAAGACATGGAACTGAGACGTACACAGCCCCTAGTTTGTGAACACCAGCATGACTTCCTAGAACGTTTCCGATTTCATAATCATCGAAGTACATAAATAGAGGTAACACAATGCGATTTGAATGGTGCTTAAGTCTTTCTTTCCAATGTGAACCTTGAATAAAATTTTCCATTCCATCTTTATTTCGAAGACTGTCCATATATTCAAAAGTTTCCGAAAGTACGTTCTCGAGGGAGAAAAATCTTTGCAATATATCTCTTAAAGATATAAAATGTTCTTGGCACGGAATAGGTTCCATACGTGTTATTCCACCTTTTTTGACATAATCGAACCTTTGGCCGATTATTATTCCCTTAGGCTCAATGTATGATTTTTGTTTTGTGAAATAAGAAATTCTTTTTTGTTCTGTTCGGAAACATTCTAAGGGGGAGGTGATTGAAGGAACAAGTGCTTGCATTAATTGATTTGAAACATCATTAGATAGAGAATGCTCAATACATATATTGTCTACACAGTTCTGCAAATTTGAACTTAATGAACCGAAATATTCTGCTAAGCCATCAATCACTTTTTGCACTACGTTTCTAGGCAAGATCACATTTGCATAAAGGGATGCTATAAAAAGTGATAGTGATTTATCAAGTGACAGGGTTTCTGTATTTTCAGTTTTATTGGTTTGTTCTAATTGTTTTTCTGCAACAACACTTTCATTAAGTATATCCGCATTCTTCTCAGAATTTGTTGGATTATTTGAACATTGAAAATCGTGTTTTTTTTTAAAGTGTCTTCTAAAGGAATTGAAAATTGGAAACGATCGCTTACAATCTCCTTCGCGACATTTATAAGTTGTGAAGTTATGGTCACTGTGATTGAAATCAAAGTGGTGCCTTAGAACTTTGAGATCCTTTAAGTAGGATCTGCATAAGAAACAAACAACCATTGTAAGAAAATGAATTGGAAGGGGAAAACTCTAACTTTCCTTGACACCTAACTCTCCCAACAAGGTATTGGCCGCGGTAGATTCCTTATCGAACTCTGTCTTAATTTTAAAAAATGCTTTTTGAATAAACAGCCAAGAACATCTACTCTCTGGCGGATATTCAGCATTAATAATAAAAATTAGTTTGAAACAAACATCTACTGCCTCTAAAATGGTAGGTAGTAAATATTTAGTTTCATCTACAACTACAAAATAGGACCCAATAGCATCGATTGAGTTACCTACTACTATAATGAAGGGCTGTAATGTAAGGCCAATACCTTGTAGTTTTTCTCGCCTGCTGGTAATTGCTGCATCTATCTCTGCATCCGTTGCAACTCTCGTTATGAATCCATCCCTTGCTTCCGCCTTAGAGGGTCGCCAAATTTTCTGCTTCGATCCTTTGACCTTAACGTTTGATGTGGTCAACAATGAAGGGATTAGCAGGAATGCCGCGAGGTTGCTGATCTCTTCAGAAACTGAGAAAATATAAAATAATAAAACAATTATAAGTCATATGCGTCCAATTAATTTTTCTACACAAAATGTGTGCAAATCTGATTCGAAGAATTATACCTATATAGAGAATGCGCTAAAAAATATAGAGAAAATATGATGCAGATTTGTTTTTTTCTTCTAAAGAAAACATAATGGTCAAAACAAAAACAAATTTTTCGGAACAATCTAGTAAAGCTAAAATATCCACGCTTTTTCTGAAATTCGATCGAATCGGAAATTCTTCGATTTATTTCGATTAGCAGGTTATGTATTTATTAACAAATGACGTTTTCTTACGATTTTCCCGAGTCAGCAGGTGAGCGAAGTATTTATCCTTTCCTCTTACTCCTTTTCCCTTGCTTCTAGCAAGTTGGAAAATGTCCTTTTTTAATTTTGGAAAATTTTCAACCAGTCCGTTGCAGTTGTCGCTGTATATTTTATCGAAATCCCTTACCAGCTGTAGAGAAAAGAAGAATTACATAATATTATATGTAAAGAAAAGCCTGAACTATATCCAAATAAAAAGAAAAGATCGAAACTCATAGATAACGCAAGCATTTATGTGACAACTATGAGTAAAATCTGAACTAATAAATATAAGAGCTTTTACTTGTGAAACTGTAGTTCACGTTAAAGACTAAATATATGTATAATGTATTTCTGATATAATTATACTTCTATGAAATATTACCAGTTTAAATCCCAATGGTTTTTTTAAGGCCGGATATTCCTCAAAATACTCGGATATGCTCATATCCTTTAAATGGTGAAGTCGGGCATGGGTCGTTTTCTCCCATTTGTCCTCGGTTGTTTCCCATGGATGGCTAGAATTTTTTAGCCATTGGAGATCTTCTTGGAATTGTCCTTCGAAGTCTTCGAAATTGGCAGCTGTTGCTAGGCGCTTTATAGGATGTGATACTGATGCGGGAGAGGATACTCGACTGGAGGAAGGTGACGACGTCGCAGAAGCGGAAAACGAACGCTTCCTTTTAGTGATAACACCACTTTCCCGGTATTTTCGTTTTAGATTGTGGATGTGATCTGGCAATTTTCCAGCCAATCTGTTTACAACCCCACGACTCGAATTTATCAGCTTGTTGTGAAAATATACCGATCTATTCTCGGTAGGGAACAAATGAACAATCTGATTTGTCCAGTGCCCATAAATTTGAGCTGTGATATTTTTTTCCGGGTTTTTCTTTAAAATGTTGGTGCAGACAATACGCACCAATCGCAGTCGAGCAACGTTATCCAGCGGTCGAGTTTTATCCAGCGACAGTAGACCGGTTCCTTCCAGTGAGCTTTCGAGCAGCTTGTTAAGTTCCTAGTAACAAAATATTTTAATGTGCATATAAATATAAAAAATTAGTGAAATATATTAATAATTAATAAAATAAGTGAAAAAAAAACCCTTTGTACTATCGGCTAAAGCTATTAGTGGCAATCACCTATTATAATCACCTTCTCTTAGTTGATTATAAATGCAGTGTTTTTTACTCAAACTGATAGATAAGTCAATTTATTCTGATTGATCTCTGAATGCATAAAGAAACGCAAATTGAAAGCAGAGACCATCAATCAACACTAATCACCTTTCCGATTTAAACCCTGTACTTACATCTAAACTTTCGCTGAATTGATCATCAGCAACAACGCTTGAAGGGGAATCTAGTGCATCCCCTCTGTCGCTAACAGCGAAATTTGGCAGAATCTCACTAAAAGAGAAATTAAGGCAGTCGTTTTGTTCTTGTGTGTTTGTAGCAAGAGATAATTCTGAAGTTTCAAAAGTCTGAAAAATAAAAAGACTTTATTTCTACCATTTCAAATGGTTAAATAATATGAACCAACCAAAGTCGTGGACGCATTAGGGTGCATAGCTTTCCGCCATTCTTCGAAATTCCGTGTAAACAGAACCCGATGCCCTATAACTGGGATCATTTCCTTTATCTCTCTGGCACCAAGCAGCGCCAAAGACATTGAAGTTATAGCATTTTCTGTTATAAATGAAAATTAACCAATGTCACGTAGTTAATCACTTGCAAAGTATAGGTTTTTATCAGATATACAAAATGGCGCAAATTTAATCACCCTTTCGGAAGATTTTATAATTTTTGCAAATAGCTTCGTACGTCAATCAAATTAATTTAGCAAAAAAGTAATTCAAAAACAAAATTGGAGGATTAATTTTGCACCACCTTGCATAAGAAAGTCGCGTATAAGAAAGAATCGTCTGTGAAAAACACAAGCTTCTAAAAAGCTTTTCAAGCGCAAAAGAATTTTCGTGCCGTAAGGAATCGAAATCAAAAATGCAAAACACATGTGTAGCAAAAATACTTTAAGCAAATTACAACTTTCTTATATGCGAATAATATTGTATAAATTTACGTTTTGGTATATAAACGAACCTTTAAAAATGTCTACGTAGGCTTCCAGGCCCCACTCCTTTAGTAAGGTTGACACTTCTTCATCCATTTTAGATAACTGTGAAGCACGTGTTAATATGAGCATGTGCATATCAAAATACGATCATTTAATTACTAAATTACTACTGACAGAAACATTGAGAACTAAGGCTATGCCTGGTTTTAAGACGATGTTCGCCATTTATTGGTGACAAACGATTCGAAATGATGAAAACATAGACAGAAATCATTTTAAATAGTTCGTCCCAGAAAAGTTGCGAACATCGCCATAAAAGAAAAAAAAAGCCCAAGAAAAACAAAACTAATGCACTCGCTAATGAAGAACCTGAATCCCAGAAGAAAAAAACATGTCAAAACACGATACCAGACTGAAAGGGTTGATATTAACCGAGTGTTTCTCAACTCGGCAATTATTAACCGAGTACTAGGTTGAAATTCTTTGCTTTGGTTCTATTTTTTTTTCACTTGAATATCACCAAAATTGACAATAAATTGTTTAAAACTCGAGAAAAACAACATAGTTAATGCACTCGCTAATAAAGAACCTGAATCCCAGAAGAAAAAAACATGTCAAAACACGATACCAGACTGAAAGGGTTGATATTAACCGAGTGTTTCTCAACTCGGCAATTATTAACCGAGTACTAGGTTGAAATTCTTTGCTTTGGTTCTATTTTTTTTTCACTTGAATATCACCAAAATTGACAATAAATTGTTTAAAACTCGAGAAAAACAACATAGTTAATGCACTCGCTAATAAAGAACCTGAATCCCAGAAGAAAAAAACATGTCAAAACACGATACCAGACTGAAAGGGTTGATATTAACCGAGTGTTTCTCAACTCGGCAATTATTAACCGAGTACTACGTTGAAATTCGTTGCTTTAGTTCTATTTCTTTTTTCACATAAAAACCACCAAAATTGACAATAATTTGTTTTAAACAAGAGGAAAACAAGATAATAATATTATGTACTCACCAATAAATATGAATTTTTTATTTTTCCTTGTCTTTTTTGTTTTTTTTATTTTCACTTATCACAGATTTCACACCACCAGCCACTACAAAGGTTCAACACTTAATGACTCAATTACTAGTCGCGAGCAGCGTGCGTCGTTCATAATTCGCGATAGTATGCGTATGCGTATAACACGATGTATGTGTTAAAATCAACCGAGACACACTGTTTTACAGATGAACGAGAAGCCTTGTGTTTGTAGATATTAACCGAGTTGACTGTATCTGCAGCCACACACATATTTCTACCTACCAGGAATGTAAAACGAGTTTTTGGTATTGTACCCAAATGTTTTCCATTGTTCGTGAATGATCTGTATCAACAGCCACACACATATTTTCTACCAGGGATGACAAAACTGATTTTTTAGGTGCTGTACCGAAATGGGTTCAATTGTGCGTGAATAATTTGTGATCGCAAAGGCCTAGCAAAGGCAGCACAGCAATGAAAAAGACGATTTATTCAAGGCTGCTCCTGGAAGTCGAGATTGGTTACCAATACTTCCTTGGTTTCTTCAAATTCTCCTAACTGTGCTTTACAAGATGGTATATATAATTTTCTGTTTGTATCTTTATTTTAAAATGTGTATGTACCAATTGCATTATGAGTTTAGTTATTATCAACTCTCACAAAACGCATAGTTCAAAACAAGTCTGGTACTAACAAATTTTGAAATAAAGTGATAAATGCAGGACTATATATACCATATTGTAGAGCACAATTAGATGAAATCTCAGAATCTATCTTTTTGATTCCGGACTCTGCCGGACGCTTCTTTTTGCCGCGTGGAAAACGATATAAGTTTTATTATTATCATCTCTCACCAACGCATAGGTCGAAACGAGTTTGGTACTTACAAATTTTGAAGTAAAGGGCTAAACTAAAGACTATACCATTTTGTTCAGCATGTGCAAAAGTGTAGCTTTTTTCATTAGCTTGGTTCTCAAAATGATTGAATCGCAGAGTGAAAAATTACTTAATTTTACTTCATTATATCTACAGAAACAGATTAGATTAATATTGCGTTAAGGCCATTATGTCAATTGGACTCAATAAAAAGCTAATATTTATTTTGCATTAAATTTGTACCTTTGGCAAATTTTCTTACAATTAGATACCTATCTTAAATTAGTTTTCAAGTGCCTAGCTACAATTAAGAGTAAAAGCCATATTTTATCAGACAAAAATGTAAAAAAAAAATTGTTGCTTTGGCCATTTTTGTCTGTGTTCTTTTTTTCCTATTGCAAGCCAAAAAAGTAGTAGAGAAAACTTTGTTTTTAAGGCTGTATTAGCCTGTTTAGAATTTAGTTTGTTCGTGAAATGTGAATGTACTAAATTCGGAAGGAATGTCGGAACGTATTTTCAGAAGTAGAATATATTCATCAAAGTTCTGAATTTGGGCAAATCGTACTTGTATATATCTTTAAATCAACTGTGTCGATAAAAGTACAATTGCGATTATTTTTTCATCCCTGGTTTCTGCGTTTTGAAAAAGCAGCGTCGTAATTCGTGGTGTGCGTATAACTTGTTAAGAAACAACAGTATGTGTTTGTTGAAATTTACCAAGTTGAATGATAAAATTAACAGATACACAATTTCTACGTATAACAAATATCAGATAGGTACATATTTCGATGAAAATGTTTTATAGAATTGTTTTATGGAAAAATGGAATGTAAAATAAATCGAGGAGAATTCTCTTTTTTTGAACAGAATGTTACTTTATTTTTGGGAAATTCTCACGAGTAAAAGGGTTAAAAACAAACAAGTCATTGGTTGTATTTAAGCAACGTTTATTGGTTGTTTTCAACAGAGAGCTTGTTAGATTTTAACACACATTCGCTTGGTTAAATTCTCACGAGTAAAAGGGTTAAAAACAAACAAGTCATTGGTTGTATTTAAGCAACGTTTATTGGTTGTTTTCAACAGAGAGCTTGTTAGATTTTAACACACATTCGCTTGGTTAAATTCTCACGAGTAAAAGGGTTAAAAACAAACAAGTCATTGGTTGTATTTAAGCAACGTTTATTGGTTGTTTTCAACAGAGAGCTTGTTAGATTTTAACACACATTCGCTTGGTTAAATTCTCACGAGTAAAAGGGTTAAAAACAAACAAGTCATTGGTTGTATTTAAGCAACGTTTATTGGTTGTTTTCAACAGAGAGCTTGTTAGATTTTAACACACATTCGCTTGGTTAAATTCTCACGAGTAAAAGGGTTAAAAACAAACAAGTCATTGGTTGTATTTAAGCAACGTTTATTGGTTGTTTTCAACAGAGAGCTTGTTAGATTTTAACACACATTCGCTTGGTTAAATTCTCACGAGTAAAAGGGTTAAAAACAAACAAGTCATTGGTTGTATTTAAGCAACGTTTATTGGTTGTTTTCAACAGAGAGCTTGTTAGATTTTAACACACATTCGCTTGGTTAAATTCTCACGAGTAAAAGGGTTAAAAACAAACAAGTCATTGGTTGTATTTAAGCAACGTTTATTGGTTGTTTTCAACAGAGAGCTTGTTAGATTTTAACACACATTCGCTTGGTTAAATTCTCACGAGTAAAAGGGTTAAAAACAAACAAGTCATTGGTTGTATTTAAGCAACGTTTATTGGTTGTTTTCAACAGAGAGCTTGTTAGATTTTAACACACATTCGCTTGGTTAAATTCTCACGAGTAAAAGGGTTAAAAACAAACAAGTCATTGGTTGTATTTAAGCAACGTTTATTGGTTGTTTTCAACAGAGAGCTTGTTAGATTTTAACACACATTCGCTTGGTTAAATTCTCACGAGTAAAAGGGTTAAAAACAAACAAGTCATTGGTTGTATTTAAGCAACGTTTATTGGTTGTTTTCAACAGAGAGCTTGTTAGATTTTAACACACATTCGCTTGGTTAAATTCTCACGAGTAAAAGGGTTAAAAACAAACAAGTCATTGGTTGTATTTAAGCAACGTTTATTGGTTGTTTTCAACAGAGAGCTTGTTAGATTTTAACACACATTCGCTTGGTTAAATTCTCACGAGTAAAAGGGTTAAAAACAAACAAGTCATTGGTTGTATTTAAGCAACGTTTATTGGTTGTTTTCAACAGAGAGCTTGTTAGATTTTAACACACATTCGCTTGGTTAAATTCTCACGAGTAAAAGGGTTAAAAACAAACAAGTCATTGGTTGTATTTAAGCAACGTTTATTGGTTGTTTTCAACAGAGAGCTTGTTAGATTTTAACACACATTCGCTTGGTTAAATTCTCACGAGTAAAAGGGTTAAAAACAAACAAGTCATTGGTTGTATTTAAGCAACGTTTATTGGTTGTTTTCAACAGAGAGCTTGTTAGATTTTAACACACATTCGCTTGGTTAAATTCTCACGAGTAAAAGGGTTAAAAACAAACAAGTCATTGGTTGTATTTAAGCAACGTTTATTGGTTGTTTTCAACAGAGAGCTTGTTAGATTTTAACACACATTCGCTTGGTTAAATTCTCACGAGTAAAAGGGTTAAAAACAAACAAGTCATTGGTTGTATTTAAGCAACGTTTATTGGTTGTTTTCAACAGAGAGCTTGTTAGATTTTAACACACATTCGCTTGGTTAAATTCTCACGAGTAAAAGGGTTAAAAACAAACAAGTCATTGGTTGTATTTAAGCAACGTTTATTGGTTGTTTTCAACAGAGAGCTTGTTAGATTTTAACACACATTCGCTTGGTTAAATTCTCACGAGTAAAAGGGTTAAAAACAAACAAGTCATTGGTTGTATTTAAGCAACGTTTATTGGTTGTTTTCAACAGAGAGCTTGTTAGATTTTAACACACATTCGCTTGGTTAAATTCTCACGAGTAAAAGGGTTAAAAACAAACAAGTCATTGGTTGTATTTAAGCAACGTTTATTGGTTGTTTTCAACAGAGAGCTTGTTAGATTTTAACACACATTCGCTTGGTTAAATTCTCACGAGTAAAAGGGTTAAAAACAAACAAGTCATTGGTTGTATTTAAGCAACGTTTATTGGTTGTTTTCAACAGAGAGCTTGTTAGATTTTAACACACATTCGCTTGGTTAAATTCTCACGAGTAAAAGGGTTAAAAACAAACAAGTCATTGGTTGTATTTAAGCAACGTTTATTGGTTGTTTTCAACAGAGAGCTTGTTAGATTTTAACACACATTCGCTTGGTTAAATTCTCACGAGTAAAAGGGTTAAAAACAAACAAGTCATTGGTTGTATTTAAGCAACGTTTATTGGTTGTTTTCAACAGAGAGCTTGTTAGATTTTAACACACATTCGCTTGGTTAAATTCTCACGAGTAAAAGGGTTAAAAACAAACAAGTCATTGGTTGTATTTAAGCAACGTTTATTGGTTGTTTTCAACAGAGAGCTTGTTAGATTTTAACACACATTCGCTTGGTTAAATTCTCACGAGTAAAAGGGTTAAAAACAAACAAGTCATTGGTTGTATTTAAGCAACGTTTATTGGTTGTTTTCAACAGAGAGCTTGTTAGATTTTAACACACATTCGCTTGGTTAAATTCTCACGAGTAAAAGGGTTAAAAACAAACAAGTCATTGGTTGTATTTAAGCAACGTTTATTGGTTGTTTTCAACAGAGAGCTTGTTAGATTTTAACACACATTCGCTTGGTTAAATTCTCACGAGTAAAAGGGTTAAAAACAAACAAGTCATTGGTTGTATTTAAGCAACGTTTATTGGTTGTTTTCAACAGAGAGCTTGTTAGATTTTAACACACATTCGCTTGGTTAAATTCTCACGAGTAAAAGGGTTAAAAACAAACAAGTCATTGGTTGTATTTAAGCAACGTTTATTGGTTGTTTTCAACAGAGAGCTTGTTAGATTTTAACACACATTCGCTTGGTTAAATTCTCACGAGTAAAAGGGTTAAAAACAAACAAGTCATTGGTTGTATTTAAGCAACGTTTATTGGTTGTTTTCAACAGAGAGCTTGTTAGATTTTAACACACATTCGCTTGGTTAAATTCTCACGAGTAAAAGGGTTAAAAACAAACAAGTCATTGGTTGTATTTAAGCAACGTTTATTGGTTGTTTTCAACAGAGAGCTTGTTAGATTTTAACACACATTCGCTTGGTTAAATTCTCACGAGTAAAAGGGTTAAAAACAAACAAGTCATTGGTTGTATTTAAGCAACGTTTATTGGTTGTTTTCAACAGAGAGCTTGTTAGATTTTAACACACATTCGCTTGGTTAAATTCTCACGAGTAAAAGGGTTAAAAACAAACAAGTCATTGGTTGTATTTAAGCAACGTTTATTGGTTGTTTTCAACAGAGAGCTTGTTAGATTTTAACACACATTCGCTTGGTTAAATTCTCACGAGTAAAAGGGTTAAAAACAAACAAGTCATTGGTTGTATTTAAGCAACGTTTATTGGTTGTTTTCAACAGAGAGCTTGTTAGATTTTAACACACATTCGCTTGGTTAAATTCTCACGAGTAAAAGGGTTAAAAACAAACAAGTCATTGGTTGTATTTAAGCAACGTTTATTGGTTGTTTTTAACAGAGAGCTTGTTAGATTTTAACACACATTCGTTTGGTTAATTTTACATGAGTAGCACGGTTATTAATAACCAATCAATGTGTTAAAACCCCAAATTTAGTAGGTTTTTCTTAACCAAGATACTTGTTTGAATTTAACCAAACAGGAAAACGAGACTGGTTGGTTAATATTAACGAAGCAACTTAATTGATAACAAACATTTAGTGTGTTATTTTTAACAACATGTATTTAACCTTTTTAACACGGTAGTTTTTAACAATAATAACTCATTTGTTTTCTACAGAGACTTAGTTGATTTCAACACATTTTTTTTTAACCGAGCGAAAATTCCACTCGGTTAAGGTCAATTTTTCTGCGTGTACGGCGGAAAAAGGACTTCGTCTCCCGTCGTCGTACTAAAAAACCGAATCTCTCACTGTTTACATTTAATTTTTATGTTATGACGACTGGACTCGTAATGAAAATATAAAAAACCCCCCGAAGTAAAAAAGAAAATCGAACATTAAGAGCTAAAGTGGCGTTCGAAAAAAAGAATCCCCCAGAAATTGTAAAATCCCTGACGTGACGTGTATTCAAGCAGGAAGAAAAAAATTAAAAATAAAAATTAATTGAATTTCTGTTTCATTGAATGTGTACACGAGACCTGCGGTGGGTCGGCAATTTTTTCCTTCCTCTGTGATATGTTTTTTTCTTTTTTTTTCTGTTTTGTTGGTGGAAACATTTGAGAGTTGTTTTCTTTTTTGTACTTTGGCTGAAGTGAAGTTGTTAAAAAAGTGTATTTAACGTGGTTTCCGATTGCGGATGATGAGGCTGTATAACAGATTTAGCTGCCTTTAATGAACTTGATTATTCAGAACATTGCAGATAGGATTTGCCGTTAAATGAAACTTGTCTGTTGGTAAGTAAATAATGCGACTTTGAGCGAAGGATTAGGATATTACGTTGCATAGGGGCAGTTGCTTACATTATTATATGATTGGGGCCTCAACGTTAGGCATTAAGTCGGGAGACAGATTTGCAAAGTCGGAATTTTTTCCAGCAGGTAGTTCTATTAGTTTCACACCACCTTTGACCCTTGTCAAAACCGGTCCTGCAGGTGATCCCAACCGCCTCTCACCGACCCACCGTTTCAAGGCTTCCATTTTCAATAACCACTTGGTTCCAATTCCTCATGCAAACTTCCATGCTTACATCACCCGAGGACCCCTTAAAAAGCGGATAATTTTCAGTATTTAACTACCAACCCAACGAATATTAATTGGCAACACCCAGTCACTGAGTACATACAAACAAAATGGCAATCAACGGCAAAAATTAATAACTCATTAAGTGTTGTTAACCCACATGCTGGTGTCCTTGCTGCGTCCAATATGACAACAGACAGCAGTCAGCATAACAGAAATCCCCCTAAACCTTAATCCTCAGAAGTATATAATATTTCTACCTACTGCACTAAAGGGAAGCAGTTGAAAGTCACCGGCTCACTGTACACCGAGTTGATTCAACTCTCTTAATACTGTGATTATCGTTAATTTTTACTTGTTTTTCCTGTGTTTTTTTTTTTTTTTTTAATGAACAAACATTAATATTAATATTAAAATTTAAATTAAAATTAAAACCCGTGTACAACATGGATAATGTCCTCTCTTGATGTTCTGTTAAGTGTATATTCACCCCATAGCTGACGTTGAGTGTAAATATACAGAAAAAAAACAACAACACAAATTTACATAAATATTGATACACTTCGAATGTAATTTTATTTATTCGAGTCTGAGATGTGCCATTAAAAATATGGTTATTACATGATTTTTTTTTTATATTTCTGTTTGCATTCATCGAATTTAGTTCGTCAGATTGTCGAACGCTCTTGCATAATTTTACTACCGGCTTGTTGGTTAAACATTGAAGAACAATATCGCATTAAGGGTTCTTATTTAAAGTAATGGTTAAGCAATAAAATTTTAATTGTTATTTAATGATTTTTTTTAATGTGGTAAACGTTGTATTTATTAACACTCGAAGCCGGGGTCTCATTTATTGGATTTGGTTAAGCGGTTGAGAAATAAAATAATATAAGTTCTTTATTTCACTGAAGGATTCGGCACTACTCTGAGTAAAAATTGTGGGCCTTGGTATCTCCTTCGGTCAGCTTTAATTTCAATTCGTTTATGGAAGCTGCGTTTAGTTTGTTTGAAGAAATGTAAATAAAATTGGGAATTCTCTTTTTCAAACTATGTCCAACAATAGGAAAGTTTATTTTCTTTTTAAAACTATGTCCAACAATAGGAAACTGAAGTTTATTCTACTGCCCCACAACTCGCGAGCATGGGAAAATATTTGAAAAATATCCATAAATCCGCAGTTTGAATAAACATAAGGCATACAATTGTACGGCCGCTACACTCATGCTCTCACTTCTTGGGGACCACAATAGGTCTCGAAAACTTGACGCTCCGGACAGTGACTTATCTGTACTTTCTAGTGTTTGAAGACCGCTGTCTGTTCGAAAACTTTCGTTCACCACGCGTAAATTAGCTCTTAAGCTGCCGATGGTAAGTGGCCACAAAAATGGAGAAAGCATACCACTCCTGAAGAGCAGTGACCCGATTGTCTCAATCTTTTAGAGTAAATATTTGTTTGCCCATTTTTAAATCATTCACAACTGATAGTTTTTTAAAACATAATTCTAGATCGCAGTAGCTAATTTTCATAGAAATATTTCGGCATATAAAGATAAAAAAAAAAATACCTAAAAAAGTAAAGCGAAGTATTTAAATTTAAACTCTTTTGTTTTCCGTTTTAGCAAGTGCAATCATTGCTTTCTGTCTGAGATTGGTTAAGATACCTGCTACTGGTGTAGAACTTTGCTGCAATTGTCATGAATTTTTCGAGATGCCTTATAATTCCCACACCTCTATTTTTATTTTATTTTTTTATAACGAACTAAGTCCCACGAGCTTATCTTGACCCTTATGATGCTTACCGCTGCCAAACTAAGAGCAACCTCTTATCGGATTCTGGGTGAAATATTCAATATTACAGCCCTCACTTACAACGTGACTACCCCATATGAGAATGTTCATAAATTTTGTAAAAAGAAACTATCCAATATCAGATTCAAAGTCGTAACCTCTATCCAGTTGGTTTCGTGTGCTCCTGAAAAGGTGGTCTACTCCAAGCCAAGCCAAGATAAGCGATGGTAACGGAAAATTCTCCCAATGGATATTGAGTATTATATTTTATGGAACTAATTGCAATGTCCATTAGGATGCTGTTCTCTGCACCGAACTGGCAGTGCGAAATTATATCCAAACGATACAAGTTCTGAATACATGCAGATTTTATAATTTTTTTTCCTCCTATCAAAGGCTATATAGGGTAATCGTATACAACATACCTCAACATTTATTCCGGCAGATAGAAAAGTTTTCATAGCCGGATTTTCCTTTGGGGTGTATCGATAAAATTCTCTTCGTCCTTTATACCATTTCACCGAGTATAGGGTGTCGTTTTCCATGTCGTAATTGCATATGAAAAGTGCATTACCACCACGTCGTACGGCTTGTGGAATCGTTACAGAAACATCCTTTAGTCCAACGATGAATTCTGCAAAAATAATAAAAAGAAATTCATGTGGTATGTTTTTTTTTTTTGCAATATCAATTGTAATTATTGAAAGCAATGGATCTGAAGGGGTGAACGCAAAATCAGGATGAGCTAGGTAGATAGGTTTTTGCGATGGAAATTGTGTGGATAAATTGAAAAATGAAAGACAAGTGTTACGTACAGTGGATTGTGCTACAAAGGCAATTATAAGTAGCTCAGGGGATAAAACACTTGAATAGAACTCAATCAATAAGCTCTTTGTGGTGAATATATTAATTATTTAAGCCTCAATTGGGGTTTGAATACTGCAGTTATTTTCAATATTATCCATGCATTTTGTCGAAAAAATACTGTCGTAGTAGCAGATTGTCTCTGTCTTTCCGCTCCTAGAGATAAAACGACACACAATGCTTGCAATGTGCGCCACTCTAATCCAAAAGCAAAAAATATAATCGTTGCTAATGTCTTTCGATTGGATGAAACACATTTAATTTGACTTGATCATGCAAGATTTTGGTCTGTAGCTAAACGTCTTGAGATGCAAGCTGATTGTTTGCTTAAAATAATAAAGGGCCCTTTAGCATGGTTTTTTGTGTAATTTAAGAGTCACTGACCAGTTAAGGACGGTGAAGTCAGGAAAAAATATATTTTGGACGAAAATCCTCCCAAAAAGTAGGCGTGGCAATGATCGATATAGCCCTTAGCCTTCTCATGGTCTTACGAATAATTCCAAAAGAAGTTTCATCGAAATCCGTACGCACGGATTTACACGGCACCCACGGACACACACAAAACCCCCTGCAGTTTTACGATACGACTAGAAGACCCCCGCCGGCTTTGATAGGCGTCGAAAACGTAATTTTGTCAAATGAAAAATGATATGGAAAACTATTGCAAAAGTAGTAAGATCTGGAAACATTTATTTTATGTATTTTAAAATAAGAATTTTGTAAAATGAAAAACTGCGTTTATTAAAGAAGTAGGCTAAAACCTGCACACATTTATTTTATTATAAATAAAATGAAAAACTGCTTGTATGAAAAAAGTAGCCTAAATCCTGCACACATTTATTTTATTCATTTTAAAATAAGAATTTTGTAAAATGAAAAACTACTTACAAAAACAAAGTAACCTAAAACCTGCACACGTTTGTTTAAAGATTTTAAAAAACGTTTTTGTAAATCGTAAGATTTTTGCGGACAAAAAAGTTTGGCATTCAGTTTTATTTTATTTAGATCTGTATAGATTTTCGCATTAAGCTTAGATCGTTGCTCGTTCAGGACTTTTCTCTACGATAACCCTAACGAGGTAGTCTCGGCCCGTGAGCGAATTTGCAAGTCTTGTCACTAAGCCATCGCTTAACGTCCGGCCAAGACAGATGGGCGAGATGCTGGTTTTGCATGGACGATGGACCTATAAAACTTGGGTGCTTCGAATCCCCAATGGCAGGTGTTCACGCTACCCATGGATTCGTAAACCTTAACACCGCTTAGAGTCTATCTTTTAATTGGTTATTTTTGCAACCTCCAACTGGCTGGAGCTGTCCTCTCGCAAAGTTACGTAATATCACCACTTAATCTAAATCCCTGCCGCACAACACAAGAATCCTTGTTGCATTAAATTTGTCCCACCGCACAAGGGCAATACTACTCGTATCTTCCTTTACCCAGGAAGTACACAGTGCTGAGTGGCTAACCATAAATGTTTATTATTGCTGTACAATTCAATTGCACTATATAGCTGAGATTTTCAGGATCTCCACTACGAACATAATCCTCGCACTGAACTAGAACATTCGGGGGTAATTTTTTTTATTTTTTATTCCTTTCATCTCGAGTTCCTTGCAAATGACGGGACAAATTGCCAACAACATTTTTCGGGCATTTTGCAGCTTGCAGTTTTTCTAGTTTTCTATAGAGCCCCTATGTGTGTATCCCTTTTTAACTGAAACCGGTATATCTACCATCATCACCAGACCGCACCTAGGCCAGACCACAAAAACCGAAAGCACATTCTCCATGTCTTTCATTTCGTATTAAAATTCGTCGGTAGTCACAAACTAAACAAAAAATATATATAAAGATCGCTGGCACTGGCCTAAGTACAAAATATAGTTATTCCATGCTGGCCAACATCATCATCATCGTGGTGGTGGCTCTCATTGCTTTGTGGTAAAGTTTCCGAATGTACACTCAGTGCTTACAATTTCCTGTGCATTATTCGCAGGACCATCTGATTATGTGGAAGGCGGCTGTGATTACATGAATATTAGCAGGATGTGGCACTGAATAGAAGGGAAAAGTTTACCTCCTTCATAACTCAATTTTTCTTTTTTTTTTTCTTTCTACAGTAAATAAGTTTAAGGATAATGAACTTGCTGACGAAACATCTGAGTAACTATTTGCATCTAATCCGTATTTGAGGCGGGTGATATATTCTGCACACTGCAATCTATTCCTTTTGAATAGGAATTTGTGAATTGAATTTTTCCTTTGTCGCTGCATCGAAATTCTATAGCATTGTCCTGTCGCAGTTCGTCATCGCTGACCACCCTCTGAGTCTGGCCAAATAAGCGGGGTTTTTCTTTTTTCAATTTGTGGGAGATTTCCTTCTGGCACATGTGCCATCGGGCGATATTGATTAAAGGAAGGACGAGACTCAGCCGATGATTTGGTTTGGCTCATCCTTTTGGAGATTTTTCCCTTCCTTTCATCACATTGTTCATGTTTTATTGGAGTGTCCTTTGTGCGCGCTTGCATGGCGATAGTGATAACGGTGGCAGAACAATTGCTACTTGTGGTTCATGCATTTTTTTTTTTTTTTGGTTTGCCTTCTTTCGCCGGAGCGATTCTTTTGTGTAGACCAAGGATGAGAAGGGGATCCAATTTTCCTATTTGAGTGGACATTATGCGACCAATTATGATTATTGGCCTTTGTATATTAATCCCATTTGTTAGACATGGTAATGTGATAGTCGAATGGAGAGATTATTGGGGCGAGAGATAGAATTTTAAGTCGCTGAGAGGGGTTTTCAACCAAGGATGATTATTGGTGAATTTGCTGTCTAAAAATTCAGTTCGGGTTTCTGTTTTTTTTTTAAGAGACTGGGAAGAACTGTTTCAGAACAGTTAAATTTGTCTGTTTTAATAGTTGTCTGGAACTCTAACGCTCAGCTCGTGTAAAACGTTTCGGTCCTGCGCGCATTGCCTGCCTTCAGGAGTGACTTCTTTAAGATTATTTAGTGTTTCAATTGCCCTGCGGTCTTCCTCTTATTATCAGCCAGTTCCTTGTGCTTTCGTTTCCAACTCTTGCCACATATCCGGCCTATCTTGACCTGTGTCTTGCGCACCTTCCAGTTCCGGGTTGTGGACCTTTTTTTTAATCATCTGTTCCGCGACAATGATTTTTAGACTCCGCATAAGACCATTTCTTGATTTGATTAAAGCTGATTTGTAGTATCCAGAATATAAATCGTTGGGGAATGTGCTACGGCCCCATTTTTAATGGATATGCCTTCCTTGAATATTGTGTAGAAATATTACAACTGACGTTCACGACTGCCTCCATTTGGAACTTAGAAAGATTGCGATCGATTGTTAAACACTCTTTTGTGACAACGAAAAACATGATACTTGGGGGAATGTCCTTTCCAGATGCCTAACGCAACACAATAAGTCGACAACTCTTTAAGTGTTGATCAAAAATTGCTAAGCAAAGTTTAGTCGAAAGACAGAAATCAATTCTAAATCGTTGAGAAGTGTTTCAAACCAACGGAACAGTATTGGGTGTTGGAGCCTTTATTGTTTAAGAATGCAATTCGAATTCGATACCAGAAAGGGGCGCCTTATATTTTTTTACAAAAGCCAACGTCATAATATTGAATAATCTTTCAACTGATACTAAAAGTATGCAACGCCTTTTACCAATTTACTATTAAAAATAATAAAATTCGCATAACTCCAACACTCTCATCCATGGACTTCGCGCCACATAAGCCCGCCTCTGTCAGCCACTACATACCTCCGCTGTCATCATTAGCATCGCATACTTGTCAATTCGCTGCCACTTTAAATCAACGTCAATCAGATACAACAACAAATTAACTTAAAACCTCCATTAGTCTGACATTAATAAGTCTGATTAACCGAATTCATGACTGCCTATTCAATGTCCTATCCCATTTAATCACCGTTTAAATATTTCAAAAGCTCCCTAAACAAGCTGAGAGCTCCACGCAGCGCCAAGGTCCAAACGTTCTTAGGAGCACCGACAAAAAAGAAGAGAAAAACGGAAAAACATCCGGGAATCGTCTTCGCTGATGCCATCATCACCAACCAACCAACCAACCATAGCATCATCATTAGGTATTCCCTAAACCGGCCAATATCCGGTGCCACAACACTGTTGCCGCCTGCCCGATCCATTTCTAATCAATTTTCCTGATTAATGCATAAATAAACATTTCCCTCCCGTGGATTTGAGCAGAGTATTATGTTTATGGAGGAGCAAAGGCACACGAAACCGAAATACTAGCATCATCATCGTCATTATCAAGAATAATAACAACACTCGCAGGCGGAGAAGCGATGCAGGGAGGCGGACGGAGGACGATGATAAAGAAGAACGTTGCAAGGCGAAGGAAATATCCACCCCCTTGAGGAACAAATCAAATTATCGCGCCAAGTTCTATCAATCAATTTCGAATTCGGTTCGGATTCGTGGCGTAGATTCCTGAAATCCTATATCTATCCTTGTTTTTGGATTTGCGCTCATTAATTTATTTGTGCTCCTGGGTAATTTTTTCTTCTTCCCTTTTTTTTTTATCGTTTTTGGACAAAAGTCGAATTGTAAGTAGCTGCTGCCGGCCGCCGCGCCGCACAGCAGAGGGGCAGGTGACAGATGTTTTCATGAAATTAATCGGAAGTCCTGCAGGGCATAAAGTTGTTGTGGAGTTGATTTTTCCGTTCTCTTGTTGTTCAATTGCCTTGTTAGCTTCGATTATGTAGTGTATTTTTGTACGCGTATCTTGTTCTGTTTTTGTTTTTGTTCGTCCTTCTGCTTGTGTTTTTGATTGTCTCGTACACAGGGGTCCTTTTGGATGCAACCGGAATTAATCATCCGCTCGAATGGGGCTGGCCCTTCAAATAACTGCGTCAAAATGATCGGTATTGGTGCGTATTGACTGTGTGGGGATGTAGGTTATGATATTGCGAAATTTGAACGTTTTATAATTTAATAATAGGTCGCCCAAATCGTCGGTTTCTTAGTCAGTTTGTCATTAAAAAATACTGCTTCAAAGTTGTCAAGTGGTTCCACGGGAGGTGTGTGATGCTTGCTGGCAACCGAACTTGTGAGGGTTTTTTTTTTTTTTTAAATAATAGATTAATCGATTGTTTACTTATATTTATCTAAAATTTTCTGTTTTCTTTTCAGGGTTGGGCATCCAGAAGACATCTCATCGCCATTCCAGTCAATGTAAGTCGTTAAATTTATTACTTATAAAGTACATTTTCTAAACGCAGTTATTTTATTGGCTAATATGTTCGACTACAATAAGCCAGGGGGCTCGCTCCCCGCCAGCTTAAAGTTTTTTCCACTGCGCCACCTCTCGGGAACGTCTAACAAGCATCCGAGAGTAAAACTGTCATGAAGGAGGTTCTCAATTGATCGTTTGGACTCGGCATAAAATGCTAGAATCCCTTCCATTCGCTCCAAAAAAATTGAAAACCCACACGAATTGAAAGATTAGGAGAAACTCGGTTCTAGGGTTCCTAATGAACCAAAGGTTTGTCCATTGCTTTGATTGAATTATAATTTTGTTCAACAGTGGAAAGTGCACGAAGGAATGTGTTCACTGTATTGAAGGGATTCCGCAAGCGTAAGACAGTGAACTCATTTTTTCGTGTACATAGTTCTCTGTTTCACTGTTGCAAAATTGAGCATGATTATTTGAAATATTTTTCCGTTGAAACAGTTTTGCTATGTAAGCAAGCGGGGGAGGTGTCATTTGTAGCAGGTGAGGTTTGCTAGTTCGTTTAAAACTCTCATCTACCGAGATCAATTTGTTACCAAAGAGGGGGTATAAAAAGGGGGTTTTAAAAAGCCAATATCATTGATGGTCTGCCTTTGTCTGTGACAAGATCATTATTCTACATTCAAAACGCTGGTTGTCAAAGTTCCTTTGGAATTTTTTGGAATACCAATAATTATATGCGCTCTCCCATAAAGTCCCGCTGCTCAAAGTCAACTTCGAAACCTATTTCGTCCTTGGTTCCTTAGAACCACTTGTAAATACTGCAATTTCGTGTTATTTCATTCGTTCAGTCGAGCATTTTATTTGACATTCCGACAGTAGTTTGCTTGGATGTTATTCGCTTCATATGACTCCATCCTCAACTATATACATTTCGTAGATAACCGGTAGTGGCTTAAGGTCTTTCGTATCGATTCCTTATTCGGACTCATTGGAAGAGATTTCTCTTACTCTTAGTCTGACTCTGAATGAAGAACAGACCAGAAAAAGTCACTTAATGATTTTTATTCCGAAAAGAACAGTGCAATCGTGCAGTTGTACGAATATGAACAACCCCAAAATCAAACATATCCCTTCTCTATTTGATTCCTCAGATACCAATCGTATGTACTTCCCCCTTAAATTTAATAACTCCACCAGTTCCGCTTTCGTTTATTACTTTTTAATACAATTTCCTCTCGTTACCTCCAGCTACGGCAGGCAATTTTAATAAATTCACTTATTTATCACATCCTTCCACAATATAAACTCGTCAGTTTCAGAAGAAGCACACAAAGATGAATATAATTCGGCAAACAGAAATTTGATTTGAAGAAAAAGTATAGACAAAAGACACCGAAAAGCATCATATACTACTGGCGAGAGGAAATTGTCGTTTCCTACTCGTGTCGCATTCCCCCCCCGCCCCCACTTGCGTGGGATATATATGCATGCAGAAAACTTTATAATGAGCCTTTGGTGAAACCTTTTGCCATTGTTCTCTGTCTGTTTGGATATACTCGTACATATTCAAAGAATCGCTCTCCTCCAACAGATAGCGGGTATATTGTTCGAGTGTTATATTTGTTCGAGTATTGTCAAGGAGAGTAATAATTTCGCATATCTTGACATTTGTGTTTCAATGTGAGTGTAGTTTTCAACACGTGAGTTCTTCGTTTCGATTCTGTTGATGATGAATTTGATAGCTGTGTGGATGTGGATATGTAGGTACGTGGTTTGGATTTTTTTTTTTGTAAAACTGACTAAAGCCGTGGTTCGTATGAAAGTTTTTAGTTCTGCTTAGGTGGCGCTACAGTCCAGGTCACCGGGTGTGGTTGGGCCGCTACCAGTTCGCTTCTCCAGTTAGCACGATCCTTGGCTAACTGCCTCCAGTCGTGCACTCCAGGTTGGTTGAGATCCCTTTCAACTTGCGCGCCCCACCCAAGGCGAGGTATTCCCCTACTGCGTTGCCACTCTTGTGTTATAAGCAAGGTTGGTAATTAAGCTTGAAGACCGAAATGGGTTGTTTATATTCAAAAACAAATTTGACTATCGAAATCGTTGCCTAAGGACCTAAACAGACGATATTTTTGGGCTTAAAAAACCGTCGGATCGGAGCGTAATTGACAGAAAAATTTTAGACCAAGCTTAAGCGAAGTAGTCGGAAAAAGTATTAGGAACTCAATTTAGCTGATATGACAAAATGAGGTGCTAGTATTACCAGCAAGTATTGGACTAGCTAAATAAATTAATTTACTAGTTTTGACACACACCGTTTAGCAAGGACAACTATCAGGGGTATGCTAGTCTTTGCATAATTGAGTCACTGAAATGCGCAACCCTGACTTGAACTACACGTCCACAGTCGTGCAGAAAAGTGCGGGTACCACGATTCATGTCAAAATACTTTCCCGATTAAATAAAAATGCAATAAATTCTCATCACTTTAGTAAGGACAACAACCATTTAGCAAAACAGCAATCGAACACTCTTCTGCTAGTATGTGACCACTCGCCTCTTTGTGGACTAGTTTCTTTAGTCTAAACTCCGCATTTCCACCTTTAAGGCCCGTTTGCTAATAGGTACTACTCATAGCGATTTGAGTTCCACTTTAAATCGTTTGTGACAGTTTATGACATAGAAAAAGTAGCCCATAAAGTATTTAAGT
This sequence comes from Cheilosia grossa, assembly GCA_963082955.1. NCBI lineage: Eukaryota > Metazoa > Arthropoda > Insecta > Diptera > Syrphidae > Cheilosia > Cheilosia grossa. Next base: position 2,509,347 of record OY720148.1, read on the forward strand.
AGAACTTAAATCATATGAGTAGTATCACCAAACGGTCGTAAATATTGCAGGAAAGTGTCACACACACAACAAGTCAGCGTATTGTATACAAAAAAAAAAAAAAACCTATAATGAGACGCACAATCGAATTTTCGAATTGGTAAACTTTTCATACAGTTGAGTCCCCCTCAATTCGAAAAGCCGCGCATTTTTTTTTGTAAATCCTCTTAACCTAGCAAACCATATCTGTGGGCGGGACACAAAACCCAAGAACTTGTTATAAAATTCCGTTTGTGAGTGGGTTTTTGTTTTTGTCTAAACTAATTTTGGACCTAATTCAATATTTACGAAAACACAGTGAAGATGATGCTTTTTTGTTAAGTGGCTTTGGGTAACTTTGAAGTCATTCCGTCTTCAATGGAAAACACTTATTCGAATGAACGTCCACATCGCACCGGAAGGCAATACGTCTATAGTATGCTCCAGCAGGCCATAAATCTGCTCGCTTCCAATAACACACTTGACAGAGAATTCGATTAAGTTGGTCACTTTTTTGAATATCGATCAAGCAGAACTGACAAAAAAAAAAAAAAAAAAAAAACAACAACAATCTACCGTCCTTCTCGGAACATTGAATGGCAAAACTTTTCTAACATGAATATTGGCAAGTTAACAATACTCCCTAATACTCCCTGCAGTCTACTTTCACTCGAGTTTTGACCTTAAGGACAACGATTTATATGCTAAACGCACAAGGAAATAAATTAAACTATGGCATCGCTCCCAGAACTAGACTGGAGAAGAGCACCAGAAAAAAAAAAAAAAAAAAATCCTTTTGAGGAACCATCTGCTCTTGATGCGTTGTAGGTTCCTGGTGTAAAAAAGGATGCCAATACACTTTTAGTACTTAGTGTCTGGAGTACACTCTCATTACACTTCCTTGAAAGGAATTCCTCCTCTTCAGCTGACACACCCTAAAAATGATATCCAGAAGAAGACGGATAAAAAAAATTAAATTGCGAACGAAAACAAACAAAACAAAGAAACGACGAAAAACTGTTTGCAGCATCCTGCCGTTTGGGGAACATCCATTTATCTTCTTCCCCAAAAGAAGGGGGATTCCTCAAAAATATGAAAGGGGCGAGGGCGACTGCAAAGGTGGGGCGCACCACCAGGAATAAACGACTACGACGCGAACAAAAAGAAACTCAAATTGAAATTGAATATTTGCACATACACACTGCATAGATATAGATACCTACCTACAAGAAGGATAACATTTACGAAGATCTAACGTGGGAAAATATAAAAATGATAATTCACTTATACATGTCATGGTTGGGACATTTATCAATGATGATGCTCCACTGTAGCAGACAGAGCGCGACGGAGACAGAGAGAGAGAGAGAGAGAGGTCGTACCAGACTGAAGTAGCGCTATGTCCCATTGAATTTTTCAATTCCATATTCCATGCATGCATTTCTATCTATTCGTCCTACTCACGAAGATCCCTCATCATAATTCATTGTCTTTGCGCGTGAAGCAGGAGCAGCATGAGTAGATGTTATTCCAAGAAAGAAAAATGTTGAGGGAAATTAATTTTCCTACCCAGCGCCGAGATGCAGCTGTACCGGGGGGAGAAGAGCAACCATCCCAAGATAAAAATTATTGAAAGATCCATATAGAAGAAGGATACTTGAATGCACCGAAGGCAGTTGAAACTTTAAGCCAATCTATATGAACTATGTGACCCACTATAGAGATATAGGGCGTCCTTTATAAAGTCAATGCATCCAGAAATTTATGTTCCCTAATTCTTTAAAATTCCCGGAAATCCGTTCAGTAGATTCGAAGGAGTTGCATTAAATACAAAACATTGTGGAAATGGAAACTGGAAGCTTGATCTTACGTAGCACAAACCCCGGAACTTGCACAAGCAACGCTTGAAAATCTGATTTTCAAGTGATTACCTCACAACTGGGAACAGTTAATTTGATTGTCCTTGAACGCAATTGCAAATCCTGTGTCGAAGTGTGATTTAAACAGAAGCTATATCCCACAGGGTGCTACGTTTACCTTGAGTGTAGCAGTGGTTTGAAACTCTGGTGTTTTTAGCTTTAATTTGCATGCAACAGGTGGCGCTTTATTCATAATTACTGTTTCTCTTATTCTGTTTTGAAATTTTGTGTTGGGCGTGCTTATAAATACGTCTTTCACAACTCCGAGTGGCTTTGGAAAGATATGTATCATATCTGAGTTTTTGAGAACAGTTTATGGCTCTGACGAATTAATGTCTCTCACCATCTCCAGGGGTACAAAAAGATACTCTTCTACAGAATACTCTTTTTGGATTGGGGCCCCCACTGCTGCCGGCCACACAACTGAAACGCCTTCCGTGTCGCTGCGAATGTCCAAAACAATCAGCCGCTGCACGTCTGTTTCGAGAGATTTACTGTCACCCTGAACAAAATACCAATTTCTTTCTTTGTCCAAACACACCCTTACATGATTATAACGCAAACGGGGCTGTCCCGATGTTGAACTAGTGAAAAAATTAAACAAAGCCATTCACTCGCATCGCACCCATGATTCGAGTAGGTTTTGCCCAACAACCGAAAACAGAATGTGAAAAATTAACGCTCAAATAATAAAAGTGTACATTTGAACCACGGATTTCTGGACGTGTTTATCTAGTCCTCGAAACAAAAAAAAAAAAAAAACGGCCCATTCCCTAGCCCTGGTGTGCTGCAGTATGGCCCACGCTGATATTGTCCTGTTGTTGATTGCAATTGTAAAATGCAAATTTGTTTTTTTGTGTTTTTTTTTTATATTTCGGCAACAGAAAAGGGTAAAAAATCCATTCGATTGGTTTTCGTGTTTTTGACAACTCAATGGAGGTATAGGCAAGTGAACCCCTTTACCAGTCGTCAGGATATATCTCGCGACAATTTCATTTCACAACAGAGCGGGGCGCAGCAGATCACCGCACGCCACCCGTCGAGTACAATAATATTCGCAAATAAAACAAGTACAGGAAAAAAAAAAAAAAAAAAAACACAGAAACAGAAAAAAAGGATTACACTGGAATGAGATGATTTTTTCGGACATTGGATTTTTTTCCGCTGGCGTTTTTGCCTTTTTTCGGCTAATGGGATATTTCGAGACGAGATTTCGAGTTGTACAATCATTGTTTGGAGAGATTTCTTTCGGAAATAGCACGGTGTCGGGTGGGGCGGGGCTGGTACTGGAACAATGGCATTAATTAAGATAACGTGACAATGATGGGCTATTCGAGTTTTGTGTGTTGGCGGCTATGTGTGTTGTTACTGATTTTTTTATTTTTTATTTTTTCGTTGGCAACTTGTGTTGCATCTGTCTTTTTACCTGCCAGAGTGTGGTGGTGGCTCCTTTTTTTTTTTTTGTGTCTGAATTATAGGAGAGATAAGCGAATGGGGCTGAGTTTGTTTTCTGTTCTGTATGGGAGGATGTGATGAGTCTTGCAAATGGCAGGGTATGATAATGAAAGGATATTCACGTTGGTCATTATAATAGGTTTGAAGGGTGTCAAGTGAGAGAGGAAATGGCGGCTGAGTGTGTGTGGCTTTTATTTTGTGTGACATTTTTGACAGACCATAAAGATGATTGCTTTTGTTTTTGGAAAAGTAATAAAATCAGACAATTTTGCATTTAAACTGATTCCATCGCAGAACGTCGATGGTCGCTACCTGTGTTACAGTCACCGTTATCTATGCCTTGGTTGGGAGGGGACCGACGGCATCGAGTACAAGCCAATCTTTATGCTTGATTTGCGAACACTATTGAGTATGCGTCGTCCTTCCATAGAGGGCTCGCTGTTGCCGATCAAGAATGCGCCCTTTTATCCGTAGAAGATCACACATTTTAATGAACAAAAGTACCAGCAATGAACAGCGTCCTGTGAGTTGTTAATCAAATGTCGGCCTGCGAATTAGCACCACCAATCTTCGCTAAACTTTCGCCTATCTGGTAGGTGCGTTAATGTGCGGCCTTTGCTCATCATCAGATTGAATGTGTTCAAAGTTGGGGACTTATCTTGATCCAGGCCACCTAACCGCACACACACATCCATCAGCCGTCTCCCGCAGAGCAACCGATACAAATTAGCTGGTTTTATCCAGTGCATCCTCCAGCACTCTTCCGTCAGATCAAAGGATATAGAAGATCCAACGTAAGTCAATCACCAACTGCTATCTATAAAGTGTCAGTGGACAACTACTTCTTTAATCATCTTGCAAACATCTCTGTTATCCTATGTGTGTGTGTCTGCCCTTAGATGACATACATCACCCTCCCTCCGTCTTGCGTTCGCATTAGTTAATTACGACGACATGAGGAAATTAATTGCTTGACAGCTCGCCACGACTGGCCGGGGAGGGGAGACGCTTTTGATGACGAAACGAATAACGATTGTAGATATCCCCCAACCACACACAACATGATGAACACGAACATAATATCGATTCTTAAAATAAATGACGCTGACGATTATCACGAAGAGATTTCCAAGTCGTTTCTCATGCAGCTTTTTCGAATCTCCAGCCGCTGCGGAAATCCCTTGATGGGATTCCTTACCGTTATTTATTTGATTAGCTATTTGTGTCAGTGTCGTCTAATGTAATTGAAATTGAATCTCCTTCAGTATGCTGCATGTAGCACAAGGATACACACAACACATACCTATAGCAAACATAAAAGAAGAACCAGGAATTCCTCGTCGTTTATTTTCGATTTTAAAACAATGAAAGGCGAGATCCTTGAAGACGAAGTTCGGTCGGAAAAATCGGTGTAGGGCGCTTGCTGAATTTATCAATCGTCACCAAAATAATTGAATTCCTCAGTCCTGATTTGTGTGTGTGTCCCACGACATGACGACGAGAGTATGCATCAGCTAGCAGCGCACATAGCCAAGAATGACTGAAAGGGAATTTTAATTTGCCTATTCAGCCATCCGTGCTGAAAATTAGGATCTCTGTCCACCAAGTCAAGGATATTGACTGCACACACATCCGCTGGCACGCCAAAAGTCATGAGACGAAGGAAGAAAACGTCGGCGGCGCGGCACCCAGACACAATTCGGAAAACGGCTGAGTCTTTGAATTTCCTGTTAAAGGCAAGAAGGAGGATTAAAGACCTCGCATTGGGGTGGCTGTGCTGCGCGGCGAGGTTGAGGTGAAATGGGCAGGAGGTGAATGTAAAATCGAAACGTGGGTGAAATACAAAACGGTATATGTAGCATTTCGTGTGTTTGGGGAGAGGCTGCGGCGACCAGGGTGAAATCCAAAATTGGGAAATTGTTCGCCTTCCAATTTGTTTGCCTTGTCGATAATTTTTTCCGCCGATTTTCGTATATAGACAATGTTCCTTGCAAGTTAAAGCGACGGCGGTGGCGCCCTCTCCCCACCAAGGAAACACAATATCTTTCAGCTATTTATTTGCATTTTCTATTCGGTTTTTTTTTTTTCTATTGTTTCCTCTTCTGTGTCTGTGCGAGTTCCTCTTTCGTATTCGGTGTGTCACTTTGTTTGTTATTTGTTAAGCGGGGACAAGGACAACACGACGACAATTGTGTACTGGAAATCAATATGAGGAACTCGTATAAGGACATAAAAAACAACCCAATAAGAGTTAGAGCGATAGTAATGAAAGACATAAATAAAATCGCGTTGACAGTCGCAGAACAAATTTACAGAAATCATTTTTTTATAGAATTAACCGTAATTGTTGTGACTAAAATAACATTCCTCCTCGGTATAGGCTGTGCGGGAAAAATTGAACAAATTGTCACGATGTGGAGGTATAGGGGGAAGGGGCGACACATAATAGGACAATATAGATTGTGCGTTGCTGATGGCGCCGCAATTAGTCAGTTTTATTGGACGTGCAGAACGAATGAGACGGTGGTAGAAGGCGGGACGAGAGCTGGGTCCTTTTGTGCTGTTGGTTTATTTTTCGAAAGCGTCATTGAATCTGCTCCGCATATAATGTAACTACCTACTTTTCTGTAAGTACTTCAGAATTGATTGGCCCGACATACGTGTTCGGCTTACCTCTGAGTGGCGGGTTGATTCAGTGGAATAGGAATTGCGATGGTGATGTAGGTGATTGCGAAATCTATTTGAAGTCAGAATTTGCTTGAATCGATGGCGTGTGTAAACAAGCTGATGGTTGAGAGAGAGGAAGCAAAACCGCCAAAGTTGAAGTCCACTCCCGACTTTTGCAAAACTACAGAAAGGGGTTTTCCAAAGTTCGCATTTAAAAGCAACGAATGGTGTTTGGCAATAGGCAGTTGAAGAGGAGACCAGGACACCTCGTTCGTCTACATGTCTTCTTGCTCGATACAGCCGTGGAGATTGATCAATTTCGCCATCAGTTCTATCTCACAATGCGATAAGTAGGTTCCTACATAGGTATACCTAGTACCAACCGACCTGTGTCACTAAAAATCTGGGTCGAAACGATAGAGCTCCAAAATTTATTAGTTTAAGACCTTAATTCAGTTCATTTTCCGCAAATGTAATGATAGTCAAAGAAACTCGGGCAGAATATAACTTCTTTTGGTCACCAAAGTTTCAAAAACGATATCGTCCAGGCGACCATTGTTAAATACGGAATTCGGCCCCTGCAAAAGGGACATCCGTTCAACTATACTTGCAAACATTTTCCCATTTAAGGTATGGACATGGCCCATTTACAAATAGTGAAACCCCTTCAACTGAATTGCTGTGCGGCGTTTCTATTGTCATTATCCGACAAACAAATTTCCCTTACTAGTCATAAAACACATGCCATCGCATTAAATTCATTATTCTCCATTTGTTCTGCAATTAATTTGCTGGCATTTGAACACGCCGCGAAACTTTAGTGTGCAATCATCAACAAAACCGCACGTCACTTGGCTGTCATCACATTCCGTACATTTGTTAGACCACCTTCCGTATATAGCACTTCCCTCGCTCTTTATCTCTTTCTCTCTCTCTCTCTCTCGCTGCGGATACTCGTATGTGGCATCAGTGCCACTCAACCCATGACGAGAAATTTCATTAGAATCACAAAAACCAAGTGCTGATTTAATGGAATCAGTCATTTGGAGATACCCATTCTCTGTTGGCTCCTTTCGCGTGGTAGATAAGATATGAGGTTGAGTCTGAGCCAACAGCGTATGTATCCACTTTCACCCAAAATGCGAGATTGAATTCCCAGAAAATTCCCGGCATATATATACATTTGAACACATGCGGCATTGGGAGAAGAAGAGGTGCAAAAGAAAAAGGATACTGCATCTAACACAGTACGACTACATCCTGCATTTGGGTTACTACAGCCTAAAGGGGTGGTGCGCTGATGGGTGTGCTATGACACAGAGCTGGAAAGTGTGATTCACTTTGATGAATGGTTTCTCTTTCGGGGCGAAACTATTTCAATGGGAAGAATTTTTTTTTTCGAGCTTTTTCCCCGGAGTGGTTGGTTGTCCATGTCCATCCCCGGCTTGCCACTAATGGGCAATTTTTTTTTTTTTTTTCATTTTGTTTGTTTGCATTTCATTATGCATGTTACCAATAATACTCGTGGTAGATAAGAGAAAGGGGCAGCATGGGAGTGAACGTAACATATTTACGTGCATTAAATTCGAATGCAAAAATAGAGCTGTCGTTCATACCTGAAGCCTGAAACCTGGCGGTGTGGTGCTCTTAGCCGGAGGGGGAGAGACAGTTTTCATTTTGAATTCATCTCTATTCCTGCTTTGACATACAAATGGAGAGAGGAACAGTAGGTCTGGATAAAGAAAGGCTGACCGAGGTATTAGTGTAGTGGAAGTGATTTTAAAGTATGAAGTATTGAGAAAAAAAAAACACAGCGGACCCGGTTGCAAAAATCTTCCAAATCCTGTATACCCAGCTAAAAAAGAGGAAAATGATGATGAAGTTACATATATATATACATATTTGCCTTCAAAACACAACAACGAAATTTGATTTTCGAAAAAAAAAAAAAAAAAAAACCCTATTTCAAATATTTTAGTTCGGACATCCACCATTCATACTTCGAATGACCCGGAGGTCGGGTCACCACCATCTTTTACTGAAGTTTAAAATTGCAGTTTGTCCGTAAATGACGTCGAAAACATCTGCAATCGTTGACCCATATTTGGCATAAGCCCTTGTTGCAAAATAAGTTCGAATTCGAATTTGTGCCGGTTTCGAACTTTCGGTATATTGATGTACATACATTTTTCTTTCTATTACTATTGCAAATCATGTGTTTAAACAAACAATCTACAATCTGAAACAGTTGCAAATACTACAGACCTTAAGATGTGAAGAACTCGAATTCGAATTCGAATTCGAATTTAACCCTGCGCAGAAGTCATTCGAAAACTACCTTGGACATAATTCAGTAACTGACGTAGTAAACATCTGCAATCGTTGACCCATATTAGGCATAAGCCCTTGTTGTAAAATTAGTTCGAATTCGAATCTGTGCCGGTTTCGAATTTGCATGTTCATTCATTTTTCTTTCTCTTACTTCTTAGCTTACTGCAAATACTATAGTTTAACACACAATTTACAAACTGAAACAGTTGCTTATAATGCAGACCTTAAGATGTGGAGAATTCGAATTCGAATTCGAATTTAACCCAGGGGGTCAATCGAAAACTACCTCGGATGTAGGAAATCTACAAAAGTGGCGGTTAAAGCAAATTATTTCCCAACGGCCTTACTCTACTGGACAGAAATTCAGAATAATACGACCTCCAAACTGAACCTAAAATAGCCCGTTTGAATCTACAGCCACGCCCACTTTCAAGAAGGCGTATTTCTTACATTAGTCGACACAAATGTTATGAAAAGCAATCGGTTTGCCTCCAAAAAGATGTGCATGTCGCTCCATTCGATCCCAATTTCATCGGAGAAGGAGAACTCCAATGTCGATGGCCACCCTTGTCGCCCATACTGTCTGTCAACCACACTGTCGTAATACGAATACACCCCGCTGAAACTATTGTCCAGTTTTTTTCCCGCTACCCCATTTTTTCGTTGGCGTGCAATTCCTAACGATTCGTCTGACTGCTTCTCACCTCCGAAAAAACAGGCAAGAGCCAACTCAGCCAACTCAGCCAACCCGTTCCATAATAACGTAGCACACGCACGTACTCGTACATCGTTGCTATTCCTCTAGTCTCTCGCCGTCATTTCATTTCACAACCACCACTCTAAAGCACGAGCATGGGAAACTGCTAGCGAAATGCAATTCTGATACCTTTACCCTGCGAAGTACATGTTTCGCTCTAGCCTCTGTGTCGGTGTATGTATCTATCTGTGATGCTGTGCATCCTGATGATTTATACGGGTTTCCAATTCGAAACTTTGCTCGTCTTTGTCGGGAGTTAGCTTGAATTGTTATTTGGTTTTTTTTTTTTTTTAACTTCCAGCTAACCCTCCTCGATGGTGCTGTGGCGGTCCAAATGAACGGGCTGCCTGCCACCAGTGGGCGAGGAGATAGATATCGAATTTACCAAAGCGTGGGCCGAGAGTTCGCATTGCACAAACACTGAAACGAGAATCTTTTGTTGTTTTTGGGAGGTTTTCGGTTCTTTTTTTTTTTTTCCGTTCGTCTGCTCCTCTGTGTATGCCGAGTGCCTCTTCTTCGCTTTTGTGTTCCTTGGGGAGGCTTTCTGACGAAGTCAAGCTGCTGCTGATGGGGGGGCGCACGTGCATTCTGGTGCAACCACTCCCTCATCATGGGGTTTTAACACATTCCGGTGGCTTTGGAAATAAGTGAAACTGTGTTTTCTCCTTGTTTCATGCGTCCTGTCCCATCACATGCATGTATGGGTATGCAGCTCACCGTCGTCGGTCCATTTTGCATAGGATAGTGATCTATTATGGTGCGGCCACGAAGGATATCCTAACCTAACTTTAGAGGCTGATGGATTCTTTGATTTTGACCCCATCCCCTCGCACTGTCTCCTCCGCAGAGGTGGAAAAATGCTTGCGTGTGTATATGTTGTCTTTTGGGCTTCAAGTTGGCTTCAGCCGGGATGCTGGCACCAGTGAGGCCTGCATGTGAGGCCACTGGAATGAAAATTGAAAGGCACAATTTACCTTTAGATCATGAAGGGATATATGCGGGGTATGCAGTGTGTGGTGTATGCCTATACTTCTGTTGCCGTTCCATTCCTGGCTGCGGCGGTGTCAGATGAGTGTTAAATGTATAATCAAACGACGCAGAAAATAGAGAGAACTAACTCTGGGTATACGCAGAGGAGAGGAAGAAATAAGTTTGCTTTTAGGTTTCGGATTGTTCAAAGGCAGCGTGAGTGAGTGAGGTGGGTGCTAAGTCGTACAAGTGAGTTTTTTTTTTCTGAATTCAAACAGTTCTTGCTTGAGTGCTCTGTGACGGACCGCTTTGTGGAGGTCCTGATAACAAACAGGGCATTGTTACCCTTTGATGTTGTTTTTTTCTTTTTTCCCACTCTCCTCGAGGAGTCATGTTTTGGCCTAAATACATTTCAACCGAAGAATGGTGCCAAACCGCGCTTTGATGTTGAAAAGGAGTATGCTAGCGGAAAAAGTTATTGTGATCTCGATGTACCCGATACTTTCGTGGCATGTGCAAATATTTTAATCACACATTTCCTTCTGACATTAAATCAAATCATTCTAGATACAAAGAGCTCCTGTAGCTACTTAAAATTGAAAATACCAATGAGCCAGATATGCGACGACGTATGTACCCACATACTAAGTTCAATATAATTATTATTGGTTGCGAACGTTTGCCGCCATCCGCCTACGCCTTTCCCCACATAAAGGGAAAATGAGGACTTGTTCTCCCAGCCTTGTTTGCGAACCAACTTTATCCTCCTTTGTTTCCATTTATACCCCCACCCCCGCTTGTAGAGTTTTCAATCAAAATCAATTTCAATTTTAATTCTTTCAAAATGGCAATAAAAAAAAAAATATATACATCCTGTTCCCCCCCAGTGTGTATATCTGATTGTGAATTTTATTTGATTTCAGATTTCCATTTTATTTTTACTCAACGGATATTTGATTTCACTGTTTTGCGATGTTCATTAAAAGTGTGCTTATGTAGTTCCGGTTTTATTTGCGCTTTTGTGTCCTTTATTGTGTAGGGGTAAGGATGTGCGTGCGTTTTGGTGATCTCATGATGGACTCTTGAGTTGGATGGGTCCTTTAAGTTTGTACTACTACATTTCGTTTGAAAAAGGGGGGCGTGAAGTTGAATTTGCCGCAGAGCGATCTGAATTTCAGGATACAGAGTGACACATCTTCAGTAGTTGTCTTTCAATTCTATATTGAAACATTTGCTCATTGACTGAGACTAATTTATATTTCCGGTAGATCCAGAAATGAGTTTCTAAAAATACTGTTTGTAGCAGAGACACCCTGAATGGGTCAGTTAGTTTTCCAGATATTTTCTCCTGCTCTTGGAGTAAGAGCGGCTACCATACTGATGTGGATATTTTGTAGTTGCAACAATTTAAAACCAAAAGCAGGGTGATTCAAAAAAAGTTCCTTTTGTATTTTTAACCTTTTCTTGGGCTTTCCTTGAAATTCCAGTTCTAACGTAGCTAATGGCTAGTATTCGAAAAAAAAAGCCAAATGCAGGGTGATCTTCTGGCTTATCTGAAGAAAGCTTAAAGGTCGAGCTACTTTTAATGTATCTGGGATTATATCAGAAACTGGCAGGTAGCAAAATAGATTTTATTGACATTTTCGTAAGACAGGGCAGCTCAATTCAATTTAATTCCAAAGGGGCAGGGGTCACCGTTTGTTGACGAAATTTAAACTCCTACCGCCAGTAATCGGTCGCACTAACCTTACATCCCCACTTAAGGTTTGGGGTGGGCCTGGGCCTTAACCAGCAAGCTTCTCCAGCCTGCATGCTCTGTAGCCATTCAACTGCAGTTTCGCACGCTTAGTCGGGGTCTTCTCCTACTGCACCGCCCCTCGGTTGTGGATTCGTAGATCTTCCGGGCCGGACCAATTGTGTCTCTTCGCTCTACATGACCCAGCCACCTCATTCGTTGGACCTTCACTCTTCTGACTAGGTCGATGTCGCTGTACGGCTCGTATAAGGTTCGTCGTTTTATCGGCTCTTCCGTTCAGCGTCTCAGCAGACGAGACCGAAACCAACCAACAAGTCGCACTCACCACTGAGCTTTAATTTTCAACTGCCTGTGGTCAGCACCGGGAGGAATTTTGAAGATTTACTTGAAGCTCGACACGAGCTTAACTGATTATCCTGTCTACTGCCTGGCCAAATCGTTCTTCTTAACTTGAAAACACCATATAAACGCCCCGCCAATACAATATACAGCGTTCTTCGTGAAGCATTTGAGATGAAAAAGGCCCCATCCTCCTGTATGTATTTATTTTTACAGCTCTTGTGTATCTTGATCCCGGTGTCATCTGATACCTACACAGCAAATAACATTCAGATTATGGAAGGCTTACGGCTGAAGCCTATTGAAATCTCCGCGGAGGAAAGTGTTGGGCATGGTGAAGCTCTTTTTTATCACTTCGTATCGACCCGGGTAAGGTTGAAGGTTTTTCATATTTATTTCGCTTTTATGGACTCAATTGGCCCAAGCGAGAGAGAAACAACATAATAGGCTGTGAATACCTGGAATTTCTGGTTAAAAGGAATATTTTTTTTTCAAAAGCGTGGGTTCCCAGAAACACCTGGGAATGAGACATATCCAAACTGAATCAATTCAGAGATAAAAACAACGAACAATCCGAACGTCGTTTCGTAATGAGGCGACATGTATACCGCATGCAAACTCGTACAGGACAAATGGGCGAAGTTCCAGCTAAATTTTATCGTCGCCAAAGCTATTCCCAATGTCGCTAATCAATCAAATCCACCCAAAGCACATCCTTTCCCCCTCTATGACTGTAGGTAGAGATGTACATCGAGGGTACGTGCTTGTGTGATCTAAATGTGGACATCAATCACACACGCCGTTGAATGCAAAGAATAGGAGATAACGCAAAAAAAATACTGGAATAGAAGCGCACGCCAGGATAAAGGGAAATTTTCTATTTGCCATCAAAAGAAATCCTCAGGACATTCAATGGGACTGCGAGCAGACGGGAGACGAAGGCATGCTTAACGTGTAGTTGATATTCTCAATAACAACCAATCATCATTAATCATGATTTTGAATTCAATCCAAGTCGAGAGCGAAATGCACAGAAAGGCCAGAGGATATATATTTTGTGTGTGTGTGTGTGTGTGTTGCATCGATAACATTCAATTGGCATCCACTAGATATTGCTCCTGCTTAAGCTCCATATCGTATGTTCTCTAAGGACGAAATGTGATTAAGCTATAAACTCGTACATGAATGGTTGTTCAGCGGCAGGTATCCCTTTGAAACACCGCCTTTTAATTTCACATTCAATCCGAACTATTGAAAAGTATATACCTACGACAAAGTGAAATTCAAGGCGGAACGCATTGATTTTCAATCACACATCCATTCATTAGAAATTAATTTCGTTGCACAGGTTATATTCGGTTCATAAATTAAATTAAGATCAAAAATAGAAAGCAGCTTGAGAGGAATGACAAAACTTTCCTACATTGCCGAACTTATGAATAAATATTTATGTTGATGTGTTTCGATATCTGGTTCTGAATGATCCTCCTGCTGAGTCGAGCAGTGATATGGATGGATTATTGATTTTGAAATTGTGCCCAAATGAACGGTTAGTTTGGTTTTTGACCAAAGCATGCAGGCAATTTGAGACTGAGCTCTAGTCTTATCAATTGCGTAGACTGCTGCAGTGCATCCAACAAGGGCATAGCTGGGAATTCGAATTTCCACATGAACCAAAGTGGCCATCGCCAACTATATTCGGTAAGGAGGAAGAGATCAATTTCAGATATTCACATGATATAAGTGAAAATGAACATCCTAATGCAATTCCATTGGGAGTGAGTTATGCTTTGCGGAAATTAGCATCGACCTAAATTAAGCGCAGTGTCCCAGTGAGCTGGAATGATTTGGGGATTCTTGACATCAAGTGAGAAAATTCTTGGGGTTATCGAAGAGCTTTGAAGCTAAATTAAAAATCATCCTCAATGTTGATTTAACAATTTTTTTTTTTGCGGCCTTGTGCTCATCGATTATGAACCAAATAGCAGATATCGATATACAACTGATTGTGCTGTGTGATGGAAGAGGAGAAATACCGTTCTAAGAGGAATGTGTGAGCGGAAAGTTGACTGTCCGAATTCAAAAAGTCAACCAATCCACCTATAGAAGTAATTCCGAAATTACTATAACTCTAATCGAAGGGTTTGTAAAGAAATAAAAATTCGGAAATGAATTTCCAACAATTTCAATCGCCTGCTTCTAAATTTAAGGGAGAAACATTCTTACATTCGTTTTCAATTACTGAACGAGTTTTCTGGCATATTCCGAAATTAGTATAATTCGAACCGAAGGGTTTTTAATCAAACAAACATTCGGCAATGAATTTCCAACAGAAATTGCCTACGACTGCCTTCAAATTTCAACATGAATCATTTTTACATTCGTTTTCAATTACTGAATGAGTTTTCTGGCATATTCCGAAATAAGTATAATTCGAACCGAAGGGTCTGTAAACAATCAAACATTCGGCAATGAATTTCAAACAAAAATTTCAATCGCCTGCCTCTCAATTTGAACGAGAAACATTCTAACATTCGTTTTCAATTACTGAACGAGTTTTCTGGCATATTTCGAAATTAGTATAATTCCAACCGAAGGGTCTGTAAACAATCAAACATTCGGCAATGAATTTCCAACAAAAATTTCAATCGCCTGCCTCTCAATTCGAACGAGAAACATTCTAACATTCGTTTTCAATTACTGAACGAGTTTTCTGGCATATTTCGAAATTAGTATAATTCCAACCGAAGGGTTTTTAAACAAACAAACATTTGGCAATGAATTTCCAACAGAAATTGCCTACGACTGCCTTCAAATTTCAACATGAATCATTGTTACACTCGTTTTCAACTAGTGAACGAGTTTTCTGGCATATTTCGAAATATGTATAATTCCAACCGAAGGGTTCTTAAACAAACAAACATTCGGCAATGAATTTCCAACAAAAATTGCCTACGACTGCCTTAAAATTTCAACATGAATCATTGTTACACTTGTTTTCAACTATTGAATGAGTTTTCTGGCATATTTCGAAATTAGTATAATTCCAACCGAAGGGTTTTTAAACAAACAAAATTCGGCAATGAATTTCAAACAGAAATTGCCCTCGCATCCTTCTAAATTTAAGCGAGAAATATTTTATACTCGTTTTCAACTACTGAGCGAGCAGATAGTTTTAGGTGCAATCTGCAGACGATAAAAACAGTCCTCGTGCGTTCTTGTTTGGCTGAGCTTGTTTAGTCTGCCTTTGGTTCTCTCGATGTGAGTTTGATTTCCTTAGCTGCTGGATTTTTGGAGCTGCATTTAGAATCAACTTAGGGTTTTCGGAATTTCTGAACTATTCCGAATGATCAGCAGCCCATCACAATAACCAATTGTGTCAATTTTCAAGCATAGCTATTGTTAAAGGTTAAAAATATTATATGTCAATCAATTCGACTTGAATTAGTGCTTGTTGAGCTTTTTTTTTTGCCAGGTACACGTTTTAATTGTGTTCGATTCCTAGGACGATCACAGGTAGTACAATCATTGAGAAGGCTTCAAACTTCAAGACGGTCTTAGTTTTGCCGAGACTTTCGAAAATGGAGCTAGGATACTTTGCTGGGCGCCATATGTTGCGGGCTTAGTATCGAAATTTGAGTTGAAAAAATTCCGATCCGCGAGGGTTCGCTATCATTTAAGTTGACCAAATTAGCTTCTAGCTTCATGGTTCTGATTAAAAACTTTGTTGCGATCATTTAGGCCTTCGATGTCGATGACTTGGTCGATCTCTCAAATCCTAAAAGTTATTAAACAACGCATTACAAGGTGCGAATAAGAGTTGCATATTCTACCAAGAAAGAGTAAACGGAAGTGAACTCTTATTTACCTTCCGCACAAAATGTCAAGGTTCTCGGTTCGATGCACATAATGCGAGATCAAATGGTCTAGGCATACCTACTAGCTTCTGATGTTGGAAGCTCATCGGCCCATTGGACATGTCGTCGACTTCGTTAACTTCGATTAGACACAAAGCAAAGGTTTAGCTACAAGAGACAATGTGCCTGGTATAGGCTTCCACCAAACGTAAAGACTTCTCGCCTCATTTAACATTTTAAACCGGCTGACTGCAATTTATCCTAAACTTTTGTGGAAGCAGTGAAATTGCCATAAAACAAATATCAAGCCATTCGTCTAATCTAGTGGAGCATAAATATTATTCATAATCCCACCAGAAGTGTAGGTATATCCGCCATGCCCACATTGACACATAGCCAGGGCTTTCGAAAACATACCCTCGGCTTTCACCGTCGGACAATCAGCATATGTGTCACTATAAAATCCCATTAATTTCTGATACTGATTACATCCGCTCTCATAAATAAAACCGAAAAGCTATGTTCTAGCACTCGTCCTCTCTACATATTTCGCCGGTAAGTGTGGAGTGACCAACCGTGTGTTGGGGCGACAGTATATGTAGATTGTAGGTATTCGCTTATGGATAACATGATTATGCAAATATTTCACAGTTCAGGTGGGAAATATTTTCCAAATATCCTATTTCATTATTTCACCTTTAATAGAATTGTTCCGCCAGCGATGCACCCGCACCGCACCCACACAAACGCGCAAACACCCAGCAGAGATTGATTTCAATTCTGAATCGTGTCTATTTGTGTATTCGAGCACTCGAAATAGCGTTTCTAACCTAATCGCAAAGCGATTTGTATGCGTTTGCCGGTGATTTGTGCCAAATTCGGTTATTGGAAGTGCGGTCCTTTGGCATAGATTTCCTTAATTTGGTTGTTTTTTTTTTTTTTTTTTTGTTGCTTCGATGGGCTAATGACAATGAGCACCGGGCTCTCCAATTTCGTGCAGTACAAAGGGCATCGAAATGTGAAATCATGATGTGGAAGATATTAGTTTCACTAACAGGAACGCGTTTGTTTTGGGGCGGGAAAAACTGAAAATCTATGTGATGATTGGTTGGACTTGTTTCCAGCGTACAATCACGTAACCGCGATCGATGATTTGACTGTCAGGAGGAGCGATTTTATGAAGGCCGGCGTGTGTACGCTTTGGTTAAATTCACGTAATGCAATTAGTGATGAGGAGATGTGAAATGTGATGGTTCGTATTATGATGTTTGGTTCATTTGCTGCTGGTCATGGGTTTTGATTTTGACAGCACCGACTGGGGTGGACGTTATCGCCCTTAAGGCGACATTGAGTTGGTGCTGAATGAATTCAATTTGTAAATTGCGTGCACTGAGAAGTTGCGGTACTGGAAATTAATTTCAATTTTAGTGGAGCTATTTATTTTGCGTTTGGAACTTTCTTCAGAGGAGCTTATGATCAGAAGAGGGACCAACAATTGTGATGGATACATATACTTCTAAGGACAATAGAGACGTCGTCTTTTCGTTGCTAATTTGAACACCAGTCCGGTGTATTTTTAACTACCGAAGTCGAAGTAGAAGAGAAAAACTTTGTGCAAAAAAGAATCGGCTTCAATGTGCTCACTTAGTTGCAAAGCACTACCTAGGCAAATTACCTAAGCTACGATGACTTATATATAAATCGCGCAGACAAACAGTCATTCTGTTTACCCACGGCCGACCACCTTCAGATTTATTGAACCATTTGAAACGAATCGCATAAATGTGCTGGGGAATAGGTATCTAAAAATGCAGTCATAAAAAGCAACTGTACTCACCTGGTACAAATATAAAAACAGCAATCATCCAAATCACCAAAGGCTCCACGCCCCTCAGGCTAAGCTCCATTTTTAGTGGCATCCTTCTTCTTTGTTTATTTATTTCGTAACATTCCAGTCTGATGGTGGAGCATTTTCTTGTTTATTTCATTTAAATCCTAATGGACCATTAAATTGATCACAAGCAGTCTGGATTCATTTGAATTTCGAAAATTCTCGAAAGCTCTCCTTTAAAAAAAAAGTCCTTTCCCTACTTTTCTACACAACTCCAACCGAAACTGAATGCAGTCGTTTCGGCTGTACACATATGAGACTCGTAATTTTTTTTATTTTTCGCGTCCCTTTGGTTGTTGCCGATGGCAATGTTTCTCCATTCAAAGTGCAAAAAGAAGTGTCCTTTAGAGCCACTCCAGTCAAGTGTGAAAGCAATTTACTACGAGGACTGGCACTGATGCTCTATTCCTCAAATGAAACACTACATCAGCTGCTGTTGCCAGTTACAACCGAACAAGTTGCGATAGTGGCTCAGTGTGGGTAAATGTATCCTTTTTACGGACCTCCGCCGCAGCAATTCACACCTGGCTTGTCCAAAAGATGAAATGTGTTTCGTGCTTTTTGCAGTTCCTTTTAAGCGCTTTGCAGTCGGCAATGATCACCACGCGACAGATGTTGAAGCTGTGCCCAAAATGGAGTCCAAAAATAAAGAAAATATTCTCTACTTTGCCTTTGTGATATACGTGTGTGTGGGGACCATCATATAATACGAGAAGGAGCGCGAACGCAATTCAATTTAACCATAACTTGATGTATGGCAGTCAGTAGTCAGCAGTCAGTACTCAGTACAGTAAACCCTTATCTGCGTCATCCTGTCAAACAAAGTTTTGCTATAATGTAGGTTGCACTTTGTGTCCTTTTTTTGTCCTCACTCTCAGTTCACTCTTCTATTACTCTTCGTGGATCTTTATTCTGGTACTTGATGTAGTTTTTATTTTTGTATGTATTTTTATTTTAATTACTTTAGCGAAAGTTTTAATTGCGTAATAGGATGTTTTAATGGGATTTCACGGAAACCTTTGCTGTTATCCTGGAGGAGAAATAGAAAAAGAAAATAATGTTAAATGAATTATAAAGAGAAAGAGCCACAAACTAAGGACGGGTGGACGGGAAGAGAAGAGAGACTTTGTTTCGTTTGTTTTCTCACTGTCACCTTTCAAAGGACTGTGGAAAATCATCAGGACAACGTTAATTTAATTCGCTGTGCGAATGCGAACAACCGGAAGAAGAAAGCAACACAAACAAACAGACAACAAAAAAAGGAAGTATGTAGTTAAGAGGGAATGGAAATTTGAAAAATACTATATTGGAATTGAATGGGCAACGAAGGGGCGGAGGGACAGATACAGGGACACTTTGGAAGTAAATTCGATTAATTTTGATTTAAATGGAAATTAGTGGTAAACTTGTTTTCTAATTTGTTTGCGGTAAACAGTTGTGCGCTGAGAGATATTCCATTTTGGCAGAATGGCTATTGTGATGTTTTTTAGTGATGGATTTTGAAATTGCTATTGCTTTGAGAGTGCGCCACGTGCGCATTGAAGGAAGTTGTGTGCGTTAGCTCTGGAGGTTGTTGTATAAATAACGCCTGAAAGTGTGCCCTAGAACTTGTTTAAACTTGAAGAAAATAGTTAAGAGCTCCCTTTTTCTCTTCTTTTAACATCTTTGTCTAAATTATAATTAAATGGATAGAGAAGGAGTGGTGCTCTGCGAGCTTATGGTACATTGTACTCTTCTGTTTGCAGGTATGTTCGAAAGGTTTGTTTCGTCTTTCAGAACTGCCTCGCATTATAATTGGCTGGAGAAGTAGGTGCCTTTATTTTCGGGTTTCTTTTCCAATTTACCTTGGAAGCTTTTTCAAGAAAGCTTTTTTTTTAAGCCTTTTTTTTGAAGCTTTCTAAATATTTGAATTTTTTCGGGTTTCTTTTTCTAATTTACCTTGGAAGTTTAAAAAAAAGCTTTTTTAAGAAATCTTACTAAATATTTTAAATTTACTGTATTCACAATCACGTAGAAATAGGTTTTTCTTTATAAAATTCAAATCACTTCCCCCCACAGCCAAAACCCCCTTCGAAAGCTCTTGCCAAATGATCCATAGCCAAAGTCTGTTTAAAAATACAATTCGCCCCCTCCTGTTGGGCCTTTATAAACCGAAAACGATTACCTTACACAAAAGCAACCGTATAATTTCGATTAGCCAATGTTCGTTCATTTTTGGCAGCGATTTTAATTGCAATTCGATATGAAGGACATTTATTCTCCATTTGCCAAAGGGCAGACGAGTAGATCGCCGTCCTACATAAAAAAAAAACACTTAACAGTACCTATACGTTACTTAAAAACTTGGCAAACTATTGGACACAAATTGCAACGGAAACCATTAGAACGAAGGGGTTGCTAAACCCCAAGAAACAGACGTCTTTGTCTATGCAAGTGTAATACCCACATAAACACATAAAACACAAGTCAAAGACAGAAAGGTCTAAGTGATGTTCAAAAGGGAATCATGCAAAAAAAAAGCAAAGAACTACTGTCAAATTAAAGAGGACATCACTGACCGACTGTCTGGGGCATAAGGTTGACAAAATGCCTTTCCGATGAAATCGGACACGATGACAAAAAATGTAAATAGCGAATGGAACTCCTCGATGTATTCAACATAAGAAAAAACAACCAACAGAATAACACAACGATATATAGTAGTTTTCCAGCAATTATTCTTTTATTGCATCCTGAAGCGATGTTGCATATTAAAATGAATCCTTCGAGATAATGTGTAAAACGGATGCTATAAAAGAAGGATCTCGACACACACTATGCACATATGCTGCACTGATGGCAGGAAGAAATAAAAACTAAACACACCAACAACAACACGGGTAGCGACAGAAGGGCACAGCTATCTACCCAGTGCCTTTGTGAAACTATTTTGAATTGCAAATACAGTTCAGCACCATACAAACACAGACGCACAATAGTCTGTCCATTAGACTTAGATCACATGCAACCTATACTGAGGAGCAGCAGCAAACTCACAGGAAGATATTGCAGGTCACCCACACCAGTGTGGCAAATGGGGAGATGGACATTTTTCCTATATCCTCCATGGGAAGAAGGATCTGGCTTTGCATGCTTGTTTTTATTTTATTTTGCATCTCCCATATTTGTGGCTATTTGCGTATATTTTCCATTTTTCTGTTTCCCTCAAGTGTGTGTTGGGCGGGAGAGTCTATCCCACCCTCCCGTTTCTATTGTGCAAAATTTGTGTGAATACTTTTTCGATTTAGTTTTTGTTTTAGTCCCAGAAAACGTCTGGTCGACCAAAAATTGGATGGTAATTTGACGAGAAACGATTTTCAATTTATTTACCTTTCACTTCGGGGAGCAGGAGTGCCGCCTCGACAGTCACTTCAATTCATTATTATTGAAATGGACTCAAAACTCTCCAGAGCACTCGTCGCAGCATTGTCTGCCGAGTTCATAGGGTGGACCTTTTCAACTGGACACAAAGCTGGTGCATTATGTCCAAACCACCTTGTATGGTGGTGATGTTTTATTTTCCGGTAGTGAATCTAAACAGATTATGAGATTGCTAGACTTCTCATTCCGTTTACTATTTGTCTTTGTCTTTTGGGCGGCGACTGTACCGTAGATGGGGCGCAAAAATTTGCTCAAAACAATTTAGTTCGGACTTCTTTTGGCCATGGGGAAGGTGGATTTGGCTTTCGAAATCCAGTCAACCTGAAAGTCGTGTGCAAATTTGCTGTGCATCGTGTAAATATTTTATTTCTGTAGTAAAATTCAACCGATCTTGACCAATGAGGTGTCAGAAGAAAGGACATTTTCTAAAGCCCCAACAAATTTTACATCCACGTCATAAGTTATTACATATTGTTAAGAAAAATTAAAAGGAATACGGTAAAAAGTAACAGATTCCGAGATTTATTTTTGAAATGGCGCCCAACGCATGACCCCCGCATATATCGTCTATAGAACATTTGTAGAACATCGTGTAAATATTTTATTTCTGTAGTAAAAATCAACCGATCTTGACAAATGTACATCCACTTCACAAATAGTTACATATTGTTAAAAAAAAAATAAAAGTAAGGACAAAAACTAAAAGTAACCAAAAAATTAACAGATTCCGAGATTTATTTTTGAAATGGGGCCCAACGCATGACCTCCGCCTATACCTTCTAACGGTAAGAACGAACGTTTGTCTGTCTAAAGCCCGCCATTAAAATTACCAGAAAAACAAATTCTGATCCACATTACCGCAAGGCTGCCGAAAGCAAAGCTCTTGCCCATAATCCGTCGAACAGTTTCAAGCAATAACCTCATTTACAGGTCGAAATTTTCAAGTAAAACTCCTCACAATTTACACACACTCGAACTCACGCTCTGCTCCATTTGCAAATGCGGAGTTCATCCACCCTTGGCCAGAGATTTCGAAGTCACTTGTGCGTTTTTTGTTCCACCTTTCTGTCGAACGCTAGAAATTATCATAAAAATCGTCTCTAACAGCCGGAAATAGTGTTGGAAATAAAATCTAAATACCAAACGGCACCCCACCATCTAATGCCCTTTTAGTGGGAAAAGAATCGAAAATGCATCGCACTAAACTGGCGCTGTATGCAACATGCACAGGCACACTCCACGTAGCGATACATAAATATGCACTCCCCCTTCTCTCTGCTACGTGTGAATAGTATTGTTGCTGTATGCATGCAGCATCCTCTAAGAGCCATTATCACCGCCGCACTCTCATGTGTATCACTATGAGAGTAGGAGTATGTGAATGAACTCACGATTTTCTATTTTCAACTCTTTTTTTTCGCGCGCATTATAACATATGAGATGCAGCGGATACATTTTCATACATCGCACCTTCGATATTCCCCGCTTCATTGCACTTTACATATTTCGCTCACTGTAGACTCATTATTTCCACGATATACGCGATGAATTTTCGAATGTCTCGCGCGTCTTTATCACGTCTCATTAGCGATGGGATCAAAGATGGTGATGCGGTTCGAAGGACCAAACGCGGAGCGCCGAAAATCTTGAAATAAATGATTGGTTTGACATGTGTCAAAAGAATTATGTTGACAAATAATGGGTAAAGCGTATGATGCTTTTCGTTTTCCCAAAAAGGTCTCACATGTCATCGTTTTGCGTGCCCTTACATTTAAACTGAAGATGGCCATGAACGCATGTGGGAGGGCGGGCTCTTTTCAGTCGTGTGATTGGAAAATCCGCTACCTAAAGCAAATGACACCTATAAAAGCCTATCGGCCCCCTTGTTCACTAGTTAAACATAAATTACAAGCTTGACTTGCTGCCACTGAGGCGTGCATGTGTGTGAGAGTCTTTGGCCTCCCATCATACTTTTCAGTGTTTTGGCATCGTTGTCGTCGTCGTGTTCATCTCCAGATGCCTTGCGAATAACCCCCGATCCTTCTTTAGAGGATGAGCGGGTGTTCAGTCATCCTACTCCATGTCTTCGTATTAAGTTGATTTTAAGCAGGAAAAAAAAAAAACAAACGAAAGCAGCTAGTGTATGTCTCGGCATGAATGTCCTTGCTATGTTTGTGTTTATGCTTATAATTTTGTTACCCCTTTTTGTGATCCTTCAGAAAGAAGGGCGGTTATGACACAGTTTCTTACTTGGAAATGGTTCTTCTAAGGACCCATGGTGTGTAGTAGTAGTAGCAATCGAAAAGCGGTCGTGCGTGTGAATGGAGTAGATGTGTCGTTTTGTTTCGATTTTACGGGTTTGATGGAAAAGGGTAGCTAGCGAAGACCGGTGAGGGCTGGTGTGTCATCTCTCTGTAATTAAGACGGGCGTGTGGGAGGAACGAAAGCAAAGTAAATCGATTTCAAAGTTGCGAACTTTCGAATTTGGATTTGTACAGAATTTGTTTTAAAAATGGAGCTCCGAAAATGATGGCGGCTCTATGGGAGTGAGGGCGAAAAGTTTTTCCACAAAAAAAGTAACATTTAGACTTGGGTTATGGTCGACTAGTTTTTCATACAATTTCGGTGTCGAAACTTATTTCAAACTGGCGTGCGAACTACAAGGCTGCACTTTTTGATGAATTCTTATAAATTTCGACATTTTTCCTCGAAATATGTCAAGAAACCGTGCGTGTCCTGATCCCTTGCTCAGCATAAGAAGAGCTTACTGCCTTCGATGATTTTCCAAAGCCCCAACACGTAGGACGTTGCTTCAACGCCTCTGAGTCGAATGCACGCCCTTTCTATCTTAAGAAGACCATTTTAAGTATTTGTTGAGATATGCATTCTACCTCGATACATCCCTCCTTATACGTAGCTCTGTCCCCCATCATTGCCCCATATCGGACATACACTTGTCCACCGGATCTTCGAACCATTCAAAAAAATGCAGGCGGCACCAAAAGTAAAACAAACAATCAATTGGTGTGGTACGTCCGTTTCGTCGTGGAAAACAAAATGCCAATTTCATTGACACGTGTGTCCTTAAGGCCATCATCAATCGGTTTCATAATCTTTCAAACTAAAATTCCATTCTGTCCAATAAAGCGAAGCATTTCTCAATTTTCTTACACAATGGAGAGCCCAAGAAAAAGCACACAACTCCTCACCCCCCGCCCAATAAACTTGTCCAATTCAAAAACTTGTTTCACTTCCAAAACCATCCTCATTTCCCGCAAGGATAATTCAAAGACACAAAAACAAGAAAACAAAACTTCTCCTCTGTCTTTCGTTTCGCTACCGCTTTACACGAATTTTGCTTTCCCTTCCGAGCGTGATATCATCACCTAAAACAAGAGACAATTCCATTTAATTCGTCCCACATTGTCCTGATCTAATTCGAATATTCTTTTCTGTTATTTTTGTGTGCCCATATTTTGTGCCCTCTCTTTAGTGCTGCCAAAACAACAAACATAATCTAAACAAATTTAAATATAAATAACCTAGCAAATCCATAAATTTTGAATACTTGTGCTATAAGGACCCAGCTCTGGCACACAATACAAACACTCGTGGAACCTTAGCGTATTTTCTATGTCATCTCGAGTAGTATCCTTACAATATTTTTATTGCCTCCTGCTCCAGTGCGAAGCAATCACCACAGAGTTCTCCTATCCCGCTTGGACAATGAGAGAGAACCTTTAAGTCCTCATAGCCTCACAAGTGCCTAGGCTGTGTTTTTTTTTTGTTTTTTTTTTTTTTTTTAAACGACGTCGAACTGAAACACACAGATAGGTGGAGAAAAGGAAAGAACAAAATCATATTTAACTTTGTTTCTCTCTCCCGCTGGTGAGTGAAGGAAAAGCGTCCCCAGACTTGAAGTTACATAATAACAAACAGTCCGGGCACACGATGAAAAAGGACCAAAATCGTATAAACAGCCCCGCTGCGCGCAAACAAACAGGAAACAAAAGCAATGATGAAAAAGAACGAAAGAAATCACAACATTTGAGGGTGTTTAACAAATTTAAAGAGGCAACCGCCTGCCAAACAATTACAGAAAAAAACAGAAAAAAAAAAACACTGGACGCCGTGCGGTGAATGATAGGACGAATTAGGAGACTGGAGAAAAAAGCTAAAATATTGAAACATCATTGTTGGGAGGTTTGCTTTTTCCTCTACTCTACTTTTCATTTAATAAAAAGAAAATAGCCCTAACGGCACGCTCGGCGGTGATATCATCAGGATAACGAACAGTAGAGCCATCTCTTCCCGCGTGCCTCGCTAACACAGAAGGACTATTAGCTGCTTCCACTACTCTACGAAGAAAGTTTTCTTTTGACGTGTTTTGTGATGGAAAATGTCCTGACGGTGTGGTGGAAAACTGTCCCCAAAAGTCCTATCTGTGTTGAAAAAAAAGGAAAAAAAAAAAATTAAAAGATGGATCCTCCGTCGGAGATTATATTTCTCTATCTGGCAACACAAAACACACACAGGACATTCATTTTAAACGACGGATACAATTTTGGAACAATAACACAACTCAAGTGGTCGAGTTGTGATGAAATTTTCATTCTTTTTTTGCCTCCACCATTTGTACCAGAATGCCACAAGGATAGTGAGAGTGGCAAGGATGCAACATTGTCCCCATGTGTTGTAGGTTGTTTATAGTTATTTGGTGTTAGCACACCAGAATATGAGAACAGATTCAGAGAGTTTTACCCTCTTGTTTATGAGTGTGTATGGGCACATCGTGTGAGTGGAGTGCCTGACCAAAAAAGGATAATAATTAACGATTGTTTGGGAAGTTTTTCTTTTTCTTTTCTTCTTGCGTTGTTTTGGTGTGACTGTTTGTGTTTGGCCTCTGTGTTTTTGGCAATTTGGTTAAGAGGGTCAGGATGGAACCGAATAGCGGTGTTAAGTGCAAAGAAATATGAAGACATTAAGGGAAGTTATTAGGAAGTGCCTTGCCAGCCAGCATCGATTGATTATTATCCGGAGTTGTTATAGGGGTAATGGCTTTTTGGGTTAAGGACTTGAAGTGTCCTTTTTTCTTGTCGCAAAAACAAAAGTCTCATTAATTGTGAGGGGGTATTTTAAGGCTTTGGCGGCGACCTTCAGATGGGACATTAATCACAAACTTGCAGAGAACTTGTACAACTTTCGGCGAAACGGGAAGGTTGACTAGGTGCCAATTTAGTTTCCTTGCAAATGTCGCATATTCGTATTTTTCCCCTGCATAGTGTCTTGTGTTTACTGCATCTGTGTGCATGCATAGTGAGCGAATCACTCAGAAGCCTTAAACCCTCGTTGGTTGATCGGAAGCTCGCCAGAGGTGGGACTGTATGGAAAATTATTGAAGATGTGATTAGTGTTTTTCGAAGATTTTAGCTTGGAAGCAGAGTTGCGAACACTTTTGAATATTGTAGGTAGGTTATCTTTCCTGGCAAAGTGGATCTTAAAGGATCCCCTACGTTTTGTATCTACCTCAGTCCACTGAATTTTTTTTAGTACAATCTTTTGCAAACGATTTAGAAGAGTTCATATATGTAGGGCTACCACTATAACCCAGGAATTTGTTTTACAACAAAATTTGGTACACAAACGAAAACGGTTCTTAGATTTTAAATGATGGTATCGCTGCTAAAATCCTCTTGGCGGTACCTTAACTTCATATACGTAAAAAATTGGGAACAATCCATGCCCTGTTGGAACAGTCTGAGCCTGGCATGATGCATGCTAATGGATAGGCAAGCCTATATCGTGGGTCAAAAGTGTACTTGAGCTCACTAAAAAGGGGTTATTCCCTTAACAAGCTTCCTAATCCGATACTGGCTTTTTTGAGAAATCGGAATTATACATAGGTTACTCCTGCATATTCAGCGGAGCGACGGAATCCATGCCCTGTTGTTGCAATAAAAATACCCTGATCCGTCTGCAAAGTGCGATTATAAGGAGAAATGGATCAGGTTACCTCGAAACCTATAGAGAGCAACTTCTCGCAGTCTTAAAGGAATAAAGGTCAGCACAAAAAACCAATCCTGGAGTCAAATACTGCTTGACTGAATTTTGTATTGTTTTCCTTTGAAATCCAAAAAATTCAGTGTCATATGGCTCCGCTCACAATTGCGGTAATTCAACCCCTGGACGCCTGGACCATTCCAGAAAACCCTAAAACTCAAAACCCAATTCTGTCTGAATAGGAGAATTTTCAATTCTGTAGCGAGCGGCCAACTTTGGCAAAGCGACATCTACCACGATTTTTGTCCAATCAAATATTTTCAACGTGTAAGCAAAAACCCAAAAAGGATTCCAATCAATTAAGCAATCAAATGTGGTGAGTTCTCTTGTATAAGTCAAAATAAACGAAAAGCGAATGCAGAAGGACATCCACAAGCAGTCTGACTAGAAAGATATAGGCAACAGAACAAAGAAGGACCATAGACAGAACCCTGAGGAACACCGTTCTTTATAAATTAAGTACAAGTGCAGCCTCTATAGGTAAAACATAAGAACAGACTTGAATCAACACCAAAGAAGTGCTTAAGTGCAGGCGCAACAGGTCCGCAACTCCGTATCCGTAGGGGGCCTAAGTTCTCACAGTCATCCATTTTGTGGGTGTTTTTATTTTTTTTTATTTTTTGAGATGAAAGGGATCATCAGTTGCCTATAAATGGATAATTGAGAAGGTCTTTTATGATGGTTATATCTACTTTCGAATGGTTTGTCAGACGTTCGCAAGAGGTGGCGCAGTCGAAAAAAAAACCTTCTGATGGAGTTTGTGGTTTTCCGGAGATTTAACCTAGGACCCATCACTATTAGAAGTCCAACACATTAACCACTAAGAAGCTGCGCTTAAATGAAATTTGTACACCATTCCAAAAGTAATGTTCAAAACTCCGCCTATATCTATTAATAGAGGCATAGTAAATTTGGAACCATAAATTCTTCATACAAATTTTGAGAATACTTTCTTCTCAAGGCTTACCGGACTTCAAGCTGAAGTTTAGTTTCAATTTCGCTTGCACTGATAGTTATGGTTTCAGGCAAGAAAAACCCTCTGCGTATATTAGGAGCAACAGGTACAAATAGGACCATAGTCCCATAGCTTTTGACTGAATTTTCGAAGGCTTTTTCGAACTTTTGTCAGCATTAGGATTTGAGTAAGTGCTGCAAGTCTAGGTAAGAAAGTAAAAAGTCTCACCAGTCCATGTTGTGAATATCAACATTTCCAGACAGTTGTATGAACTGACCGAAATTGTATTTGTTTATAAAAAAATATGTCGCTCTTAGCAAAACCCTCAACATTGCAGATTGAGTTTCAACACAAAAGCACTCAACAGTTCTATAGCTTTGGGTGAAGGCTTTCTTACTTGCAGTGCAGTTTCTTCATTTATGATCTCTAGGGGATGTCAAGCTTTTATTACAAAAACTGAAATAATTTCATTACTACTCAATGACGAATATTACAAATTTTAAAAGTCGGTGTTGGCCTATAAACTCCCCTACATTCCTGCTCTTTACATAAACGTCAAAGTAGTTTGCTTTCTTTTTTTGACGACTACAACTTTGCCGTTTTGTTTTAATCTGTATTTTATTTGAGTATATAGCCACATCCGTTTGACCCAATCCTCCATAAACTTACACGAGCACTTGCCTTTAAAGGCCAATAAAGTCGAAAACAATCAACTGCCAGTCAACCTTTGCTCACATGTACAGTACACTGTACAGTTGTTCACGAAATGTGTTTTAGTGCCGCTGGGGCTATTAAATTCGACTTCTCGTCCATAACAGTCAGAACTACTACTGGTAAACCGCCCTTATCCCTTAATCATTGACGTTACGCCTAGACCCACTTCACCGTATGATTGTTCATTTATGGAAATGACAAAAAAAGAAACAACCCCACGCCGGGGACTCCGTTCAAGAATCGAAAATTGATTTTTTATTAAAATCACATCGCTTCACTACAATGACAATAAGGACAACGAGAACGGCTATACGGCGCGACGATAGGAAGAAGAATAAATCTCCAACTAATTGTAGAACAGGATCAAGTGAAAAGACACAAAAAGTCACCCAAATACAGACTGAGTCCCCCCTAAGATAAGATCTCGAACGGATACGAGAGAAAATGGAGTAAATTCCTCCAAATCCCATTCCCTTGGGCAGAAAGGCTAAGGAGGAAAAAAAATTACTAAAAGATATAAAACAGACGTTATCCTTCCTTTGTTGGTCTGCTCTCATATAGAAAACTAAAATTCATCTCTCGCTTTGTTGTGAGTGTGTATTTTTTTTTTTTGTTTTTCTATGGAATTAGGTTGCCCAATTAGAGATATATACTGAACATTCTGTTTGTTCATGTTTAACGAATCAGGATACTTTGCTATTTACAGAGAAAGATGTATTAAGAATTTACCATCACATTTCCAAAGATGCCTTAATCCAAATGTCGTGCGATGCAGATTTTGCCGGCAAAAAATCCGCTACAAAAACAAGTGGGGAAAAAACCGAAAATGAAATAAAAATAAAAGAATACTGACAACTAAAAGAAACGCGACTAAAACTCCATCGAGAGGTCTCTAATCCTTTTTTGCTCTTGTAGATCCATTCTTTCGTATTCGCTTCCCTTTATTTTTCACTGTAACTGGGTCAAACTATTGCACTTCATGTCGAATCGGCAGCAAGAAAAAAATAGAAATAAAAATAAATATAGGAAAAAAAAAAAACAAATCCTTGTAAAACAGCAAACAAAAAACACACCATACACTTTTCAAAGTACAAAGAAACAGGATTCCTCCTTTATGAACAATTTTGA
Organism: Cheilosia grossa; assembly: GCA_963082955.1. Classification (NCBI taxonomy): domain Eukaryota; kingdom Metazoa; phylum Arthropoda; class Insecta; order Diptera; family Syrphidae; genus Cheilosia; species Cheilosia grossa. The sequence continues at coordinate 2,539,583 of OY720148.1, forward strand.
TATTAATTTGTTAATTTTTTCCACGCCTTATGCGGAAGGATAATAGAAACAAAAAACTAAAATTCACAAAACACCAGTCGTAGTTAACACGTTACGTATACGCCACCGGTAATGGGTTCCACCCAATCTATTTGACATTATCAACGGAACTAATTTGGTCGTCTGGTGTTTTGTGTCGTTTTTCGTGTCCTTTTGGAGAAAGTAAGAGATTCCGTTGAGTTTCGGCGTTGCTTTTGCTGGCGGATTTGTGATTTCAGAGAACTCGCGAAAGTCACGATGAGAGCGCACCTTATGGGAAGGGATGAAATCAAACCAAGAGAAGGTTGAGTATTGAGTAATCCTGGACCTGCGACCAGTTTCGGATGCTGGTGGGAGATGGTCTCTGAAAAGAATGTGTTTCGCGTAGCGACTAACTCAAACGCACTACCGCCACGGAGTGGATTTTCAAAGCGGACGACCGCCGAAACTCATTTGAAACTTACTGGAATGGTAAAAGCTCCGCTAAGAGAGAGAAGCAAATGCTTTTCGAAGTCGAACAGTGGAGAGTTTCTCGTTGAATACATTTTCTTAGGATTTGATTTGGGAATTAATTCATGGGTGAGGGGTGCACGGTAATGGTTACAGTTTTCACCGAAATTCACAATAAATGTTCCAAAGAACTCTGAGCCTTTGTATATGCGCCCGTGGAGAAGGCAGCGGCTCAGATTTAAATTCGAAGTTGTCAACCATGTTGGCATCTGAATGATACGTTACGTAGTTTTTCCCATTTTCAAGGTTTGTTGTGGGGTGGGAATCGAAAACATGAGTCCATATGCGAAGTAGCTTCCTAGAGAAGTTTTACAATTTTCGTCCACATTGGAACTGTTGGACTAACACGGCTCTACAGCGGTCGCTAATTCGAAGTCTTATCCACTGCTGATTGTCTTGTAAAGTGAACTCAACTACAAACTTTTCCACAGTGAAGCTCAATTCTCTGTTGGACAAGTGTTGGTTGTCCATTACTCAACCCCAACTTGGGTGTATTTGTTTTTATTCATCTCTAAACAGTCGGGAAGTGTCAAACAATGAACAGTGAATCTTCTGACACCTGGTAGTAAGAGAACAAACAAGTCATGCACCGAGAAGTCTCTGTTGGGGAAAAAAATACCACCCCTGTCAAGTCAGTCGGTTTCATCATATAGATATGAATACAAGTTTCTTATTTTTTGCATTGGCCCAGAAAGACTTTTAATCTCTCGCAGTATGGTCGGGTGATCTTGGGTCCCAATAGAATTAATGGTGGAGCATTTTCGCTGCTTTCTCGGCAATGCGTCCGTGGAGAAGTTGAAAGAAGAAAGATGCTTGCGGTGGGCATAGCTCTGGAAAACGACCAAAATGGTTCGGTATCTTGAAGTCAAGGTCTTTCTAAAAATCAAAAAACAAACAAAATGGAGACCAGCTTCGAGGAAAAAAAAATTCCCCCAATTTTGCGTGTGCCAGCGCTCTTCGTCAGTGGGTTCAGTGGTTTCTGTGCTGAAATCCTATCCTTCAATTTTTTTGCACGGCGCCTACATCTCGCGAACGTCTGACAAACAGCCGAGGGTTGAACTGACCTTAGAAAGCTTCTCGATTGAGCCCTTTATGATTGAATTGGCACACCATTGTGAGTCCTTCAAAAATAAAACTCCCACTAACGATTGGTTGTGGGCTGGCACGTTCATAGACCTTTTCCTTTATTTCCAATTTCTAGTAATGCATACAACCCACACATCCACAGTTACAACAACCCTTTGTTTAATAAAACTGCACATACACAGCCACTCCCACAAGGCCTCTCATTAGTGTCGAATCATGTCAAATTTCCTGAACGAATGCTCTACATATATTTGTGGTCTAGTTAGGCATTTGTTAAACCAAATAATATAGCTACGTGTTGAAGTTCTCAACTTTTCGAAATAAATACTCGTCCATTGAACTTTGGAAGCTCTTTCTCCTTCTTTGACTGCAAATTTCCGTCTCGGATTTCCTCCCATTCCGAAATGCAAATTACACGAAATATCAAGAAACCTCACAGAATTTACCAGATTTTCTAATATTGGAATTTCTCCTTACAATAACTTTTGAAATGGAAACCTCTGTGTCTCGTCTTCGTGCCAGGAAGACAACAGATTCAAATCCTGCATGCAAGTGAACTTTTACCAAAAACTCTCGATACGAGTGCCTTCTCTAATTGATGTGCATTTTTTATTTTTACTTAAACTCACATCGTATTCGATGGTATACATAAAGCTGATGGAAAATGTTCGATTCGAAATATGTAATTGGTAAAAAGTTTTTCCATTCGTAATAATAGCTTTCTGTAGTAGATATGCATCGGGTGCAAATTTGAAATGTTTTTTATTGAAAACGGAATCGATCAAAAGTTGAAGGAGTCGAATGTTAGGGTTAGAAAAGACCAGGCGAGAGGTTTGAGAGCATCAGATGCATTGGAGTTTGATTGTCTGTATTTGTGCGGCAGTATGAAAATATGTGATGAATTTATTGCTCAATTTCATGTCCTCATATTGACACGAGCATGATTGTAGTGCTCAGCTGTGAAGGAAGCTCATAATGCAAGTCTTGATTTGTCTAAAAATGGTACATCTTCATGGTTGGTTATGTTTTGGATTTTAATACTTTTCGGATAGTTGGTTAGCATCTCTTATCTTCTCCGGTATATCCACATGTATTTGATGACAGAGGATAGTTTGCATTAGGGCTTTTTTTATTCTATCCATATGATGTATGGTCATTGATTTCCATGGTTTACAACAGGTGGATCTCGTACTAATGTTTCAAACCATGAAAATCAATATATATCATGTAGGTAAAATAAAAAAAAAACCCTACTGGTGCCATAAACGAGGAAGTTTTTCACGAAAAATGGTGGCAATGATCATGACATTGCTCTTACCTACTCTAAAGGCAATTTCTTGCCATAACTGTTTGAGTAAGATTTTTGTCGTACAGACGCCGGAGCTTTTTTCGGAAAAACCTCTAGTTTTCGACAAGTTTCGTAAAACGAGCAGCTGGGTTCGTGCTTCTTAAACCATGCCTATAGTGAAAAGATAAACTAAGTCTACCCATGGTTGAACGGCGAACACAAGTGTAAATAATTCAGCTGTCAGCTGTCAAATTGGTTGGCGTTGGTAAAGGTTGTGGCAATTCGAAAAACGAACCTCTAAATGGAACTCCATTTATGTCAATCTCTCAAGTGTACTTCACACGCTGGTAACTAACAAATTGCCTACTACCACTTGAATAAAATTAAATTGCCTGTTTAGTGGATTGCTCCCTACACAGATTGATACGTCAATCGTTCATTTGCGCTACCTGAAACCGGAATTGTGGGAGAAAATATAAGATTTTCCGTATAGCTAAATAAATAATCAATTGCGTGGCTCTGCAGTCAACAGTGGTTGAGTTGGCAAGGCTTACTGCGATGACTTCGAGCCCTGGAAAAATTAAAAAAACTACACCTCAAGTTATTTCGTCTCCAGCACCACACCGCGCAATTATCTGACAAACATCCGAGAGCATATGACTTTCCTGAGAAGACTTTCATTCGTCATAAAGTTGTAGGGGCTTGAAATTACTTACCAAAGTGGCGCTACAGTCCAGGGTGGATCTGAGCCTTGGTTCTTGACATAAGTGTGGCTCTTGAAATTAGTTTTAAACAAATTTAGTGCCGATTGTGGACAGAGTGCGTGCATTTTTACATTCGCGGTCTTTTTCTTTCCCGGTCAACTCCTTCTTTTTGCCCCCATCTGCATAGGTCTCCTTCAAATGCAAGATCCCTTAGCCCGACTGTCCCACTTCATAAACAAACCTTCAATGGTCATTTATAAACATACTCCTTTCAAACATTCTGAAAAGTGCTCCGCTTAAGCCCCGCTCTATTCACTGAAGACTGATTACATTCCTTCCTTGTGTTAATTACATCCTGATGAATAGGTATGTAGCCCCCACCCAATGACGTCAAATATTTCAAAGGCTATCGCATTGAGTTTTGTTTTTCCAAAGCTCTACCACTTCACTGAAGAGTTGCATTTTTTTTTTCGTTAAAAGGGTCTCTCTCGTGCCTTGTTCCTTTTCTGAAGGGTTCAGCAACTATAAATCATTAATACTTAATGCAACCCACGGGAGTAATAAAAAATGACCGCACACAGAGTTCACCCTACCGCTGCTGTTGCCTCCGCGCCTTGCATCCACCAAAAATGGTAATAAAAATAAAAGCTCATTTCTTTCGCCTACCTCTGACTGCTGGCTCGCGTTACCGTTTCGTCGTCTTTTATGCGAAAAGAAGGTTGCCCTGTATAGCGGCAAGGATAATTTTCAAAGAATTTATTACATAAAAAGTATGAAATAAATGTTTCAGTCCCAAAAATGTGAGCGGTTAGTTGTGTAGTTGGTGTAAGTGCCGCACTGACGAAAGGATGGTGGGGGAAGAATGCTGCAGAAATAAAAACATAAATAAATTGCATTTATAGGGTGACGTTGCATAAATCAAAGTGAAGTTCACAAAATGCAATAAAAAAAATATATATATGAGGAAGGACATGGAAATGTGGTCGAAGAAAACTGACACACGACTTGACACCTGACACCCATGCGAGGACAACGATAATTGTTGTATTTCAATGTGAATTGCGAACTGCAGCGTTCTGCATGAAGGACAATAATGTTGCGGCGATTATTGTGCGAACGGTTGCAGTTTTAAATCTTCTTATGCAAGGCACAAGAGTGTGCAGGCGCTGCGTAATTATGATGCACTTAGTGTCAACTAGAATAGAGAACAAGAAAAAAAACCGGTCTGTCTGTCAAACACTTCTGAAATAAATACCGACAGCAAACTTGAAAATACCTTTCGTTCGCTCTTTAAACGAAAAAAAAACACGCAATGAACGCGTTCAAAAATCTAGTTATATCAAGTTCACTAGATTGGTCTGGACTACATGTAAACTGAACGCAAAAACTAGATTCGTAGGTAACGCAACTGCTTGTTGCGATTTTTATTAAATGTCAAAAGTACAGTAGATCCATGCGACTGTCATCTTTTAAGGTTTCAACGTTAAATATGGCAACAATATTCACATAGGTTCGTGTCCTCACTACATGCCTAGCTAATATATAAATAGTTGGCGCAACAGGTCCGTAGAGACCCTAGGCAGCCTAGCTTCTCGCATAACCATTCGTTTTGAGTGAGTTTTTCATTTTTGTGCCGAATGGAAGGCATCTAAAATATTTACGCCGATTGGGAAGCTCTTTAATGGCACTCTCGGATCGGTCCGCGTGAGGTGGGGCAGTAGATAACAAAATTTCGTTTCAAATTCAATTTCCACTGGCTTCACAAGTAACCTTATCTAAACAGTCCCTCTCCCACCATTGGGCGCTGAGTGTTTTACCTCTCGGGGGGTTTGGGGTGCTGTAGAGCCAACATCCAAATCATTATCAACAGCTAGCAGCTTTGCCGAGTATACTCAAAATGTTCTCCACAAGTTGTTTAGTGTGCGTGTGTATCCACACACGCAAATTCAATGAGCTCAGCAAATTGCCTTTTCATTGTTTTCCGAAAACTGTTTCAATTCCGTGGAAAGGAACCCAAAATCGGACGAAGGATATATGAGTACCTAATATACACAATAATATACACAAGCATAGGGCACAAATCCTTTGAGTCATTGTCCTTCGACAACAAACAACGTTGTACACACGAGCTTATGGCACAAATTGCTTGTGGTCTTACAGCCACTCAAGCAAATCACTGTTTCGCATCGTCGTTGTTCGACGGTCGGTGGGTCGGTGGGTCGGTGGGTCGGTGGGTCGGTCGGTCGATTGGTTGGTTGGTCCATCTGTCCAGGTCTGACAACCGAGCTGTATTTGCATACTCAGATATATCTTTGACAGAGATAATCTGATATTGTCTGACTTTGCATGGACTTCTTCAAGATCGTAGACGGGTGGGTGCGATTTCTGTGTGCTTACACGTTATCATCCATTTTATTGAAATCCTTTGTTTATCCGAATGCTAGGGATATCTGCTCTGGCTCTTAGACGAAAGCACAACATACGTGAATGTGTTGTCTGCCCTATGCTGACCGTATCCCATGGGAGATTATTATTCATTCCTGTGGGGCGAATGCTTATGATGCACAACATTCAGCTATAAAGCCCAAGTTTGTCCAGTGCACACCGAGCACACAGAGTCCCTGCTGCACACAGGTAAGATGTAACCAATTAAATTAAGTTAATTAACATGCATAAATCAGGTACTTCCCTCCCCCATGGGGCTGGAAAGGACTTAACCGAGGTATTAAGTCAGTGAAAAGTTTTCCGTTCCCGTTCACCCAAAACAAAGTCGACCCGAACGCATATTGTTTGGCGACGACACGGCGATACCATACACACACACAAGTTGTGTCTTATTGCAGTTCTTCTTAGTCGCATTCGCCATTCTCACACACAAACACACATGCACGTGTGGTGGCCATTTTAATGAAAAGTCTGTCATACTTGCAGCTTGCAGTATGCGAAACAACAACAGCACAAGTGAACTTTCCCAGGTGCATAGGTTGTTAACTTTTTTGTTTTAGTTGCATTCGCAAAATGTCCCATTCCAACTATCTCTGCGTGTGTGTGTGTTTGTGTGTGGTGGATGGATTCAAAAGTTTTTAATTAAAATCTGCAGTACTTCAATTGGATGTACACACAGACACAAATTTATGTCATGGGTTTTGCAGCTTGTTTCCTGGAAGACTGTCTCCGAACTCCGACGTAAGTTAGGAATTACTACACTTTCGGTTGCTCCGCTTCGTCGTGGCGCAGTGCAAAAGTCGATTTTGAGCGTCTATTTGAGGTCATTACAACGGGTATGCAATTAAATTTACGATTTACTTTTGAAAGTTTCTTTTTTCCCATATTTTTTTTTTGTTGCCGCAGCCCAAATGGCTGTGCTCCAACATAGTGTTCTTGGCTTCTTATAAGGATGATATTTAAGGCTGAATGGGAAGTTGTTTACATCGTGTAATGCAAATTGGTGGAAAGTTTTTTTGTTTTATTGAAAGTTATAGCTACTCAGGTATGATTTGTACGCGAGACAAAGGAACGTATACACGGTCTTTCAGGGAATTCAGTATTGGCGTTAGAACTAGTTGCATAACGTTGGACTTAAGGACTTTAGTAGTTTGAAGCCGATTATGAAGCATTAAGTTGAGTGGTGCCAACCTATCCTTACTTCAGAGAATTTAGGGAATGCCTCGAGGGAGGTATGCAGGCGCAGTTGCCCGAATCAAAGTTCTATATCACTCGGACTTGAATACTGGAAACCTTAACCATCTGTTTTTTGTTGTGGTGTACTAGGCTGTGCTTTGTTTCGTTTGTTTTCTGTCGTTCTGTGTCTTTTACGGCAGACCCTTATTTATAACTCCTTTATTTTCATTGTCAATCCAGTTGAATATTCTCTCCAAGACTAACAAGCTTGCCGGGCACTTGGCACCAACTCCAACTTCCAAAGAGAGACCCGGAGCAGGAGGTTCGCATACTTCCACTGTGGTGGTTTGGTCTTATTTCCATTAGTTTTTTCACATAATTTTAGCCTTATTTCACGCCACCGACGACGGACCATCGAACATATCCAAACTACAACTGTCGGTCATTCTCAGCCTTGTCGACAAATTGGAACTTGCCACAGGGGACAGCAACTGTCGTCATTAGAACCTTAGCAACTCCTATCTGAAGCACACAGCACACCCCCTTGGTCAGATTTCTGTCTAAAATCCCTAGTCCAACGTGGCAAATCTAGAAGAACCACCGCCTAATCCTCATTTCGTGGCGACATTAAGCTCACCCTGTCAATGCGATGATAAGACGATAATCACCTGCTCACCACCGCTCTGCCTAATCCAATCAATTAGTTAATTATATCCAACAGGAATGCTCTTTGACTTAATAACTCCCGCCCAGCATTAATAATTAAGCAATAATAATCCACAATGTGTAGGCAGCACCCTTCACCTGCACCCAGATCCTTATCACCGTCACAGTTTTGCTCACAGTACTCCCATCTAAATGAAATTTTCATTAATCCCCATCCCCGACAAAAGACAACTCAAACGAAATCTCCGTTCGAAATTGTATATAAGCAGCGCGCCCCCATTTAATAAATAATCCCATCAACCCACACCGACCGTCCCAGAGCAAAATAAGCACAACTAAGAACATAAGCAGAAGGGCAACAGGGCAACATCTAAACGGTGCAGCCGGAAAACAAAGGGCACTGATCCAATGTGGCGGATATTTAAAAGAAAATCGCCAGAGTTCACGATGTCATCGTTTTTAATAAAATATCACAACCCCTTGTTGGCATAAAAGTTTAAGCGCCAAATAAGCTGTTAAGGATTAAAACTAAATTATAAAATATTCCTTCGATGGATAAACAAGAACCGAAACAGTATTATACAGGCATCAACAATTCCTATCCAGCCAACCAATGATGACGGAGAGAGAATGACATTTTATTCCCCAGTGTCCTAGCCTGTCATTGTTGTACCCGCAATCCTGTCGGTCTTGTTCTTGCTCCAACAAAACAACAGAAAGAAACTCGAAGAATAAATTTAAAAAATGTTGCATCGACGGTGGTGCGGTGCGGTGTGGTGCCGATGATGCCACCAGTTGCGCGCTGCGCAGCTAAAAATATCCGAAGGGAGAAAAGGCGCCTTTAGAAATGGCCGGGATGACTGAGACTGAGTGCGGTTTTTCATGTCACTGACGTTATTAGACATGAACGACAGCAGCCTTTGTTACCGCGTTACCACTGTTGTATATACGTACGCTGCAATGTATTGTGGCGCAACAAGGGAAGGAAATTTCAATTTTCCCTCGAGGGAAGACTTATTTGACAGAAGACTTTGGGATGTGTCTGTATATAGTGGAGACTGTGGGTTGGGGTCCGTGACTTTTGACCACTGACGGGAGTTAATCTTGTTTGGGTGTATTTTTTTTCCTTCTCCTTTCGTTTTCTGTTTTAAAAAATGGGAGGTAAGTAACGGTAGTTGCAGTTGAATGCGGAGGTTCACGGTAATTCAAACCCTAAAGGCGAACAATTAAACCCTGGACAGGGTTTTAGATACTGAGCCTCGTGTCAGCGGGGGTGTAAGATAGTGAAAAGGCGTTAGAAGTGGATTGCCAGACACGAGTGGTAGTAGTTGGAACTTAAAACGCGTACAGACTTATTTAGAGTGGCAACATCGCACATCAAGCTAAAGCCGAGCAGTTTATGAAAAATGATTCAATTGATTGACATTTAAGTTGGCTGCCGAAGTTCCGAATTTACAGCCCGTAGGTGGGAGATCTGTGTGGGCTCTGTGTGACCAACGGTTTACTTTCCATTTGGGGTTAAAATTTTGACAGTTTTCCAGCTTCCAGAAAATATTTTCTTTCATTTCTTAAACGTGTTTTGCGGAAGCTGTATGGTGCCAATTTGAATTGGTATGATTTCAATGAGAACTCTGACCTCAACCTCAATCAAGTCGAAATTTCATCTCTTAGCAGAAACGAAGCAGAGCTCTGATCGATACAAAGAAGGTAGCCGGGTAGGTATTTAACAGATTTGTCGTAATCTTCTTTATGAAGAAAGGCTTTTAACATATTTTCCGTAATCAAAACTGGCAGCTAAAAAGACGGCCAATTACTTAAATTGTAATTTTTATCAAAAATCTCAGTGGGCAACATCGAGGGGTGCCAGAATTTGTACTCTTTAGTTTATTGAAATGTCCAAAAGAATCGAGATAAGAATGCAAAATTCTTGGAATTAATAGTTTAACGCCTCTAGAACTATAGATGTCTCTAGATCTTATTAATGCTGTCAGATAAATTAAACCGATGACTGGGTGGAATACAAAATCCTTTATTCCTTTCAATGTCATCCTATAATGGCGTTGACCACTAAAGCACTAAGAAGAAAAATTAATGCCACTTCAGGGACAGTTCGTCACTCAGTTGCATTATTAGAGTGCTTAAAGTATTAAGCGCCATTTTATTCACTATCGTTCAACTTGCCGATAACTCCGAGTTAAGCCAACTTCGGAGTTGATTCGAAAGAGAGAGTTGAGCGGCAAGTTGAAATTTCCTTTTGTTCATCACGTTAATTCTCAACTACTCAATTGAAATGCAAAAGTTGGCTGTCTGCTGTTTCAGAAACATCCCTGGGATATTTGTGGCAGATGACACCAAATATGTCAGTTTAACTTTGGATTTGAATTTCGGCCGTCAATTTCGTCACAGATAAAACATACTTTATGATTTTCGTTCAAGGGAGTAGATATAAAATTTAGATTTATTGGATGGAATTTTCGCGAAAAAGCCACTAGCTGTTTGCAGAAGTTCCCGCAAGATTGCCAATTGCTTTGGACACTCGTTTTAAAAAACAATTTTCGCCAACTGAATTGATCCAAGTCCATAGCAGCGCAGCAATGATTAATAACTGGATAATTGGTCGGAATTCACTTGATCTTTGTATGGATCGTAATTCACGCGACCTTATGAAGAAGAAATTCCACCTCTTTCACGGTACACAATATCTTTTTCAGACGCACGGCCACGAATTCATTATAAGATGAAGCACCATCATTGTCGTCCGCTTTTAGAGACGAAAACGATATATGAAGTCGCGGTCGTCCCATTTTTCGAGTCCAACACGTGGTAGCATCTTGTATTGCCGTCTTTCACAGACCAAATTGCGCCTGTCTTCTTCGCTGCCCGAATCAGAATATGGCCAATCTTCCCAGAAATAATTTGAACGAAACATCGTTTAAGTTCTAAAATTAATATTTGGTTACTTTCGCCACTTGATTTGAAGTTTGCACAGTCAAAAACAGAAATGAGAAAAAAAAGATCTGACATATGACGTAAAAATCCCAAGTTTGCTCTACAAGTTCTACTATTTCAGAATATCCAAAGTTGAGCGAGTCAACTTTGAGTGAATAAAAGTAAATTCTTAAGTTGAAAATAAAAATCCCCAACTTCGAGTGAGTAAAACGGGCCTAAGAAGGCCACTTATTCGTTGTGGATGTGATTTGAAGAAAGCGATTAGTTCCTGTAAATCTACGCTAGCTTTCCTGAATAACACCTTGAGCGCTGCATTATAGGAAGTTCTCTATCTCGGGGCTGCAGTTCCATTCGTCCAAAAACTATCACATAACAAATGTTTGTGAGACCCTACACTTTGCGAACTCGACCGAACGCCCATAACTATCGATATGGAATGAATAATATCTTCTTTATCCAACAATCACCCAGTCGAGCTGCATGTGCAGGACCTATTCTAAATAATACTTAGTTCAAGCATGAGTGGCTGGAATTTCACCACTCATTACAGTAGGGAAGTGAAGTTGAGCCCACTGTTGTCGGTTAACAGTAGGCCTTGGCTTTAAACGAACCTATTGTCCTAATAAATATTTATTTCTGACAGTCATTCAGTGACTTCACAGCCTTTTTGGCTACACTTTGAGTCAGCGTGGAATTGAATCCCAGAGAGAATACAACCTCCTTCTTGAATTGGATGGAAAAATCAGGGCAATTGCCTCACAAGGCATAGAAGCAACAAAATCGGTAGGTACAGATGTTGCGTCTCTCTTTTCTTCGTCAGAAGGTATCTTCCTTCAAAGTTTACAATCTTCTTTGTAGGTCCCTTGGTTCAATCTCAAAACTTGACCTTATCATAGTCATAACAGAGAATGTTTTGCGTGTTCTGCTGTAACAGCAACTCATGTTCGGAACAGGTCTGAAAATATTTCATGTTTGAGTCAAAATGGAAAATTTATCGTGTCCGGGACAGAACTGAGTAGTTTTCCCATGTCGGCGCCATGTTTTTTCACATCAGCGTCAAATCTAACAATATTCCATGTCCGGGTTAAATCGGAGTGTACATATTTTGATCACATTTCTAGTTCATGAGAAGGTGGGACAAGCTTTTGTATTTCCATGTGCTTCTGGAAATGTATCGTTTCGTTTCTTCTCTCAGGTGCAAGTTGTTGCTCCAAAAACTCAGCATACCCTCACTGCCAACCCCGATACATTAAAAGAAACCACAAGCGCTGTTTATAGCTTCCGACCATGAGTCGCTGTTAAAAAGTTTCGCATTCCAAAAATTACACCCTACTGCTAACTTTTAATAACGAAATTAATCATAATGAACGGCAAAGTGAAAGAATTTTAACACAAACCACTCCTGCCGGGGAAAGTTATGTTTCCAGCCAAGGTGTGTTCATAAATCTCTGTGTGCAGAAATTCACCTAATTCCACAAGTTGAACCAAAACCCTATACACATACACACGCATTCGAACTAGTACCGTGAATCCTTTTTCTTTTTTTCCTTTCTTTATCCTTTGACAGTGCTTAGAAGTCAGATCTTAAAGTCTGTGTAATATTTCATAAGAGATTGTGGAAGTTGGTGGTGCGTGGGCAGAGGATTAAACTTTGTCGATGTGTGCAATGTTTGCCAGAGGAATTACGACAGCACGCACCTGGGTGTACTCGTACATTTTGCTGCAAACCACCCAAACATTTCCAAAAGAAGAAACTGCTCATATTTCAACTTTTGTTGTATACTGTTTGTATTTGGCATTTTATTTTTATTGATGTTGGGGATTCTTAAAAAGAAAAGACCCTCTAGCACTTATGTACAATGTTCATGGAATCACAGCCGGAAAGGGAATAACGTTGCTACGGAGCTTGGAGCTATCAATAATTTGGTGGCAATTTTTTAATGGCTCCATCTTCAATTCCTTCTTTTGGTGACTTTTCCTCAACTTCAAACGCCGCTACATTTATTATGTGAAAGACCCGTCCCTCCCCGATATCGGACTGTCTGGCCAAGGTCTTAAAATGTAAGGTCTTCGAGATGTAAATTCTATCCACTGTCACTTCGGTTGCCCAACATTTGTGGCAATCCTACGGTACGGTTTCTGTGGATGGCTGCAATCCTTTTGAAATTGTGAGCTTTGTGAGTCGGCGCATTGAACTAGAGTTCGCCCAGTGGTATATAGTGACCTAGACTATACACAGCATATTGGAAAATTAATTTACACACAGCATTCCATCTCTGGACAATCTTTCCAACAAAGAAAAAGAAGATCAAGCGAATATGTTGTGTTTGAGGCAGTGAAAGTAGTTCTTAACTATTTGCCTTTGCCTATTTACACATAAGATGCCTTTTCATAGGCAAAGAAGCGTAACCAATTAAAATCAATTAAAACAAAATGGGCGAAAGAATACAGCCTTGTGGGACCCCACTTTGGATTTAAACTTCTCCCACCCCCATGCAAGATGTGAGGTAGAGATCTATCACAAAAGAGCTCTTGATAGCTACCTGGACATCAATATTGTTGTCATTAAGTGAAAGTGCTGAAGAAGATGTGTCAAAGAAAGCAAAAGAAGCCACAGAATAAATCTCTTGAACCTTCAGGCCATGATCTCCGTTCTTTGTATATACAGACCCAATTGAAGCCAGTCCTCCATACGACTTTCCTCTTCAACAACCCTCATTTCGAAGAAAGATTCGATCGCTGCACAATCAACTTTTCACCTCACTTTAACTAAATGTTAAGGACGCCCCGACAGCAACTCGGACTCCTTGAATTTCTGTAGAAAGCTGTGTCCCAATCAAATCATTTATCTGAGGTTGTGCGAACATTTTTGTGGGAGACATTCTGTCCTCCGTCTGGGAATTCCTGGTATCTGATTAAACCCCCGGAAAAAATGTTGTCGTGCAACATAAGAAGGTTTCACTTTGTTGTCCTTGTTTATGCCACTAAACTATTTCTTTGATGACGTCGGTTTGTTAAACATCAAATTGCACCGTTTAACAGCAACTGCTTTCGATATCAATCTAAATCGAGCTTCCTTTCTCGATGGTGTCCTTTTTCTTCCTGTTTTCTTGCGCTCTGTACCTTTGTCTTTCGAACTTTTCAATAGCCGTTTGCTCCTCGTATATATAAATGGATATGTAGCTGCTTTTGCTGCTGTCATAAAAATGTTTAAGTTCAGATGGTAATCTGAAAGAATCCTTTCATTGCATTCACTTGGCAGTGCCGAGTGCAATCGAAAAAGTTTGGCCGAATTCGGTGACTCTTTGGGGAGCGGAAAACTCTGCAAACTTCACCACTGCTACCATCGATTGGACCATCAATCATCTGTCAACCTAAATATTAAATTCAATCTCAAGTAACAAATAGTCGTCGTGCTGTCGGATGCCTCTTTAAAAGTAGGACAACAGGGACTGGAAAATTGAAAACAAATCTTCTACAAGCTGCAAACTCATTAATTGTTTTTCGTCGAAGAGTCAATATTTATCCAGCCATCAGTAACAAAGCAGGTCCGGAATGCAAGGCTCTCTATATATAGATATATACCAACCAGTAACCAGACTTGTTGGCTCTACTTTTTCTTTTTTTGTACTAATTTTTAACGAAACAAATCTCAAAGTTTGCCTTCTTGAACTATAAACGAACAGGAGAGGAAGTGCCATGACCTCATCCCAGCCACTGGCATCGTCATCTCCAATGAAATTTGTCGATAAGAGGAAGCGTCCAAGGACAAGAAACAAACATATCAAGTGGTCGTCGGTCGTCTTCCTGCTCCTGGTGTTCTTATTTGTGGGCTTGTGTGTGCGGGTCTGTCTTCAGCTCCGACGGATTTTACGTAAACAAATTTTAATTTATCGTCAAATATCGAAGTTGTAGTCCATAATTTTGTAAAAACGGTATGCGGTGAGGACTCTTATACGAAGGCAAACTGAAGTGTAATTTCTGTATATAAAATCCACTCAAAGGCAGGATTGAATGCGGAAAAGTTTGCCTCTTTAGGTGGTTCATGTTTTTGATGGAGGATTGCCCGAAAAGGGTGCATCAGCTAAGGCGCCTAAAAGTTTTTCCTCAACGACGACTACGACGCCGCCAAAGACAGGGATTAATTAATTTCCTGATTTCCATTAACATGAATATCTACATGAACGCTTCGAACTGATTCCCACACCATCTTCGCATGTATAGATGACCGCCATGGCTCCACCGAGATAAATGTGCATCATGCACTTGGGGTGCAGAACCTCCAAGGAGCTGTGCATCTATCGATAGCTGTGCTGTCTGTGGGCATGTTCTTCGATGCTGAACTATTTCGCAAATTTGATGGTTCTTAATGTCTTCCTTGGGGAGGTTTGTTGTGTTTGGCAACAACGTGGGGTAGTCGACCATCGCTTCTCTGTTGGCCAAATGAACCCTAAGCTGCTGTTGCGGAAGAAAATTTGTATCTACAGAAATTGAATGCAAATAACACGAGAGCGGGGACTTACCATGCGTGCGTGCTTATTGAGTGATTACTTTGGTAGAAGTTATTTAGGTTCCGTGTGGGATACACAGCGCAGTTCAGACAATGAAGGGGTGGAAGAAGACGACGAAGAAGAGTAATGATTTCCAACTTTGTTGCAAGTATTGTGGGATTGTAAAGTTGCTGCAATTGGTCGACAAAATGCAAATGAAGGGAACACTTAAGAATTAGAGGAATTCAATTAAAAGACGATTGGCAGCAAGTTTATACGAATTGGTACATTGGCAGTTACACTGATCGTCGATTTTTTGGAAAAATGTTGTCCGCCAATAAAGACATTTTTTTTTAATGAATTGGAGCTCTAATCTGACCTTCGTGAAGCGTTTAGGTGACTGGATTTGAGGACAAACAGCTTAGTGGTTTGTGTGCTGAACTCCCAGGTTCGATTCCCAAAATTTCAACTCTCGTGAACGTCTGACAAACATCCGAGGGTATTACTCTCATGAAAGAGCTTCTCAGTTAACCTTTTGGACCCGGGAAAAATTGAAGATCCCTTCCATTCGTCCTAAAAATGAAAAACTCAAACACAAAACGAACGGTTGTGACTTGTGAGAAGCCAGGCCTAGGGTCCCTACGGACCTGTTGCGCCAACTATTTACTTCGAAATAAAATCGAGCTATCCGCGTTCATTTAGTTACCTGCTACGTCCCTTTGAATGTCAAACTTTTATTGCTTACCGATATTTAGTTAGTATTAGTTTCGATGGAACCCAAGAAATTTGTTGAAATCGGTCGCTTCGCAAAAATCTGGTGCAAACACAAGGGAGTCAAAATGAGAGTTTTGTCTTAAAAAATGTACACATTTAGCCAGCTGCAAGCAGTCTGTCTCTTTGTCATCAGATGTCGCTGTGATTGACCGCAGTGAATGAGCTTGGGTTCAAATTTAAAAGTTCACACGAAGATTTGATTTATGCACCAGATTTACATATTAAACTGTTATTGAACCATTGAAGCTTATCTATCAATGGCGTATAGTTTTAAACAGTGCTACGAGATCGGGGGAATGCTCTTTTATGAGTGAATTTTCTTCTATGAGGGAGTTTTCTTCTAGGATCGAATTTTCGGCCTCAAATTCTGTTAAGTGTGAGATTATGTTTTCCCAAAACTCCACTAAATAGGTTCTTTCCAGGAAATGACAAAAAATGATATTCTAATTGCCCAATACTAGTAAAAAAAAAAAGCTTTAAATAAAACTTTCTGTTATTTTTTAAGTATGTAAGGTAAGGAACTCGTTCGAAGTCAATTCTAAGAGTAGCTTATTGATTTTGGGTTGTATTTTAAGTTGCAGGTATTTTTCGAAATATTTTTGGGAAATTTTTACACCAATAGTCTGCTAACACTGCCTGAGGTGAAATTTTTAACAGGGGCTGTAAATATCGTAGGCCGTTGATTTTCTTTGTTTTTTTTTTTTCCTAAATGACTCGCCTACGATCTAATTTAAATAAATGCAACATTTATTTTCCTCATACTTTTACAGTCAAGCAATAATTGCCAGTCCGTGAAGGCTTAAACATTTTGAGCACATTTAGTAGTTTTTTTTTCTCAATTTTCAAATGTGTAACACATTTCTGTAAGACAGAGTCAGTGCTTTTCTGATCTTATGAACGGACACTTGTAATACTTGCCTACTTCTGGCATTGTAGGAGGCTCTAAAGCCAACAAGAATGCAGATCTTCATTTCTGAGCTTGAATTTTCCTTACCAAAACTGTGACTGAGACTTCACTTATTGGCAATGCCATCGAAATGAAGGATTTAGCAATTATCCCTACTTGCATTCATCATCAAGTCCAAGTCCCACACAAAAGGGACTTCCCTACTTAAGGTCAGTTTTTCTGCACAAGCTCAACGGAATTCCTACGTTCCCTCCATGAATCGATTTTCTTTTACGTGTTAGTTGAAAGGATTCACTATACCATCTTTGGCATTGTCTATCTTGCTTTTTTTTCAACATTCGCCTCAGACAGAATCGAAAATCATCGATAGATGTGGGATGTATGTGCTGCATCCATCATCAGAAGCTAAATCAACTGCTTACTCCATCACCATCATCATCATCATCGTTGTCGTCGTCGTCGTTTGCAAGGATCAACATCGCACAGTCATCAACTTCTAGGTAAACTGTCAAAGGATTTCCAGGTTATTCGCAGCAAAAACCAATGACTATGCAGAACATCGCCCATCCGAGCAAAGTCACTATTCATTGACTCCGGCACGCAATATCCTCTCTGATATGGGGATTCACTCGCGCATTGACTAAAGTGGAGTGTATTTGGCCCAACCGTTTTCGATCGATCGTTAATTGAATTAATAGGCCGATGCCGTTCTTCAACGACAGTCGACAAGTGCTTTTGTTTGTTTTGATAAAAAAAAAAAAAAAATACATCCTTGGATCTAAATTGAAGCCACCCAAAGCATATATGCCAAGTTTGAACAGAACTCATCCTTGTATCCCGTTTAACACAGAAGAAAACCAAAATTTATTAAAATTGACAAAATGTCAGACAGAGAATATTGAAATCGTATGAGGGAGGATTTTTTTCTGCAAACAAAAGGCGAAGCATTTTTGTATCACCCTTTCGCTTCTAATCACGTGCCTAAGTCTCATTCCCAAGGACAGATTCTTCGTCTGCGCCGTATTGAAAATTGAGTTTCCATTTGAATTTAAATTGAAGAAATCTCTCGCTCGTTGATTGGTGGCAATGGCAATATGAGACTTTTATTGGTACCGAGGAGACAATAGAAAGCCAACGCGACAAAAATTGGATACGAGTTTATTTTTCTCTTCTCTTTTTTGAGTCCTTTCTCCACTGTGTGAATATGAAAATATTCAAATATGACGTTGATCATGAAGGACAGGCGAATACAATAGCTGCGACGAAGGACAATTGGAATATTAACCATTCGGGATCTGATGCAGCGAAAATTACATTTATTTGAACTTGGCACTTGCATTATATGCGAGTGGACTCTTTTAGCTGCTGTTGTGGATGCAAACACTTTTTAATGTTTTGGTATTATTGTTTATTGTTAAAGAGGCAAGTTGGCAGGATTTTGTTTCGATTGTGACTGAGTGCAGGAGTAGGACATCTTCATCTGAGAGGCTATTGAGGTTCATTTGACATTTAAGCATGTTATATCTAACAACCACCAGAGGTCGCAACGATTTTCTTTTTTTGTTCACTCGTGGGAATATCTCAATTTTCGTTGTTTCACAGTTTTGCTGATCGAATAAATTCATTTTTCTATTCGTCCTTCTCTTTTCAGTCTATGAACTTTTGCTACTCAAAAAAAATGTCTGCTGATCATTTCTATCTTTCCCTCTCTAATGATAAGATATGTTTTCCGGACTTAATCCATGGCTCCTCTGTATTTCTTAGCCAAAAATTGACGAACTCATTACTTTCTAGTGAAATTTCCTGTGTGAAACACATTTCGAATGGCAGCTTCAACACCAACCGTGCTAACCCATGCGCGATGGTTAAATTCCCACAACACCCATGAGCCATGAACCCCTGCGTGTTTGCTGTTTGTAGCACGACGGGATGCCTTTGACATCGCGTTCTCTCCTTTCAGCATCGGCATAACACACAAAGACTTACTGAAGCATGTAACAAGCTAACTTTTGTAATCAAATTATGGATAACTCATGCAAACTGCGTGGAAAATGGCAGCCTTTATACACGTCAACATGAGAGTTTTCCGATGTTCGAAGTCGATTAATTATTATGTAATTTGCAAGCATGAAGGTGGAGGTCTTTTGGTGGCACTAGGGACTCTATAGTTGACTCTCATATTTCAAAAGAGTTGTACAAATTAGAATGAATGGATGGATGATAACGAAATTTTATCGTTGACGTAGAAGGTTAACTGTGGGTAATAAAAATGGAAGCGTTTGCAGTGGTTGGTCCTTGAAATCTGTTCTTATCACAATCCGCGGTACTAATAATCATTTTTAGTTTCCAAACTAAACTTTTCGAACTGACAATGGCGGAAATTTCTATATAAAATTCAATATTGTGACTTACTAAATATATAAGTTGAAGGTTAAAAACGACTAAACGACTGCTGTTTTATCGGACTGGGAAGTATAATTTTCGACTATAAGTTTGGAGTGAATAGGCTGTTTTGTAACAGTTGCGTACTAGTACTTAAAATCAGTGAAAAGGTTAAAGTAAGAGTTAAAAGGAGTATGCAATATTTGTACGTACTCATTTCCATGTATAACTCATGTTTGAATAAACTGAACCTCTGGACAACTCATCTATCAGGCATTGCATCCAACATCATTCTAGGGATGGATGGCTCGCTTCGCTCCCTTCAATATGCTTGGGCATTCGAACACAGCTTTTCCTTTTAAAACCGAGTTAAAAGCGCATCCCTAAGCCGTAGACGAGTTGTCCATTAGTTCAGTTGTTTTGCAGATGAGCTGTATTGAATGGAAATGAGGAAGGCGAATGCTAAAGGGGCCTCATTTCTATGTGCAGCTCATGTTTGAATAAACTGAACTTCTGGACAACTCATCTATCAGGCAATGCATTCAACATCATTTTAGGGATGGGTGGCTCGCTTCGCTATCTTCAATATCGTCCGAATGACAAAACTTTTTCTCTCAAAACCGAGTTAAATACGTATCCCTAAGCCGTAGATGAGTTGTCCTACAGTCAAGGTATTTCGCCAAAAAGCTGTATAACATGGAAATGAATGAGTTGGTGGTATCTTCGCTTGAACATCTAAAGCGCAGACTCAGGCACTGACATTTCACAAAAATGTGGTTGTCCTTCGAGCCGCATACTTGTATTGAAGGGCCCTTTTTCGTCGCTGTTAATCATTAAACGCAGATCATCGAAGTGGTGCAGTGTATAGATTATTTGAGGACAATTCTATGTATTTTCAGTAACTGCTTTGTCGCCATACTTTTCGCTCATTCTTCTGACAATCGTTAAAGTCCCACGCGATTCCTTTCAGTGGCCATTTCCTAAATATTTCTGTCCCATCGGTCAGCAGGACAGGTTTTCTAAGTATTCAAAGAGATTTCCATCTGCGCCATTCAATTAATACCCCATTTGTTTCACGTTTAAACACCCACCCACCTCCATCTGGTCCTTCGAGTCGCGTTCTCTTATCAAATATCAACTTCAGTAGGTAAAATACTGCTCACTTCATTTTGGATTTGTGCCATGTGCCAGACAAAAAGAATATTGAAAGAATCCTGGCAGTGTCCAACCCAAAATTACCATTCTAACCTCACTCCAAATGTTTTTCTCCTCTCCAACGAAAACAGTTACCCTACGCAATTTTGTGTATTAAGATTCAAAAATACGATACAAGGATACAGAAAAATAACACACCAATATGGATAAAAAAAAAAAACATGAAATTTCAATAAAAACTACAAAAACAAACTTTATACAACAACACCGCACCCAATTTTGGAAATGCCAAGAAGTACCCCATCAGCCCCACTCCGACGTGATCCCATTTGTTGACCATCTATACTTGCCTTCCCTCGATAAATAATAAACAAACTAGCCCCGAACGAGACACAGATAGAGCGTATCGAGCATGCTTTTGTTATACTATGCGTAAAACGTGAATACACTATATTTTGGTATCCACGTTCGACCTTATAAATATTTATTTCGCATTTTTAGTTTTGAGAACAGCAGTCTTTCGTCTCTGGGTCAATACGTAATCATTTTTAGCTGTGTCTGTGGCGCACGAAGAGAAGGATAATTCGAAATAAACATGTATCCTTCCGGCAACGGGAATGTATACAACATTTGCAAGTAATTTCGCCCTCGGAATAAATGAATACGAATTTGGTGGTTTTTCGAGGATTCTTGATGTTAATTTGATTCCCATCGGAGCTGATTTATTCCGCACCAGCGCAAATCAATAGAGAGGAATTGTCGTTGTCCTTGCAACCTATTCCGACGAATTTGAAACATCTCTACTGATAGAGGGGTTTGTTGTTTTATTTTGATCTACCACTGTTATTGTTCTGCGACGTTATTATTATTATTTTACGGTTATAATGAGAAAAGTTGTTTTGCCAAACAGAGAAAGTTGGGGAGCCGCACATACTCTCGTCACAAGGATATAACTAATTCAAATAATAATATCGATAATTTGGTGTATTTTCGGCCGCCAATTGTCTGCGACTGAGTTTCATTTCATTTTTTGTTCTCGGACTCTATATGGTGAGAATTGTTTGTTTTTTTTTTTGTTTGTTTTGTTGTTTTCCTTCTCACCAAAATGATGGAACGATTGGATGGCTGTGCGTGTGGATTGGTTAATGGGAAGTTAGATGTGTCAGCCGATCCTTTGGGGGAGATGTTTTATTGAAAAAGTTTTCACTTTTATGGGACGAAGTTGGGCGCGAGAAAACTGGTAGGCGGTTGTAATAGAATGACGGACACCTTGATAGATGTCATGTTAATGATTTCTAAAAATACAACCTCGCCTTGGATATATACAGAGTGCGATATATGCGAACGTCAATGCAAAAGTGTCTGAAGTATTGTCGTTTGTGCCCAATTACCTAGCGTGTGGGTTTTCGGCGACGACCACTCACTTGGGGAAGTCTGGTCATCAAGTCTGGGTTAGGTGGTATTTTTTTCCGATAACTTCCGGTCCGCACAGATGCGGCGATGTTAGGAAGCTCTTGGAATGATTTTGAAGTTTTACCAAGTTGAGGTTGTCTTTCGCGGAAGCTCTCTCCTGGAGATTGGTTTCTTATCGAATTCAAACTGACAGGATAGAACATACGTTTAAGGACATGTTCTTCTTTTCCACTCCGATGCAACTGGTAGCTTTGTGCCAGTTAGTGCCGCGACCAAAACCTTAACAATCTGTTAGTTGTTGAAACTCTGCGAGTTTTTTCATCTGAGCCAACTTAGCCGTGGCTATGTCTATCCCGCATTCCTGCGATCTCAACTTTTTTTCGAGATTGCGCCATCTTCCATCTGCCTGTTGCAGGTGACGGTAAAGGATTTTGTACATCGCCATTTCTATTGAAGCATCGGACCTCTTTCCAAGTTCGAAATCGTGCTTCGTAATCACTATCACGACTTACGACATGAATTCATTCGACCCATGTAGAGACCTCCTTCCATGACTGATCAAAACGTTCGTTCTGCATACACAATTGAACATTCCTTAGAGCAACAACCGATTTTATGAGTACCGCCACTTCTTTCTGCATCCCTTACAACAGTAACACCAATACACACGCGACCAACTACTGACATCCACTCTTTGTACTTTGAAGTTTCAACTTTCAATATCCGCACAGCCACACTATATGTAACAGCTCTGCGATACTTTCGCACAATCAACGGACTGACAGCTTAAAGTGACACTTTTCGTAACTCCCGCGATGTTGTTCATCGTCTGTCCCTCTATCACAAGAGCCCATATATGTAAATCGGCTTGTCCTTTGGGGAGAGTTAAGCGCGTTGAAAATCATGCAACAATTCATTATGAGCTTATATGCTCCTCTACCCAATTTGTGTGTGTGTATTCACAGGACGAAGTGCCACATAAAGCCGCCCAAAAGAAGACGAACTCCGCACATTGTTGTGTCCTCGCAAAATGCCATAAATGAGAATGGTGTTGGTGTCTATAGTCTCGGTAGCATATTGTGCACCTGCTGTCGCTTACAACGAGTAATTGAATTGAATACGTTGACGTAACGTAATCCATTCGGTTGGCATACATATATAGAGCGTGCGCTTTGTCTTTAGTGTAGCTGTGTGTGCACTTTGATTATCCTTTCCTGTCTGCGCCCTGCTGGCAATTTGAGAATGTCGGTTGCATTTTAATTGATGAATTTAGAGCATTAATTCGCGTGGTGCATGTGTTTGCCTTTGCACAGGGGATGGCAATGATGATGGCAGCCTTGGATAACGTCGTCGCGACTCTTTCCTCACAAATATTCGTAGTCGTGTTTGTGGGGATTTGATGGGTATGTAGACAGGGGCACAAGTGAGATGTGTGAATGTGTACACGTGCGGTAATTACTTTGACGAACGATTTGTGAATCAATCAATTTTGCTAAAGGTTGATCGAGATGTTTGTGATTGAAGATTGAATCCTGACAAATTTGACGTTGGCAAACACACACACCCACTGCCACACGTGTACTACATCAGAGATGTTGATTTGATTTGGGAGAGTATATTTATTATTGTTTACCTTGTACTGGGATACTGATGTGAGACAGACATATAGGTATATGTACAAGTGAGTCAGAGGGCTGTGGCGGGGGTTATTGCATTGTTAAATTTTTGATTTTAAGTCGCAATACTTTTGAGGCATGTGCGCTTTTTTTAGAACAGATTTAACAGAATTGTAGCTCCGGTGATAGACGGTTTAATTGAAGACAATTGAAGACAGGCGTTGTAGCCGAGAATTGATTGTTATATGGAGTAGAAGAGAGGCAACAATTCGTACTGCCACGTCCCACAATTGGTTAGAGCCCCTATTCAGAACACGCATCTAGCAATGACTACAACCCACTCCACGATCGGTTCAACACCATGGATCTTGTGAGGTCTTACGTGAGGAATATCTCCATATGACTGGATTTTGTGGGCAGCATCTACCGTGGGCCAATGGAGTATTGAAATTATGACCAATATCCCTTTTAATTTTTATAGACGTAGGGTCCAGTGGCACAGTGGTTGGTGTACTGAACTACTAAGCGAGGTGTCTCGAATTTACTCCCCGGTTAACCGCAAATAACATCTTAAGGTTTTTTTTTATACTAAAGTGTTAAAAGCTTCGCCGATTTTTTACGCGTTTGACAAACATCCGAAACTCTCAGTTCCGTCGTCCGAAGTCGGCACAAAACTATCGTTGTCCAAATAACGCAACTCACTTAAACGAATTGATGCGAACCACAAGCCCTCGCGTCCTAAGCAAACCTGTTGCGCCAAAGATATTTTTGTAACATTTCTTACGACCTTTGTCAGTCGAGACAAGACTGCATAGCTGGAGCGTCGATCTTTGCAAGTAACTATCGCCAACAATCAGTTCATTCACTCTTTCCGCCACCTTCTTTTGATTTAATCCTTCGAAGCTTCCCCTTTCTAACCGTCATACTATATTGTCTTACATTTTATTTGTATCCGCCATAGTTACCTGCCAATTTGTCCTTTGACATCAAAGAAAACTGAAAACCGTACAAAAAAAAAAACTCCTCTCGTGGGACAACAAAATACAAATAAATACTAGTACACAACCTTATCTGTTTCCGTAGTTTCCTGTGTCCTTTTTTGCAAACTAAAGCTAAAAAATGTTCCAAGGAAATTTCCTGGAACTGTTTTTTTTTGCACCTACCTACTACACAAGGTAGCTTGCAACTGTATTTGGCTCCATAGAAACTATACTCTCAAAAGGACGAATTCCGTTCCTTTGGCCTGACTTTTTAATGGGGCTTCCACCCTACCCCACTATGCTGGGCCAAAGCCCGTCAGAGTGTAGCAAGTAAAACTATTTTCCAATATACCTGCTGCCGCTCGGGTGCAGGACGAGAAAGAAATTTTCATACAATTTTTGTTCCGCTTTTATTTGGGAGTCTTGGAGGATTTTCCACAGCCACATGATCGGTATGAAAGCCACAGGATGTAAATAATCCGATAATATTGAGATACACGCTGGCAGCTGGTAGAAGATATCGCCCAGGGTTTTGATTTTGGCTCAGCCATATTCCTTGGCACAAAAGAACTGCTTGTCGTTTCCCTTCGTCGTTTTGCCAGAAAGGGGGCCCCAGGGCATGATGAATCCTGCAATGTGGTCTCACGACACCTTTCGATGCTGCCATTCATTCTCCACCTTTTGTCAGCGCGTTGATTTCAATCCCATTATCCTTTAATTTACCCAATTTAGCCCTGTGTTGTGCGCCTCGAGCAGAGTTAGAGTTTTAGTCCGGTTTCATTCGATGGCGCACAACACAAAAGTCCCCAGTCAACTTTGTCTCGAAGAACCTTTCTCTCGAAGGTGTATAACAACAGGAAAGTCAATTAAAATGAAATCCTTCGAAAGGATTACGCAGGAAATGTTATAGATACCATTTCAAAAGGATGATTTCAACTGAAGAAACTAATTGAATTCATTCATTTTGTTGCTGTTCTGTATAACCTAACAATCAGACGCGATTTGGCAGTAGGTACCAGTGTTTTACGAAATTTTCTCCCAATTTGGTGTCCTCGACTGAAGGATATTAGCAAAATAAAATAGCATTACTCGCACAACAGAGAGCACGAGCGAATGGGATTAGATGGTGGCCTTTAGGCTGCCGCAAAAATTCAATAGAGCTGCCACTTAATTTAATTAAAATTAATTAATTTCGAAAAATATTAAAACTTGAAAACAATAATAGGCGCGCGCGCTAGCCCAGCTGCAGCACGCCTTCTACGATTATCCTTAACTAGAGTTCGAATAATCGCACCAAATGATGGCTAATGGGATGATGGCCAATTGTTTTGCAATGGAATCTGGAAAATGTTTGCTCTGATGGGTGCGGGTTGTAGTGCGTACAATGCCAGGCAAGGACGAGCGAGAGAGCCTTTGGAATGCTCTGATGTATTGCGAATATGCGAGAGATTGTACTGTTGAATAATTGAACGCCAACAGGGTGAGTTATGTAATCACTTTGTTTGCCTGATGAATGGTGAGTGCGATAGAAATTAATGGGGTCACATACTTTTTGTGACCGCACTCGAAGTGAAATTTTTAACATATTGATTGCGATTTTGTTGGATTCTAATTCTTTTTCGCTCGCTTGAGCTTAAGGCCGATATAGGCCAAGAATTCCAAACCGATACCAACCATCCTTTCATGGACTTTAGAGCCGCCTAAGGCAGTAAGAATGCCTCTTGTAAATCGCTGTTTTGCCGCTTTGATTCAGTCAGCAGTTGGGACGTGTGATTGCCTGCAATAATTCTAGTCCTTCCTTAGAGTGATAAGCCCCATGAAAACTAGTAAATAAATAAAAATAAGGCCGCCTTCATCCTTAAATACGCACAAACGAGCTCAACAGCACAAAGAGAATAACTTAAAGTCCTCCCAACGCCATCTATGAGTGGGATTCGTATACATGCCGCCTGGATTTTGTTTACTGCGCAGATTACTTCTTTTGCTTTTCATGCATAGCTTTGTACAAAGAGGAGAAAAACATCGCTTGTGTAATAAAGTGCACGACTGGGTAGCACGAAACTTTTGCTCTAAACGAGGTCACCTTTCGATGGGGTTGACTCTAATTCGAATCGTGAAAGTGCTTTGTCCACAAATTGATTGCTTGACTACGGGAATATACGGTCGAATGAAGCTCAATTGACATCTAGTTCTCGACGAGCCGGTCCCATACATCGTCGCCAGATCGACGGACCCGCCCTTTGCAGAGGTCGAGTATCTGGCAACGTGCCATAACTGATGAGCATCCCAAGTTCAACAATCTTCCTTCTCTCACTGTGTACGATCGAGTTTCAAAGTGGTTGCCAGTCTAAGTTGCTGGTATACACAAGGTCCTGCTTTAAAGGAATCCAGTTCACGAATTATCACTCGAAGCAAACTGTTTTTCACTTCACATATTTCACACAAAGCTTACCCTGGGTCCATTTCAATTCGATTCAATTATCAGGCTATTCTACCCGCCGATAAGCCTCTGCTACAGATTAACTTGTTCCCCAACTATAGCATAAGGATTTCAATCGTTATCTCCAGTGTAGGATGGTTTTCCTCTTTTTTTCTTTCTTTGGTATACACTAAACCTACTTACGGTTACTTCCTTTCTGCCGCCTATCTGGCCGCGTGCGCCGACTGATCGAAATCTGTTTCAAGATTGATTGCTTTGTTAGCAATCTTCGTCGTCTATCAGTTCTCTGTCGAAATTGGCATTTATCCCGAAGCGTACAGCACAGCACCAATAAAAACTCCTAATTCATGACATCAATTTTAATTGCCAACATTCGACCTCATCACCGGTAATAGGCTCGGATGCTGTAAATCCCATCCACAACACACACACAGCCACTTACCCATAATCGTATAGATGCGCACAACTAGATGGATGAGACTTTTTTGGTAATTTAAGGCAATCCTCGTAGGTTTAAAGAAAAATCACCCCAACGACGCTGCAACATAACATGTTCTGGTAAGTAGTGGCCATCTTGATGGGCAGCCCCCAACTAATAAGGTAGCATCGATAAATTTTGAACCAAAGAAATATGTTAGTTCATACGGCCGTGGTGGATGGTTCCTCTCGAGGTTAAGGTAGGCTGCCTGATGATGATGATGATACTGTGCATAGACTATACATACGCACACACACACACACACACACACAATACAAAACATCAGTAATGGATGGGTCAGGCCAATGAATGACTGTTTTTTCTCGGGGAGATGGATTTCGTATGTTGTACGTATAGAGAGTGCGGAAATGATTTCCTATTAGGGACATAATGAATCTGAGGTATTGGGATAGAGTATGCCAATGCCAAGGGTCTGGTTCTAATTTGGTAGCGAGATAAACTGCGATGATCATTCTGCCGCTTGAAAGATAGGTTCACATTTCGGAGATTACCAAGTGGAGTGGTAATTTGGCGAAGCTGGCCGTTTACTTCAAATAAAAATTTACCGAAAAAGGGGCCACGGGAAACGATTTATCGTGAAAGCGGTTTGAAGCTTGGCTGTTTTTTTATTTATTAAATATGAACGAAGTCGTTGGGGTGGTGCTAGATTTATTGTTGTATGGGTGATTGGTGTTCTTAGATGTGAACTTGAAGGTATGCAAGCAAATTGGGGGTAATTCGGATGTTTTGATACTTTGGTTGGAGTCTGTGGTGGTATTCCTATATTCTCTGTCCGATTCGGTGAACATTTCTAAAGATAGCTTAGTAGTGGTTGTTTCTTCAAACTGTCTTCCACACAAAATTGAGCAAAGTTGAGAGCAAATTAAAAAAATAAAAATACCCTAAGAACAGTTTAAAAAGTGAAGTGGTTCGAAACTTGGGTGATACCCGTTCTATCAGACCTGGCAAAAATTGATAAGTCGTCTTAAGTTCTCACTTGCACATTTATTTTATCGGAAATGCAAAGCTAAACTCGGAAATAATTCATATTTTTGAAAACTGCGGTTTGAATCTTGGCTGCAGTTCTATTTATTGTAAGCAGTGTCCACCCAGTTGGTATGTCATTCTTACGAATGACGTGCGATGGGAGTATCTCTCCAATTGGCAGAGAAAACATCATCTAAATAAAAAGGCGAATGGTAAACCATCTCTCGCGCATTATCCGTGCACCGAAGCAAATTAAACTGCTGTTATATTTCAATTTAAACATTCGACAGCCATTACCCAACCACACACATTTCCGTATTTAATCAAAATGAGAGCCTGTCATCAAATTTATATAGAGATTTATATAAATGTAGCAGCCACCCCACCACCTCAGTTCAGATGGTTAAAAATAAATTTATTACCCCGAGGAGTGGTGCCAAGGAGCATCATAAATCAGTTAACTACATCGAAGGAATAAAATTAGATTTTATGATGTCCATCGATTAGACGGCGGCGTCCAGTCTCTCTCCGTCGCGAATCGATATCAGTTTTGAGACGTTGCAATTACGCGAGCACCATGTCCATGTCCTTTGAAGTAATCTACACTTTGATTTCGATTGTTTTCAACAGGTTCAATATAACTACTGGCAAAACTATCTCTTGCCAGGGACACGAATAACCCGCATCGATTCCGGAATCACGTACGAAAATCAAATAAAAACCAAAAATGCTATACTGCTGTTGATGCAGGGAACGAAACTTTGTGAACCCACCCTTCAGCACAAATACAATTCCATTACGGAATCATTGAAGCGACCCCAGACTTCGTGACAAAGATGGGGGAGAAGAGCGTACCCACTACAAAAAAAAAAGAAAAAAAAAAACAAAAAGGAACACCCCTAGAAATAGGGTTAGCGTAGCAAACTTGCAAGAAGACACTTTGCATACAATCCCAGTTACGTGCTGAGATTCTTTTCGAATTCAGTTTGCGTTGTGCTCCTGAAAGACTGCCATTTGCCATATAGATTCTCGCAAAGAGAGCGGATCGTGCTCCACACATAAAGTATTCGAGATTCGAGGGTTCTTATGGTTTATGGTGGTCGCGTAGGACAGCAAGGTCATTCCTATCCGCGCGCACAGTTCAGACTCTGAATTCTGCACTGGGGGTTGGAGACTAAATTAGGTACACGAACGGGGGGGAATAATGCTGCTTAGTGTTCGGTGTGTGTACTTTTTTTTTTATATTTTGCTCAATCTACATCTTCTTAAAGGCTTACTTCATGACTTGGTTATTATTACAAGTTGTCACCACACACACACACACACACACAACTAATATTCTCATAATTTAAGATTATTTTCTCTTGGGTACGGGACACCCAAGGCATTGCATGTGAGTGTCCTGCACTTCTCCTTCGCAGACTGCAGCTTATTGGCTTCCGTGTCGGACAGGATTTTTTATTTTTTTTTTTTTTTGTATTTTCCCACTGCAGTTTACGTTTCATCGCACCGACACGAAGGAAGTTCTACTTTTTTTTTGAGAAACTGCCTTTGGGCAATGTTAAGGAGATGGTGCATTGCAAAAGCCCTGGGTAAGGTTTTCGTTCTTCGACTTGGACACAGAGGATGGAAAATTAAATTACGACCCGGCATTGTGTGCGGACGGAGTAACACTTGGACAAGTCTGCAGGCCTTTGGTTATGTCGTTGGGGTAGTTTCACGCTTGGGAAATATCCCAATTTTTCGGACTGTTGACAGAAGTACTTTATGATGAGTAAGTCCGTGTAAGTTTTAGAAAAGAAAGCCTTGGGTCATTTGTTGCGGTCGGCAAAAGGGAGTGGGATTTAATCTTCTAGTTTTTTAACGGTTAAAGTTGACATGCGCTTCTTCAGTGATCTTAAAGTTTCGGGGGTAGTTGTCTTCTCAGATGACAGCCTGCCGTCTGAATCTAGGAACGGAAACGTCGATATATATATAGCAATATGAGGCCCGTTGCGTTATTTGGTAGAGTATCATGTACAAGGTTCGAATTTTCCTAGGTGGCCTGTTTTATTATCATATGCTAATCAGCCCCTGTTCGTTTCTATCCAATATGTGCGTCCTTATACGAGCGACCAGTATTTAGTATTTTTTTTTTAAATCGACACCAGATGTATTATAGCCAAAATGTAAGAAAAATGCACACGACTGGGTCGCCCGTAAATTTCTCCTTCAGAGGTATACATGTAATCGGTATAGCTTGTACTGAAACTTTAAGAACTAAAGCCACGAAGGGGTATACATCCAAAGTAGTCGGAGACGAAGTTTAGTGCAAATCGGCTTTTAGTGTACACCCAGTCTTAGAGACAGCAAGAACCCTTGTATGGGAAGCTTCTTTGGTCCGTTAACCCAGTTTTCAGTGTGAGTCAAGAACTTCATAGCCACTGCTCTGTGGCTTTCTTTGACAAACCATCTGCGGTCACATATCAATCTATAAGCACACTACGCAACCGGAAAGCCATAAGCACCCTTACGCAAGTCCGCACTCTTGAAACAATCACCGCGGCACGACCCCCGCTAACAGCATTGCCTCTTTTGCAAAATATAAATTCCTCTGTCAGGATGTGCTTCTGTATAATACCAATTAAAAATGTCACCCCCCTGCAAACTTTTGCACTGCAAGACTGATTGCTCTGACCTCCTTCGCTGCCACAATACTCAATGTTCCGAATTTCGGTCACATTAGATGCATAGCAGCATGATAGCCAAAAATTAAGCCTTCTCTCTGTATGGCAGTCTCTTTCTATCAGTCGCTGCTGTCACATCTCACATCACAGTCCGAATTCTACGCGCGCACCGTCATGTACCCAAAACCATGCGGTGCTATCCATCCTCCCTGTTTGTTCGTTAGGTCGTTCATTTTGGGTTCGAATGCGGTGGCCTAAATGGGTGAATCCTTTTTATGAAATTACGGTATTATTAGGCAATCTCTTCGACAGTCCGTTTCCCACATGCGTTTATACCCTGTCTGTTCGTGAAACGCCGGCCGGCCGTCCGCCACCGACCGCCACCGACCGCCACTATCGTCACCGTAATGTTGGTGTTTCGCAATTATCATGCGCTAAATGGGGAGAGCGCGTTTGTATATAGACGATGGCCAGGCTCAGGACAGGAAGCTATCCACTGACGGATATTTCTTTTTGAACTTAGCCTTGGGTAAATAATGCGTAAGCGAGAGAGAAATGCCGGTTCTATGCAGAGCAACGCACGTGCAGCCACGAAATGCCTTTTGCATTAAATTCTGATTATTTGGCTTTGAGTGTAAAATTCACATTCTCAGTCTCGTTCTATGGCTCCTGGGCCTGAGCCGTCCCTGGGAAAGTCACGGGCAATCAAATTTAATTGAAGGGATTTAAATTTTGAAATTGCTTTCTGGCGTTGATGCTGTTGTTGGTGGTGTTGATTTGCTTTCTGGGCAAGCAATGAGTACGCACGTTTGGCGGGTTTTCAAATACATATTTCCGCTTTCCGGTGCACTCGAAACACTCGAGCGGGTATTTATTTTCATAATGCACGCGCTACCATGGGTTCTTCTAATTATTGCGATGAGAAGATGGCCGCCCATTGACCTAGTGGTGGAAAGAGAAACTTAGGAACGGCCAGGATGGAGGAAATGTGATATTTTAAATCAATTTATCCTAGGGACGAATAAAGTGCCAGCGGCCATTTTATTTACAATGCGACTTTCTATTGTTTTTTAACTACTCGAGTTTCGTTTCAGGACTGTACCTGATTTTTGTAATGGGTGCATTGCTTTGTGTAGTAAATTCTCCAACCGCGTTCACAAGAACCTAGCGCTTTTTCCACTGTGTCAGCGCTTTGATGTGATCCTCGTTATCGCTTACGAAACTTCTGAGAAGTTCAATATGACAGTGATTGAACATTTTTAAAAAGACTGCTTAGTTACTCCGCAAATTAGGAGCGCGTTAACGAGGTAACTTAGTGCCTTCAAAGTTATAAAAAATAATGGTTCGTGTCCGAACTAATTGAATATGGATGTTTTTAACTTATTGCAATAGTCTTCCATTTCTCGAGGAACTTATATATTCAAGAAAAATATGTTTACGTTTGATATGAATATTGACACCAAGATGGCGCCCCACAACATTTGTCTTAATCGGGTTTCAGACCTGAATCTCAGCGTTTCGAAGATATTGCCGCTCGGCAATAATGTTTTGAATGTTTCTTAAGTTCACTCACTTGCGGGTGATTTTTTTGTACAAAATGCATCGCAACGATTAAATGAAAAGTGAGGTACATACCTATCTCCGATCAAGTCATCAAGTAGACCCACAGAAAGATTGCATCTTGAGACTGAATTTCAATACAATGTCTGTGGCTTTCTCTGGCACTCTTCCGCAACAAAAACATGCCATTGGTAGCTCTGTGAAATCAGCAACTTGTCGGTCTACCCCTATCAAATAGGATATTGCTGGCTCCCGAAAGACTCTCCCCCATATCCTTCTCACAAATCAGCTGCACACATTCAGGCAACTATCCAATTTCCCGTAAAGACTATACTAAATGGAAAAATCTCGAGAAAGCAAAAGACCGCTCACAAGTCAAAAAAAAAAAAAAAAATCCCAATCAACATTGAAAAACCATTTACGTTGTCAAGGACCAAGAGCATCTTCTTCATACAAAGAAATGCTTCTTGTAATGCAAGAGTGACTACAAGACATCCGAGGCAAACACGTTTCACATAAAACAGTTTGGGGCTCGCGCAAGCAGGATTTTCCGTGCAACAAAACTAGAGAGAATAGCTCTGGGAATCCCAACTTAACTTACCTTCGTCGTTCGCCCCATCCGACTCTGTATCAAGACAGCGGTAAATTTCTTTTCAATTCGGCCATAGAAATTCTTCAGCAAATGCACTGAATCAGGAATTTCATTCTTTTGCCTCGTCGTCGTCGTCTGCTTTTCATTCCGTGTGGGGTAACGTCCCGCCAGTTACCTCTTACCGCGCCGCCATCTAGCGGTCGTTATTCATTTCATGCTTTTTAATTTCTCAGTGGCATGCATCGGCGACCCGATGGTGGAAAAAAAATGCTCCGCGCGAGCGAGCACAGCGGAAACAAATTCAAAAGGATTTCTCTCATGTAGCAGTCGGATGTGCGGAGGACGAAAAAAGCAAACTATATAGTAAATCCTATACCTAAACCATTTTCAAAAGGTGAACGTAACGATGTTGCAAGCGATGTTTGCTAAATTAACCCCAAGACTGTCGTCTTTCCTTACAAAACACACCCGCCAGCCGCCACCGACAGCCTCATGAATATTGGAAAGCTGCAGTTCGGAAGGATGCAGGGCTATACGAACGAACGAACGAAGAAAAAAAATTCTCCGCTTTCAAAAGGATACACAACGGAAACCGGAAACACCAAATTGGCTTGCTTGCCGAGTTCATTTCAGACATTAAAATGTTTCTCGTCCGGTGTATGCATGTTTGCGGTTAGTTTCCGATTTCTGGGAATTTCTCTCAAAAGGACTCTCCTCCGCACCTTTCTTTCTCCGTCCACGTCTTACTGGTGTTCCATTTCTAAATTGATTATGCTCAATAAATCTCCGCACCGTATGGTGGGATCGTAAAATAAATAAAAGGTCTCCTTTGCATCTCGATTTTCATACACGCTCACTCACTGGACGCACTCTGTGTACTGGATATTATGTATTTGCTGGATTGGTATAATAAAAGGACGAAGATAGTTAAACCGGGAGGATGTTGACTCCCAAAAATACAGTTATTTTACTGCCCAATTGGGGATCACTATAATTTCTTGTAAAATCCCACTTACAAGAAAACTAAAGTCCATATTGACAGGATATTACGTGCGAGGGGGGGAGGGGTGCAGCAGTTTGTCAGAGTAGGTCTATCCCATAGGTAGAGGCGTAGAGGACTTACTCTCCGACGACAATGACGACCGACGGTGTTTCTTTGGGTGGCATATGTGAGATATGTAGCAAAGTCCTTGTACATATATGTTTCTAGTCCTCGTTTCGGGGCGGAGATTTCCGGGGTTAGGGTCGATGTGTGTCTGTCTTTCGGGTGAAAGTAGAAATCTTTTTTTTTTTTTTCTTTGTTTTATTTCCCATGAGAACCTTAAGGTACGGTTCAGTCCGATGGTTAGGATACCAATTAGGCATAAGGACCCAGGATGGGGATAGAATAATTTGCGGAAAAACAGAATTAGAGTGGATTAGAGCGAGGGCAGAGCAGCTACTCCTATAAATCGTTGGGTGGTCAAGGAAATTATGTTGGTAATTCATTTTGGGATTGTGCAATTTGCATTTTTATTGTGCGAAATACTCGGCTAATGGGTGTAGTGAGAGTGGGACTGTTAAAGGATCAGATGAATATTAAAAAGCTGTTAACATGACGTAGGGCGGGCAAATGGTCTAGCAGCAATTGCTGAGCAGTGAGCAGATTAAGGCCCGATCGCAGATGGACCTTCAATCAGATCCTCATGCAAAAGAAACAAAATATATTAAAAATACCACCTCACATAAAAATACAAAAGGCCTCTATATCTGGTTGAGAGACACGGGATTTTCTTTTAAGACCTTCTAGGACGTTGTATCTTTAAAAGCTTCATATTCTTTCATTTCCACCCATCGAAAACGTTCTCCTCTCCCATTGCAAGACATAGTTCCAAACCTGAGGTACATGTGTGTCGATATTGTTCCTCTGGCTGCATCCGATAGTTACCTTCGAGGACCGAATCTCCAGCAATTACCCTTCACAGAAATTGCCTGGCCAAAGAAGGGACATGTGAAATATCAATGGAAAACTATTTTCCAGTAGTTGCCAACTTGTGCATGTTGCCACCGCACTAGATTCATCCGTAAGTCCCCATGTGTCCGCTTGTTCAATTTATCTGAAAACAAAGTACCAAACAGAATATTAAACAACCTGACAATTGAATTGAATCATTTGCTCTTGCCAACTCTTTCGTTTCTACATACATGCGTAGACAATTGAACTCATCCTTCTGCTCATAGACAATTCCTCAAAAACAGCATAGGCAAGGCAACAATAGATTTTCCAGTATTTGAAGGATAATGACACAGGATATCATTCAGTTATATAATATTTGCTGGAGGAAAATATCTCTCACCTGCAGACAGATGCACGTCCAAATGGAATGAACTACTGACTGACCCAGGACATACAGACAACGCATCCGGGTGTGTCCTTCCCCGACAAACCAAAACAGATTCTGTTCAAACAACATTTTGGCCAAGCGACAAACAGTACATAGTCTTTGTGTGCGTGGACAGGACCTCCTTATCTCGGATGGCTTTTGGCCAAAATCGAACCGGCTCCTGCTGAACACGTCTTTGAGAGAATGCGTACGTGTGTACTTTGCGGGTGCGTATATATGCTGATGCATTATCCAACTTCCGTGTCCGTGCGTGTGTGTTTTCAGAATACTTCGGTGCAGTGTAAAAGGGGTGGTGTGTGCAGCAGAGACCCGACTGCAGTGTCAGACGGAATAACAATATTAATGTTTGCATTCTGGGGGATTCCATAACGTAACGGTCACACACAATTCAAGGCTTAACAAAGAGAGACGTTTTAGACGTTAAAGGAGGTGAAAATATCCTTCGACCGTAAACAAATTAAATGGATTTTGCCATCGTTGTCGTTCTTGAATATCAGTGCATGCATCTGGGAGTAGTTGGTGTGTGCACTATGCTGCCTCGTATCAAGGCCTCTACTTTTGGTATTAACTTTGTTTTCGTTAGGATCAACTTTTGTTTGTTTATGCTTGAAGCCAGGGTGGTGATTCACGTGAATGCAACGCAAAGGACCAGCAAAATTGAAATGTTATGACATCTGAAGCTTAGTTGATTTAATCGCTTTGAAAGCGGACACAATACACACATACGTACAGCATACAGTGTGTTGTAAAGGCGATGCATACAGAAAGTTGGAAACGTAAGGGGGTTTTCATATTATCGTTACACAAGTTCCATATTTGTAGCGAAGCCGAATGTATGTGCAGTTTCATTTTGTGGTTGTATTATCCCTTGTTGAAGAGGCACCAAATTACCGCATTCGTGAGCGAGCCATACGTCACTGAATTTTGTGGATTTCACAAGCAAAACAATAACAAATTCAATTACGTATTACTCGATCACGGATGCGGTAATTCAAGGCCTGCTCTAGGAAAGGACTATTTTATTTCTTAAAGAAAATTCCTTGCGAGTAACAAACATTCAGAGAAATAAGGAGACAGCTGAATATAGGTACATTATGTGTATTATAATTGCAACGAATGCATGGATGTGACTTCGAAACTATCAATCATTTACTTCTATCATATACAAATCTATTTCTGTAAACCAATTGATTTAGTGGTCGATTTTGTAGCTTTTAATCAATGTTTGAAAATTCGAACTTAAGTTCGAAAAAAATATTTCAGTGGAATCGACCATAACCTTATCTATGGGGCATAAAATTGTTCGATAGTTATCTTTGGGACATGAATATCACAAGTTCGAACTCTATCAAAAACAGTGTTCGGATTCAGAAATTTTTGTTAAACCGATTATGTTTCGAAGTAAAATCGTTCCGGTCAATGGGCACGATCAACCTTTCAAACTTATATACTATGTTTGTACATCATCAATTCGAATCTATCGTCATCTGGTTGACAGTTAAATTGTAAATAACTAATGTTTGCTCCCGCTGTAAGTTGTCTTACATGAAAAAATATCCGTGTCCCTTTTTCGCTCGCAAGACCCACTTTCCTATGAATTCGATACGAAAATTTAAAAATATCCCGCACAACAGTTTCATTATCTCATCTGATTTCTCGCCGACCCTCTTCTCTGTGGTCAGTTGTACGTTGCCTCATCAACATCTAAAGAATAGGCAAAAAAATGCAAACGTCCTCTTTTTGCTGTGCAGCCCATTCGGACATAGGACATGCACAGTAGTACCCTCTCCATTTTTTAAATGCTCCGCATATAGCTGACAATAATAATACAAAAAAAAAAAAGGATAACAAAAAATAGATATTTTAACAAAAAAGGACCAACGACAAATGCATTCCTCCTGCGATTCGCGTAGAGCAATATGTCATGTCGATTTTAGTTTTTGTCCATTCATAATAAATTTTTTCGTTGGTCCTTTTGGCCCGTTCTCATTTTCTATGTCACAATCCTTTAGACACACACATTTTTTTACAGAAATATTTGCTCCTGTTTGAATGAAGATTTTTTTTCGCATCGAAATTTATGACATCTAACAGACTGCAAGGGGACAAAAAATATCACCAATTTTTTACAATTATTATTCGTATTATTTTTATTTTTTTTACTGTCTTCTGTATGCGTAACTACACATGTGTACCTATGTGCATGTGAATAGTTTTGAATATTGAAATTGCGCTCTTTAGCTCGGTCATTAAATGCTTGTTACGGCACAGATATATTTATTTTGTCCCTTTCTGAATGTCGTCCATTAAATCTTCTGTACGATACGTACACTAATTCATTTCGCGTGAGTTCGCTGCTCCCATACTCGGCAGACATGATATGAGAATCGTGATTGTGACACACACATAGTTTGAGTAATTAGAGGTCTGATTAAAAATTCGTTGCATTATGCAGGAAACTGGGACATTATGCTTGGGCTGGGGTGGGGGGATGTTCGCGGGAATGTCTTCATCGTCCGCATTACGTCTAATGACTGTCATTTCAGAGCGCACATTGCGGAATGCAATTTATTTTTGATTTTTTATGGAGCGGGAATGGTTTTTGTTGGGTTTCATCGAAGAGGTGGAGATGGAGCTGCAAATGCTTGCACAGCTTACTTGTTATTATGGTCGCGTTGTAATAGGAATTTTCATGTAACAGAGTCTTGTAAAAAAAAGCATTTGCTTCTGGTTACATTTTGGTCGGTGGTTAGAGGATCCTACTTCAAACAGTGTTGAGAGCACAAAACAAAAAAATACATGTACATACTTAGTTAATCTGGCCCAAAAAAAAAACTAAATTAGTGTCACTCAAAAAGTAAGCTGCCTAAAGTTGATTCTCGTTTTACGTGATGTAAAATTTTTTCTTGTCTTCAATATCATATTTCGTCGACTAGTTTTGTCTTTTCTAAAGCGTTTTACATTCCGAGTGGGCCGGAACTTCATACGAAATGGATCTGTAGATTTTTTAAAAAGCTGAGATTTTTGGGCAAACGAATCAACGTTTTGGTATGTTTATTTCTATAAAATGTCCCCATTGAACGTTAAAGTCCGTGATTGGCAAAAAGTTAATATAATTAGTTTCACATCTAAGAATCGATTGCATAAATGTACCGAATGTTCGTGTTCATCGTTTGACAGAGAGTTGCAAGTTGCTACTTCATGGATTCCATTGTGCAGCTCTTTAGACAGACAACAAAATTTAGTTTTGAGCACTTGATGTGTCTGAATTCGCTGTTAAAAATAACCCTACTGGCAAACCGCAAGTCGGGAGCTATACAAATATTGTCCGAGTTTAGCAATTGATGGCTAAATTTTAGGAACACTAATTGATTGGAAACTTTTCAGACAGTCCTTTGTAATTGAATCCCCTTGGTCGTACCGGGGCCATGCCTTTGACCGTGTTCCCACACTCGTTGAACCAATAGAAACGTTACTCAGTATACATACGGAAGCTAATATTGGGTTTAGCATTTTAAAAGCCCTCTCATCTGCAGACTGATTCAATCGTTGCTGTCCATTCATTTGAGAAGTAAATCAATTTTTCTGTATTTATTGAACGATATAGCTAATTATGAAATGCAGTGGCAAATGCATAATTAAAAAGCCTTTTCTCTATTTACCCGGCCAGAACTAGACAAACGAAAAAACTCTCTCACAATTTAGATACTGTAATTAATTACTCCACGTCCACGTCCACGTCCACGTGTTTGCACATTCGGTATAGTCAAATAATTTCGCCGCTTAATTCATCTAAAATCGCATGTCAAATAAACGGTCCTTCCCTTCCCAAATATCATATAATTATGATCATCGGCATCGTTTTCCATTGAACTTGCTATTTAATGGTGTATCCATGGCCACATCATCATCATCCAGAGTTGCATCTCATGTGTGGCGACTGCGGTGGCAACAACTACAACAGTGGCATTATTGGATCAATGATTTCTACTTATCCAATTGAAAATTGAAAATTATATTTCATTACACACCCAGGACGCGTATACTGCAAGCAGTGCGATATCAATGTGTAATTTGTTGCAATTGATTTGTGCGCAGCCAGTACAACTAGTGGTGGAGTGCGGTCTAACTACAGCCATTTTGATTGTCACTCTTGAGCAGTGTTTGCCAATCGAATTTGTGCAGTGCTGCCAGCGGGTGCATTGCTCCCAACTGCATTACTTTGTCATTATTAATAAAGCAATTCATTTGAAAATTACTAAAAAGCCATAGGCTGCCCATCAGCTACATACACACCCACCCACACGAACTGTTCGTAATGAGCAAACATGCAAACATTATTTGTGCAACAATATTTCCAATGGCACCCACCCCCATAATGCCCAGTGGGTTTGGATGCGGATGCAACTCATGCAAAAATTATGCTAATACGTGGAACATTTCAATAAATGTACTTAGTCAAACTGTTTTGGGATGCGCGCTGGGCTACCTCCCACAGGTTGCACCAACTCCAGCTGCATCCCACTGCCATGGCAAAGTTGATGAGTGCAAGCAACATCGTGACGGTTAATGTATACATATGTACATGAATATGCGGCGCGTGTGTGTACACTTAATGTCGGCAAATAAACAAACATTGCCATAAGCAAATTAATTGAAATAATTTTCCCAGCGATTTGATTTGAAAGAGTCTCAGCTCCGAACTTCTATTAGTAGTTATTTTGAAGTTTGTCCTTGCATGGCGATTCGTATGTGTGGCTCGTACAATAAACAGGACGTTATTAGACCATGTGATTTATTGCCAACCATAATCAGTAAATAATTTGTTAATTGATTGAGATTAATTGAAATGCGCTGTCAGAGTGGCTATGCTACGATGGGCGACGGACGGCCGGCTCTGTGACAGGGTGTTTTGGCATACGAGTGAGGGCTTGTGGTGCAGTGATTAGTCCTTGAAGAGTAGTTCTGAAAACAATTAGATAAGCTTAATGTATGATAAGTGAACTGTATCTGTGTGGGTGTTGTTGGCTTTAAAGGGAACTTTAATCTCACATTTTCATGGTCGAACTTCTTCCATTTTAGTGACCTGGCTTATACAAAACACAGGTATTCGAAAGCAAACTACACACATCATTGCATCCGTGAACAATCTTTCCAACAAAAATCAAAACAAAAAAATCAAAAATCAAAATCAAGCGAATATGCTGTGTTTAAGGCAGTGAAAGTGGTTCTTAGCTATTTGCCTTCGCCTGTTTAAGATCTTTCATGTCTCCTGTACATTGTTCTGCTGGACAGTTGACAATCTGTGTAAGGCAAGGTCTTGATTGAAACACTGGCTTGACGTCGATTTAGAGCTGAGCTATATCAGCCAGCGGAGTGAGGCTATCTCGTCCTAATAGTAACATGGAGTCTTCCACTGTCAGTATGAACATGGGTGAGATTTTAATGCAGACATGAATGTGTACGACCATCATTGATGCTCTCGATGGAATAGCTTCTTCGGGAATGGTCACATTTGCTACTATATCTCGAGTCTCCTCGAGACGGGCAGGTAAGCGCAGTATTTTAACAAATTCTCCACCGTTCGGGCCACGTTCGTAAAAAGTAAATCCCCTTCTACTGCCTTACAAATGTCAATGTCGGGATGATAAAAATACCATTTGCACAAATTAATGCTTCCTTAGGTTGAGTGACGAGTTTTGTGCCACAGAACATCACCCGAAAGCGGATTTCCATTCCGATTTCCACCGCGTGTTTGAAAGAGTTCGGAAAAACTGTTCAAAATTGCACATTTCACTGCATACTTTCCAGCGTCACGCAACAGATTAGGATCGTTTGCCCAAAGACAGACTGCCCTCGTATCATCCATCTGACATTAGCAGAAGTGAACTTAAAATTAAATCAAAGGTGCTAATAAATAAAACCGTCGCCAATCCAACATAACCTACTCTCAGATAGATAAGTAAACCCACGGCAATAAACTGTACATCAAAGTTGTCACTTAACAAAAGACCCCTTTGCTCGGTGGCACCACATTTGCGGATGTCATTACAACCGCCAAAGATCCAATGTTCGGACTTATTTCTATATATTGATTCTGCACTACGACTGCATTGCGAAACAATTTAGATACCAATATCCCATGCTGACCATTTTCTCGGTACATGCGGCGATGATTGTTGATGACACTGCCCCCCATAGAGATATAGCTACTCCGCAAAGAAATGGCCATGACACCATTATCCACAATGCTCATAGTGCCCTTCAGTTACAAATTGAAAAACTGGAAAATATCATCCAACTCCTTGAAAACCCCAATAAAGATCCAAACATCTCATTTACAGCTGAATGGGTACCAAATGGCCACCCAAAAACACACAAAATTGGTACTTCTCAAGAGAGGGATGGTACGAAAGAATGAAAACGTGTCTCCGATCCACCACAACAACAGCCAAAGAAGAAATGACATTCGGTCAAATTACAATCCGCACTCAGTTCAAGTGAGGTACCCATCCGATCCGAACAGGGCCGCCTCTTCGTCCCCAAAAATATGGCAACACACATAGTGAACCGTACGTAACAGACTCCCGAACTCACTCATTCAGGACATATTACATACTCGTATCTATGTGTATACTGTCTGTGGGTATGGAGTCCCATTCCATAGTGCAGAGCGCACAAGTTCCTGTATCTTCCCAGCCTTCCCGATGCCCATTCCATTTATGGTTCGGTTTCATGTTGTGTGTACTGATATCGGTGTGCAGTGTGGTCTGCTGGTCATGTTCATTGAGCATGTATCGATGGATTTTCAAAAACCACTTAAAAATGAAATATCCCTTCGCAGAACAAGGGAATGGCAGGAGCACATCCTTTCGCTTCATGTACAGCAGCGCACTTTTCAACGAACTTTAAACCACCCAAGTGCAGTCCATCCAAACAATTCTACACTCGATCCCCAGATGTAAGGGACGACGTGAGGGAGTCAGATCTCATTTTTCTAGCATAGTGAGGACAGAGTTCAGAATACAGAAGAAGGGTTAAAAGGACAGCCACGCAGACTTGTTCGCAAAAATAAGTCACAACTAAGGTATCGTTCTATATTCAAAAACGTTTTCCAAACTTTTTATTGTACATGTCGCCCGGGTTGGGAGATAGCACTACAACTTGGATTCCTGGGTTGATTCTTGCTTACAAGGACACAGGCACTCTGTCTTGGTTTCTCAAAACTCGCGTTCATTTCATTTCTCCTATATGCGGCTTCGTGTACAGTTGTATTCTAGTTGTATTCCAAGATGCTGCTGCTGGTGTTGCATTTTGAGAAGTCATGTTTCTGGGATATCTTACAACTTGTGCACACATATAGCCTCAGCGCCGTATCCTTGATAATGGTAATGGCAGATATACATACAAGTATCTAGTGAGTCCATTGGGTGGCCATTTGTTCGGGAATTGATTATTTTGCCGACCTGGTGTCTGGGGGTAGACATTTAATAGAATTGAATATTTTAACACTTTGTTAAACTTTACTTTTCGACTGTGGGTACACGACAAAATTCATTTTCGAGAGTGTCTGATTTGCAAACAGTTTGTTTAGTAAATACTGAGTGGTCAGCATGTGCCGACATAAAAAGAAATATGTAAGGATTCTGAACCCAAAAGTACGAACTTTAATAGAAACGTACGTATACAACTTAGTAAATTAAAGCACCACTGTAGCTATTTAGGGGTCTATCTGTCCGTTTTCCATGAACAGATACCTAGCGACTCTCATCGAAAGATTTACCAAAATCGACTGCGTACACTTCCGTTGCCGTTCACAAAAAAGATCGTCTCATCGATGGATATGAATTTTGTCCTCCTCCGCAGATATGGTAACAATTTCCAATTCAGTCTGGAAAAATAATTCGAGGTACAGAAACCGGCCAGTTATGATTGACTTACCCGTGAGTACTAAAAAACGATTTCTAGGTTGTTTTGGCACAGGTTTCTGTACCTTGATTTATTTTTCAACTCTTTTCTAATACAATTTTTCTTCGCCACGCCCACTTGCTAACCAAATTCTAGTTTTTGCATTGAATTCCTTAGAAAGCGAAAAGAAACTTGCCATAAAAAATTATTTACAAAGCATAGTTTCGTTCTTTACAAATTGGTTTTCATACACGCCCACTTTTTGTGGGCGTTTTTCACAAATATTTTGTATTAATTGGTAAGTTTTTGAGGAAATCTTTATTCGAGTTTTGTATTATTTTAACATTTCCCTTATTAAACTTATTTACATTCTGATCACCCCAATTTATTGTTTTTTGACAAAAATCTTGCTGTTTGGACTTAAGGCCGTTGCTCACTAAATGAGCGAGCATAAATTTCCGACTCCAAAAGTCTGTCCAAA
Organism: Cheilosia grossa; assembly: GCA_963082955.1. Classification (NCBI taxonomy): domain Eukaryota; kingdom Metazoa; phylum Arthropoda; class Insecta; order Diptera; family Syrphidae; genus Cheilosia; species Cheilosia grossa. Next base: position 2,583,638 of record OY720148.1, read on the forward strand.
TAAACACGCTGGGGATGGTTGGAGATCATTATACACTGCATTGTCAGTTAAACAACAGCAAAATGAACTATTACTCTTCATAGAACATAGCTGCGACTATTAACCTGTTCGACGAGTTTTTAAATTGTTTTTATTTTTCAATTTGATTTCAATATTAACTCATTTAGTCGTTGCTACTATAACTATTATACCTGCTGTTCTGTTCGCTCTTGCAAATACAGGTCGCATTCAATACTCCTGCTGCCGAATGTGTTCAACGCGTTATACGGCTTCCGATGATTGGTCTAGTGTAGGGGGCATAAAGTCGTAGTGTATAAAAATTAATTCGGTCAACTCAAGCCAAAGATTCGTTAACCCAAATCACAATTCACAACTGTGGATCTGCTGAAGCTACAATGATATTTCAAAGATGCAATACTTTGATAAAAGGGGCAGTAGGTACGTGGTTATTTACTGGGATGATCAACTTGTCACTAGTGGTTCAGGGCTCCTTACCTCGTTTAACACGAAGACATTGGAATTGTGCTTTAGATGTATTTCCGGCAGTCAATTTATTTATTAAATTTAATTGTTGAACCAGCAGTTGAATGAATTAGTTGCGCATTAGTGTACGACCAGAAAAGTTTAAAAGGGCTCAATTACGGCATCCGTGATCGAGCAACACGTGACTGGATTTGTTATTGTTTTGCTGGAAAAATCCACAAAATTCAGTGACGTATGGCTCGCTCACGGATGCGGTAATTCGGCCCTAATTTTCTCAGTCTTTCGAGCATTAAACTGCACCCCATTCACTGCTCGAAACAACGCTCTCTTGTGTATTATTATTACTGTTGCTGGTTGTCGTCGTTGTTCTCTCTTCTGTTTGCTTTCTCACAGACGTCCCGGCACCAAATACCCCACAGAATAACAACAAAAACAGAATAATAAATGAAATAAAATAAAAAGCAAACAAAAAGTAACGCTGCTTTTCAATAGCTTAAATTTAAATGCAAAAAATATTTCATAAAATAAAGCGTTAAGAAACGTTGCATACTTCTAGTACTTCACCCAATATTGGTGCATACTTTCAGCATTCAGTGCAGGTATGAATTCCATTTCCATTGTGTTGCTGTGCCCTTTTTGAATTCGTTATATAGTTCATATTCACTTAGTTCACTTTATTCAAAAGTCTTTCAATTATGTCAACCATACCTAACTCTTTACTCGTTTAAGGACATTTTGCGATCTATGATTTTTTTGTGCAGCTCCGACTACCTTCAAACTACCCTAAGCAGGATACTAACATATTTCGCCACGTTTTTGGCATCCACCAAATGGGCCACTGATGACCGTTCTATTTCGGTCGCCTAAAAAACGTTCCTCTACTCCTCGCTGCAGTATAAATCAACTCAGTAGCACGAAAATAATGTGCAATGCAAATGGTCATGGAATTACTTTACGTGCTTGTTAAAAATAACAATGAGCTTACACAGTCGTAAATATCATCCATATACAGCAAAATAAAACTCACATCCGAACACAGATCAGCAAACAACAAATAATAATAATAAAAACTTTGCTGTGTGTCGGTAAACGCGCCCATTCGATGGGCACAACAGAATTGCTTCACTCCATGCAGTTGCATCCCTGTTGCAGTGTGGCAGGAGTCCACGTTACTTTTTGTTTGCTTTTTATTCTATTTCATTTATTATTCTGTTTTTGTTGTTATTCTGTGGGGTATTTGGTCCCGGAGACGTCTGTGAGAAAGCAAACAGAACAGAGAACAACAACGAAAACCAGCAACAGTAACAATAATACACAAGGGGGCGTTGTTTCGAGCAGTGAATGGGGTGAGCATTTGAAGAGGTTAATTGTGGGATAGGTCCAGAAAAATAACGGAGTTCGGAGTCGTCGTACACTTGAATTGCAATTTTGCGGCGCTCACCCCGTTGCCGTTCCCCTGTCTGCCCGCAAATGGCAATGGTTTGTGATTAAATTTGAATTAAAATTGCATTTGTAACTGTTTGCTGTTATAATAGTTTTTTTTTCGTTTTTTTTTTTTTTTTTGTTCAACTTTGTTCAACTCGATGGAGTGGCTCCATCTAGTGGATACAGTATCGTTTTATTTATATACTTTTGCTATTTTACTATTTTAACTGTAGGTATCACTGGCTGGGTATGGCTGTTTGTGCGGTCTCATTTCGTAGTAAGTGTGTGGCATGCCATGAATGACTCTTTGGTTTGTCGGTTGGTTAGTTGAACCAAAAAAGTGGGGCGGGCAAGTTTCATTTTTATTGTCATTTGACATCGTAAACGAGTCTTCTTGGAAGTGCACCAAACCCTCGTTTAATTTGTGGAGTTGACTTGTCCTCCATTAGATGGGCGCATATTTTTATTGTCGCCCTCCCCCGAGCGGAGCGGTCTATATAGCACCGCTTAGCATATGGAAACATTTGTTTATGTGGCTTTTTATTGTCTTGCAACAGCGAATTATTTGCATTTTTTTCCGGAAGACTAAATTGGATGCACCATCAGCACAACATATGGGTTAATATTATTTCGTGAACATGTATGTAGTCGGAAGTGGGATGCATGCATGCATGGCATAAATGGAAATAGCTGCACTTGTGTTTTATGCTGACATTTCGTTTATAATCATGTTTCGTTCTTGCGAACTGTTTGGTTGTTGTGATCGGCTGTGACGCAGTGAGACCGAACATTTTGGGATACTTGTTTGACTGTGGATGGCGTTGGCTTTGCTAGGATGTTTTACCTATACTTAGGTTGGCTAGGAAAACAATTGCCTCGCGGGACAGCAGCAAGCGGTGGTTAATAGATTGAACTTCAAAAGCGCGCTTGACGGAAGTTCGCAGGAAGCAATAGACATTTTTAATCAATGACAAAACGGTTAGGACACATTGGATTTCAAAAATTATGTCATTCAGACATTTTTTAAGGCTCTCCAATTTTTTTCTTGGCACTCGTTGCACGTACTTTTTGAGTTCACCCAACTCAAAAAGTAGGGTTTAGAGGTAGAGGTTTGCAGGCAGAAAATAGTTCAATTGCATCGGGCGGAAGTGACCGAATATCTGTTTAGTTACTCTCGTCTTTCCCTTGGTTAATTGGTTAAAAAAGAAGAGGCAAATCCACCATTTGCTACTTGCAAACCGTCCAACCCTATTAGCACGCACTCGTTTCCAGCTTAAAATCCAATCAAAAGTTACTTCATATTTATATCCATAACTACTGCGGCGTTGGCAGACACAAATCTTGCACACTCATATTCATGCACACTGTCTGTGTGTATCGCCAGTGCTGCGCTTCAGCGTTCATCATGTTTCATTTGCCAACACAAACTCGAACGCAATTTAGCCGTGCCATGAATTATCCTCAATGATGAAAATGCATCAACCTCAAAGTGAAGGGCCCTGCTGCAGTCAAGCCACCACTGCCGCCACCCGCACGCCCATCTGCTGCCACACCCTTTCGTCTATTGAGAATGTGCGCTAATGCGACATGCAGATGACATACGCAAATTTATGTTCGAACTAATGCAGTTTTTCGTCGTCCCATCCGCTTCGAGGACTTGAGCTATTGTCTGTTTACTGTGCGACGGCGACAAAGCAAGTTGTATTTGTACGATGTTCCATTGGGTGTGTGCATGTGTTGCGCGAGTATATGTACACTCGTATATATTCATCTTCAGCTGCAGCTCACCCGCATCCTGTCGAATGATATTTTCTGTCTTTTCGTGATGTTTCTGTACTCGTGTTGTTGTTTTATCTGCAGGTAAAACCGGAAGTCTAGAACCGGTAGACTGCGGAAGGACTCGCTGGTACTTTGTCAGGCATATCCACTCTCATAGTTGTATAGACCTGTTTGCTGAGTGTATTTTGCAGATATTAACAATTTATGTGTGCAGCAGCAAGTTGCTCATAAAATCGGAACTTTTTTCTGTTTTTTTTTTTTTTTCAGTAGGTATTTTCATGTTTGCGTGTTGTTGTTGGTGGAGGTTAATGTATTTTGACAAAAGTATCCTACGAAATTATGAATTATTTTGCACAGCATTATGATGAAGACTGTTTCTTTCGTTGGGCAACTTTGTTTGCAGAGATACGAATCCTCGATGATGGTAACTGCATCATGGGAGAACAGTTTTTTTTTTTTTTTTTACAAGGACGAATGCATTTGGCTGGTGCCTTTTGTGGAGATTAAGTGCTCGGATCTTGTTGGTAGTAAAAAATTGAATTCAGAACTGGGAAACGAGCTTTTATTGATCCAACAAATAAACCAGAATACAAGTCCTTGTTGCGTTATTCAATAGGGGGGGTATATTCAGAGTAGCCATGTACCTAGAATGTATATTTTTCTAGAGATATGCGCCTTCGAAAAATGGGTTGAAGTATATTACAAATCAATTTGATGAACTCTAGAACATCTCCCAAGGGTACAACATAAAGCGCCTCTAACCTATCTTAAGAGAAGATAGATAATTTCCTGGAGAGCCCAGGTATTGGCTTTCACATTTGACACATTGACGATTTGCTGAAAAGACGCAAAACTACTTGGACCGGAGAGTTTGTAATCCTCAGAAAGCAGTCGATTCTTTTATGCAAAAAGCCTGTTACCTATATCTTGCTAAATTTATTCAGCTTTGCACTCCTCTGCTTGCGAAGGTATTTTTCCTTAAAGACAACTCTGTGTGTCTCACCTAAGTGGCCCAAGTTTGAGGACTCCCCTCAATAGGTGTTCCAGTTACCTCAAGTAGGATGGAAAGAGCGTATCTAAAAAGAAACCATCTGTCCATATCAACAGATGTTTTCCGATTCAGCAATTTGTCTACATCCCCATCACAGCTGGATGCCAACAACTTGTCGCATCCTCTAAGCCATAATAGGGTCAAGAAATCACTTCATACTCATATTATTCACTATCTTCATCTTTATCATCAGGTAATTTTCACTCCATCGTCTCCTTCACTGGAGAATGAAGAGAACAAGAAGAAAAAAATATATATATAATAAGAAACACCGGAGCAAAAAAAAATCTCCAAGGATAACGTGACTTTCTCGTATCATTATCTGTCACCCAACACGCCAAATAGAAAATCAGATAGCTCCAGCATATTCTCTTCGTTGCTACTTCTGTGCTGAATGAGAACAAAACACATTTGAAAACATGTTACACCTACTTAAGATGGGGCGGAGAAAAAAAGGACTTTTCCTCCAACAACAACGGAAAACAGTCCTGCAAATCACCCCCTCAAATTGATAGTCATATCGTCCTCGTCTCATGCTATGGCTCCTGTATGTAGCGCATAGCCTCTGCCCGTGGCTATCTTAGGCGATGTATCTCTCCACGAAACGGTGTCCCTTTTTTTACTGCACACTTTTCTTTCTTTTCGAAAAGGGACGGCAACGACAAGTATATTGTACTCACGGTGAGAGACGAGAAAATTGGATAACAATGACATACCAAATGAGAGTTATATCCTTTTCGCAAATTCTACTCTGCGATTAAGTGTATGGCAACGGGAGTCAGAGGACGAATGTACCTTATCCGAATCAGGATTGGGAGAAAGGACACTGCCTAAGGTGTACATTATAACGCTATAAACACTTTCGTATCGTTGTGCACCCATCTGTGCGTAATTTGCTGCTTCCGTTCACTTGTTTTGCGGTGATACGTCTCACACGAAGCAGATTTCATGCTGGAGATTGTGAAAAAAAATAAACTGGTTTCCTTTGTCTTTTCCCCGGGCGACGGGAAACGGACCTCTGTTAATTATTTTCAATTTGCTGTGGGATTTATTTTTGCCTTCTGCGATTGGAATCATTTGTCCGTTGGTTTATTAAGTCAATCTCATCACCTCGCCCTTCAAACAGAATGCGCAAAACATCTAAAGTGTCACGAAATCCACTGTCAAATGCTTCATTCGAAAATTGCAATTTTAAAAATTCCCTCTTAAAAGGCGCTCACCTATACCATCCAAGGAGCTCCGTTCCCCACTCCGAATACAGACAGAAAATCAGACAGCGAAAGAATAAATGACATGACATAATGAGACAAACTAGAACAAATGTCAAATTACTGAAGAAAAATTCCATCCTTGGCGGTGGCTATACTTATACCCTCCTGACGCCATCGAATTGGCGTCTAGTTCTGGAGCATCAATTTTCTATTATTTTTCGCATTTGTTGGTTTAGCGTGCCTCGTTTTGCCGTTGCTCTTTTTGGGGTTTTGAAAAGAAAATTTAATTAGAGAGCACCATGTGATATAGTGATGTTGGATGGACGGGTACGTTCGCAAAGTTCATTAAAATTCCACAACCATTAAACCCAGTCTGGGACACATTCATTCATTTGCCTTGTGACACTTATTTGCGGAGGATATTATTTGGGCCGGAAGGGCTGCGACGAAGGTGATATTAGGGACAGATTATAGAAATACTATTATGTCAGAAAAGTTGGAATATGTTCGTCTTTTCTTTTGACGTCTGCAGCGTAGTCGGCTAAATGTGACAGCTTTGAGAGAGGGTGATATTTTATTTGTTTGACAGCGGATTTTGTGGAATTTTCGTAATTAAAGGATGGGAATTCGAAAATGCAATCCCATTACGATGCTTTGTAACTTTTGACACTCAAATGTGTGCTGTGACGTAAGGCATTTCGTGTGAAATCGTAAGTGGCGGGAAGTTTGATATAAAATCACGCCACTTGCTATCGGGTTTCTTGGAAAGTACACGCACAGCTAGCGTCGTACAAAGGATGTTCGAGGGAGAAATTGGTGAAAGAACGTAATTCTGTTACACCTCTTACTCGTTGCCGAAACACTCTAGTGTGCTGTGACGTACATCACTTTGTAGTAAGTGGCGGCAGTTTAATATATGACACCGACATGTGCATACTTTATTATAATTAAGAAGCTAGTTTTTTTTTATACTCGAAGACGCATGAACAGAAGGGGATCAAATTAAAGGATAATATAGAAAATGCGGCGAATTGTCGAGATAATATTTTCATAGCAGTTTTTTTGGGCGTTTTGTTTTTAGAATTGTAACTATTTTACAATTTCTTATAATTGCTGTAGGTTCTAACAAACAAGTACTCTTATACCAGTATGTTGTGACGTAAACAAATCTATTTCAAAGCGTAAGTGGCGTCATTTCAATATTAAATCACGTCACGTACATATTTTATTTTATTTTCAAACCCAATCATCTTTCTTGGCAATGAAAACTTGGAAGATTCGAGAATACCATAAAGATTTAAGTGCCTCGAGATGTAGTTCCTACACAAACAACAACATATGTCGAACCATGTATGCGGTGAGGAAAATATATTCTTGTTGAATTCATGAACCACAGCGTTTGCAAATACATATCACTCAAGTTTGATCCCAAATTCCACGAATTTACACAGGCGTGACGTACAAATATTAATCCAACCGCATAAAAACCACAAAATCATCCAGCACAAATCAGATCCGGATACTAGTTACTTCCTCCAGGAATGCCAATCCGTCGTCCTCGCCGTCGGTTGGTTTTTCCTGGGGTCACTCCGTGAAATAATCCCGATACGAATCTAAGCACGATTCTTCGCCCCCGTTGCCAATCGAGACATAAATTTTGACAAATTTCTATTCCTGCAACGATAACCGCAAAATTTATTTATTCCTCTCGAATACCGACACTATGCCATTTGTTGCTTTCCCCGGGCTCAGCTTAGCTCCGCCGGCACGGAAAGGCAAATAAATAAATAAAAAAAAAGACCCGTCACGGGGAAGGGAGAGTTTTAATAATTTTGGACATTGCCCAAGAAAATAAACACAAGAGTTGGAGAGTCCCATACACCAGTCCGGCATGGACGGCAGAATTTATTAATGCCAACTCAAGCCGGGAAATCAGTAGCACTTGCCAAAAGAAAAGGTGGATGGATGGACTATTTATGGTCAACTCATTGGCTCCCAGATAATTCTTGCTAAGAGAATCTCCAACCACTCGACTATGAGGGAAGTTATAGCAAAAGCCAATGACCCATTTTACCGTGAGCTCTGAACTAGCACTGTGCATACCAAGAGAGAGAGAGAGAGAGAGAGAACAGACTAATCTTCAATCATCCCCCCCCCCCCCCCCCCCCCTCTTCCTTTGAATGCTGCAGCTTGGCTCCTGCTATCTTATCTAATGTAGTGGAAAATTACACAAGTTAATACCTTGGCAATTGTTTAACACGTTATTGTGTATGCAGATCAGATTTCTCTCAGATTTGGGTCTCTTCCCAAACAACCAGTGGGGCAGCAGGCTTTTGACTACCCTCCGCCGAAGCGGCGTTTGGTAGAAGAATCAAAACGTAATATCCTTGTAATATCCTTTGGTACATTAATATTTGGCTTTAGCACAAGCATCTCGAATGCGGGTATTGGTACGTGAATGTGGCTTTTATTGAGTTGGTGTTAGTGGCGGAGGGCGACGCACGACGACGTGTCTTTGCGTCAGGTGAGTAAGGATGATGGCAGGTTGCACATCATTTGTTTTCAATTAGAGAGTCGTTGAGTGCGTGGTTGCTACGAGGCGGAGAGAGTGATGATAATGCTTGATCATGATGACGGAGATTGTCGTACGGAAAGGAGGAATGGAAGGTAAACAGGATTTGTTAGAGGCGATTAGATGTGCTTCGATTAGATTTTAAGAACAATTACAGTTGAGACGGACGAGGTCTGTGAACTGAAGTGGTTTTGCATGGGTTGAATTAGTATTAAGGTTGCAAGAGGGGGTCGGAATTGAGTCGGAAATGCTTCCAGCACGGCCTATTGACTTTATGGGACTCATTAATGAAGTGATTTTCTTAGATGAGGAGATTTCGGAATGCGGTGACTGGTAGAATCTGAACTCGGCTAATTGATTTTACTAAAGCTGTGTTCGCTACCTCGAAGGTGCAGAGTTTTCACCAACATTTACCCACTTTAAGCGTGTCGACGAACAGGTAGTAGAAAACAACTCGACACACGCTTCACACCAGTCCATGAGTAACTATTTCTCAATTAGAACCACCTGCAAGATGGTATCCTAATCTGTTACTTCTGTGTAAAAACGAGATAGGTTTTAGATAGTACAGGGAAGATAGGATGTTTGTCCCTCAGTCTGTTTGCAATGCCTCAAATAAATCGGTCCCTGTTTAAAGCTCTCACAGGGTTGCCGTAGTTCGTATGATAATTCGCCATAACTCAGAGAGCAATACTAAAGGGTCCGCCATCTAACTTTTTTTTTTCAACTAGTGCTTATTTCGCGAATGGTAACACTTAGCTCATGTCTGATTTTACAGATAATTAGTTTTATCCTTCCGCTGAACGAATATGGTTGTGTATACGCTTGAACAACGCTGGGAAATATTGCGACATTACTTTGATAATCGACTTAGAGAAGATGCCGATTTTGCCAAAAAAAATCATCTTTTCAGATGAAGCTCATTTTCATCTTGGCGAGCAAAATTGTAGCACTTCGGGCACAGAAAACCCGCACGCATATATTGAAAAGCCGATATACCCAAAACGAGTCACTGTTTGGTGCGGAATTTGGTCCAGAGGCATAATTGGGCCATTTTTCTTCGAAAATGAGCAAGGAGTGGCCGTTACAGTAAATGGCGATCGTTATCGGGCCATGTTGAACGATATTGGCAACATTTGGTTTCAACAGGACGGCGCTACGTGCCACTCGATGCCGAGGCTGCACTCGATGTTTTGCGCCCTGTTTTTGAAGATTGCATTATCAGCCGCAGAGCATATGTCGTTTGGCCACCTCGGAGCTGCGATTTGACACCGTTGGACTATTATTTGTGGGGTGTCGTAAAAGATAAGTGTTACGCCGACAAGCCAGAGACAATTGCCGCTTTAAAGGACAATATTCGTGAAGCCATTGCTGAAATACAGCTGCACACAATCGATAATGTGCTTAAAAATTGGACCGATCGTGTAGGCTACTGCATGGCCACACGAGGCAGCCATTTGAATGAAATTATTTTCCATTATTAACCGGAAGGATTGCACTTTCAAATAAAAAAAGTTATTTGGCGGACCCTGTATGAGGGCCACAATCTTCCGATTTAAAATAAAAATATTGCTGAACGAAATAAACTCCGTTTATCTTTTTCCTTGCCCGGTAAGATAGTAGGCGCGTTTTTTTTTAAGGGTATCCCCAGTAGGCCTGATCGCTTTAATTTGTTTTCCAAAATTCTTTCAAGGCATCATCTTTGCTGGGGACGTGTGACCGGATGTGGTAAAACCCAACGACCGACCGACGGCTTACCTACTTCATCATTTTAATACCTCAGTGTGAAAAACTATTTGATGAAAAAAGGGACAAATAATTATTTTTATTTCGTTGCAATATCCTTTTTGGTGACCCTAAAAAATAAATAAATAAAATACAATGCAGTTAAATAATAAATCGATTAAGAATGCAACATGCGTTGACATTTTGTGTTGCATTTATTTGGCGCACACTTTGGCATTCGGATAACCAAACTTACATGTCAGCGTCTCAGATTCGAAATTCCTAATGACATAAAGTTGGGGGTTTTTTGGAAAAAAAATAACCAAATCAGGGCTGATAGATTTTGACCGTGCTTATATTGGTTGATGATAATAGCAAGCGAACACAAGACGATCATGCTCAGTCTGCCCGCGGTTGTGTGGCAAACTGGTTTCGGTGGGCCGCATGCGAATTTTAGGAAAATGACAACAACTATTCCTTGGTACGTCACTGGTTAAGTTTTTATTTCTGGTTTAGTTTTTATTAACATGACGCGAGATTAAATCCACAAACAAGGCAATTTTGTTAGATTTGTGGCTAAAGATGGGACCATTCTGTTTTATCCATTTTATTTATTTTTTATTAAAAAAGTCCCTTTAAATAAGACATATTTCATAAATTTAAACAAAAAGTAGCTTAACCACATATTAATCGATTTCTTTTAAACAACCGACTCTCCGTTGACAGTTTTTTTGAGGAATCACTAAAGCTCCACCGACGTGTCATCAGCCACATATACCCGCATCTCCGTCCTTTCAAAACGACTACAATACACCAACTAGCTCAATAAACGTCAACATTTTGGAAAACAAAACATTAATAAAAAAAAAAAAAAAACTGCATTTGACACTGAACGCATCGAAACGCCCCCCAACTGCCACTATAAATTTTAATTACACAATCAGCTTCCAATTTGCGCGAATCAAACAATCGAAAACTCATTATTACATGACTTCACATCGCTGAACCCACTGTGCAGCAGTTTCCACCTTACGCACACACCAACTGAGCCGCCATCAACGAAATTGCTCACTAATTAGCCTTGTCGAAAGTACTCAGGATGCAAACAAAAAAATTCGCGAACAATTTTAAATTTTCAAGGATAAAGCATAATCATTTGCATTTTGCGTTCGAAATAGGCACACACCTTATTGTATATTTTCTACATAATTAAGTGTCAAAATTAACACTAGCGCTGAAACATATTTATAATAACTGCAACACCACCCGTACATGTGTTCTCCCACACGCGGACACCTATAGAGCAGTCTTCCCTTTGTCTCTGGCACACATGTTCCGCTGATTGACAGTTTTATTGAATTTAACTGAACATTGCCGTTAAATTCGCACCAGATACAGACACCCCATTGAAGCCGCCAAATAAGGGATAGATTGCCATTTTAATTTATTTTATTTTTTTGTTACGGAATTCGTTAAGAACTTTAGCCGTCCTTGCTGTCAAAGTAGAGAATTCGCTTCTGCACTGAATGCATTTGCCAGCAACGAGCGCAACTTATACCCCCATTGAATTCTTTGCCTTTTCGTAAAGTGTATACCGCCTGCCACAGAAATCTCAGTAGTTGGCTGTGGTAGGTGCGCGCTTACTCCCACTGTTGCGCTACTAATATCATCTCCAAACAGGAAAATGTTTAAAAATTATTTAACTAGAAAAGTTTTTCCTTTCGGTTTCTCTTTGGGTTTCCTTTATTTTGTAGAGTCTTTTCAACTGATGCTGCATACCGAAAAAAAAATCCTTTTGCTGTTTTCTTTCGAAGAAAATAGTTGACTGTCTTTCGTGCGGGGAAGCAACCACAAAGCGTAAAAACGCTAGAATGCTTTCTTGAGCTGTTTAGCGGGTGCGCGCGCGGTACGGCATGCTTTTTGTGAGGTTTCATTTGGGGGGAGGGGAAGCGACTTCTTTGTTGTTGCTTCTTTTGGGGGGCTCAAACTTGTCTCGTCAGAAGTCAACTGCAATTCGTTGAATGAAAGGATATGGTTATCCGGTTTGTGCCTAGGAAACAATGTCGCCACAAAGCACGTCGTTAATTTTATTTCTGTGCGGTGACAGATAGAGAAAAGGGGGTAAACGAGGGCATGTTGCAGGAGATAAAAGTTACGAAAATGGGTGCGTATAGAAAAAGTTTCTTAACGCGACTTGGTTATTAGTATGTATCAACATGGGGAACTTGTCTGCGCCAGTGAGGCAGTATGGGAAGTCCTGTTTCAGTTTTAATTGCCACTTCACTTAGGGGATGGACGATGTTTTTCGTTTGAAGAAAGTTCGACATATATGCTGAGTCTGCTGATAGAGTGCAATTATGAGCAAAACGCCAGACATATCACTCAAAAGTTGGGCAGTTGTCCACGGTTAGTTGAGACACCAACCAAAAAGTGGAATTGAAAGCCGCAACAATGAAAATCCGGAAAAGGTCTGACCCTCTTCTCCATTTTTGGCAGAGTTTTCTTAGAAGGGATTCGGATTCAGGCATCATGATCGGACTAAGGACTTAGAAGGCTAACCCTAACCTACTTTCGAAGACCCTTAATGCGATTCTCATAAACGGATTGGTAGATTTTCTCCAAACTGAGCGTACAGAGTACGAAACGGCCGTTTTTGACTTGGCAAATTGCGATGTCTTCGCAATTTACAATAATAACCTGGTTTCCTTTTTAAAGCTGATAAGAAGTTTGTGCATACCTTTTGTGCCCTGTTGACTCAAACCGAAGGCCTTCTGCAGAATTCCAATCACATTTGATCTGGCTTACTCCGTAGGGAATCTCATTGGTCTGGCATTCGATTTGTTCGTCCTCTCGAAACGCAATTGCCTATGGGCAAATGGCATCGATAATAATTACAACTCGCCCGCACTCAGAAAATCGTTAAATCCATTTCCAAATTGCCCTGGTAAATATGAAAATTGCCTCTAATTTCGCAATTCCCTCGAAGGCATTCACTTGTTAATGAAGTGCCGCCTCAATGCCTCGCCCAATTCCTTGACCAATTAACAGCAACGACGGCAGCACTGCGCAACCATCAGTAGCACGGTGGAAGTTTAACTTCATCGCTAAGTATTGGAATTCGGAATTCCCAAAGCGAAAATGTTGTTCATAAATCATAATCAAACCTTGAGATGGGTCTCCACGTCCCGAAAGTTAGCTCTCATCACAGTCAACCATACATAGCTACGTATGAAGTGCAAGGCATTCCCCTGGAGAGTATTCAATTGCTGACTACCTCCTCATTCTATCATGGTGGTTGTGCCTTGTGCGAGGCTCGTGCTATCTAGCTGAAACAGTGAAGTGATGCGTGGAGGTGGCCCACCATCGAAATGACTCCCCGCCCGCCTATATTTGTTGCAAACTTCACAAAGTGTGATTCTCAAAGCCATAACCAGTTAATTAGTTGGATGAAGTTAGTATCTCTAGTACCTGGGTGCCCTGGGGACAAAACCAAAACCATTGACACCATCCGCATGAGCGAACAATAACATTGAGCTCGTATACACGTTTGTTCTGGAGAGTCACCATGTATAGCCGACAGCAGTCGTCGTGTAGGCTTTTCCCGAGCCTTCTTCTTCACTTCACCTCATCGTTCAGTGTATTGGCCCATCAGACCATCTAACTAACCGATGCGACTAGACGGCCCATACATCCCCTACACGCTGGCATCTGTATGCACAGAGCCCTGCTGCAGAGAGAAACAGAACCAGCTTTAATTGGACCGATGGGGGTCTAACTGGTCTTAGCACGTGTGTGTTGGTACAAGTGCGAATGTGTATGTGTGCGCATGCAGGGGTATCGCCATGTCACATGCTTGAATTAAAACCCAATCGATTGAAAAATTTATGTTTCTTTGATGGCATGTCAACATGTGATTCCGATTCAGTGAACACGTTCGCCCCAAACCACCCCCCTACCCAGAGCCGGTACACCTATATACGTGGCTCTCTATCTTGGACGACCATGCGTTTGGTGGAGGTAAACGCTTGATTTCGTTTGCGCTTATATGCAGGTATGAGGTCGAGATGGGTGGTCAATCAGTTTTGTGTTTAGTGGTATTGTTCGTTTAATGGGTGATTTTTTACCGCAAAAGTATAACGACATGACGGGTTAATGGCGAACTTTATTGAAGTTTTAATGGTGTCTGATAAAGCTTAAGTTTATGTAGAAGGTAGTCGGATGGACCATAAAGTTGGCAAATTGAATATCTACGAGTACCGGGGTTGGTGATTTACCTCGCAGTGTGACGGGGTTAAGTTATGCCCTTTCACATAAAAAATGCTGTTGTAGGACAGTTTTGAACTTGCTTAAATTAATAACCTTGAAGAGAGATGCATAACTTAAGCTGGAGGTGAGCCAAAATAAGAACTGAATCGATAATTTGTAAACGAACTCTTGAACATTCATATGTTTTTGGGCAAAGACGATTATGTAAAAGGTAAAAGGACCATCAGACAACTGAACTGTCACTCCCTGTGTATACATCCCATTCACGGTTTGGGAAATAACAAACATACCATTGACAGAAATCTCTCAGTCTTTATCAACGGACGGCACCATAATATCAACGAAGAGAACTGAAATCAGGTGAATATTGTTCAATATCTATACACACGTAATGGATCAACTATGTTAACTCTTTTGTCATTCGGTGCATAACTAGCTCAAGTTGGCATATCACTCAATTCTGGAATAATTTGTTTACACCTTGTTGATCAAATTATTCAATTGTGAAAATAATTTCCTACGCAACTAGTTGATCGAACCACTCAGTTCTTAAATAACCTTTTTGATCAACTCATTCAGTTTTTGTTTATACTCGAACAGTCGTTTTGCAGTTGTTGATCAAATAATTTTGTTCTTATATAGTCTCTGACAACTATTTGATCAACTCATTCAACCTATCACACCGTGTTGATCAATAGGAACATTCAGTCATTGAATAACCACAAACACTTTGTGCGATTTTTATAACTTATTGACAGAAGATTCTAACCAAATTGAACAAGAAGAACCACACAATCGGTGAAAACAAACCCAAAAGCCCACTTGGAATAAATTTATCAATCAACTCACGCTCTTACGAAACTATGAAGAAAAGAGTATATCACCAAAAGAGCGGTTGGATTTCCTTCAAACTTGTAACTTCTTCGTCTCGAAAATCTTCTCAACCTTTGAATAGCAAGTAATCATTTATTTATTCGTAAACGAATTAATTAATTTTAACAATAAAAGACGTTGGCCATTGTCGTCAGCCGCACAGACTTTGAATATTATTTTCGAAATGCCAACAGATGGCAGGGCATGTCCAGCAACGCTGGCTGAATACGAATTCAAATAACCGTATACGCAGACAGTTTTAGAGGTCTGCAAGTTACAAATCCCGTAAATGATAATATGAAGTTAATACGAGTTGCGGCAACAGGCTTAGTGACCATAGCTCTAGCTTCTATTTTCTGTTTTTTTTTTTTTGCTAATAATGAGCTTAAGTCTCGACTGTTAGTTTAGGAATCTTTAAATTTAAATTCCAAACTTAAAATGTTTATTGCTAAATGCCAATGTATTTAAAAAATAATAAAAACTATAAGCGCCAGTTTTATAAAACACTCTTACTACGTCGTTCTTTCTCTTCCCTTTTTCAGGACCAACTGGTTACATGTTTCGAATGAATGGTAAGTGAATAAATCATATTTCTTGTATGCAACAAATTTTGTTAGCTTTTCTTATTGCGCACAGTTATAAAATAGCGACCCCATTTTAAAAAGCATGCTTGATTTTTGAACTCTTTTCAAACACATCCTCCCCTAAGTGGCCGCAGACCCAAAATCCGAAACTTTACTTCCAAGTGTTAACACTGGATCAACATAAACTTCGCTTTCCCCCATTGCAGACTCAGCCTAATGCTTTACAACTTTTCATATTCATGCATTCTAATTGTGAAATATCTGGAAAATGTGTCCCACACTTGAATGCAAAACCCGGCGACCAGTTTAATTGCGTCCATAAATCCCTTCGCCCAGTAAAATATTGTACTGTACAGCGGATTTCCTTTGAATGCCATTCTGTGAACTAAAGACAAATGCCGCCACTCGCCCGCAATCCCAACCAAAATACAGCGAACCAGAAAAAAAAAACAGGAGAACAAATCGAGACTGAAGTTCAACGGGGAAAAAATCGAAATATTTATCGCCTGGTAATTTGAAAAGTTTTCTACTTAAAATCAAGGAAGGGCCGCGCACTTGCCCGATTTAGTATTTATTTATTTTTTTCTACTGTACGTAGAGAATTTCTGACGATTGGAAAAATCCAAATCCAAAGCTAATGATTCGGAAAATTTACAAAAAAAAAAAAAACATTCCTACCCAAATCGACCGTCATCATCGAGTCGAAAAGTCTTCTTAGTGTCTATTCGATGTCGTCGCGTTTTTCGCATCTCAATTTATAAATCGGTGACAGAAAGAAAAAAATGTAGCGAAAACAGAATGGAAACCCATAACACGCCAATATAACATTTCCGATTGAATACGCATTTTAAAGCGAGCGCCCTTAACGCTCATTTTTTATTAGAGAGTGCATAGGCCTCTTTGGAGGCAGCAGTTTGATTTTTTTCTTGTCGTTTGTTGGAAAAAGTTCCGAAAAATTGGAAAGCATAAATCGGAAATAGCAAAACGTGTTGATGACCAAGTAATAATCGTTACATTTAGCTGTTTCATGAATCAGAAACAATATCGGGACAAATGAGTGGGAAACGTTTAAGTGGGCGCCCGCTTTTTTTTTTTCAATTTTTTGTTGTTGAAAATTCAGTAAATGTATAGAAAATGGAAAAAGTTTTCATTTGGCTGGGAGAAGTCGGGAATATTCCAATTTTGACCCAGTTGTGTTTAGCGAACATCAAGGAACGAGAAACGAGGAGAGCTAAAACAGGAAGCGAATTTTCGCAATTGACTAGTTTTTGGTAGCCAGTTGACCTACATCAGGTAGCCTTTTTAATTGCAATGGAAGTGCCTATCCTCGTTGGCGGACGTACTAAAAAAAAATCGTCTCGTTCAGAATTTTAAAATTTTGTTTAACTTCCATTTGGAGGGTAGGGTATTTTTAGTTTGCCATAACCGGGAGTTTCACACCCCTAGCATTTTACTGTATCATTGTCTGACAACCTTCTCTTTTTGTTTATAACTTATTTATATTTATTATATTGAAGGCTTTAAAGCCTCTGCCATTTCGCAGAGAAAGGGGTCTAAGTTGAGTGTTTTTCAGTTCAGTTCGAAAAGTGTGTTCCTAACAGGGTTCAGGAATCTTATATTTGATATTCAACGCCTTCACTTTTTCCTTATTTTGTCACTGCTTAATAAAGTAGCTTTTTTGCGCCGGTAAGCTGGAATATTCTCAGATATTTGCAAGAAGCAAGCGGAAAATGTATTTTAGGTGCTGTTTGTATTTTTCGGGGGCTCAACTTGGAATCTTATTTTTGATATTCAATGTCTTCACTTTTTCCTTACTTTCTGTAGAAGCTGAGGACTGTGCACTTCTTCTAATCCAAGCGTCATTAAACTCTGTCAAACTGTCAGGCTTCAAAGATTTTCGGCAAAACCCAACTCGACGCCTCACTGCGACTCGTACAAACAGGGTTAGATCTACCTAAAGAAACTACAAGTTTGATTGCATTTGGGTGAGAAAAATGTGTTCCTGTTCACCTTTTAATACCACTCAAACAGGACACCCTCTAACCAGACTCGCCTATAAGCAATTTCTATTAATCAAAGCGTTCTCCACCGGGCTGTCGTTTTAGTTTTCTTTTTATTTGCATCAACTATTTCAAAAATACAATCATGGTAAGAGCACCACACAATGACCCAAGCCAAGGCTCTTCTCTTCCTGCTCCTTGTTGATGGGCCTTTTTTGCATTTTAATAGAATTTGATTGTTCATCGAGGAAAAACACATTCACTCCCCGCTGTGAGTGCTGGCAGCACTGTGCGCATACAAGCCGTGATGTGGTGTGTCCTGCATCTTTCACTATACACATGACAATGTTGCATGTAGAGCCTTTTAATTTATTTACATGCACCAGCGCCTGGACTGCCATCATCAGGAGCCCTGCTAGCATTCACCTCAGCGTCGACGTCGTCCACTTCACAGGCCATTTACCAATTTGCATAATAAAACTGCACTTGCTGGCAAAAATGTTGTTTGTGTGTCCGAAAGGACGATCGGCATGTTCATTCCCATTTCCCATCTCCAAGATTGTGAAATCACCTTGAAATGTGTCCTCAAGGCATTCAACGCCTGCACTGCACTAGCGGGATTGTGTGTTAGTGAGTGTGTGTCTGTGTATCGAGCTGGGGCGCTCTCCTGCTGCAACAGAATGTTTTGTATTTTCACATTTTACCTTGGAATTTATTCTTTTTCTTAAAATGCTGCAGCAGTTGCAACAACTGCAACACAACTCGTCCTTGTGGGCGCCTCTGGAATACCTATATGTTGTGCACTGTGTGTGCACTCATTCATTCATAGCGCAGTGCACACGAAAAGCCTTTTAAGACGATGTAGTGTGTGGGAAGAGATATATACGAGAACGTTCATGGGGTGTATTAAAGGAATTGCACCAAGGACGAGCGTTCGCCGAGAGATCGTTTTTCTTCTTGTACTACTTCTTTTTGCATCCAACCCGATAGGTTGTGCAGTGCATAGGTGTTTTCAATTGCAAGGCTTACTAGAGCCCTGGAGGCTTCTTAGGCGGACCCAGGTGTGGGTGTGTGTGTTTCAGCGCGCACACGGCTGCCAACTCTAAAGATGTTCATAAATTCCCCAGACGATGAGAAAGGACTATACGTTCTGTACAGAAAAAAATGCGGCAAAACAAAGTGTAACGCTGTGGCTTTAGTCCCACGAACAACTCCCGCACAACTCTGCCACACTATTTCCACTCCGATGGCTGCATCATGTGTTTGATGTGGTGCATAGGTACTGCGGGGGGTTGGGTAATTTCCCGAAGAATTGTTTAAGTGCTCGAACTTGCCACGAACAGTATATCTTCTCCATTGTGTATGTGGTTTTGAATGTGTGCGTGGCTAGGCATGAGATATGGTTATGAGAACCGCCATCACAGACAAATATGGCTAATAAATACTTTTAAGATTCTTTGCGAACGTTTTAGAATTTTCCTATTATTACTCGTGCTTGTTCCTGTCGAAGGGGTTGTTGTAGACTGTAGAGGGCCGTGCTGGTATGCCTGAAGAAATCGTTGGAACGTGTCCGGATTGTCAGCCGTATCAAATGCCATTGCATACTCTGAGACTCATTCTGTGGTTGTGCGAAAGTGATTTTTGCAACGGAACGTGCCTTTAGTTTTATAGGTTGGCTGCACTTAAACTTGGCGTGGGGTATAATTGACGGCTCCGACACGCTTGGATAGAACCGCGACTATAAATGGAATATTTTCATCAAATTGGCTCAGTAGGAGCGACCTGTTGTTCATTCTGTTATGGAGGCCATGCAGTCATGTATCCGACTCACGGGATGTTTGGTTAAGGACTAGGGACACGGACTCGTATTTGGCTGTAGAATAGAGTCGTGGTTGTATTTTATCGAACAGTGACAGTCGAACCATGTGTTTGCATTTTACACTTGCAGAAATTGTTGACATATAAGCGACTGTATCATGACTATAGGAAGGTGGATAGTTTTAAAAATAATCAAAGAGTTAGAGTTGTCTTCTGGTAATTCCCATGAAAATCTTTCATTTTATAAGTACATTAATGTGTCCTAGGGATTAGAGCTAATTTTTTATTTGAATGGAACCATTTTGGAAGTAAATTGAAACTCAAAATGCGGCTCGAAGGACCATAGACCATCGAATATATTACGAACTTACGACCGTAACAACTGAACTTCCAAAAGATAGGCAATTTCCCCAAATACCGAAAAGTTTCAATTTTATATTAAAAATACCATATAAAACGATACTTGAGATTAGTCGCATGAGAGTTCTTTCTCGAGAATGCTGAGTATGAGAGTTCTTTCTCGAGAATGCTGAGTATTATCTCTTTACTAAAAATCGCTATTGCTTCTCTCAAACCCAACTAAACTTAGCAAAGAGAAAATTCCAAAGCGCACCGATAAATTTTATATCATAGCTTTGTGAATGTTTTCGTTAAGAAAAAAAAAAAAAAAAACATTGATAGTTCTCTCAAGGGAAGGCTGCTTACAGTTCCCTAAGCAAAGACCGACTCTCACGCACAAAAAATCATCAATCTAACAAATGCGGTCTTCAAAGTAAAAACCTTTTTCTGAATCAAAAAAGAATTGCAATTTCCACTTCACAAATTGTTCTTCGCTACTTGTTCGATAAAAAAATCGCATGATATTTATCACAAAGGTGGGGTTCAACATTTTTGCACCCAACATATGACCCATCTCAATAAGTGAGGGAGGGCTAGAAAGAAGAAATATTTTCTAAAGCTCCGAAGAATTTGAATTTGTCCCTTTTTACAATAAAAATCTCATGGGAGTTCTCTCAAGTGTACGCTGCTAAATATCAATTCTATTACTTTTTGCTTATGAACACGATTTGTTTAAAAAAAAAACGAGAGTTCACGAACGGGTTTCATTACACAAAACATGTAACGTCATAGCGACCAATCTACATTGATTGGTTGGGAGATTCTCACAGCTTCATTGAGCTGTCATGCAAAAGAAATTTCCCATTTCCCTCAGAGACTCAAATCTCGAAAGCTCTCACACGAGTCCGCAAGTTAACGATCAAACCCCTTCAAAAGAAACAGAAACCAAAACACTTCTCCCAGAAAACTCTTTAAAAATCTCACGACATAGAACTAAAATCACCAAGACACCTACTTACACCTCTCCCTACAACAGCCAGCTATAATTCAAGCCGGCACAGCGTTAAAACGCTTAAAACTTTATAACCCAGCTAAGGAAACGTGCTTGGTCTCGCCGTGGACTAAGCACCTGCAACTAAATAAATCGTCTCCCCAATGTCCTGTGGAGTTGCTCGACAAAAGCAAGCAAAAAGAAAGCAACAGACAATCGGAAACACCAACAGGAAGGATGGACACGGACAGAGAAGCGAAAGAAAAGAAAAAAAAAAAGGAAACTTCTTAAGCCATTTTAATGAAATAATTACCTTAAGTAGATGTACGTGATCTAAATTCACATGGACACACACTCACAAAGCAAACGCGCTAAGAAGAACTGAGCGTCCTTTCTAGTAGGTATGCCTGGCAGTTTTGTTTATCTTCCCAATTTATTTACCGTTTTAATGGATTTTTGTTCTCACATTTTCGATATCCCATTCCAGGTTTATTTTTTTTATTTTATTTTGTAAGCCTCTTGTGTCTGTTTTTGGGGTGGAATGCATCCTTCTTCTTTGTTGTTGTTGTTTTAAGAATATGACCATTTTTACATTATTCCTTGTTGTTTACTATTTAGAGATTTAATTCCGTTTGTGTTTCGTTTGATACTAAATGCAAGCTACGCGGATGTCAACTCGAATAGAAAAAAAGAACAGAAGCAGGCGAAAATCCGTCAGCATCTCTTCAACAAAGGACACACTTTGTGCTATTCGTGACAACGTTGAGTTTGCAAGGATTAGATGAGATTTTAAGCACGCTGTTTGCACGCATACATGCACCCACCTAATGGATATTCCATGGCAGAGAAGTGTTCTTTTATTGTTTTTATTTTCTTCTTCCAGTGATTGGATTTACATTGACTGGTTGGGAGATTCTCATTCTCACAGCTTTAATTGGCGGATGGACGAGCAAATTAATATCCGATGCAGTGATCTTTATCTTAATGTTCAAAGAATGGTCGAAGAAGGATTCGAGATAATTCCCAGTATTAAGTGGCACACAATGTGATGGTGGGTTAACTGATGTGATGTGACGAACAATTTTCACGTGGGAGACTGCTCTCTTTTAGTGCATGGCATGTGTTAGGTCGGTGGCAAACTGCGACGCTGAATTTATTTATGAATAATTCATGGAGAATGCCATGTCCTGTAGAAAAATAGCTGCCGTTAATGCAGAACGAAGCCCCAGTTGTTTAGTATTATGGACAAAAGGCCTGTTTGACAATCCGCGATACTAATAATCACTTTTAGTGTCCAGGCTAAATTTTTCGAACTCACAGTAGCGAAATTTTCAATACAAAAGTGGAAATATTGAGACCCATAGAATAATTAGTGTGAAGTTTAAAAATTACTATTAGTAAGGCCCAATGAGTTCAGTTGATTGATAAATGTTCTGGTTTTCAGCGTCCGAAACTCAGAACGAATATTTATGCGGAGAATTGCTGAACTCAAACACACGACCTTGCGTTCTGAACGTTCTTCGCAACTGAAAACCAGTGAACAAACATATTCTGGACGTTATTATTGGCACAAATACTTTTCTTATTAATCTCAGGCACTGAAAAAAAGAAGGCACTCTTTTCTGACAACTGATAAGCTTCTATTCTATGCTTACAAATTATTTCTTCTGAATCTTACCTTTTTACTTAGGCGGCGGTACAGTCCACATGGACCTCAACCAATAGGCCTCTCCAGTTAGCGCGATCATTGGCTGATTGCCTCCAGTTTCGCACTCCAAGTGGGTTCTGAATCTCAGACACTGAAAATGAGAAAATATTTTTTTTCCATCATCCGACAACCATTGGGATGAATTTTTACAAATGTTTAGCCCAGTCAGCAAAAATATTTCTTCTTAATTTCAGACACTGGTTATTTTTTTCACAAGATCAAATTTTTCTTTTTTGTGAATGTCAACTAAAATGTGGGCTATTTCGGGGCGAATTTTGCTAGTAAGTGGTTTCAGTGTAGAACTGCAACTTTTTCTTAAAAAAGGCTGATTTAACTCTGTATACTGCAGGGTTTGAAATGCTCTGTAAATTCAGCTTTTCTCAGCTCAAAAATGTCTATTCACTTCGAAAATCGGTCCTCCTTAAATGCCAACGAGCTGCGCAAATTATGCGACGAAGCACACTTCAGTTGACTCATTCACACATTCATTATCCACCCCATTTGCAAGTGCTGATGGACACAGAAAAATGTCAACGCATTTTCTTGCCAGTTCATCACATCCAAATGCGCATTATCCTTTTTCACAATTTGACAAAATGACTTTAAATCTATCTACCGCATATGGTGAACACAATGAAAATGCGTTCTTGCCACGTTCCTAGCCAGCTGATAATAAGAAGAAATTTAAGACGATTTCTCTCCATCAGCTTCAACACCATCGTCATCATCATCTTCATCAGGATGCTCTGCGTCCATCTCAGATGTGGGAAAATAAATCATAATTTCCCACGTTTTTACACGTTTTCTGTTTTCTGTTCTTTTTTTTTTTTTTGCGCTCCTTCTTGATTCAGTTACAGTGAAGACTTGTCATGCCCGTTCATAGCAGACAGAACCGCCCCCTCGTGCTGTGTCGACTTTCGATCTCGATGGCAAAAGAAGGCCCTCGGCTGTACCTACCTGCCTCTTGAATATAATTTAATAAATCATCCTGTAATGTGGTTTGAATATTTTTTTTTTTTTTTTTTCGAAAATTAAGAGAAAAGATTTTCTCGTGCTCCTAGCCCTCAAATCAACCCCCAAATTGAGTCAAAGACAATGTAAATGAAAGCGAACGAACCAGATTGGCCCTCCGCCGTTCCAAAAAAATAAAATAAAATAAAAGGTACAGCCCTACTCCGGATAGACACACAGGTAAGCATGCACTTCATCTGAATAATAATCAGGTAATATCCCCGAAAAATTGAATAAATGACATTCCATCTAATAAAAAACGTGATTGGAATTTTCGGTCCCGTTTCTGAAGTATTTTCAGTTTCACTCGCCTCTGTGAGGGTTGGCCCTTAAAAGTTCAAATCAAAGACGGAACCAGAGGGTTGGCAACTGTCTCGCTTGCCTTGTGATGGGGTTGACCGGTGAATTATTGATTCCCGCACATAGAAGTGGGAGTGGGGTTTCTCCTTTTGATATTGTCCTGACGACAACAAATTTGTTGTTTGGCACATTTTTGAATGTTTGGTCCGTGTTGACCAGGAATTTGCATAAATTTGAATATTGTTTGGCTGTTTCAGTTTGGTCTCTCTGGGGACTGGTACCTATAAATAGTATCAAATTCATCCCTATTCCTGCCAGAAAGTTGCCAGTGGGAGTGCAAAAAATTAAATCAAAGGAGAGTTGGGTTTTTTTTTTTTCTTGTGTGAAGATTCCGAATGCGAAATGGACCCTTTAAACGAGGATCTAGGGACCGGAAGGGATTTTCGCACCTTTATACTAGGGGCAATATACAGCAACTAAGAGGCAAGGTTTGTGTAATTGCCACAGTGAGGAGCATATTTTCCTGGGTTGGACTAATCTCGGGATGAACAGAGAAACGAATTATTCGGTTCGGTGTGGGTTTCCAATTTGCATTTGATTAATTGTCTGGGGAAGAAAACTAATTGATATAAATTTTTACTGGCCATGGCTGGTTAAAAATAAGGACCAAAGAGAAGGCAAAAAATTCGGAATTCCGAAGTCGGTTTTGTAAGGAATTGTGACTCTGGAATAGTTGCGCGGAGGTCCTTCATTCTGACCATTTAACAAACTACATTTAATTCCAATTAATGCTGTTTGGAAATAAGCGTGCGAAACTTTGTTGCCTTCTAAAAGGTCTCCAAAAATGGCTGGACACTTTCAACTAATCATCTGGTAATGTCATTAATACTCTGCTCTATCAATTAAGACCTTCGAACGGGTAGTTCCCCAAGTCAAGTCGGGAAGTATTTTCTCTGCAAAAAGGGATTTCTTTCACCACCCGAGAAGGGCACTGGACTGTTTGCAGCCACGAGGACCACAACCAAATGTCTCTGAAAGCACAACCCTAGTTCGTCACGAACTTTCAAACTCCATTCAATCTGGTCTACCCTTGTTATCACTATAGCCAAGCCAAGAGGTATAATGAACATACTTTTCCATTGTAAATGTGAGTGGACTGTCCAGAGGATTAGCCAAACACTCATATCAGAAATAGATTGATTGTTTCATACAACCAAGCAGAGCTTTTCTGCTGCCTTAGACATACCTACCTTCCCATTAGTCCCGGCCGGCGCTCGAGAGGTGTGCATTTCCTTCTGCCACTTATCTGAATGAACAGTGCGACATACGCCAGAATACTAAAGCATCAACCATACAAAGGTAAAGGGATTAACGCATGCACAGGGCTGGTATGAAGGACACTAAGAAAACATTATGAACCCAGCATCAAGGATATCAAGAACGCCATTCAACTTTAAGCTGAATTCGGTCATATGTTGGCATCATGTGCGAGTTCATTTCTGACTTTATTTCGGCAGCACCATGTGCGTGTGCATGTGCATTTGCATGTGCATGTGCATGTCGCCCCCAGGACGATGAAAAATTTTGCAAATCTGAATTTCTAAATGGAATGCTTACACACAAATATATATATGTGCGGACCAGTTTTTGGGGAGGGGGCAGGCTGACCCTACCTTTGCCACAATCCCCGACAACATCTCTACCTTCATGTGGTATCGTTTGTCAAAACGTTGGCAGAAACACTAGGGTAAACCATGTATATGTGTGAATCAGGTTGACGTGTAGAGATGGTACAATGCACCCTCGTTGCGGACATGGTTTTGCATTGCGTAATAATAGGCAATGATTGCATTTCATTGTTTGGCGTTTGCAAGTGGTTGAAATTTTATGAATCGATTGGGATCAGCCTTGACAATTATCGTAATGGAATAGAGGCTTTAAAACCGCCCGAATATTAAGCACACATTTATTTGTATTGGTTTTGCCGACCAACACTCTTGTTGCACAAGCTTTGGCAACTACGTTTGAGCTGAGACGGTTTAATTTTGTGTACTTTTTTGAAGTAAGAACTGTCTCGGGTGGTGGGCTTTTTGAATTTGTCCAAAAATATGTTTCTTGGGAAATAAAAAAAAATTATAAGGCATTAATTGGACCCCGCGAGGCTAACATAACGATGTTTAGAGTACACCAAGGAATGATTATTCCTTCATCAGGCACATCCGACACTCCTCGCTGATGTAAAATTTGCCAGCCAGAAAAGGGTTCGTTAAACTTGCCACACTTGGGATCTGCCTATGTTCCTCTTCTCTCCCTGTAACTTCAGTCGGTGATTAATAAGTTCCATAAAATCTGTAGCCAAATTTGCTACACCACGTTGCACCTTATTTCCAACCATACCCCGAGGTCACAGCTCGAATGATTTTATGTGTCTCGCCCTATCTGGCTTTAGTGTGTTGACAAAGTAAGTAGTAAACAGTAATATCTTTCTAAGCATTATCGAAGGGACGGTTGATGGGTGTTGTAATCCACATCCCATTCAACGACTGCATTTAAGCCCACAAAATCTGAGAGCTTGCAAATGGATCTCGAAAGCACATTACCACCAGACGCACAGTAATAGTGCCCTACAGACGGGACGTCACCATTGACACCAGAAACAGCCGTCCTTTGTTAAATTTGTACCTCCACAAACTGTCTCGTGCGGGAAAGAGAAAGTAGATTGAAAAAATATTAAACCACGTATGACAACACGTTGATATGACTTCAGCTTTTGCCAGGCAACATGGTGTTCTTCCCCACTTCCATTGTTTACCGTGATGCTCTTTGATGGAACACATCAAATAAACGAGTCCGCTCCCATTCAGAATGCTGTGCTTCGTTCTTTTTATCTCGTTTGACATGTGAAATTCTTCTCGAATTAAGTGATATCAGAGGACCAGTCATAAACCAACATTCGGCGTTGAATATGTGCTTAGTATGTGGCAACTTGTTTTGTCGGAGGCGTATGAGTAATATTTGTTATTCGTCACGCTGAAAACTTTCCGCTTGCAGCTCGCAAGAAGGAACTGAATATGAGAAATGTTGAAGAGGCTGTACAAGAATAATACTGTAGGAAAATTTAATTCATTGTAAAAGATCCCAAAAATCGTGTTCGGGATTTTCTTACACAAGCACTTCAAGACTTTGTTTTGTGTTAAAACTTTCTTGTTAAGTCACTGGGAAACTTTCTCTTTAAACAATTGAAATAAAATAAATAACATAAAGACTGCAGCGAGCGAGAAAGTTTCGATCGTGTACTTTTTTTAAACGAACTGACCCAGCGAACTTCGTTCCGCCAACATTCGTCAATGTAATGAAAATAATAATTCCGAGCGTGCACAATGCACATGCTGCTTTATGTAATTCGGTGAATTCAAATTCATTATTCAAAACTTATACGCATGCAATAGAAATAACTGAAGTACATATAGCAATGTCGATGTGTTTCAATCAAACCGCAATGATTGACGTGTCGGCCAACCTTCCGCCTTTTCACTAAAGTGCTTTATGGTGCACGACGTACAGAGCGGAAGGTTTGCACACACTTGAGCACGTCACATACAATTGACCATGCGACTAACATGGGAATTCAAGATTGATGCAACAAATTTCCTTTCAAAATCGTTTGCTTGCATGACATTCCGTTGCAAACTTTCGGAGCATTGAGGTTGCACAGCAAAATTATGGCTGAGCCGACTTTCAATTTCACCCGGAACATTCAAAGACTTAAAAAATTAAACCTTTTTTAGTGATTTTTGTTGTATTGGTGACACTACCCGTTTTACTATCCAGTCTATTCGCTTCTAAGTGCATTTCCCCATACAAAATTGCATAACCTCTTTCAGCCCCTCAGAGTTTTGTTTCCGCGGCAAAAAGTAGCCTATGTTCCTCCTTGGTCCAAAACGAAACCGTCAAGCTCAAAATCGTTAAAATCGAACAATCCGTTCTCGAGTTATGCGCGCACACACGGACTGTTTATGCATAACTCGAATAAATGAAACGGAAAGGTTTTCCAGGACAGATAGACTCGATTTTAATCAAGCAAAGGCGGGATAATGTTGTATCTTTCTGGGGTTTGAACCCACTAGCTACTGCGACCAAGTTTCATTCTTTTTTTTCAACCGTATCCCTTACCGATCTATATTAAGCTGGACCATGAATCGAAAATGATCGCATCGGCATTCATCCTTGAAAGCTTGTTCACACTGAAATATATGGGGTCCGAACGTCGCCCTTTTAAAGACTTGTATATGGGGAGGGTTGTTAGTCCTATCCTATGATTTGGACTTTGGTCCACTTTTCCCTAACGCGAATATTTATAATAAATCTCTTCAGCTCACAATTTTTGTGTCAATGATAAAGCTTGCAACGTCTCCAATTGACACTTGAAAGTTCTACAGGGCAACTCGATTCACCGCACATTTATGATAATTTCCACATGCGTCCCTGCAGCCACATACCATCCCTGCTTTTAATTAGTACCTAAAGTTTAACTTAATCAAAGGCCACAATCCACACATTCGACCCTAGTTAATTTCACCACTTCACTGACTAAATTCGCTCTTGCAATCAAGACAAACTTCTGAAAATCCATATGTGGCAAGGCTAGTCACCCTAGCACATCCCGATCCCTGTTACATTAGACGAGTTGTGGGTAAACCGACCAAGCAAAGGGGTAAATTCTTGTGACCTTGAATCGACTAAGGACATCTCGTAAAAATCTAAATTGACTCCCATTATCCAGCCTTTCGCTATGGGGGGGCTTAAATAGATTTGCCTTTTGGTGGCAATAATCTCGCTCATCAATCATATACGCAAACTTTCAACTGCCTCCACGAGCGCTCGCCCATGTTCTACACGAGGAGATACCATGCCGCACCAGGAATAGCTGTGAGAACTGTTCAGTTTTAGTTGGAAATGTCTGTAATGGGTTGAAGAAAAACCGCTCAGATCAAGTTTCAACAACAAACCCCATTTGTGCCGTTCGCTAGGGGGCTGTGAGGCGAGCATTACTCTGAAAGGGGTGAACGCAAATGACACATTTCATGTCATCGTCGTCGTCGTCGTCATCGTTGTAGTCCTTCTTCTGTTCCTCGTCTGTAAACGCCGCCAAAGAATCCACCAAACAGCCATCAAATTCGTATCTCTCTTCATTTCGAATATCCACAGGCATCCCTTGGAATAAGGAATCATCTTTTTTCTTCCCTACCGGGACCTAGCAATTTACTTTTAACCCCCGTGTAATTCATTTAATTACACATAATTTAAAATTTAACGTCGTTTTGTGTTAGTAACACAAACACACACTCGCACGCATGCTGTGGGTGCTCGGAAGTTGCACCGACACCCCTCTGATTCGGCAGAAGTGTGCTCCACACACTTTACAGAAAAGTGAATAGAACAAGTTCCTTTTTTTACACACAGCATTCCGTATAGTGCGCGCACATCCTTGGTGCATCGTGTAATGGAGTGTGCCATGGGAAAGAGCGTGTGGTTGGTTTGGTAAAGGGCGCGCGGGAATCCAGCAGAAGACGGCAATTCGAGGGCGGTTTTAATTACAGAAATTCCGCATAAAATTAGCACACAGCACATCCCCTTCGGCGGGAGTTCAGAGTCTGTTGCCTCGGATGGGTTACATCTTGTAGGTTTCGCTGGTGGAATTTTTGGCATCGTTGTCATCGTCTTTGCCTTCACTGTGAATTGAGGTGTGCGAGAAAGCATTCATTCAGCATGGCAGCGTGGGGTTTGTTAGTTTTTCCTGGTTCCTATATAATACATTTCAGGTTTTGAGGAAGCAACCAGCAGTGCCTTTGTGTAACAACTCCAAGGGTGTGTTGATGACGCTTGCCTCGGAAATTCCATCGGTGTACGATAACGATGCGGAAGATCAGCTTTAATATGGAGATTTTTCGGGTGTTTCGTTGAAAAGTTCGGGAAGTAAACTTGATAATGACAAACACACACTCGCAGTGGGATCGCGCGTTGGATGGCGCATTGGAATAATCCACAGAGGATAATTGAGAACTTGTAAAACGATTTTTGGTCGAGTTGTTTGCAGTTTTATTTTGTCGTGTTCGTCTGTCGGGTGTGGTTTCTGGGCAGTGTTTGTCTGTTTAATTACCACTTGGAGGTCGTAGAATACATAATTCTACCACGATTGCGGAATCAGTTGGGAATGGGGGGGGGGTCTAATTGAATTTTTAGGTCGTTTTTGTTCGTTTATAAAATGGTGGTGCTCTACGACGATAATTGGCAAAGCAGTTTGAGCTAATTAGAAATTGTGTTTAGGGCACATCATGAATTATCGCTAACCCTGACAAATTCAACACACATTAAACTGCAGTAGGTAAGGGATTTGAAACTTCTGACTTAGTTAGGAGTTAGAGGGCGCATCGACCTCTAAGAGCTTTAGAACAATATTTGAATTGGGAAGATTATCCACCGGCTTATAAAGCATAACAGAGGATTTTCCAATTCCCGTTTCTTGGAGAAGATCGTCATTCTTTTTCAGAAAAAGGTTGCACATGCATGTAGTATGAGTCTTTCCTCTTGAAGAAGACGCAGTTGGTACTCAAGAGAGTCGCTAAATTTATTTTATGAAGCTCCCACACCCGACTCCGAGTTAAGCCACATTTGAGGTCTCCATTGAGGAACGTTTTGCTGGGGCAAGTGGCTTTCAAAAGCAGTATGTTACCGCGCAGACTAGGCTTAGTTTGGGAAGGTCAAATAGCGCAGCCTCCATATTTTAAAGAAATGGAAGATGCTTCCTTTTTTATTGTATAATTTGACAGCTTGTCGACTCCGATATGTAGTGAAACTTTTATCAATTTTGTATATTGTGACGTACCTGCGCGTAGGGTCTGAGTTAGAGCAAAACACTTGTGGCGGATGTGGCAATACGAAACAACGACATCCGCATTTTTCTTTTCTCGGCGGTGTCTCGTGGTACGTACATGGTAAGGGAATGTTGGAACAAATATGCACTTGCGTTTTGGTTGAGTATTTTCAGTGAATACCAAAAATAGTCCTTTGAATTGGCGCTTAAAGTATCGGGCGAATGCCATTCTAGCATCAAGCATTGGCTTTGTTTGGTCGAGCAGACCTGATCGCATCATAAAGTCGGTATGGTCGTGATTTTTTCCTTAATTCACCGCACTCTCCCAGACTTGGACTGCATTAAGTAGAACCGAACTCACTAATTTAGCTGTAGAATCCCCCCGACGATAATCAGTCCCCAAAAAATTAACAGAATCCTTTACAGCGGTCCTGGGAATTTAGTCAGCGATAGCTGTCGATACTTGTTAGTTTCCTCTAGATTGTAAGTTCAGTAGGTTCATGTTGCCAAGCCTCTAACAAAATTGCTTCCTAAAGACACATTTTCTTCGTTACTTAAATTTTTTTGTGGACACTTTTAGGCACACACATTTTCATTTAAGGATTACCTTTTCACCGCCACTCCTGTTGGCAAATAATTTACTTCAAGGATCTTTTTTCACATGTCCTACTATAAATTTCTGACATTTACCAAACACAATTTCCATATCTCGTTTCTTCATTTCCATATCGCAAGCAACAAATCATTGCAATCATCTGACATTACATCACACATACGCCTCCCATTCTGCAGGAACTAAATCACATCCTTCAAGGAAGCAAAATCAGATTGTTGCCCGAGAGTGAAAAACGGGAAAAAACCAAAAGAAAAGACACAGACATTACCCGTCACAGTGGGGGGGACGCACGCACGTTTTAAAATGTTAATAAAGAACGAATCAGGCGAGCATCCCTTGCCCCCAAACGATGAATAAGTTGTCAGCTTTGCTGAAAGACTATCACTACCGACATCCACCGCAAAACAAACAAAAACACACGCTAAGTGTATCCTTAAAGACGTAAGAAGCCTTAAGGTGGTGCTTACACCCTCTTCTTGCCTTTTATGCGCTGCTTCTTTTGCTGGGGGCGTTTTTAATGCCAACAATGTTATGATTTTCTTTCGTTCTTCCGATGCCGAGCAGGGAAGCCAACGGCCCAAACTTTCTTCTCTGCCATAAGATAGGGCGCCACTCCACAGAGATGGGTAAACGCTGATGTTGGGTGTCCTTGTCACCTTTACAAACGGCGCTGCTGCGTTAAACCATAGAATGGCGTTGCAGACAACCGCACGAAAGGACGACCGAGTACGCTATGCCATAAGCACTCTCCCGTTTTGGTTATCGTGATGGAAGTTTTCTTGTGTAAAAGGCTGAACTGCCATGGCTCTCTCCCGCACGGCCTCCGAGAATGGAATAATTCTTTAAGTGGATTTTCTAAAATTATTACCATCCACATCGCGCGTCGTCGCCCCCCTCCTTTCAAGCAAGTATATGTGAGCTCCAGGAGAGCTTGGTATAACGCTCGTTTATTTATATTCCATGTGAGTTTACATTTCCACATGCAAAACGCGGAAACGGAAAATGAAACCTGAAAGGCAGCAGGAGAGCTCCTTTCGAGAACATCATGAAAATAGGATAATTCGCAGATTATTACATTATCACCTTGAATGAGCGTTCGTTGAATATGTTAAAGCCTCCGTCGAGATTGGCCGGAGCGTGACGGCGTTGCTTAAGAGCAAAGCCAACAAGGCATCGACTATACAGATGACAAACTCCTCATCCTACTGCTCATTACCTATGCCCGTGGAAAATTGTGCTGCCAAAGGATTTGAGGCGAGCACACACCACGACACGACTCCGACTGAGTATGAGGGAAATATACTCCCTTGCGGTTGGTGTTCAGCGTTCGTGATGCCAAAAATGCTACCACACCGTCGAGCATATGGATGCAGTTTTCATAATATCACTTGATGATGCGATAGTCGGCTGCAAAACAAATGCACTCGTGCATTGTGCCTCTTTGTTAGCTTTATAGGTACATGTGGAATAAATTAAAAAAGACTGTCAGTTTCGTTGGTTATTTTAGACAGTTTTTTGCTGGGTGATGGACGGCTTGTATTTGCCTCTTAATTTTGATGTCAGTTTATAGTTAAAAAAAGGACACAGCCAAGCGTGATACTAGTGCAGGTACGAGTTTGTACAGTGAAATGTTTTTCCCGAATTTAATCGTTATTTGATTTATATGTTTCGCAAGCAACATCGGCAGTGCCGTACACGCAGAGAACTTCATGACTTGGCAACCATTATGGTTAACCTGCTCTTGAAATACCACTCTCTGCTTGAAAGTCGATTTTCAGTCAGTTTTCAAGCCTCTTATGCTAAAATTCCATCCGTGACTTTTATTAAAATTGGGTCACGCAACACGCTTTTTTGTCGTACCGATTGGGGCGTTATTTCCTAGCTTTCCGTAGGTCCCACAAGTATTGTGAAGGTTAGAAGAAAAAAATAGAGGATACATTTCAAAGTTTTTCAGACTTTGGCGAGATCTGGCGCAGTGGAAGCAACCTTAAGGTGTAACTTCCTTCCCTTTTTGGCTATGGAACCAAAGACCTCACTAGCCACTGACTCGATGAATATGTGGTTGCTCAAGAAAGGTTTGACATTGGCAAGCCAGTTCCATCGATGGTTCTTGGAGATTTATTCAGACAGTACCTTCAAGCTGAATTTCAAAGCTTCCCTAGGACAGCTAGCTAGATTTTTGTCAGATTTAAGCGATAGTTGGCGCAGTGGAAGCAACCTTAAGATGTACTTGTACCTAACTTCTTGTGTTTTCTGCGGATCTAACCAAAGACCTCACTAACTGACACTGATTAGATGAATATTTGGTTGACAAAAAGGTTTGACATTGACAAGCCAATTCAAACAATACTCCTCCGTTCTTGAAGATTTATTCAGACGGTATCTGGAAGCTGAATTTCAAAGCTTTTGAAAGACAGCTATGCTGCGGGATGTTTCTCAGACTTTAGCGAGAGTTGGCGCAGTGGAAACACTGAATGTTCTTGAAGATCAATTGATACGTTTTTAATCCACCGCATACACAATCTACAATCTATTGCATGGTAGGTTATTCAGTTGGAAGGCAAGAGAAAGCCTCCGCAAATTTAGAACTTCCTCGGACCGAACTAAGAAAACCCCAAATCGCCTCTCTCAGTGTAAATCATTGCCATGGTCCACCACGCCACCGCTTCTTAAAATTGCATTCACATCGATAGCCTATCAAATAACATACTCGCCCACCGCACATCCCCCAAACACGCTTCCACCTAAATTTGTTTGTCCAGGTTACAGTTCGCTGCTTCTATGAATTGTTACCGATCCGCTACCCTTTTTTTTCTCTCTCTCTCACTATATTTCGAAGAGAAATCGCGGTGTCAAGCCTCCCGCAAATATCTTTACACCCAGACCAAACCGAAATCCGCTTTCAAATGCTATGCAAACTCATTTCGAGCTCGTCGTCGATGTCAACGATGCAAATCGTATTGAAATTCTGGTCAAGCAAATGACATCGAAAATTACCTCCCTGATTAGGATTTAGCAGTTTGTTTTCCGCTCGGCCGCCATTTACAAAACACTGGCGTCGTCACCGATGTTTACCCCAAAGTGCTGGCTGCATTTCAATAAACCCAAACGCGCCAGAGAGAAATATATCCTCCGACCGAGACCTGTGTGTGTGGTGTGCGTTGAACAATATGTCGCTACGCACGGTGTAGTGGATAATGTGTCACGGTACTTGTTGGGTTCACCAGGCAACAAAATCCGACTGTCCAGCTTTACTGCAACCGGCCACGATACTTAGAGGTTAGCAGCCAGATCTCGTCATTTTAAAATGCAACTTTCCCAAATGGATTGCGGTGCGCGGGTGGGAATTTATGCAACTCCAGGTAGAGTTTCGAAAATACGTTGGGGTATATAGTTTTTGGCGATTGAAATATACCGAACTGTATACGGTGTGTGCCTTGCCTTGTCGCCATTGTTCATTTGAAAAGGCAATTGTTTGCAATAGCGTTGGTCTTGGGCTTGCTGTCCCCTCCTGTCGGGCCGTTAAACTAGTTTAGAGATTGCTGGCATATTTTTGAAAATATTGCGGTGGCAGTGCTTTGCTTTGTACTGCAATATCTGAAAGGTTTTCATGGCAAAGTGGGGTAAACGACGTCACTGTGGGAGAATTATTTCAGTTGTGTCATTTAATATGAGTTTAAGTTTTGAGGGGCTCTAAAGTGGACAATATATTTGCAGCTGAGAGTAGGAAGGAATGACGATCGTATTTTTGTGAAAATGAAAGAAGTTCCTAGATCTCAAGCTCGCTCCCGACGCGAGAAGGAACCTTCTTCTGACACCCTGCTTTCAGCTTAACAAGCACTTCTCTGAGTAGCTCGATCCCCCGAAATGGTATCTTAGGTACCACGAATCCAGCGCAAAACAGTTTCTATATTCACCTAAAGTGGATGCAACCCGCCCTAGAAGACCGAGTTTGATGCTTTCTTATGGCAGGGGCAGTAATGTGGCCTGGGAATGCGGGTAATAGCCTGTTAATTTTGAAGGTGCACATTCACAAGTAGGAAATAATACACCTCCATTACTTGTCTAGTGAGTTTGGGAATTTGTTTTGCATTTTTTTGACACGTGACCCAGAACTGGCATAGCCGTTCTACTGGGCAAAGTGCTGGGGTTGAGCCTGTTTTGAAGAAAAAAGATTTCAGCAATAATTCAAAAGGTTTAAAGCTATCGGTGTTGAAGCTTAAAGGTCGTCTGCTGAAGGCCTTATAAGCACACTCTTTCAACCTCATACCGAAAATATAAACTCAAGTAAACCTCAGTTCATTATGTTGCCAATTGCAGCACACACATCTCTCATTTCAAACCCTTTCCCTACTCTAAATCATTTAATAGAAATTCCTTTTAAATTCACCCATATTTACTGCTGGCGTGATAGTGAGGCATTAATTTCGAAGGCACACCACACCTCTTCAGCCGCTCTCTACTCAAGTCGCAACCGGCATGCTATCGAAGTGAAGTCCCCTTGGATGTGGGGAATTTTAATTAATTGTGAACGCGCCTTCGGCATATGTGCTTTATTGTTTCGTCTTCTCAATTTGTGCCACAAAATTTGCATAGCCAGGGTTAGGGTTCATCAGTATTATGCCGAAAGAAAATGGGTTTGGCAGCATTTATACACCTGCGGCTAACCATTTCAGACAGTCAAACCTACCACGGCCGCCTCTCGCCTTCGACGTAAACTTGGCTGCAAATCATCTGCAAAAATTCATCAAAATGTGTGGCAAAAAGAAAAACAAAAAAAAAATCTACCTCGTGCGGCTTGTATTGCTAATTAACTTCAAATAATTAACCCTACCGCTGAAGGGGGGAAAAATAATACAGAAAATTTAATCATCTCAGGCGGGGCGTCCTAAACCCTTACTTAGACGACTGTGGAGGTAAGCCTTGATTTTATGTGTTATTTTTTACCACTTGTGAGCGATGGGATGTGACAGTTGCGAGAGAGGATGATGGCGGCGGCGGTGGTGGTAAATTAATGCGGTTCAGGTATGTTACCGCTAAATGCCAAACGCTCACACCATCTTTAATATTCGCTAATTATTGCGTTAAATTATTACTTTCGCATGTGGGTTGAATTTCAACCGTAACGACAAGTACGTGTAGGGGAGATGGGTATAGAGAACCAAAGGTGGTTGCTGCTGGTGACAGCTTGCGAAAGCCGAGGGAGCGGCAATTATCTCGCTAAGAGAACCATAACAATGCGATAATTTGCGTTTGCGATGAAAACAAGTGATTAGACGCCAAAATATTCCCAAGTCCGTGTGTTTTTCCGGTTCCTCATGCGCAATGGTATGTACATAGAATTGGGTTTTTGGTTTCTCGGGGTTTCGGTCCTAATTAGGCTGTCGTTGGTTTGGAAAATTGATGTCGTTTAAAATTATTATACTTTTTCTTCTCATATTTGTTTTTTGCCGGAGAATCATTTTCGCGCCGACATCCTGGTAACAACTATGTGCTGTATTGCGTGGTTATTTCTTGTGAAATTTAAGGGTGAAATTGTAATTGCTAAGTGTAATTTGTTATGCTAAGTGAACGTGGGGGCGGCATTAAACGTTATCTCTGCCTATGGGAAGAGGCCGATGTATGACGGGCGAGAATTTATAATGCCAATTGATGATAACTACTTTTGATGAGATGTACGTATAAGGCTGGGGAGAGAGTTTCTGAATTTTCTTGGGATTCCTGTGGCCTGATAAGATCGTCGCATAGATGTGAACCTTTGAAGTCTTATGCGAACCATCGTTCGATTTTTGACTAATGAATAAACGGTGTTTTTACTGTCAGGATGAAGAGAACAGCAGCATAAGAAGACCTCAGGTTGGCGTATACGTGATAAAATGGTTGAGTGATTTACTAAGTCCAGAAGAGTTGGTAGCACGTCAGTGGAAAATGATTTTCAGAAGATATACCATTTTCAAGAGACTTGTTTTTTTTTTAAACAGGATTTCTTTTGGTTTCTTGAAATTTCGATTGTGATTCCATCGGGAACGCCATCTGTTGCAAAATGTTTCTTTCACTGAAGTCTTGGGCTCAAAAACCTACCAATTGAATCGATTTGGGAAATATTGAAAACTTATTCTGGTTGCGAGACGACGGCCATCTGTCTTATTTTGCGATCTAAGTTGGTTGTGGTTAGTTAGTACCTAACCAAGGTGTAGTGGTTCGAGTATAAGCTTGTCTATATAGATTCAAGACAGAAACACACTTCCCCTGCATGTAAGAAGAAACGACCACGGACAACCTCATGCTTTCTCGTTCAAAAGTATGGAATTTCGATCGGATTTCTCGATCACCTTCGAAAAGTTGCAAATAATTTACCAAATTTTACAGGCAGTTCCGAGCTATGTTTAGTTTCAAAAATCAGGTAACAATTTCAAGCTGAATAATAGATGAGGGGTCTTCCTTCAATTAGGTGAACTTATTTCGCAGCCTGCAAAGTGTTTCCGATAAACTTTCGGAGCTTTCGGAACATATTTGAGAAACGGATTGGCACTGCAACTTTGACGTATAAATTCGAAATCTTCTTTTTTCGCCTTTACCGTAAATTTTGTTAGGTATTTAGTTGCTTTGCCAGGTTTTATATAATTTCCAAGGTTGTTAGTACGACTTTTGCTGCTGAAATTGTTTCTCTAATCAAAGTTACTGCGTCAATCTGTTTCTCGCTTCTAAAGAATGATGACATATGCCTCTGAATACTCATGTGACTTCCCAAGCAGGTGTGAATTATATCGCGAACAGAATTAATTCCTTGCATTGATGTTTGTGCTGTTGAAGCTGGCTCAATATAAGGTTTGGAGGAGGAGGACTTTTCCTTAAAACGCATTAAAAAGTAAACCCTTCTTCGAGCGTAAAAAACCTCAAGGAGAACCCCAAACTAATTCATAAAATACACTCACACCCTAAGTAGGTAGATACGAGTACAAGTTATGATAAACAACAAGCGAGAACAATATTTTCACATGACCACATTCTATCAAGGCAAATATGTAGCCATGCCGGTCTTTTAAGCAATTTAACGATACCTCTCCCAACTTATAATGGTGTATTTACCAACCAGCTCCGTCAGATGCAGGGCTCTGACTCCGAAACTATATGGGAAACTAAAAGCGCAACTCACAGAGATGGCCCCCTCAAAGGAGACATTTTGAAAATGTTCAAACTTCAGGCATGGAAGGTAATAGTAATAGGTAGGTACAGGTACAGGTAAAGGTAGTTATTCGAAAATTCTGCGGGCGGTTCGAAGCATATTCTCCTTAGATGCAAAAATCAGGCAACGAAAATAATTTCAAGCTATATAATGGCACCCCATCCTTCAACTAGGTGAACTTATTTCGCACACAAATAGTGTGCATCTTTTGAGTAGGAATATAGAGAGCTGCCTTTATCCTTGTTCATTTTGCAAACAATTACTCTACCCCTACGTTCACAACGTGAACAGACGAAATGAAATGAAAAAAATGTGAAAAAAAAGACGAAAAGTCACAAATTAATGCAATGTGCACACATACACTCAATTATGCCACTCAAAAGGATGCAAACATTAAGAGAATGTCCCTACTAGTATCTGCTGCCGTCTCATATCGCAATTCACCGGAGCATTAAAAACACTCTGTACACACACAGTGAGAGTGTGGTGCATAACGAGGGTCATTGCTCATATGGACTCGTACACCGCCACAAGGACTCGACTTGACTCGACTCGACTCGACTCCTCTCCACAGTGTATATGAGGAATAGTCCTCTTTCCGCTTCTTTTACATTTTATGTTATCAAATAGAAGTTTTATAATTATCCAGGCACATGTTGGGTTGTTGAACAAACGCATCGCTCCTGCGTCCAGATAACTATACTCACTACCTTAACCGCAAGGACATTTGAGAGACCTGAATAAAACATCAGACCACCGGCAGCAGCAGGGGGCGGATAAAGAAAACCTGTTAAATCTGACTCACATCCTGGTAAAAGATATGTTTACTGATTCGTTTATGAGGGCGGGCGACAGCAGTGACGGTGACGATGGGGTCGGGTCCATTCAATTGCTACTACGTGTAGTACACCGAGTGTACCGACTATCGAGGTAGCTTGTCTCATCATTGGGCTATTCTCGGAGACACTTTTTTTCTCTTGTTATCTCGAGTCTTTCCATGGAAACTTGTTATGAGTGGGGTTGGCTGTGCCTGGACTCGCCGGTCTGTTTAAAACGTTGAGTGTGACATTATGGCATTGACAAAATGATAAGTAATTCACCGTCGACTTCATACACACAGCCACACGACTATCACGACCCTTATGTTCATTATATGCATTGAACGGCTGTGCCGAGGGGAAGGCGCTCCTTTATCGTACCGAGCATAGTCGGGTGGAGGTTGACAAGTTTATACGAGGTTATGCGATGGTTGGTTCTTTTTTTTGTAAAATGTCCTTTTTACCCCGATGCGGTGGGAGAGATAAAACTTGTGTCCGCCGAGGGTTTAGCATAGATTGGAGGAGTTTATCGACAGATTACGTTGATTGCACGATGAATGGCACATGTTTTATTCGATGGTTAAGAGTCGTTGAGGGAATACGCATGAGACGAGTTGTTAAAATGTTGTTGAAAATGGGAAATGATGATCATTGCATCTGGTGGCCATAGTAGAACCTCTGAATAGCATAAATAATAAATCCAGCGACAGGAAAAAAATCTGTGAACAATAAGCAATCGCCAAAAAGCATTAAAAACTTTTCCATTCCATCCCCCTGCCTTGCCTAAGCAAAGTATGCGCGATTGCATCTTTAGATCTGGAGAAATTCTAACCATAAAATCTCGGAACTGGGACCTTTTAAAATATGATATTCGAAGGCTAAAATCCGCTGTCGAAATATCTATCTTCTGGCTTTTTTGTATGTTAACTTTTTGCTCTCTGTTTGTCCTTAATTTATTCTTTCTTGATCTTTTATCTATCTCGGACTGTTTTTCGTCAGTTGGTGGTATTGTTTGAAGGGCGTGGCACCTCCCAACCAACAAAGGGGAAAATTGTCCTTAAATCGGCACTGAAGCCACTTTTCATGCCGAATTTTGACATGCTGACGTTGTTTTGACACAAAAACTTGTCCTAAATTTGACACTACATGACGTCGCATGTAAAGTGCTCAGTCATGCGGGCTGTCACAGCGCACTCTCACAAAAGACACAAGAGTGACCACCGAACGGCAGAATTTTCGTGACGTTACCATGTAAATATTAACTATAAGATGTAATCTTACTGTGGACCTATTCTTTGAAATAAATAAATAAATATTTGCCACGAAAAACAGCACGTGTAATCGTAGTTTTAGGCTTTCAAATTCCAATGCAACCATACCTCCAATGTTAGAAAGCTAGGCCTTTCTTAAAAAGCGCCGAAATGTTTGATTTAGACGATTGTTTCATTCTTTTAGCTCAAAAAGAAGGTCCGTGCGAGCCCTCTGCTGGGCGTGGTCTTGCTTTTTAGCTGAAAATTCGATTATCAATTCCAAAGACAGGGGACAATTTCCAGCTTACTCGTACGTTGACAAGTTTGAAATATATCAGATACCCATTAGTGTGTAGCGCAAATGACAAATCGTAATCGTCTTATATAATCTCAGGCACAAACCAATAGTGGAGACGCTAACCGAGTTTACCGGTTTATGTCATCTTATCGCAATTCCTTGCAGACTTTCAGGCTGATTTCTTCGAGGCAAGTGACTGCGTATAGTTCTATTGACGTTTTTGCCAATTGTTCAATAAAACAAAACTTGGTAGCAAATTATACCTTTGGGCAACCATGTTTGCTGTGTCTAAAAAGTAGTCTGTCCTCTTTTAATTACTTAACATCTTTCCGCAGATGAAAAGTCTCTGCCTAAGAAACTCTTCCATTTGTTTCCGAAGGCTTCATGTAATGTCGGACGAGAAAGTTCTGTCTGAGAGCCTCATTTCGATACCAGAAACGTCCGACTCACTTTCTTTTCATTTTACGAAACAGACATCCATCCATCGCAAAGCAACCAACCCAGCGACGTTCACTTGCCGTTCTTGCTTGTCAGTGTATGCGTTCACTGCGCACGTGTCATATCATTGCCTCGCTTAATGATGAAGCAAAATTTTGTGAAAAACTCTTCAAGCACCATTAGGTTTCACTAAAATCGCACATGGGACTAATGCCACCTCTCTGCCTATCTACGCACACACACTTTTAAGTAGATTTTCGAACGCTGCTGTCCAAAATCGACCACCTTTCCTAAAGCTCCCATTTAGAAACAATAACAGCGTGTGGGGGGAACATCTCCCAAAAACCACTTAGAATTTTTCGGCCACTCATATTCAAAATCCATCACTCACCCTCTGTCCATGTTATGCCCCCCCCCCCCCCCCCCCCCAATTTACCTACTCCGTACCCCATTCACTTTCACTACGTCCTGTGATGACACGAAGAAGCAAAGTTAGCTAAATGGGGATTCATTCATCCATAGTCTGTGCCGCCCGCGTGCCCCCAACAAATATACGCAGTAAAAATTCCTGCCTTCGTTTGTGGCCAATTTCACTTCTCACTTCGCCTCTGACAACACAATAAATGGAATTTAGGCTGTCAGAAAATTACCGGTACCGCTTTAATGGGTATTTTCCACTACATTGAAGGGAAATTCCATCCTACCCGCCCCCCACCATGGTTCGTAAGAAAAATTCAAAAGAAGACCGAAAAAAAAATTGATTTGAATCTTTCAAGGGAATCTTTCTCTCGCTCTCTCCCTCCATACCGTAGAAACGACCTTTAATTATTTCCAAAAAAAATTCAACATCACATAAATTTGTTTCGGCGAAATTCCACCGTGTTCAGGCATTCAGTTGATGAGGCGCGCAGCACACACTAACAGCTCAGTTGTAGTATGCGGATGATCTTTATTTCGGGTATCATCATTATTTTCTATTTCATGTCATTGTTTGGGGCTGCTTCCTTCCATGGAATATAATTTCCATTTGCTCCTGGGCTATGGTTGCGCAGATTATGTTCGCCCACTGCACTCGCTCTCATTTCCAAGCGGCGCGGCGTTGGTGAATATTTTCGTATTAGCCATTGCGATGATGGAAATGAATTAAATTAAATTAAGTTTGACGCAGTTTCGTATGAGCAGTGAACTAAAAAGTTATTATTTTTTTTTTGTGGGCGGGGAAGAGGGCGCTCGCATATCAAGTGAGGGCACAGCTGATTTGTAATTAAAGTTGCTGGTGCTGCGAACGTCATGTGACGGATCTTGGTCCGGCATATCTCTTCTATCCGCCAGACGATGTATGCAAAGTCGATGGGGGAAGATCGCGAGGAGTGCCCTATGCCGACCGTACAGTAGCGTACGCAGGATTTTTCTTGTTGGGGTTAGGACCTAATTTTGTGATGAAATGTTTGCCAATGGATTCAATCAAAGACAGAGGTTTTTGGCAGCTTTCTGA
Organism: Cheilosia grossa; assembly: GCA_963082955.1. Taxonomy (NCBI): domain Eukaryota; kingdom Metazoa; phylum Arthropoda; class Insecta; order Diptera; family Syrphidae; genus Cheilosia; species Cheilosia grossa. The sequence goes on from OY720148.1 coordinate 2,626,749, forward strand.
GCCTTTCGGTTTGAAGTTTCGGGGTGGGGGCATCCCCTGAGCCGCCCATGCGTACGCCACTGGATCCGATCTATAATTTGGAGACTTTTCCTCAAAACTCATTGCAACTTTGCATACCCTTCCTGTCCATCTACTGATACTTACGGCTCCATCGAGGAGAACCTTTTAAGTAGCTTTTAAAAGGAGCAGATCACCACAGCCGTGTGCCAGTAAGCAACTACCTTACGAAGGGGATATGCAGGTGCTTATCCAAAAACAAAAAAAAAACACCCTGCCCCCCTTAAGGACCAAAAACAACTAATCATCCCCTTTGCCAGTCGCATGAAATTGCATCAAAGACATTCTCACCGCCTTCCCCAGTTCGTCCTCTTAATTTACCACATCATTCATTTCACCGAACTTGGCTTTTGATATCCTTTAATTTGTTTTTTGTTCCTTTCTTCATCTTATAAGAAAAAAGAGAAGAAAAAAATGTACTCCCATTCCACGTTTCACATAATTTATGTAACATCCTGTGCCTGCAAACGACAAACAACAGAAAAATAATAATAATAAATTGACTCGGAAGTATAGAGCGCGTAAGGACTATGTTGAGAAAGGGAATGGGAGTCCCAATCGCAGAAAACAAGAAAAGGAATTGCTCCTGGAAAATGGTTTATATTCGTTTGGTTCGATTTTTTTTGATAACTGTCGACTGTTGCTTACCAATACTGTGACACTCGAGCGTGCACAATAAAAGGGGATTCCTGTTTCAATATTTTTTTTAGCTGAAATATCTCTCTCCTCATTATTGAGGTACCTATACGCGAATAGGAAGCCAAATAATAATAATACACACCATGGGAAGCAACAAAGAAAATTGGGAAACGGATAAAGTATCCCCACCCGAAAAATATATGAAAGAGGGTGGGAGGAAAATAAAACTTCCTCTCGAAATGGTAGTATCTCTTGGTTTTTTTTACTTTATTTTTATATCGCTTTGCAATATTTACTAAAAATTCACTCATCCGTATTTCGATCGAAAGGAATTTGCCTCAGTGGAGTCGGAGTTGGAGTCGTGTGTTGGCATTTCTCCACCAATCGGTAGAGCGCGCGCTCCCTCCATTCTATACTGTCGATCTGTCAACGTTACTTGGAACTTGGTTTGGAAGGCAGCGGCAGTGGCGGCAAAGACTATCAGCGCTCTGGGTAGTGGGTATGAAGGACGCATACAAATCGTGTAAACACGGTGTAACGAAGTGAAGTGTAAGTATGCGCACCATGATGACATTCACTTCGGCATTCGGTTTGCAATTTGTTTTCCCTTTTTTTTTTTTTTATTTTTATACTGTTCTGTGTATTTTTTTCTCTGTTTTCCATTTTCTCACTCTGTTTCTTGTACAAAACTGACTTACTATATTAAAATGATGATGACGATGATGGGGGAGTGATCGATGGTTGAACATGGTACTCCCACCTACAAGCAAGCCTCCCACGAGGACATAAGGGCCGCGGGGGAGGGAGTCGGAAAATGTGAGGATAAAGGACTTTACTTCTCGTGCAGTGTGTTCGTACGATGGAAAACAAATACATCGGTGATGGAAGGAGCTGAGTTTTTTTCTCTTTCAATTTTTGCAGAGTTTTTTTTTTTTTTCTTCTTTTCAATCGACTGTGAGTTTGTTGAAACGAAAAATTGAATGAAATTATTGGCAACATTGACAGTGTGTATGGGGGGCGGGGAATGATTGTGGTGGAGGTGACGGCTGGGAGCTGGATTCGTACGAGAAGCGTGTGAATTATGATAGCAGTGGGAGGCATTCCCTTTAATATAAAAGAAAATACGGAAAATTATTGGCAAAATATTGAGAGGAAGATTCGATGACGAGGATCTGTTGTAGGTTGTGTTTTGCCCTCGACAGAGGTGCAGAATTCAATTTTCGAACGAAGGTGATTCTTTTAGCTTCGCCGTTGGGGGATGTGGCAAATGATTGCGTGGGAATTTCCTAAAGCAAATATTTAGTCTCTATCTTACGGGGGGGGGAGGCGACTTAAGTGAGCATTTGTAGGTAGGTAGATGGTGATGTGGACAAAGCATCAAGTCGATCAGTGTGTGCCTACGTTAGAGACGTAATTCAGTTGAACTCGCTGAAGTGTCGACACGGCTATTGGGATGACAGTTTCGAGTATATTCGGATGGGAATTAGATTTCACTCATGGCCAGATAAGGATAATTACAGTTGTTCAAGTGGGTACATCACTTAGATAGATAGGTGTCTTGAACATCATGCTCCGTACTAAAGAGGGAAGGATAACTGTTTATCCACTGCCTTTTTGGTTTGCCGACGGCGTTGGCTGGTTGACCAGAGCAAATGGAAGATGGACAGTAATAGTCCAGTAAAGGGGATCTTCAAGTCCCAGCTTCCAGGCTCGAAACGACATTATGAAGACCGAAACACGAAAGACGCTCTTTGTGAACTGGACGCAGAACTTTTCATTCATTGAACACTTCAGAAACCAATTTTAACTTATTTTGAACATTTTCAGTGAAATATTTATGAATGAGAAGAAATTATTAAGAAGGAGAGATTTATTCTTAATTTAAGAAACTCTTTCTGCAATGTAGTAAGTGCCGGAAATAGTTTTTTTTTGCAACAAAACGAACTCAAATTTTGCATAGTTCCTCAACCATTCTGGTTTCTTATATTCAGCCTCAGTTTCTGAATATTAGCATATGCTGCTTATTTTGTTGGAAGTTGAAAAATCCATATTACACATGACAATATCCATATTAGATTTTTCGGAAACTAAACACATTATGAAACATAGTAGGCGCTGTGGCTTAGTGGTAAGTGTGTTGGACTACTCAGCGAGGGTACCTAGGTTCGATCGCCGAAAAAAATTAATTCCATCTTAATTTTTTTTATCCACTGTGCCACCTCTCGCAAACGTCTGACAAACATCCGAGAGTGTAAATTTCATGAGAGGGCTTCTTTATTGGCCGCTTGGCCTCGGCATAAAATTGTAGATCCCTTCCCAAAAATGAAAAAAACTCGCACAAAACAAATGATTGAGAGAAACTAGGCCTAGGGACCTCTTGGGCCAACTGTTTATTTATTTATTTACTTATTTATACATTTATTTATTTACTTATTTATACATTTAGTTATTTATTTATTTATTTATTTTTTTATAGATTTATTTATGTATTTATATATTTATTTATTTATCTATCAGTGGCGTGGCGTGAATGTTTTAAAATGGGAAGTCGAAGCAAAATTAATCACATATAAATATAAGAAACCCTACACCTGTGTACCTTGAAAGAAAATCATTCATTGTAAATTTGCAAATTGGGTTCACATTACTAAGTTCACTTAAGTCATGCACTGCAATCTGCCAACTGAATTTGTAAACCAAAACACTTACACCTACCTCAACATACTACCCGCAATTATCCTCACAATCAGACAAGCAGAAGTAGAATAAACCGAATAACTCGAAGAAAAGCGTGTTATTTTGTTCATTTCATTACCAAACAAACACATACGACATACCCAAAACACTACCCAGTGGCCATGGCCAGTACCAGTAACAAGCTCTGGCTCTGGGAAGAAAAAAAGAGATACAAACAAATGTTCACTCAGTACTCAGCAGTCAAAATGAACTTTGTGAGAACCGCGAATAACTCGAAGAAAAGCGGGTTATTTTCTACAATGGGTGTTGAACAAAGAGGTGTCAGAGTCAGTCAAAGTACTCAGGGAAGAAAAAAAGAGATAACAAGCAAATTTTCTCTCAAAATGAACTATAAAGTGAGAACTTTAATAACCCGACTTATTTTGGGTTACCTTCGCTTTGTCGCCACGAGACGATGACGACGTTGTATGAAAATGGATACACACCCGATTTTGTGTTTGGTAGTGTTTCATGTATATTCGGTTTTTGGTAGATAGATAGTGTTGTCTGGTGGAGATTTCAAAAGGTAACTCGGTAGGAATCGAGTTATATGGACGCCACGCCACTGTTATCTATATATTTATTTATTTAATATGAGTTGAAGATGCAATCTGAATTTAAAACAAATTTATGTTCAACTCCCATCGAGAAAACCTTGGTCTTTAAATTGAATTTTGCCGGGGGTTGAACCGGGAACTCTTGCCTCCAACCCATCGAACTGCTCGCTGTTTACTGATGACCTTTCCCTCCCTCTTTAGGCTGTTCTTCCACTTGCTGGCAATGCTTTTGTCACAATAAGTGATATTTCTCAGCTCTCTATTGAAATTTCAAAGCAAGGCCTTTACCTACAGTCACTTTGGTTAGTCCTTTATATACTCTCAGGGCCTAACAAGTCCCAATTCAATGCACTATTGTAGCTGCACTAAGTGACACCGCTACGAAACTCTGAATTTGGTTGAGTGCTCGTGCTCGCCCCATCGTTTGTCCTCGGATGGAACGTCTGACGATATCACTTCAATCCGACCATACTCTCGCAGCAATCCACTTGTTATTGTTACAGCTACCCTACAATTAGGTGTAGGTACTCAAAACTCGCATACACAGAAGGCAAAACCTCCAAAGCAGCATAATACGCTACTTAGAGTCACACTTTTCACATTTCGCACTGATTTTTCTCATTTTGCTTTCCATTAAGTTGATGGCTTATTATGGCATCCTTAAGGCCCGCTTTTTCCCCCCGTACACGCACACATCTACCCTATTCACCGAAGAGCATCAAGTGTTGTTTCCCCCCTTCGGCTGAGATTGAATCCACAGATCCAAGCAACACCTAGCCCTCGCCCTGTACAGAGTTTATTATGCACAGACGAGGAGGCATCCAACAGATAATGCCAAGATCCACTTAAACTTTTCTGTCATAATAATTATGTTGTTACAAAAAATTAGGACAAAACTCATAAAATGCCAGCGGTTGCCTGCTGCTGCTGCTGCTGATGAACGCACAGCTCGCGCATTAAAAGCGACAACATTTGCCTCACGTATACGTAGCACTCATCTTCATCTGTGTGGATGATGCTTACTACATATAGCCAGAATGGAAAGTGAGAGGCTGCGTTGAAAGCGGAGTCCTTATTACCCTACTGTGTGCCTCGTCGGTCCTTTTCATAACACGCGAGGCACAGTTTCCCCCCCCTTTTCATATATTTTTTTTTTTTTGTCTCTGGCGTTTTTGTTGCAAGTGTGCCATTTTGGACTATCGCGAGGATCTCGCCTGAATGTGACGCAAAAAGGGGGCTGGTCTATTATGTGCATTGCACTGCAAGCAGCCATCTAGATGGTCGTAGTTTCCATTCGGTGAGGATGTATTTTTGTATAGGCGTTGCGAACACCAATTGAGGTCAAACAAACCGAGATGAAGTTTCTTTTTTTTTCTCCACTACCGGCATTATGAGGTTGGTTCTCTTTTGGTAGCCAGGATAATTATTTTATTCCATTCGAGAAATTTGTCCTTTGAATGGATTCGGCTGAGAAGATGCCCTATAGAGTATCTAATGATGGTTAGACTATATATGGAGTGAGTTGAGGCAATAATGGAATTTAATTAATTAATTAACGCGAACCCAAACAGCGGAAGCAAATAAAATAATCAACACAAAAGGAAAATGCAAAAAATCGTGTATGCGACAGGAACAGGATACACGAGTGAATGTGTAGCATTTCCGCTTTCCGGATATGATTACCTGATGTAATTACCAACATGCAGCCCAATGGCGTACCTACGTATGTAATTGCGTATGTTTCGTTTTGTTGTGACAATTCTTGGGAGCAGTAGCGATTTTAATTGTTTGCCTCAAATTGGGTCGGCTATAAAGGCCCAGTAAACGTGTGTTATAATTGTGGGGGGCTGTATATGTGTGAAAAGGAAACCAACTCTTGTGGATGGATGCGGAAATGTACGCCCTCATTCGGTTGCTGGGATGCCAGGTGCGGTTGACTGTACTGAGCAAGGGGTTGTAGTTTTAAGGAAAAGTATATAACAATTGGAGTTGTTTTCGGCGGCTTCAGTCCTCGTATGAGGTCCCGAAAGCGTGACTGTCCTAATGAAGCTTCAGAGCCAACAAATTGTGTCTATGTCCTATGTTAAAAGTTGTACAGCGCGGAGTTTTTCTGGCAGCAAAACGATTAAAGACTGACCAGTTTATCACTTGCAAGGCTCCGTTAAATAAATTCTTTGATTCGTCAGCTTTCATTTGATATGTTTGTAGTTTTGATAAAAATTATAGCTTAAGAGTTGCAGCACAAGAATGCATCCACTATTTTCGTTATCATTGGATTTTCTACGAGGTATCGGGAAAAGATCAAATTTACAGGACCACTCACGGCGCACAGGGAAAAAGTACTTTCTTAGCAAACGTATGAATGCTTTTGAGAGGTAAGCCTTCTGGGTCCTAAGTCCTAGGCCTTTGGGTCGCTTGAATTTGAAATCTTGGGTGGGTGAGGTTCTCGGCTAATTCTAAATCTAAATCGTTTCTCGCTTGGTGGAAGTTGTTGCAAACCACACCACCGAGAACCGTGATCCATTCTACAAGGATTGGGTGACCTGACCGGGAGCATTGGCAATCTGTCAGCTTGTTTATTCGAATCTATCGTATTTAAATCCGAGCCAAAGCCAGGCAACGATTCCTATGAAGGAGATAAATAAAACTATTTCAAAGGAGAACTAAAATATTGGCTTGGGGAAAAAACAGTTTGAATTATAAGCGAAAGCTAAAAGTCAGTAGGCCTTACTAATAATAAATTCACCTTAAATTTAAATTGGGTGTAGGTCACAATAGTTCTTTTCAAACGTCAACAAACAGGACACAAAAATTGAATAGTAATATAACGTCGAAATAAAAATGGGCCCAGTGATTAGTGTACTGGACTACCGAGCAGGGGGTCTCAGGTTCGTTCCCCCGCGAAAAAATAATTACATCGTATAGTTTTTTTTTTTAACTGCGCAACAAGATCGCGGCTCAGGTGTCAGGTGGCGCACGCAAGTAGAGGGGTACCCTAACCAACTTAGCGTGCGTAACTGTAGACAGCTGGCTAAAGATCGTCCTGGCTGAGGACGTTTGTTAGTTGACGCCCAGATCCACCCCGGACTGTAAGTAAGCTAGTAACATCTCGCGACCCTCTGACAAGTATCCGGAGAGTATGCTTCTCAGTTCGTAGTCTTTCGGAATCGGTCCCTTCATTCTAAGAATTAAAAAAGAAATACTATCTGTACCTAGTCCTGCGGGGCACCATTTACATATTTAAAAATAGTCTATACGAAAGCACATTCTTCAAAGTAAATTTCTAGTGATTCGGTCATTTTAAGCAAAGTCTAGAAATTATATTTTAAACGACACGACATAACTTGCAGAAGAAACCAAACAAATTTTGGACTGTAAAATGTATTTCCCCCGTCGATTAATTTTGAATGAACCTCTAGTCTCCTGTCAGCCGCCTCACACTCAAACTCAAACAAACTGAGATATAAACAAGACCTCAATAATTAATTTCCTTAAATCCTTGCAAAGTGATTTCAAATTTGAGAACTATACCATTTTGCACCATTTACCAATTAAATTTATTACCTGATCTGCAGCTTAGTCGGTCTTTATCATGACGGTAAAACGGGTATCCATTTACTAACTTGGTGATTTGCGTACACCACTCTAACAGCGTTAATTGAAGGATAACGAACGTAATGTTCACCTTCAAAGTGAAAGCCCATCTCCCAGCCATATATCATTGAATGGAGTGTGCACGCGAACCAAACTTCACACCCTCTGGCATGAATTCGAAACACCAACCACCTTCATGCAGCGATATGAATATCCTTATTGTTCAGGTTAGCAGGTGTCGAATTTCATACCAATATAATGTGTGTAGAGCTGCCTGCCAGCCAAAGTTGCTATCACAGTATGGCAGAGATTAGTAAGAAGCGCAGAGGATGAGAGGTGAGAATTTAATGCGACACGTTAATGGTTTAAAAATAATCACCACTGTTGTAAATAAATTTCCCGAGGTTGGTAGTTTATTATTTTTTTTTGTGGTACTTTTGGTGCTCCGTGTGTGTTGTTTATAAAACGACTGCGGATCGGTCGTGCGCGTTGTTTATGGGACAAACTTTGGCAAGCGCAACCGGAACTCTGTCTATGTGCTGTGGTTGGAAGAGGACACTATGAGCAGATCGTTTACACATTTTCGCAGTGATTACGGGCTATTAGGCAAGACGTGTTGCATGCTGTGATGTGTAGGGGTGTTCCATAAAATGAAAAATGGAAAAAAAGACTTATACTAATTGACTTTCCTTGTCGCACTTAGGAGAATTATTCGAGTGTAGCGCGCCCCTAATTGCATCCTATACAGAGCTTCTTAGGTCGGAAGATCACCCAACTGAACAAAGGCAGCCTTTGGGGCCGTCAGCCTTTTAGAACTATGTCACCGCAAAAATCACATCTTGCGTATTAATTACACTTGGAGCCAGCGACGTGTACCTTGATCCGTTTATGCATAATGCTGCCACCGAGCAAACAAAAGCGGGTAGTAAACTAATGCCGAAAGAAAATATAAAAAAAAGGAACGCATGACCCGAAACCCAACAAAAGCACACCCTCGACTCAGTGTACATTCCAAACCAACTGTGCCATGCTGCGTATACTTTAAGTGCATACAGGACATTCACACACAGACACTCACGCACAGAATGCCTACCGGCGACATGGAGCAATGGATGCATAGTGTACCCTTCCAGGGTACACATACAAAAGCTCTCTCGGTGCACCTTTTGTATGCGCTGCTGACGAGGATCAAATTGCAAAGAAAAGACCACGACTCGTAGCAGGTCCTCGATGGTGCCTGCCAACACTGTACCGCTCCCCAGTCCCCAGTCCCCAGTCCCCAGACACTAACGCCCAACACCCACTGGCCACCCGCATGCAAAAAGGATGTGTTTTCTCCATTTTTCCACCGAGTTAAAATTTTAGCCAGTTTTTGTTGCTGTAGGTACCCTAAAACCATGCAACTTATATGAATATGTGTTTGTTTTGCTCAACTTGGTTCTTCTTGTTTGCTGCTGCTGCTGCTGCTGCTGCTGCTGCTGCTGCCGGTGCTGGTGCTTGTTTGCCTCGGTTTGCCTTTTATTAATTATCTCGTGTGAACTAGAGCAGACTTTATGCGCTAACCCTTCCCGTATTCCGTTTACATTCGAGTCCTTGTGAGATATACTCGTACTCCGTATATTGACGAGCCCCAACATACATTATACACTGCCACATAGTAGCTAACACGCACAAGGGAAATGCAACTAATACAATTGCGTTTTAATTAACGTGCTATGAAATTATGGAAATGGAGGTTGTTAAGAACACTCACAGAACGTTGAAGAAGGTGCGGAAGGAGTAGCATGTATGATGCCTCTGTACACGCCATATAAAGGTCCTCGCTTTGTTTATCGTGCATCGTAGTCGACTACGTCGTCATCGCTATCGTCATCGTCATCGTCACCATCATCATTGTACCAAATGACAATCTCGAGACCGAATGTGTGAGAATATGTTATTCCGTTAATGATAAATGAGTGTGCGCTGATGTGGGCGTCGTCGGACAACCAGGGAACTGTGCAAAATTGTGGAAACCGAATAATTTTTTTCCATTTTTAGCCACTTTGTAGCAACAGGTGGGGACCCTAGGTCTAGATTCTCACAACCATTCGTTTAGTGTGGAACGAAAGGAACGGATCTACAATTTTATGCCGACTACAGACGGATAATTGAGAAGCTCTTTAATGACAGTTACACTCTCGAATGTTTGGCAGACGTTCAAAACCTTCATGTGTAATTTGTGTGTTTTCTGGAGATCGAACCTGGGACCCCTCGCTTAGTAGTCCAACCCACGAACCTTTAAGCCACTGCGCCTTTGTAGAGTATGTCTCCATAAAGGATAGGAGGGTCAGGAGAAGAATAGAAAGTTGCTTGCAAGATGTGTAATGGAACTTTGTAGCCCTTTTTATTTAAAACATTTATAGGAACGTATGTAGGGTGACTTTAACGCTTTTCAGGTGACACCCGCTCGGCAGAACAGCTGATTAATAGACTGAGGGCAGTGTCACTAAAGCCTGATTTAACATTTAGTTTGGGTTCGGTTGAGTATAGGGTTGCGATATCTTCACAAAAGACCAGACCCCGTAGCGGTAGTACTTGTATCTCCAACTTCAGGATCTAACGTAAGACTCCTGGCGGTATTTACCTTATGGTAATTCCATATTCTTCGACACGTTTCATGCACAAATTAAAATCAAAACAAAATCCATCGTCTAAGTTTGGCCACCTTGTAGGTACCTACCTTCGTTTCTGATTCATTGACATTTTCTTCCAATCATTGATTGTTAAGCCAAAACAAACCAACAAATTGGCAGGCTACTTACAATTGCAGGAAATTTTATTCTTCACAGTAAACTCCACTACCGGTTACTACCTAATTAGCAGCAATTATGGATGACGATGCAGTTCGTCGATCAGAGGTGCGCCATTAAAACAAATCGCACCACTGGTTAGTTGTAAAAATTCCCTTCATTGCTTACGTAACAAAAACTTTGCCTTCGTTTTGCTGACTTCCTCACCGGCAAAGTTCTGCACGAAATTAACAGCAGAACAAAAACAAAAAAAAATTACAAAAGCCAAAAATGTTCTAAAGTATTTATAACCATACATTTTTTTTTTTTTTAATTGCCCATGGATACTTGGGACAGTATTTCGCAGCGGCTTGAATTTGTGTACACGCGTGCCTATATTGCAGAGGCGGACAATTTGTACGATGGCATATAAGGTTAGAAGGTAATATCGTTCGAACGATATGAAAGTAAAAGAAAATGCTACCATTACAGACTTTGGGGAGTACATTATGCCCTTAGCAACTTGAAGAGTGCACAGCGACGAGTCCCTCTGAGCTGAGTGCACATAAAATAATTGTGACGTCAAATAAATTGGAAAGCTCATTCACTAGTTGGCTGTATTTTCTGTCGCGCCGATTTTTCCCCCGTCATTCTTGTCGTGTCCAGTGTTGGTATGTCAACTGGTCCAAATGGCCACAATTTTCCGACTTGGGTTATTTTGAACACAAAACAACGCACAACTTGCTTTCAATATTTTTTATGAACAAGATATTGTATTAAATGTAGTATTAAAAAGGGGGAACAAAATAATGCTTGAGGAATTTAATTGGAAGGAGGAGAAAACAAAAGTGTGGCATTTTTTCTTTGTTCTTTTGTGAACAATGAATAAGATAGTAGAAATATGGTTGAAATTGAAGTAGGATTTTTTTTTCTTGCCAGTTAATCGAATTTCCCTCAAAACGGTTTCGAATCATCGAAATTCCCACGAGTTTGAACACTGGTCGCGTCCTCTTCGACGGGGATATTTCGTTTTTTTTTTATTTTATTTTCGATTGTCCTCCCCGCAACTCGAAACTAGAAACACATTAGTTCTCCCCGTTTGTGATTGGGAATTTTCCAATTCATTGAGTTTTTCCCTCGTTTAGTGTTTTTCGTTCCTTCGTCTTGCAGTTTATTCTTTTTGTTTTTCGTTCTTTTTCTCTCATTAAGACTTTTTTTTTGTTTTACTGGGTGGATGGTTGATTTGTTTGGTTTTATGGCGACGCGCAATTTGTAATTATTAAAATTGTAGCCCCCCTCCCCTTCAAGCAACACAGAGGGGAGTCAGCTAATAGTGGCAATAAAATCTCACATTTTCAATTATAGCTGTACACGCATTTGAAGGGTCTTTCATTGACTGGCACGCACCGATACGTAAGCTGTAAGCTGCTCGTCTGTTCAAGAAGTTTACTGCAAACGAGATCAGCTTTGCCTGCGACCGGAAATTCTATTGCTTGGATTTGTCCTTGTCCGTCATTATTCAAAGAAGGCCTATACTTATTCCCTGCTTCTCTTCCTTTCTTCTCAGATTGTGATTGCGGCCCTTCTTTGATGAGACGGTGGTGACTTGTTTTGCCATGGGCCACCAGCAACCAAACCGCCCGTCTTTCGAACATCTTAAAATGTTGACGTAGCCCAAACGCATCGACCGATTGCGATGAAATAAAAAGTAAACGTGGCCACGAATTAAATACGAACTGGGTGAGTAGTTTTATTGTGATGCCACGTACAAACAATTTTGTTTTATTTTTTAAATTTTAAAACGAGTGTCCACCATTCTTCCTCTTCTTGTGTTTCGATTCAATCAAATTCGTTTATGGGCATTTGAATATAAAACAAACCTGCTTTCACTTTCCTCTTTCGATTTCAATAGCTTATGCGGAAACAAGCTCAAACTGTTTGATCTGTACCAGCTTTCTGCTTCTATACCCTCTGGAGTAGTAAGCCAACTTTTCAAAGACATGACGCCGATGTGGGATGGTGATGGGAGGCATTCTTTGAAATGTCGCAAGCTTAAACAAAAGTCTTCTTTCAGTGGTCTGTTGCTTGGAGAAGTTCTGGCCTCTTGACCAGAAACCACACGGTGGCGCATCATCCAGATTCTAGTTTGAGTGTCCCAATTGTCGAAATGCACGCCTAGAAAGGTGTCAAGAGAAATTTCTCACTCAGAACTAAAATCATAAAGAACCTCCTCTGGCACCAAAACCAGCAATACTTTGGCCTAAATTCCAGTTGTCATTCCCTTTAGAGGAAATGATGTCGCCAAAACTGCTCCGGCTATTTGAAACACTATTTCACCCGTAGGCGGGACGAAAAAAAGTACCAACCTCAGCTCTCGTAAATCCCATCGACAGACATTCGCTCGGTCCCAAAAGTTACACATACTGCGGGGTTTGTTCGCGCTCAAATGCATCTCGCGGCATGTACCAGAAATGTCATGTCATCGCGATTAACAATAACTCACACGCAATGCTTCACTTTATATTGCATCGCTGATGCTGATAGTGCTGGTGGTGGCAGCATCGCACCATCCGATGGGCCATCATATAGACTCCGACTCCAAGTCCAACTGCGACTGTGACTGCGACTTTTGACACACTGGACACTGGAGGATGAATCTGAAACGAATGACTGTCTGGCTTCGCCTACCTACCAGTAACACGCGGAAAAATTAATTTAAAATTAATATGCGTTACAATTCGGCCCTCGGACGCACTCAGCCACATTTGGGTGGTTCTAATCCGCCCCATATATGGGCCCGCCATCATCTGCACCTCCCTCAATTTGCGGGGGTGTTGTGCGATTTTACCGAATGAATGACGCATTGTAAACCTGTCAACGTTGTAAAATAACTTCCGCTCATAAATTTGTAATAAATTTTAAATGAGCCACACTTGCACAGTGTCGCACCGAAAATATCCTGCTGTCAGCGAGGAGGAGGAGGAGGCCCTTTCGCGTGTGTGTGTGTGTCTGGGAGGCGCACGAGTAAAGTATGTCGCTTACATGCGGAATGACTATAGTCGAGTATTTTTCCGAATCTGAAATCAGAGGAAAGAAGTGAGTACGGTCGTTGACAGGTAAGTGTCACGCACATGCACATCGCGCGCACCCATCAACTGAACGTGTGGTGGGTGGATGGGGAGATGCGTTTCTCGTTTAATTAATATTTCAATTTCAAAATGCTGGATACAGGACAGACCAGTTCGAGCTTCGCGGGCGATGATCCCCAGCGATGGAATTGTAATTAATTTCTGTCTCTGATGGTGTGTTTCGTCTGTATGCCACTTTTGTCATATATCCTTGTGTCGGCATTTGACTTGTGTTGTAGGTGATTACTGGTATTTATTGCTATTAAAGTTTGTTTTGCTGAATACATGCTATAATGGGAGTTGAATTTATTCCTGCGAAATCGCAGCGAAAGGGGAATAGAGCGGTCAATATGTGAGTATAGCTGTCCCTGTCAGCTAGAAGTACTTAGAATCTAAGTTCAGTTCAGTTGCCTTGAAATTCGCATGAATTATTTAAACTTTTAAGGGAGTTCTGAAATGCCAGTGGTGAGTCCACTGCCACATCGAGGAAAGACGAATTTTTGGATCAGGGGCAGTAAACATTGAGTCAGAAATTGCTGACCCATTTCAGCGGTCTATATATTGTACACGAGCTCAAACTGGAACTCTCCTCCTGGGTATACCTACCGCATCGGCTTGCAAAGTCTGTCCAAAACTATATTCCACCCAGATGTTTGATTATTCATTGAATTCGAAACCCGAAACCCCGACTCGATACCTATACGTTTTCGGTTTTGAGAAACCCCACCTCCGTGTTTTATACTTATCAACTCCGTCGGGATGTACACGTTCTCTCAGTGGGCGAATTGCTCATAAGAACTACAACACCCTTAACACGAAACATTCCTTCTCCAGATTCTCCAATCTTTGCTTAGAAAAATTCGTCCAGATTTCAAACTGGAACTCTCCTCGAAACAGTTTTTGTTCACAAGAACTTCAGGAGTCTCCGCCTGTGTCTTCTACCATCCTAAATGGGACATCCAGTGTTTAGATTTTGCAATTTTTCAACGCACTGCCCGTTTTCGACTCGTCAGAGCTTAAAAATGCTCCTCTGTCTGACAGTTCTATTCGCCAACTTACGAGTCTTGAGACTGATATGAGTACATATATACAGAGGCCGATTGGCAACCACGGTCAGCAGACCTTTCACGGTATAAACTACATACATTTGGGGAGCCTTCGACCGTGACTTAGTTCAGTTCAACCTTGAATCCAACCCATCATTCAAGGTAATCCATCCTTCCACTTGCGGATGACCGCAGGAACACCACACACACTCAGTTTTCCCATTGCGTTTGCAGGGTTCAGCCACTCAAAATAATTAGCTCCACCCAGACCCATATCAACAGCCTGGGTATACCTACCGCATCGGCTTGCAAAGTCTGTCCAAAACTATATTCCACCCAGATGTTTGATTATTCATTGAATTCGAAACCCGAAACCCCGACACGATACCTACCTATACGTTTTCGGTTTTGAGAAACCCCACCTCCGTGTTTTATACTTATCAACTCCGTCGGGATGTACACGTTCTCTCAGTGGGCGAATTGCTCATAAGAACTACAACACCCTTAACACGAAACATTCCTTCTCCAGATTCTCCAATCTTTGCTTAGAAAAATTCGTCCAGATTTCCTGCACCGAAAACACTTGTTTGTCCTTAAATTTTTAATTCCTTCGCATTCCTTCACGTACACCCCCATCTTCGCCCCATCTGAGCGCGCACCCACCCAGCAGGGACTGCCAACACCACAAACGTTATTGCTTACCTCAAGTAAAAGCCAATCATTTCCACCCCCAGAATACAGTATCTGCCAACCAGGTGCTCTGCACATGCTTACGCAGAGGATAACCCTCCCAAGTCGACAATTTTTTTCTTAGAAAGAAGTAAAAAAACCAACTCAATGGGTGAAGCGTGTGTGACGAGAGCAGGGCAAGGGCAAAGTTACCTCAACTCGCTTAAAAAGCATCCTGCTGAAGGTGGTTTGTGCGCTCTCCACTCCGAATAAATTCCTTTCCCAGCAAATAAAAATAAAAAATAAAAATCGCGCATTAAAAATGTGAAAGCGAAAAGAAGTAAGAAAAAAAAATAAAAACCGTACAGTGGGATATGTGTGTGGCGGAGGTAACACACAGAAATTTCCCGCATGTGGCGTATTCGGCTTCGGCACCCTTAGGCAGTTGTTGTATTTTGCTGCCTTTCAGTGGTTTTTTTCTTTTTTTATTTATTTATTTTTGTTTGCCCCTTTTAACTCTCTCTCTCTCTTGGCGAACGTTACACAAAGCTTTGCAAAGAGTCGAAAACAATCTCCAACTCTGTAACTCTGTGTTGGCAAACAAACATGTGAGATGTGAATGTAGACGCCCGACCGCCGCCTCCCGTAGTCAAGCAAATCTACACGAAGTGTTGGCATAACAATAAAATTTTAATGGAGTTGAGGTCCCCCTGGCTGCCGGTTGGGGCGCGGGCACGGCCACCCACCGTTCACATGTTACACGGGGCAATTGAGTGCGATCACCATCATCATCATCATAATAGTAATAACAGTCATCGTACGCGCCGCATTTGGTGGGTGTGTTCGGTGTCGCCGTCGTTGTCGTCATCAGGATATCATCGTATCGCCAAGAAGAGAAGGTATACACAGCCACACACTATACACCCATACAAGTGAGGATATTACTTTTATTCACGTTGTAACTTTTTGTGTGTTATGTGTTACGTACGTCGTTGTGCGGTGACATCAAATCAAATTGTGCGCCAGTCACTCATACAACTAAAGAACTAAATTAGCTGTCAAATTGTTCATAAAACAGGACAGCGCACACACCACGTGCGTTTGGGTTTTTGCTGCTGTTGCTGTTGCTGTTCGGTGTCCATCCGAAAAAGGGCGACATTCTTCGAAGCCGTCTCGAATTACTAACTCTGGGCTGGGGCTGCCTGATGCCGTCATTGTCGTCCTCGTGCCCCATTTGATGGTCAGTTCTTAATAGCCCTGCTTGGAGTGGATAACGATGCCGCAATTATAATTGTGACTTAAGGATATTTAATTTTATTATTTCGACTTTGTAAGGATTGAGTGGCATGCTACGAGTATTATGGTCATCGTGTGACCTCGTGGAGGTGGTGTATAATTCTAGAAGCGCTTTCGGGCGGTGTACCGTCGAGCAACGAGCACAACCCCTTTTTATTGGGAGCAGTAAAAACTAACGGTCGCATTTGGACACACAAGCACATATGGCCGATGGCGAATCTAAATTGGGTACGGTTTTTGCGGCTAAGGTGATTGGGTGGTTATACGGTTGATGTTATGGACAATGTTATAGTTCTTTGAAGAGGTGGTCGTTCCGGTGGTACAGGCAATTCCGCCAGATGCACTTTAGTAGCGCAGTGCACAGTGTGCGGGTTCGAATGTGATTTCATAATCAAGGCTGTTTGCTGTTTTGAGTAAGTGTAGGGTTCGATGGTTATGTCTGCAAACAGACTGAAGGCTAAATGGCGCATTTTGAGCACGCATAATTATAATAGCCCAAAGGCAAAGGTCGGTCTTTAGTCTCGTTCGCGTGTGTTGCATAACTTGTGGCACAGCGCACACACATCAATATTCACAATTGCATTCGAAAATTCGGGTCAGATCGAAAAGCGCCTTCTTCGGTTGACACTTTTCTTTTTTATTGCAAACTTGGTTAGCCCGGGGCAATCAAAAGGCCATCCGGTCGACCTTATTGATATTGCCAGGAATAATGTGAAAATTTATCATAATTTTTAGTCGGTCGTTTCACTTTAAATTTTTCATTGGCACTTCCATTTATCAAAAAGGATAATTCTCTTTCTGGTTGTCCTTTGAACGTTGAGCGATATCGCCTCTAAGTTATTCATAATAAATTTTCTCACATTCAATATGCAGTTAGATATGCAATATGCTGTTCTCATAAGTTGAAGGTGAGGGAAGAAGTAATTTATTTTACCGACTGCGACTGTGGGGGATAGCTCTTTAGGAGGTAATTGACGCCCGTCGATGTTTCATGGTCGGGGGGGGGGATTTTCTGCGTTTGAATTCGCTTATTAGAATGGGTGCAACATTTGATTTAATCGGCAGTAACTTGATGAAAACCCAGCACTTCCAAGGTTGACCTCATCCCTTAATTGAGGGTAGTAGTGCTGAATATTGAATAAAAATTAAGCAGAAGGATGAAGCATTTTCTTTTTAATTTTGGTCTGCATTCTTTTTCTTGGGAATGGTCTAGAGCGGAGTATTCCATATGCTTGAGTCACTAATCTGCGCTTCCTACTACAGGAGTAGTTAGCTGAAAAACAGCAAGCAACCTGAGTGCTTGAGTGCAATTAATAGAGCATCCATAACTGAGCTAACTGAGAATATACGAGTCTGTTTCCATTCTTCTCTTATATAGTTTTTCCTTAGGACCAACAGGTGAGATCTCCAGTTTCCAGCTTCGGGGTCACAAATTTTGCACCTATCAGGTAATAAGCTTTACTGCCAAAATTCCTGTCGGTTCAATTTCCGTGTCGTTGCTCTCCAACAAAATGATAGCATCACTTAAGTTTTGTGTGCGTACATATGTGCTTTCGGTGCGCGTCAAGATCCACTTGGGACTATGTGCGGGTGAACTTCTGGACAGAAACACGCAGCTGATATAAATCAGAGTCGAATCTGCTTCCAACCGTAAGCTTTGTTTTTAAATCCCAAGATCCGTTACGACGGGCTTAAGGGCTGTTATATTGCACATTTGAATGACCAACTATATTACTATCTTACTCTTCTGACTCATTGATTTTTCACAAACTCATAGATGCGCCGTAACAAAATATTTGTCTACTAAAACCTCGCCCAGAAATAGCTCTATAAGCCGCCAAGAAATCTACTAATTTGGTTCAGCGGATCTCGAGTTTAAGGCGGACAAATGAGAAAAAAAAAAGATTTTTTTACGATTTTCCTTGCTATACGCATTTTTATGTGGTCATAAAATCTAGCCAAAGCTTTAAAAACTTCCTTCCCTCTTGAGCGTAGCGTACACAAAATTTTTGTATGTGGTTGGTGGGGACGGGGTTCTGAAACCAAATTTTGTGATGAAATATTTTCCAATGGAATCCATCAAAGAATTTTTCACAGCTCTCTGAACAGTTGGCTAGAAGTTTAAGGAGGGCGCAAGCCCCTGCTATTCAGAGTTCGAATAGAACCAGCGCTCTAAACGAAGAGCCGCTTCCTAGCCCGCTCCCTCTAGTTGTGTACGCCGTTATGGTTACCGTCCACTTTCTCAGGGCATTCTAAGTGACAGTGAGGTCTTCTGTGTCGATCCATAGAGGTAGAGCTGAAGTCTCTATAGAGCCAACTAACCCGCTCAACATGATCTATCATCGTTCAGCGTTATTTTTGACCAAGTCGGTGTAACTGCTTAAATTCTCTTTCCTTATAAAGAAAATGGAAAGATTCGAAACAAATTTGAATGTATAATTTAAGAGTTCAATCACCAATTTCGCGCAGCTGCAAATTTGTTCAACTTTTCAGTCTATTTTCGGGCTCGTGTCAAAAGTGTGAACCTACAGTCGTTTTCAGTATTTTACCAACTCAGTCGAAGCACGCTCTTCAGATGTACGTTCCAATAAAAAAAATAGACCAATGGTCCTTCTCAGCTTCATATCACCGTCATCCAAATGGACTCCCTAACCCAGCACAGTCATTATCCATCCTCCTGCAGCTTCCAACGTTATCCTAATTACTTCACTTCAACAATATTTCCCTGACTATAGATGCAATTATATAAACTAAAACAATTCTCTCTAAATTAGGGTCCACCCCCAGGTACACCATCACCCATTCAACAAAAGTCGCCTTCAATTGTATGGCTTTTGTAAACTGTTGCACCGTAAATTTCGTATCCACCATGAGTCGACTATTGTAATGACTTCAATGACATCTAATTAAAAGGTAAAAACCTCTCCGCAAACAACACTATGTTCAACCGGTAGCTTCCCGAGCTTTGGCACTCTCTCCAACGAGCGGTAATGACTGACTTCCGGTGCACAGAAGGGTATATATACACACGGATAAATCTGCAGCACGTCCTTAAAACTCATTAGAGCCTCTTCTCAAAACCGAAATTAATGACTTTCAACACGGCGAACAAAAAAAAAAAAAAAAAAAAAAAAACAGAAAAAGAAATGAAGAACAGGGGGAAAAAACACGTGAAGCTCACTGCCCTTTGGTACGTGACGCCGTGACGGAGGCAACAACATAGCAAAGAGGAGCAAGCAAAACCAAAATCCGAAGGAAGAGTCATCGTAAAGGGGAACAGACAAAACAAAAAAAAAAACAACCCCCGAAATGAAGAAGAGTGCAGAACATAACGCCATAAAAGCCACCAACTTGACAAACAACACACGAACGACGACGATCCAACTTTGTTTTTATTTTTTTTGTTCGGGGCCAGATGAGGTAAACGAGAGCGAGAGCCGCCGAGAGGTCTGTGCGGGTTACAGAAAGTTTAAGTTTGCGGCGCTGAAAGTGTGTGAATAGGAGCAACAACCACCGGAAACTGAAGCGCCCTCCATAATGGACGCTTACTTCCGGCAGGCAGCGCACTTAATTTAAAATGCAAATCATAAACGAGACTAATTGCAACCTTAGAAACGAAAGTCGACTGGCACTGCTCTTGTTCGTCGTTCCGTGTCCGGGATGTAGTGTGTGTTTATTGTAGACTAATCTAAATGAGATTGGCCGGGCCCCCATATACTGGTCAGGTGGAATTGTCTCTGACGTTTGACCTCTTTGCGCTTACGTAGGTGGGCCATCGGGTGAGTGGTACGCTGTGAGAGTAGTTTTTGTCTAACTGGGGGGGTTGTTTACGGGTTTGTCAGTTTTTCTGTGGTATTCAGGTAAAAAATGGTGCTGCGAGTGAGATTATGATTTCCCAGGGAACGGTTTCTCTGGCTGCACAAAGTTTTCAAACGGAAATAGCGAACCTTCCGATTGGTTGTGGCGGAAAATTCCTCTCAAATGGCAACCAAGTTTGTTTTAATGATGGCTTGGGGCGCTGCTTTGTGACGCGATCCACAAATAATGTGTGTGAATTGTTGTTGGTGGCTTGTTGACATAACTTCGGTCTTTGAGAGTGTCTAAGAAAAAAAATCATCGCCTGATTTAGTTGCCTATTCAGTGGAATGGGACTAATAATTCTCTGTCCACATAATCCCGCGCTTCGCCGATCACCACAAACAACGCTTCAAAACCAATTCACACCTCTCGGCCCTTTTGCCTGCGTACAAATCACGCGCACAGTTCCATTCCCAATCCGTAACCAATCCTCTTTGTTCATCCGGTTATTCAATCATCTAACTTCAAACAAAACGAGGAAAAGAAACCCACTCCTTGCTCCCCAAATCACTCGCCACCCCCATCCCCGTATGAACAGCATTCTAATCTAATCCCCAAGTAATCCCATTCTTGAGTGCAACGACTGTTTTCCATTAGCAAATTTTATACAGTTCCATCGAACTGCAGGCAAGCAGCACCATTGAGCGTTAAAACGAACAGAACGGTGTTCAAATTGTTATCCTTTAAGTCAATTTCTTTTCCCGAAGAATACGTTCGCTTAACACCTCGAAGCTGGAACTAGGAAATAAATACACGCTTCGGCAGATGGATGCCGTTGGGTGGGTTTAAAATCAAATTTACAGCCAACGGTACTCAATGTCGAAAATAACAACAAGGACATTGTCTTTTGCCTCCCCCACTGGCGCACTGTAATAGAATTTCGCACTAAGGTGAGCACACACACACACACACACGTGAATATGTTTGCCTGCAGCTTTTCATGTACTCGTATGTTACCCACATCACTCTATCAAATGCCATAAACGGTGTGTATAGTGTTAACAAAATAATCGACGGACGATTTTACTGAGTACAAAGAATTCGAACAAGTACGAGCAGACTCGTCGATAAAGGAACTGATGCATGAAAATGGAAATCGCTAGTACGATGGCGAGAATGGCAAGAGAGAAAATAACTTTAAACTAGTTATGGTGTCATAAAAATTCCATGGCTACCTTTATTTGAGTGGAATAGTTGTGTGTGTGTGTGTGTGTGCGGATGGATCACTTGTAAATATGTATCCATATCTGCGCCCGGATCGATTCAACGAAATAAAGAAGGGACTTAGAATTACAATTTAGCATTTTATGAAGCGGAACGGGATCGGAAAATTGTCATAGAACCAGCAGAGGATTTAGAATTTCTCTTTTGCCCAGCACATAGACGTGGAATTGTTGTCAATGACAATGCCTGGGATGTCTAGGATAATAATTTTCATTATTTCATTCTTTTCTTCTGTGCCATTTGCATGAAAGAAGTCAATCGGGTGGATTTAATAACTATGTGGGTGATGAAATCTTTTTATTGGGTGATTGCTCGATAGTCGATTGGCCGATGTAATAAAATAAGCCGGATGTGGAAGAGGCTTTCCTGGTTTATGTTTTTTTTTTTTTTGTTTCTCTTCAGGAGGGCAAGGCATTCCTAGGAATGCCCAGAGGCCAACATTTCACCGCGTGTATTTTATCGAAATTTGGTTCAAAAATAAGCAACTGGAAACGCCTGTTTTCGAATCCCTCCAGCCCACTCTTCGCACGATGCTTTCAACAGTCAATTAAATCCAACGCGTTTATTACATACGCGGGAAGGAAACAAATAAACAACTCAATTCGACTGTGGATAGCGACTGAACACATAATTATATTTTTTTCTTTCTTTTATCAATTAAAACTATTGTAATTAGTTGGCTATTGATGGGGAATCATTAGGAAATGATGCAATGCAATTAATCGTAAAATATTTAAAACTGATTACAACTGATTCATCGACAAACAATAGTTTTAGTTAGAAGTATAAAAAGTGCTATTTTGCAATCATGAGTGTACACAAGGTTACAAATAAATTCTAGGAATTGGGTACTGGGAAACGGTTTAAATGGTGTCATAATTAAAATATTATTTTGCAACAATGAGCTCGCAAAAGGTTATAAATAAATACTAAGAACTGGGAATGGGGAAATGGTGTGAATGCTGTCTTAACATCCATGTACCAAGATTCGTCACAAATGCGGGGATTTGCTTAAATGACTCTTTTCTATGGGAGGTGCCACGCCCCGTTGATCAGTTTAGCCCAAATTTTGCAAACTGATTGGTACATTGCAAAATGTTTGGTATATTCTACCGACTATGGCTGTCAAGATATGTGGACTTGAAGCCTTTTTCTGTATCGTCTTGATTGCTTTTTTTGGAAGAATACTTACAGAAGTGACTTTTTTTTAGCTTCATAAGTCACTAAGATATCAATTTCCTGATGTTTCAGCGCAAGCGGTATAAAAATATTCTTTCAGAATGCATTTTCTATTTTGTTTTTCACAATTTTTTGCAAAATTACCTATTCTAAAGAAGAATATCCTTGAAATGACTGTCATTTTTAGCCTCTGGAAGGCTATAGCCTTTTCGAAATCTTCCTTCCTTTCGTATTGAAACATTTTGGCAACTTGTTAGACCTTTTGAATCCAAGGTATATATTTTTTTTAAAATCATGAATTCCATGGTGGATTGCTTTGGCTATTTTTCTCCACAGCTGGCGCTCTATGACCTCGAAGACAATAAAGATAAAGACATTAAAAGTGCCACGCAATTTGTTTATTTTCATTATCCCCATCAAAATTATTAAAAAAATATTTCTGACAGAAGAACTGCCGCATAAAAATCTCCCACGAATTCCAACGAGGATTTCCATTAACAACGAGTAAGTCCTTCGCCACACTCGAATGTAATGTAGAGACGTGCATTTCCGCATCTCAAATTTTACATTTCATTGCACACAGCCAACGCCACTCAACATTGTTGCGATTTATGTATTTATATAGCTTCTCTCGAAGGATGTTTCATTTTGTTTGGTTTTTTGTTTTTTTGTTCACATATACCCACTCTTCCTTGGGATAAATACGTTTGAAAAAAATGTCAGTTGAGTGCAAGTGCATGTACAAACAACATACATAAATGAAGGTGAGCAGTTCAACTCGAACCCGCACTAACATGACCTACAAAATATCTCGCATCACCGGGCATGTCCTCGGGATAATTTACATTTCATTTTGTCTCTCTTGCGCTCGATTATTTCTTCTTGAAATTGTTTTTCATATTTTCTTCTTTTTTTTTTTTTTTTTTTTCGTAAGGTTTTCAAAGGAATGTCCCGTTCCTGCATACAATTAAGTGCCAAATTTGGTCTTAAAAAATGCTGCTCCCAATAAGAGGAGCATAAAGAACATTCCGACACCCTTTTCTGACAACATTCCGAGAATCCAGAGCCAGACCCCCAGCCCAGCAACAGTAGTATACAACTGCATACAATCTGCTCCTTGTTTGGCGGAGAAAGGAGGAAGGACTACTACGACGACGACAACCGGCTGCGAGTGTATTGAGTGCGCTCGCGAGATAATATTGTTTTAAAATAGCAAAATTACATTTCATCCGTGCTGTGTGTTTCCATGCAATGACGACGATACAAAAAGCAGATCCTTAATTTGGTTTACTTCAAGGATAAATTAGCTGTATGCAATATTAAAGTGGGTCGTGAGGGTGCGCACTCTCTTTTGTTTTTGCTGTAGTAGTACATCTTGTTTCTACTGTTTTGTTGCGTTTCTTATTTTATTATGTTGGGATTATCCTTGGATCGCTTGTAGGAGCTAAAACTTTGTGCCGAGTAAATTAATGAATTAAACTGTGAAATTGCTTAAAAGGAACGTCAGCAGAAGGGGCAGGCTCTAGGTAGTCAGAGTTCAGAGTATGTTTATATGTCTCTGAAAGGATCACTGGTTGAAGTGGAAATCATCATAGCGGGGCAGTGCCACATAAGCTATTTGCAGTGCTAATGTGAAACGGCATGTGATTAGATTTGCCACAAAGCAGCGTGTGTGTGTTGTGGTGGCTTATTAGGCATGGGAATTGAGATTATTCGATTGGAAAATATGATTAAATGCGGGAAAGGAAGTTCACAAAAAAAAAGAAGAGATTTATGGGAAAATACTTGCTAGAATGTATGTTTGATGTAGGTCTTTTGAGTGTAGAATTTGTCCCAACGGACGCAGTAGTTTGAGCACAATGGGGCACCACATGGTTGCATCATGGGCGTTATGCTGCTGCGATATTTTGTGATACAGAAAGAAAATAAAAAGCGGAGATTGTAAACGTCTTTAGCTCTACAAATAGAATTTCAATCGGCAGGCTTTAAAAAGTCCCCCATCCAGCTAGCACTACAAAGGAACCGAATCGCATATAGCTATATGATAAGATAAATGCAGACAATGTATCGCGCCCTACAGACGTTAGCTTTGTAATATCGTCCTTAAATTTTACAAACTCACAATCTTCTACAAACATCTTTCCATTGAGATCCACAAAATATTGAAGGTGATGGTTATTTATTACTAAAGAACTTTCTATGTATTTATAAGCAACCAACCTAAAAGTATGCAATGACTTATTAAATCACTAAATTCACCATTATTGTATGATTTATAATTTTTTTCTATTTTTATTCTAGATTTCTGGCAACATTGATGAGTGCCAAACATCAATAGCTTGTGGAGATACACGCTTCAAGCAACTACTACTGCGCTACAGTTCTCATTGGGCAAAATTTGAAGCAGAAGGTAATTATTTCCCCAATTGCATGGTCAGCCCCTCCTCACAGTCAAATAGTCCGCTCTTCTTTTTCGATTTTGGACTTAGTTTTGATAGATAGGTAAGAGATTATTTGATCTATTATTACACGATTGTTCGTTGTCATTAATTTTCTCGTAGTGTTAAGGGGTGGGGGAACATTTTCACAGCGAGAGGTAAAACTACTAAGCTCTTTAGTCTAGAAACAATTTACTAGATCGAAACCTTTTTGGGTCTTCTTCTAAAACCTAGCTGCGTCTTAGGTTTTGGTCTTCAACTGCTTGCACTGTAAATTAATTAATTTCCCTCCCTCATTGAATACTGCTCACCTGAACGAATTAATATTTAAATTAAAATAAATGTGATAATGAAGATATCTGTTTTATAAAAATTAAAAAAAAAGTTGCCACAGTGTTTATGCGGATCTTGAGGCAAATATTTGTCGATATCGAGAAAGTGTCTTTATTTTGAAATGCAAAAAGGATTTTTAACCAACTTAAGTTATTGTTAGTTATTTGGATTCTGGATCCGTCTCTCCTTGTCTATAATTTGTGCTTGACCTGTCTTTCCTTGTCTATAATTTGTGCAGTTACCTGCTCAACATATCTTTCGATATTGACGTAGGTATTGGGTTATCAAAGAGTGAACAAAAATTGGTCATTTGTGAAACCTCGTGTATCTCTTACCACTATAAAGTGCATTTCCAAAGAAAAGTTGATCCACTCACCACTTTACGGGTATGCAACTGCTGCCTCAGAAGCCTGTCACTTTTGTAAACATTTCATTTCTGGCGGTGCATCATACTTACACCTTTCAGGTACACATAGAAAACTCCACCGCACGTAAGCGTCTGGGGTACCCACTCAATTAACCGTTCTCCCTCTTCATTCGCATTCGCATTTACTTTCCTCTCAGTATAATCACCGAAAGAATACAATTGCCCCACAAGCGAACTTGCATGGAAATGAAAGCAAAACAAAAGCAATAAACAAAACAAAAAAACAGAATTCCTAATTGGATTCGGTTAAACAATTATGCAACCCAACCGATGCGAATAGAAGAAATCACTTTCCAAACCCGAAGGGTTAAGAAACGAAATCGTGCAAAACAAGGAAAACGACCGAAACAATAGGGAAGACAGCTCACAAAAACAGATGTTGAATACATTTTCCTGCGCTCCGCCAGCGCGGAATCGCTTTTCCAATACAAACCGCAGCCACACTGGCTGCAACAATCTCCGCCACCACTCGACCGACATTGCCACCACTTCTGTTGCTGTCACACGCCTTAAGCGAATGATGATTCAATTGTCAAAGTTAAATTACTTAATTTTGGAAAACGCCATCATCGCTCACCCTCCGCTAGGTATCTGCCTTCCGACTTGAGTCCGTTGGCAACGGTGAGAAGACACCAACAAAAAAAATTAATTACCAAACATACATTTAGAAAGAAGGTATACGACAAAGAATGGAATGACACACAGCTCACATTGTTTGCTCGCAATTTCGAAAATACAAAACAAAAACCAAGAACGGAATTAAAAAACTTTACTCCCGGCGAAGAGCTCAGCTAAAGGGTGGCTCACTCTGACTGACTTCGGTGCGCGTACTTATTTGCATTTTAAGAAAAGAAAAAAAGAATTCTTTCCTCCCAATTTTTAATTTTCGAAATGATTCTATTATTTGTCAGACCCGACTTGCTAAAATTGAATTCAACGCCTTTCGAGACCGCACGGTCTGTTACGAGAGTGAGTTTTTTTTTTTTTTTTTATTTTTCTGTTGATTTTTGGGCGAATTTTATTTTCAATTATTGCCGTGAATCCGTTTTGTTTTTAGGGGATTTTGGGAATTCGTTGTTCATCATCGTTTCGCATTTTGGAGGAAAGTTATACCCAGGGGCCACACAGCCAACGTAATTGTTGCCGCGCACACGACACCGACCAGTTAGTGCGTATATTTTCTATTCAATCAGAAATATGGAATTATTGATGAGCAAAATAAATTCAGAGGGTGGTGCCTGTTTTTTGTATGACTTTCGATTGCAAGACAAAACCTGAAGTGATTTAGGGCGTAAATATTTACAGCAATGATAGAGTGCCCGCTCCGGATGGTTGCAGATGGAGGATCAATACGTCGGCGTTTTTTTGCGCCGTTTGTTTGTATCGTTTCCAAAATGGTGGTGTAAATTAAAATAATTTTGAATAATATGTCTCGCCAGATGTGCGTTTTTCTGCAATTTATTAATTTGCATTTTTCGTGTCTCTTCTAATATACAGCTGTTTCCCTTCGCTCTAATCGATTAAAATGGTCTTACTCCCGATTCAAGTGTAGTACTGTCAAATCTGTCAGATTTTATTGTTTGCCAAAGTAGAAATAAATACGTTTTGTAGTACAAAATAAATATTCTTGTTAACTCGAGCTGGGTAGTAAATTCTGTACGGCTGTTCTGGAAGATTCTTGGATTACGGAAAAATCTTAATGCCATCCTATGGATCTAGACATTTCCATTCTATTGTCTCTCAGAATGTCAAATTTTCCACTGCTATACCGCAGGTGATAACGAAGCCCTTAAAACTATGCTCAATTTAAAAATTTGACCCCCAAAAAGGGGTCATTTTTGTCATTTTCGTAAATGTCTAAACATTTTTACTTCTTTAACACGCACAGTTTCAAATCCATACGAATTACGATTTTTTTTTTTCAAAACTATAAAGAGACCCTCTAGACCTCATAACTATCAAGGGTGGTCCTGTACCCCTTAGAGATTGACTTTTTGGAAATGCTGAACTAGTATAGTAAATCGCCAGTACTCAGTTTGCTTTCATGGAAATCCGACCAAACAATACTTTTTCCCATTCCACGAGGAACTGCCCCTCCTAAGCGTGGTGTAGGGAAAAAATGCAAATCTTCTCGCTATCACAGTGTAAAATTGGACATCCCTGCTAAGAGCGGTTAAAAGAGCACAGCCCTTGAGAGGAGAACATCCTTTAAACAGTTCACCCCTCAAAAGGGGGTCACTATGAAAGAAAAATACGAAACACCCAGTTAATAATGTGCACTCTTCCATCAACTGATCCTTTGCGTCCCAAACCCAACTTAAAAATCAAACATTTCTTGCAATGTGCCCCGTGTCCTTCTGATTCATTCGTTAATGCCAGCCACAACCAACGGCAGTATAAGCCCAACCCCATCCAAACTATACCCACTCGAATGAGATCACTTTCCATGCCACGCGTTCGTCATTTAAAAGACACCAAAGACGACCCCCATGATCGCCCCCACTCGCACCCAAAGTGTCATGGCTCTCTGTGACCTCAATCTGAGCAAAAACTCACACAATTACACATTGCCACATGTGCTGAGTGCACACCATACCATCATCATCATGCCGTTTCTTCTCCCATTTCATTTGCACTAGCCAGCCGTATTTCAACTGTAAATTCCCATTAAAGTGCAACGTTGTAAACAGAATTTCTCATCTGTTTTAAATTACCTAACCAGTGGTCGCATTCCCATTCAACCTACTTCAGTGAAACAGTGAAACTTGCCACCCCCACAACCCTTGCTGGTGTTTGAAAAACAAAAGCAACGAGCAGCAGCACAAAAAAGAACACAAATTCGAGAATCGCAGTGTCACTAGGATAACAACAATGTGCAGGGACAAAATGTAATAATTCTTCAACTTCTAACCTCCTCGAGAGCTCAAGAGATGGAGCGCACGAACAGGAAGAATGAAAAACAAAAAAACGATCTCTGTAGGGTGTGGAGTTTGTGTTTTTCTTACCACCAGCAACTGTATGGGAAAGGACTTGAATATTTTTTTTCTGTTGCTCTCGCTAAGCCTGTTTTTGTGCCTGTTGGCGATGTTTGTCCCCACCGACCCAGCTATGAGATGGCATCCTCTTCTTTATTTCGGAGTACACCCCAGGGAATTCCGCATACCCATGTGTGTGTGCGAGGGGGCGACCTCGCCATGTAAGCCTCTGCTTGCATTGCTCCTTTCGCAACAACATTGAGAATTACAACAGAAGCAGAAGAAGGAGCAACTCCAACATCTATGCACCTTGGTGTATCCTTTTCATCCCGAAGAGTCCTCGTCCCTCTCGACGACAACGGCGGCATTGCTTACATGCAATGTCGCTCATTACTCTATTCTGGTTGTGACAACAGGCAAGGTGGTGGTGAGTAGGTACACTTCTTGCAGTCCTTTTTGCAGTTTTTCTGCCCTAGGGGCTACGTTGGGCGCCATTTCGCCTATATACACGAAAGGGTGAATAGGGCTAATGCTAATGGCAATAGTTTTGACACAATTGCATCCTTCTTACGGAATGGTCTTGTGTCTGCTGCGCGGCTCTGTCTAACTGGGTGCAGTTTTCTTTTCTACTCTTTGTGCCCACTCTCTGTGAAAAAGTGAAAATGTTTTTGTCACTTTGACAGGCATTTGGTCGGTTGGGCTAGGCGTGCATTATACACCGGCTCGGTTTGGTTTACCCCACCACCAACCATTACCGCCATGCAAAACCAAAAATGAGCAATCTTTCACCGGCCCCCCGACTCTGTGACTCTTGTGTGCTAGCCTTAGAGTTTAGAGTGGTTGCACTTTTAATTGAAGCAAATTTTTCAAATGTGGAATGTGTCGAAAAGCAAAACCCCCCGGCCCGCAACCCCTCGCACACAATCCGGGATGGATGCTCTGCATACGCTTTGTTAGACGTTTTTGTTTCGAGATGAGATGCAAATGGGAAACTTTTTTCCATCCACCCCCCTTTTTTGCTTCTCTATTTCATTCTGTTGTTTAAGGCGTTTAAAGTTATAATGGGGGTTTAGGTAGGGGCGCATAGGGCTTGAGAGTGTGAAACTTTTAAACTGTGCGGCATTGTCAATTATGTTCTTTTTTTTTCTCTGTTGCTGCTTGTCGGAGGATAATACAAGTTCACTGCACCTTTAATGTATGCGGGGATATGGAAAATGGAAACATCAACGCTGGCTTTCGGGTGTGATGAGTTTTTTTTTTTTTCGTATTTTTTGTCCTGCGTTGATGGGTGCAAATTGATGAGCTTATTGACTGTCGAAGAGAGGATTGCCATTGAATATTTATTG
Organism: Cheilosia grossa; assembly: GCA_963082955.1. NCBI lineage: Eukaryota > Metazoa > Arthropoda > Insecta > Diptera > Syrphidae > Cheilosia > Cheilosia grossa. The sequence continues at coordinate 2,657,022 of OY720148.1, forward strand.
GAAAAGGCCATAGCCTCGTTGGAGGAACGCAGAAGGTCGATAGTACAGTGACAATTTGAGTGATATTCCAGACAGGTTAGAGGGTGAGGGTTGTATTAGAAAATTTGCAAGGCGAACAACTTTGGCTAGACAAAGCAGCTTTGGACTTGGAATTGAATATTTGATAGTCAATGTCGCAGACAATGGCAATTCAAGTGGATGGGCTTCCAATCGAATTTATAGAGCTTGAGATCTTTGTAGTCGATGAAGTGGTGATGAGCTGGCATAACGACCTGACAAAGTCTGACTCGATTTATGAGGGTTGAGGTCATTATTGTGGTGCAAAGTCAGCTTTTTAGACCCAGCGCCGTTTACCTTTGGGGCTGACGGATTTTCAAAATTTAAAGTCTAACCATTGCCGCCCAAAATCGCAGTCAAAACTTGACAAGTATAAGCAAGTTATAAGTTGAGGCTACAGCTAGATGAACCTAGGCCTAAATCGTCACAACTTTGGTGGGATGAATGGAGGCTCCTTGCAATTTTAAACCGAGTCCTAACTGCTCAACTAAGAAGCGTTCTCGGGAAAGTTTTTCGCTCCTATGTTTGTCAGGCGTTTGCGGGAGTGTTTGAAATTTGTGTGGTTCCACGCAAAATTTGACAAGCATAAGCAAATTATTAGTTGAGGCTACAGCTAGGTGAACCTAGGCCTAAATCGTAACAACTTTGGTGGGATGAATGGAGGCTCCTTGCAATTTTAAACCGAGTCCTAACTGCTCAACTAAGAAGCGTTCTCGGGAAAGTTTTTCGCTCCTATGTTTGTCAGGCGTTTGCGGGAGTGTTTGAAATTTGTGTGGTTCCACGCAAAATTTGACAAGCATAAGCAAATTATTAGTTGAGGCTACAGCTAGGTGAACCTAGGCCTAAATCGTAACAACTTTGGTGGGATGAATGGAGGCTCCTTGCAATTTTAAACCGAGTCCTAACTGCTCAACTAAGAAGCGTTCTCGGGAAAGTTTTTCGCTCCTATGTTTGTCAGGCGTTTGCGGGAGTGTTTGAAATTTGTGTGGTTCCACGCAAAATTTGACAAGCATAAGCAAATTATTAGTTGAGGCTACAGCTAGGTGAACCTAGGCCTAAATCGTCACAACTTTGGTGGGATGAATGGAGGCTCCTTGCAATTTTAAACCGAGTCCTAACTGCTCAACTAAGAAGCGTTCTCGGGAAAGTTTTTCGCTCTTGGTGGGATGAATGGAGGCTCCTTGCAATTTTAAACCGAGTCCTAACTGCTCAACTAAGAAGCGTTCTCGGGAAAGTTTTTCGCTCCTATGTTTGTCAGGCGTTTGCGGGAGTGTTTGAAATTTGTGTGGTTCCACGCAAAATTTGACAAGCATAAGCAAATTATTAGTTGAGGCTACAGCTAGGTGAACCTAGGCCTAAATCGTCACAACTTTGGTGGGATGAATGGAGGCTCCTTGCAATTTTAAACCGAGTCCTAACTGCTCAACTAAGAAGCGTTCTCGGGAAAGTTTTTCGCTCCTACGTTTGTCAGGCGTTTGGGGGAGTGTATAAGTGTTTGAAATTTGTGTGGTTCCACAGCCTTAGGCCCTAAGCTCAGTAGTATACAGCACACTAACCACTGTGCGTAAAAACTCGTTATTAAGACCGCTATACGGGCACCATATTTTAGAATTCGGAATAATCAACAATTTAAAAAGAAACAAATTTAAACATAATTTTCAACTGATCAATTCTTTATTTCATTTGATAAATATATTACAAAAAATAACTAAAGAGTGGATGTCCCTCAGCTATGAACTCAGAGCTCATGTAAACATGCTTTCATGTATTAGTGCATAGAAATTCGAATAGCCTAGCACATTTGTATTTGTTTTCGCTGATTTCGATGGTCACTCTCCGAAGCGAAGTCCTCGTGCCGTATCAATTTAAACCCAAATGCATGTTCAGCATCTCTTCGTTTGATTGCCCCGAGGAAAAATTCAATGCAGTCTTTCCCCTTCGCAAACCCGTACAATTAGGACGACGGATTTATTTCTCCAACAGAGTGAAAAGTGTAATTTTCCAACTATACCAGTCTGGATATTTCTGTTAACTTTTTGAAAGTTTACTTTTCTTTGGCAGCATATATACGCATAAAGTAATCCCACTCTGAATATCCTTGAAACTAATTGTGGCCATTTAATTGAACAATCGTACATTTCTCCACCATCAAGAACTCTACCTACCTTCTTATGGATAGCCATCTGTCTTGACTTGGTTTTGCTGTACAGCTCCTTTTGCGGTTTTCAACACACAATGGATTTCAATTTCTCCGGACCAGTTGCCCACTTGTGAATTTGTGAATGGATATTTAAGAACAATTTGGACTGAAATTAAAAGAAACTCCATTTGGCATTGTCTGCCTGTGCATTTACACTAATACTAATGTCCTTTCAACCAAAATGTTCGGTGTTGAAATTCTCTGCCAAGAAATTGAATACTATTACCAGAGCACAAGTTGTGTTGCTGTTATTATAGCCGGACGTGTGTGTTTAGCTTAAGTTTCTGATATAGAAGGGAAAATGATTGGTATGTTACACACAGATGGCAGCACCAGAGCACTCCTGAGTCCTGAAGGCAAATGAATTAAGCAATCCGAAAGGACGAAGGAAACTTTAATTGCGAAAACGGAGAAGAAAAGTGATGTGTACTGTATCTTGGTTCGTCTTCACTGTGTGCCACCGCAGTGCACACACACACGTAGTTGCTTTGTGGGTCAAAAACGAATTGGAATATCATTGTCCTTGTTCCAGGCGAATGCTTGTGAGAACGTCGACATCGAAGACGACGACGACACAAAGACTCCAAAGTTCAAGTTGAATAAATGGGAAACCACTCAGCGCAGTACAATCCATCCGCAAAACACAGAGCACAGAGCGAGGGAGACACGATTCACATACAGCATCGAAATGAATGAGCGATAGTGGAAGAGGCTGCTTATCAGATGTTTCACCATTCCGAATTTCCCACAGTAGTCCTGGCGGATGGAGCGATACCGACGTTTCCTTTTTTGTGTCTTCTCTCTTTCCTAGGGGAAATGTATACGTACGTTATTACTGAGGCACAAACGAGGAGCGGAGGGACGAATGTGATAGTTTTCTAAGAAGCAAACTTAATTTCATAGCTTCAGGGGTTTCTTCTTATTATTTTTTTTTTTAATATTTTTTTTGTTGGACACTAACTGATACGGAAGCGAGAAGGACGAAGGCATGGGTGCCGTGTTGTCAAAAACAGCAGCACAGAAAGGAGAATAATATTCGGATATTCACTTAAGCTTTGAGTTGTATGCGATTATCTCTCGGCAATGCGGAGGGAATCCTTGACATTCAACGATCATTGTTATATTGTTCCTTTGGTAGCTCAACCTGTCACATGTTATATCCTGCTTTGGAAATTGCGAAACTAGTTTTGTTGATTTGTATTTTTGGTGGAAGACTGCAGAACATCTTTGTGTAAAGTTCAGAACTGGAAAGTCGGAGCGGAAAAGACGCTCCAGCGGACAGAACGGACCAGCATGAGTGCACGCAAGATATATTTGTGCTTCCCTTTGACATCGTCTGGGGGATCTACTCGTATGTGAGTTTCATTGTTTAAGCTATCCATTCGGAGTATGCTTTGGAGTCGATCAGCAAATGGAATGATTTCGACGAATCTGGGCTCCAATTACCGCATCCACGAGCGAGCAATACGTCACTGAATTTTGTCGATTTTACAAGAAAAGCAGCAACAAATTTAGTCATAGTATTCGATCACGGATGCGGTAATTCAACCCCTGCTCATGACGCGAAGTTTATGGCCAACGAATTCGGTGTAATTCACTTTAGAAAGTGCAACTTCAAAGGAGTGCGAGCAAGGGCAAAGAAAGTGATGCATAAAACCGAGCGATATCAAATGTCTAAGGCGAAATAAACATACCATGCTCATTGTCCATTTTGTGCCATTTATTCGATTTATTCCAATCCCAGTCGATGGGAAAATTGTTTAGAAAAATCACACTAAACTGTGAAATTTTTACGTGCGTTGCAAAGTCCCCTATTGACCGACTTGTGTACTCGCCGCTTGTCGCACATGTTCCGCGCCATCTCTCGTGCATTTCTGGAATAGGCGCAGAAACTTTTGCCCTCAATTATGCATTAGGTATAAGATGACGAGGAAGACCTTTCTTATAACATTTAGGAAACATAAACTCATTGACAAAAAAAGTCAAGACCGTTCTTCTCTGCAAAAGTTAAGCCAATATCTTTTACGAAGTATAAGTCTATTCGTAAGTTTGTCAGTACGTCAAAGGAAAACATTAAAACCCTAAAACAAAATTCCCAAACCTTAATAGGTTACCCCTTCGTTTTCGTGCCCACTTTCCCATCCAATTGCGTGTCTCTGGTCAACAGGCTCTAATTGTTGTAATAGATCTGCCTCCCAAACAGGGTATCTATACTGTCATTAGCACAGCGGCTCCATAAATTTCTAATACGCACTTAAAATAATTTTCAAAAGCTCTTCTGGGTAGGTAACTGGTTTGCATGAATTTAAATGTTCTTCGTTAACAACTTCCTGCCCCTGCCCAGATGTCAAAAGGGATAATTTATATTTCAATACCAGCGTTGTCGAAAAATGATTTATTATTCCCTTTTTGACATTAACATGCTTGTAGGATCTTGAGGTTTGCTTTGCGGAAAAGAAGATGAAAATTCGGGGCCACAAACTTAATCAAAGAGATTATCAAGCACCCCCAACCCCACCATCGTGTTGCCTTACCTAAAGCACACATAGATACAGATCCTCGCCAATGATGTAATTGGTGAAAAACAAGACAAGAATGAACGTTGGACCGCTGGGGCTTGGCCGGGGCTAATCGGTTTTACAATTTTCCTGCGGGCATAGTGTACGCCCGATGAAATACCCAGAGATATATAGAAATAAATGTCGTGTTTCCCAAAAGGCAATCGATTATTATTAGGCGCAGCCAGGACGACATTTTACGATTATGTCGACGTGAAAGGCTTTTTTTCTTTGTTTGCTGGAGCGTTAGGGCGCGGACTTGTCAACTGAGAGTATCTACTGTTTTTCGGGGAAATTTGTTCCCTGCTAATTTGAACTCAATAATTTAATAAGAATTTAGGTGTGGTGAGCTATTTTGCTATGTGGAAAATTTAAGAAATTCGTTAATGCGAAACTTTGAAACAAACTTTGCGCTTGACATCGTAAAATCTATTTGAAGTGGGTTCCCGCACGCGTCACCACAACATTCAATTATGTCGAAACAGGTGTTTCGGGGAAGCTAAGCTCTCGGATTCAGTGACACTGGAATTGAATTAAGGCGAATCAAATTGAAAGCGTGGGTTTTCACTTTGAACGGGGTGCGTATGGAATAGCTTGCGTGTAGGGCATGAAGGTTAAATCGATTTGTGAATTTTTGCGGACTGCGTAATTTTCATTTGCCTGAATTGATTTGATGGATGGTTGCTTTAAATATGTTCTCTTTTCCTTCTAGTGTTGTTGTCGCTGTAGCCTAGTTGTTAAAAATCAAGACTGCAGAGATTCCATCAGAAGATTAGCTATAAAAGTGTACATGCGATGGCAAGTCGGTTGCAGCAGCTTTGTTCAGGTTCTTATTCACTCTTTTATGATTAACAATATGACCCACGCTTTTGTCATTACAGATATCTCAAGTCTCTTACAAAAAATAAACTACATCTCGGTCACCAAGATCAGGCTTACTACTTCGCTGTAATCACATGTAAGTAGTCTTTTTTTTAGAGGTTTGTTTTCCAACAACAACGAACCTCTAAACACAATTATCAGCGACAGAAACTTCGGCAGCTGGCTGCTGGTTTATTCTTATTTCCTTTTAACTATTTCACCATTAGAAAAGACTACTAAGTTCCACTTAGCATGGCAATGAGCTCCTTTGATACTATATACGATTACATACTTGACTCATTTCATCTGGATACCCTGTTCCCTTGCACCTAGCCCCTAATACTTCTGTCAGTCTGGTTGGGAATTTCCTATAAGTCGATCGACGGAGGGTGCAAATATAAGGGCGGATTCTCTTTTTTGAATATTCTGAGAAAGCGTTTCCGCTTACATTTTTTATTTCCGTCAAGGTTGTAGATCTTTTCGTTTATTTTTTGGTCTATTTTCGCCGATCTGTAAACCGTTTCGTCCGGTGAAACAGATTTGTGCGCCTATCTCGTCGATTTATTTTCTCCAATGCGACATAGAGTTTTTGGAGTGCTGAATTTTGGGTTCTTGTATATTTCTGTATGAATAAAACCAAAAAGGGGAACCAGGAATCTTCTTATTTATTCAAACTGCTGTAATTTTGAATTTAGCGATGTAGGTACTTTCTGTATAAAATTCTGGTTGGTAAATCCGGGACCCTGAATAAATTTGTTGGCGGTTATTTGTATAGGGTTAGTCGACTGTAAGGTTAGGTTTTTAGAAGAACAAATAGAAGAGTCCTTAACGATGTTGCGGACAAAATACGTCCTGTATTTATTCACACGTTGTAGAAAAATGGTAAAAAAATACGTCTGCCTCAAAGCAGCTCCTTCAAAGTCGGTCATGAATTGCCATTTTAATTTTCCTTTAATGAACTAATGCATTGTTGTGAATAGAGGCATGTAAACTTAGATTGAACTTCCCATTCTTCTTCGGCGGCCGAAGAGTCGTGTTTACCTACCACATTTGTGTGAAAATCGCTTTCACGACTTTCCTGGCAGCAAGGAAATTTGTGCCAAACTTTTGTAGACAGACCAAGGTGCCACTGTTGGTCAGTTTCAAATAAATTTTCCATTGGTTTACAAGACTTCCCAGTGACCATACCAGTCAGTTATTAAAACGCCCCTTTTCTTTGTTGACATCACTTACATTTTATTTTTACTTATATCGTTATAACCAATTTTACGTGTTCATTTGAAATTAATTCCTTTTTTTTTTGTTTATTTTATTTAATTACACATTTTATGTTTTTTTTTTTTTTTCTGTTTTACCTACATTTTATTTATTTATATCGCTATTAGTTTTATATACAAAAAACAACAGTTACCCAGTAATATTCATTATACTATAATAATTTCATGTACATATTTTATTTGATTTCTATTGTTTAAATAATGTGTCAGCCATTCCGTTTGTCTTTTAATCTATTCATTTGTTTGCTCTTAATATTTACCTTACATTTACGGTTCTGTTTTTATTTCTCGTAAATTCCAAATCATCTAATCGTATATAACTTATTAGTAAAGTTTTATTTTCCACAATAATAGAAATTAATTAACGTTTATCATATGAAATTTGTTTTACAGATGCTGGTATATTTATTTGTATGTATAAATGTATTTTTTTGTTTGTTTGGTTTTGTTTTTGCTATTGTTTCACTTTGATTTTCGTTTTGCGTTTTGAAATCTGTTCTCTTTTGCACGGCATTTGACTTATCACCGGTTGTGAGGAATCCTCTCTGTCGCAATGTCCCCTTCAACTGGCAGTGGCAGCAGCTTCAATTGAACGGGTGTCCTTGGATTGCTCGTTTTATTATTGTTAGAGTCGTCATCATTATCCTCTGTCGTTGAATATCGAACAACTAAGCCGATAAGGAGAAGAACTATCGCTATTTTGGCAGCACGATTCGCTTTCAATCGGATGGCAGATGATGGAATGTCTGCAATTAGAAAAGAAAATGCATCCTGTCAATCTAAAATCGATGTGTATTCGCATTCGGTCTCTCTTGCTCTCGGTTTCAGTTCAGTCTTTCCCCGCAGCTCTGGTTGATTTATCAAAATCTCTCCCAAAAGAGAAATTAATCTTCGAATTAATTGCTATGGCTTACAAGTGATTAATTCAACTTTCGCTTCGTGCACACAAGCAAACACACGCAGAACAGAGTCGTGTTGTCTCAAATTTTGACATGGGAGTAGTTACAGGGTTTGTTGAAATAGCGCCCTCTAACCGGTATACAATTGTACTAGCAGTAAGACATCAACAAATCTGGGGCATGTAGCCGTAGCCGTGTGATTAAGGGGAATAGGAGAAGAGAGCATTCGGGGTTAGCGCAGGAGCGCAATGAAGGATTTCTTCCGGAAAGGGAAGGCATTGATTTAATGCGAACCACTTAATCAATGGCTTTCTTCATACCCTGTATGTCTATCGATTTTCGTCGTTGGCTGGGGTTTGGATATCTCGAAAACAAACTGTGGGTAGCTGGTGGATATGGATATGACCATTTGTACCTAACTGTTAAATAGTTGGACATTAATCAAAATGATTTTTATTGGGGATGGAAAGTAGAAAACTGGGTGGGGGGGTTTGTGTGTTTCTTTTTGGTTGGCAAACGTGATGGAATTCAAATGGGGTTTTCCACTTAAGGTCATCTCTTCGTTTGGAATGAGTGATTTTTCGGGGAAGCCAGCCGGATAACTGTTAAAACGCCAAAGTGAACTTGTGGGCATGTTTTCCGACACAAGGTTCTTCCAAGTCCATTAATCAGTTTTCGTTCGACAGAAGTGGGTCAGGGATTAGCACACAGTTGAACAGGCTTTTCGCTAAATCCAGTAGAAGAGTACAATCTGTGCTCTCAGCGGATGCAACTGTAAAAAGTGTGATTTTGTGTGATACTCACTGTTGTAATGTGTCAAATATTGTTCGTTTTGATCGTTAAACTCTCCATCGCCGGGCTGATCGAACGGATATAAGTTCACATCAGGTGATCTGCCAGAAGCCAATATCCGTGGCCGATCTTCTTCGATCAGCTTCTCTGCTTCCTGTTCGTAAATTTCATGTATACGAGCCGTGCATTTTAGCTGAAATTATTACAAAAATGTACTGTCAAAAGTTACTTCAAAGTATGCCAGAGCTTACCTTAAGTCGTCCTTTGATAAAGTGCTGATACGTGACGATAAAGTTGATTTCCAGCACCGACGATTCGAGATTCTCTACCATGTGCTTTTGCACGTCGTATGTTCGAATGTAATTTGGCAACACCTGGAATTGGTAAAAGAATGTTAAATGACTGGTTGTGAGCAAAACGTTGTTGCTCTTTGGATTGAGAGCCACAAAAGAAGTATTTCCTATTTGTTGAGTTCTTCTTCACGGAATATGGATCCAGCTCGGATATTCGCGATAAAATAGACAACGAAACGACTTTGATTCTGGTTAAACATTAATTACAATTCATTTATTTAAAAGTATCGAAAAAAATTACTATAACCTCTCTGAAGGTCAGGAAAAGTTAAAGTGCCAAAAAAATGTGATGTTAATTTGACATTTCAAGAAAAAAGCGAGAAAACTACAGTGAGAAAGAGAAAGCTGTGATGGTTGTATTCAGAGATACAACATTCTTCCCCACGATGATATTCTGCAGAATATCATTATCATCCAATCTAATCTCGTTGGTAGTCCATATAGATGCTGAGCGACCTGTAACAAATAAGGTAATTGTGCAATTGATATCTATTGTTTCTGGTCTTTCGACGAATTTTGCCAGTTATCTTGTATGGGCAACGGGCATAACTTTACGATGGGGCGTTTTACTAGTCCATTTTTCGTCTTTAAGGTTACGACTCTCACCAGTTTATCGGTACCAGGATGTAGCTCGACTATTCGACCTAGGGGCCAATGATTGCAGGGGAACCTCTCATCCCTTATCATGACGATATCGTTGATTTTCAAGCTGGGTTTCTGCTTCAGCCATTTTGGACGACGTTGTAATCTTGACAAATACTCATCGCTCCATTGCCGCCAGAATTGTTGTACCAATGTTTGACAATGATGCCAGCGAGTAACTAGGCTGGTGCGATCAGTTTCGACTCGAGGGAGGGCGAGCAGGGAGTCCCCAATTAAGAAATGCCCCGGGGTTAGGACCATAAGATCATCAGGATCATTTGTTAATGGACAGAGTGGTCTGGAGTTTAAACATGACTCAATTTGAGCCAAAACTGTACTCAGTTCTTCGTAGGTTAATTTTTGTTCTCCAATTGTTCGCTTCAGATGGTACTTTGTTGACTTCACACCCGCCTCCCACAAACCTCCAAAATGCGGGGAGGAGGGTGGTATAAAATGCCATCGCACTTGTTGTTGAGCGAGGTGTGGGTGGATTTTCTCAATGAACCGTTGGTAAGTACTCCTGTCTTCCTTGAGCTTCCTATTAGCGCCTATAAAATTGGTCCCACAGTCACTATATATGTCACTGCATATACCCCTCCTGGCAATAAATCGGTTTAAGGCGCCAATGAAGGCATCCGCTGTCAGATCTCCGACTAATTCCATATGGATAGCCTTGGTAGCCAGGCAAATAAAAAGCGCTATATATCCCTTTAAGGAAGTACGGCCTCTACCTTTAGAGGGCAACACGTTAAAGGGTCCAGCGTAGTCAACTCCAGTAGATGAAAATGCCCTTGATGGACGAACACGCTGGGCTGGTAAGGTACCCATCATCTGGGTACAAGGCTTTGGCTGGTTCTTATAGCAAACAATGCAACGATGAATTACTGAACGTACGATATTGCGTCCGTTTAAAATCCAAAATCGTCTCCGGATGTGATTTAACGTAAGCGTCACACCACCGTGCAGAGTGCTCTTATGACTGCATTCGACGATCAGATTTGTAAGGTGATGTTTTGCTGGTAAGATGAAGGGATGTTTTTGATCCATGGGTAACAGCGCATGCTTCAGTCTACCTCCGAGGCGAATAATCCTTTCATCTTCGTCAAAGAATGGGTTAAGGGGACGTAACGCACTATTATCCGGAAGTGGCCGGTTTGAAGATAACGAATTCCACTCAGAGGGAAATGCTTCTTGCTGCACTAATCGTACGATATAATTCATGGCCGCCTTAAGCTCATCTGATGATAGCCTTCCCGTTGTTTGAGGTCCAAACCTTGGACGGCAGTTTCTACTAAAACGTAAGCAGTATGCGGCTATTCGTACTGTTTTGGAGAACGATGACCATTTGCTCAGAAAACAATTACAATCATGTTCAGCCTCCACTTTCAAATTTAAAAACGTATTCACGCTTCTCTTCTCTTCTTCAACTGTTGAGCATGACATATTTAACGTTGGTTCCGGCCACTCATTAAACGGCAGCAGAAGAAAGGCCGGGCCATGCCACCACAAGTTGCAATCTACTAGTCGGGAGGGAGTAATTCCGCGACTGGAAATATCAGCGGGATTATTTTCTGAAGCAATATGTCGCCATTGATTTGCTGTGGATTCCGATTTAATTTTTTTGATTCGGTTTGACACAAACTGCTTCCATCTACTGGGATCCCCCCGGATCCAGTGCAAAACAATCGACGAGTCGGTCCATAAGAAGATCTTCGAGGAGTGGATATCCATACAAATCCCTTGTTTGATAAAATTTAATAGCCTCACCGCCAAGGCGGCTCCACACAACTCAGCCCGAGGAATAGTTAGTTTCGGTTTTATTGGGTTTACCTTGCATTTCGCCATCAAGAGATTAACTTCGAGCGGCCCATCTTCTTTACGAATTCTAAGATAAGCAGCAGCAGAATAAGCGTACTTAGATGCGTCGCAAAATATATGTAATTCATAAATACCTGACTTACCGCCGCCCCCCACCCATCTTGGAATACGCAGTTGCGAGATTGTTGGAAGCTCTTCACCAAATTTTGCCCAAGAATTTTTAATGTCCATCGCTATTTGCGTGTCCCAGCCTGTTTTGCTTTCCCACAGTTGCTGTAGTATAATTTTTGCCGAAATAATTACCGGATTGAGCCACCCCAATGGGTCGAACAGACGGGCGACAGCGGATAAAATCGAGCGCTTCGTTGGAGCATCGAGTGTAATTTCGAAGTTGATTTTGAATTTGAACTCGTCGGTGTAGGGATCCCAATACAAACCTAAGGTCTTTATAGAGTCTGTAGATTTAAATTCCAACATGCCATGTGTATACCTGTGTTCCGGACGGATATTTTCCAATAGTAAACGATGATTGCTTGCCCATTTTCGCAATTCGAAGGATCCACTCCGTAGCATGGCCACGACTTGTTTTTGTTTTTCCAAAGCAATTTCAATGGAATCGGCACCAGATAAAATGTCGTCTACATACATTTGCTGCTCTATTACTTCTGCAGCTTTCGGATAACGTTTTCCTTCGTCGCGAGCTAGTTGATGCATTGTACGTATAGCCATGTACGGAGCAGGAGCAGTACCAAACATAACCGTCGAACAATAGTATTCACGAATTGGCAGGCGAGGATCATCCCTCCAAAGTATCCGCTGATACTGAGCGTCCTCCTCATGCATATCTATACGCCTAAACATTTTTTCAATATCGGCCATAAACACATACCTCAGCATGCGCCAGTTTGTTAGGACCGCTGATAAATCTTTCTGAAGAGCTGGTCCTATAGCCAAAATATCATTCAAGGATTTGCCGTTGGAAGTTTTCGAAGATGCATCGAAAACGATGCGCACTCTTGTGCTTGTCGAGCCCTCTTTTATGACTGGATGGTGAGGAAGGTAGCAACAGGTATAACGTTCTCCCATACAGTGTTGATCTTCACTTGTTGTGACCGGCTTCATCTGACCCATTTTTATATATTCGTTGATGGATTCAACATATGCGACCCTAAGACCCTTATCCTTTAATAATCGTCTTTCCAGATTTCCGAAGCGCTTCAAAGCCATGGCCCTTGACTTGCCTATGATTTCTGTTGAATTGATTTCTGTCTTTAGGGGCAACCGAACGATATATTTTCCATTTTTTGAGCGCTCATATGTCTCGCTGTAGAATTTTTCACACCATTGATCCTCCTCTGACTGGTTCATAGGCTCTGATATCTCCTCCAGCTCCCAAAATCTCCTTAACAAATGATCGATTTCGAACTGAGTGTGTAAAGACGACAACATAGAAGACGAGTAAGATTGTCCGACTCTTTTCCCTGAGACGATGTAGCCAAATGTTGTTCTCTGCGCAATAGGCAAGCCACTTCCTCCTCTTCGTGTATCATCCAAGATGCAGTCGTCGTATACGTCGCTACCTAAAAGAACATCAATAGCTTTAGGCTCAAAATACCTAGGGTCCGCTAGATCTAACTTCTCAAGATGGCCGCAACCTGTCGTATTTATTTTCCTTTCTGGCAAAACACCAGCCACCTTAGGCAACGCATATGCAACAACTTGATAATTAATAAGAGGATCTACTCTAGACCCAATTGATAACCCTACGCTATAGCGTCCGGTTGTCACTTTAGACCCTGATACTCCATTGACGTTGATATAGACACTATCTCGACGAAGACCCAGTAATTGTACTACACGTTCCGTCACAAAGGAGGCTTGCGACCCTTGATCCAATAATGCCCTAAAATGATATAATTGTCCCTCTGCCGACTTGATGGTGACAATAGCTGTTGGTAGAAGCACCTCATATGACGAGGGTTGTTGCTTTCTCACTCCTGCTTGTATCAACCCCCCGCTTGTTGCTACATGTGTTGCCGATGTCGTCAGAGTAGGGGCCGTGACCTCTCGGTCGATGTGGATTAAGGTGTGATGTTTTCCTCCGCAGGTTCCACATGTTCGACGGCTACTGCACTTCGAAGAACGATGATTGTATCCGAGGCAGTTAAAGCAAAGCTTGAAATGTTCCACCGCAACTCGTTTTTCTTCCACACTCATTTCAATAAACCTTGAACATTCCCTTACAGAATGAACGGCTTTCTCACATATCGGACACGTGATGGCCCTTTTGGTAGTATGCAAAGATTTAAGTTCCTTCTTAGCAAATGATATACCACTTGCTCCTGTGGATTTTCTTTGCACTGCAGCCGTCTTTTGCTTGGAAGATGTCACCATCATTAAATATTGTTCATCTAAAAGAGATAATAATTCGGTAAATTTCGGTATACTAGTTTGCTTTCGAAGAGAGTGATCCCATTCATTACGTATCGAATTGGGCAATTTCTTAATTAAAAAATATACCAAAAGCTGATTTTGATCATCCAGATTGACACCAAGATTTTTAATGGAGCTTAAACATGAGCGGCATGTCTGCATAAAACGTTTCAATGAAGTGGGATCATCACGGACTACATCCGGCTGCTGATCTAGGACATCCATGTAGTGCGCGAAAAGTATGCGTTTGTTGTCGTACTGAGTACATAACATTTCCCATGCTTCCAGATAGTTTCCCCCAACCAGGCCAATATGTTGAATATCTTGTGAAGCATCGCCTACTAAGGCCGACTTTAGATAGTGAAACCGCTGCAAAGTACTTAAGCTCTCATTCTGGTGAATCCGGTCCAGGAATATTTCCTTGAATGCAGGCCAATCGATATGATTTCCACTAAAGGAGGGTAGTTTGACTTCTGGTAAAGCAACACAATTAGCCACCTGATTCGTTGCGTGCGACACAGTGGCTGCATCAGAATTGCCATGTTTGGGCTCTGCTACCGTTTTCGTCGTGGCTGCAAGGGAGTCGCGGATGACGGCAACAGCTTCGATATAGGTCTCCTCGAATTTGTCACATACTTCGCAGTCTATGTAAGCTTCCTTTACGTCTGCGTCCTGGGATTGACGAGCTAAAATACGATGGTTTGCACGAAATTCAGCCCGATATGATGCCAATGAGTCCAGACGGGCATTATGATAAGCTGCCGTTTTCCTCGACACAGGATCCTTCTTAAAATTCCGTAAAGTTTTCTGCACCGAATCGAGCAGTAGTAGCTGCTCTCCAATAACATCGCCCTGCCCAATTTCCTCCGTATCTCCGGTCATAATGCTTATTAGGAGCCAGAATAAAGATATCAATGCACTTACCCTTTGTTACGACTAGGTCATGTGTATGCAGGTACATACAAATGCCAGACGATTCCCACTGATGTATTCTGCTGATATCTTCCGCTTCGTCACTGCTCAGTCCAAGAATAACCGCTCCAGATCCTCACAGGAGGCACCAAATGTTGAGTTCTTCTTCACGGAATATGGATCCAGCTCGGATATTCGCGATAAAATAGACAACGAAACGACTTTGATTCTGGTTAAACATTAATTACAATTCATTTATTTAAAAGTATCGAAAAAAATTACTATAACCTCTCTGAAGGTCAGGAAAAGTTAAAGTGCCAAAAAAATGTGATGTTAATTTGACATTTCAAGAAAAAAGCGAGAAAACTACAGTGAGAAAGAGAAAGCTGTGATGGTTGTATTCAGAGATACAACACTATTAATTCTCTTCCTTTTTAACACTACTGGTTAAGTGAGAAACCTGGAAAAGCGATCGACACTACAGAAATCTGACGTAACAAGACAATTTCTTCAAGTGGCGTATTTTCTATGGAGACTACCGCCACTGCAAGTTCGCTCGGCCCTAAACACTCTAAACACACTCAGATATAAAAATTGAAAGAAAAAAAAAACATGAGAGGATATTCTCAAAGATGATTTTACTTGTTAATCCAAGGATTTTCCTATCGAAGGATTTATATGTTATATCACATAAAAGTGTTCGCAAAGGATTACATTTTCCCCCCCCGAAAATGTATGCCTGCCAATTAATTCCGAATAAATTGCGGATACTTTTCAATCTGCCAATCCTGGGACACATTAAGTATGTCAACGATTCCTAACCCCCAACGCTAATGCCATCCTTCAGTAAACCTTTATTGGCTTTTGAAAAACCACTCAATCCTATGGTCCTTTTTCTCTATCCGAGCATTGTCACCCAGTCAACCAACCTCGATAACCCTTAAACAAAAGTTCAACATGCTGTTGTTTTCCTCATATATGGTTCGACATTGGTGTCCCTCTACTGTCCAGAAATACCCAGTAAACAGGACTAAAATAGACAGAAAGATATAGAACAGCCAAAGGGAGCGGCTACAAAAATAGAAAATCCTTTTGCTACTATCAACTTACGGCTTACAGCAAAACGAGAGGATTTATGTTCGGGCAAATTAAATGTCCACCCATGGCAACACACATAGCCAGAGAAATAATCCCTTTCTATGGAGAGAAAACTGCAGAAAAAATATTATTGACATAGTAAATGGTCAAATCCCATCCCATGCCATCATCATCTCGGGCGCAGCAATTTAACTAGCCCGGCCAAATCGCACACACGATTAAGAAACGTTCGTCCGTGTGTCCGTGCGAGGGTGTCGGATGATGAAGGTGGTGGCAATTTGAAATCAATATTCGACATATGTTACAACGTTCGTATATATATTATATATATGCGGCTGCTGCTGCCGAATGTGTGTATCCGTGCACGGAATGGTGGTGGCGCCACTTGGCGCGTCAGCGGGGCCATTGAGAAAAATTTCATTTTTGTTCATAAATCATTTTCGGTTGCTCATGTTCGACTTCCTATCGAATTGATTTCTAATTTTTATTCCAGCCAGGGGGGGGTCAACCAATACCAACAGATTTATGTGTGATGTCTATACACATTCGGTGAAATTAAACTGTCAAAGTTCAATCAAAGCGGGCCATCTTACCGGAATCTCGTTGATCCACCAAGTTAGATTGGCTGCTGGTTTTGAGTAGTCTGACGAGCAGTTGCCGTTGATGACGTCGCCCAGGCGATATCGTGAATGGATGCCGGTGATGATCGGACGTTGAGTGGGTAGTTCTATAAATAGAATGTGGAATAGAAAATTTTCAATTGAACCTTATAACGCAAGTTACTTACCAACTATTTCCATCTCGGCGGTATGGATTGCGGTGTGGAAAGAAGGCGCATCGGCCGATACTTCACAGCTGAATTTGCCCGTTATTGTGAGCGGCACAGATGTGAGCATAACGTGGCTTTGGTTGGATTGCGTTGACTGCAAGTGAAAGAAAGGGGTTTCGGGTTAAATCGGTTTGCGAGGGTATTTGGCGAGCTACGAGTAGTTGGGAGGATTTTTTTTGTTTTCTGAAAACCCTTCTGTATACCACGTTAAGAGGTATCCTAACCTAAAAAAAAAAAACAGGTTTCATAAAATGCACATGTTCAAAAACTATACAGAAAATGAGTCTGCTGAGGGACAGTTTATTGTCTTATTTCTGTTTGCTTTCTCTAAAGGACAATCGTTTTAGAAACCTGACTTGCATTGATATGGCAGCTGTCAAACTGAATTTCGGTCCCTTGTGCAGCGAGTAGGCCGAACTGTACAAATTTCACCGATGTGTAGAAGTAGTCGAGTCTTTTTCTTCTTCCGATTTAACTTTCTAAAGGGAAACTTCTAATGCAACGTTGAGCACAAATTTCGAGCTCCGATGAAACGAAATAGCGACAGTTCGTCGGGCGGCAGGAAGGAAATAAATGGTTATGGAACTCGTGCAGAACGCACAGCTCGTTGGGCTGTGATTTGAAACTCAGATGAAAAGAAAAAGTGACAGGGAACGGGAGTAGGAAACAAAAAAGAAAAAGAAAAACTTGTTGAACTTGGGTTCGTAGGTTTCGGCTTCTTCTATCGGTTTTTTTAACCTTTTTTTTTACATATGGTGGGGTTTTTAGTGGCCGTGTTTCTTGCCCTGGGGATCGTTAAATTTGCGCCCCTGCCAGTGGATAATTATTGTTTTTGTAAGAAGGTCGTTGAATGGGCATTCAAAACCAGAGCAAATTCTTCTGTACTGCTCCTTCACGGATAAGACTATTTATGGTCTCTCGCCTTCAAACGATCATGCAGGCTCTATTTTCCAAAAGCAGGCCGTTTCTAAATAAATAGACCTGTAAGGTATATGTATCTAGCAGACAGGTGTTGAGTAGGTCAAGCAACATTTTTCTGACAGGTCACTAAGCAAATGCTACTTATGCTTCAGTCTTTTAATCAAAAACTAGGGGCAAGGCAAAATCGGGGTCCATTTCGTAGCATGCTAAATGATTCTAAGATTCACATTCCATTTGTCGAAGACCTCTCCTCCGCCTTGCCACCGCATTTACATTCACTGTTCCACTGCTCCAAATAGGACATAAATCGCCGCATAAATTTGGCCAACCTCATTCAGTACGACACGCGTCAGCACGGAAATCTATTCTCATTTGTGAGTGATCACAACTCCCCCAAAAGATGTAATGAAATTGAGTCCGTATTTATTATCTGCGCTCCATCGTCATTACCATCATCGTTATCATCCAGCAAACATCCTTGCTACGTGACAACTACCTCGTTGTAGCGTCGCCGCCAACGAAAGCCTAATTTACCCTGCTTACTTTTCAATTACAATTAATTGCATTACAAGGAATAATTCACAGCGCAAACACGAAATTAAATTATTAAATAAACAGAGATAAATATATGTGTAAGAGGCTGTCCTGTGTTTGCGGTGAATGCAATGAGCAGCAGCTTGAAAGCCGCACAAAATCGCTCCCAACGGATGACACCGAGTTGCGGATCATCAGCATCGTACTGCTGCTGCTGCTGGATTCGGTGGCGGTGAAAACGGACAAGGAAACGACAAGGATTGGGTGTAAATTTTAAAATACCCCAACATCAGAAACCTTTCCCAGTAGTCCATTAAATATTTATTATTGTGATCATTACGACGACGACGGCAACAACAACGGAGGCAATGGCGGCAGAGGAACGCCACATAAATGCCTGTGCACAACAAGTGAATCCAATAAATATAGATTTTCCAGGGACCAGGCTCCATTTACAGCCGCGCGTCTCTTTCACTTATTATTCCCTAAAGGCAACCGCATATCCACAACACACAAGCCTTGCTTACGGTTTTTATTTAAAATAATATCTCGCTGTAAGAAAAAACAAACTCATATCGTTATCCTTGCGGCAATAAGCCCATGTGGCAGTGTTTGTTTGTGTGTGTGTGTGTTTGTTCATGCCTTCACATTCGCCAAACAGTAGTAAAAAATTACTTTTATGGCAAGTGGTTGGCCCAGGGCCGACACCGCATCAACTGTTACATAAATTTCGATTACCTCAACATTAATTCCGGGTAATGTAAAGATTTTCATCGCTGGATTCTCCTTTGGCGTGTAACGGTAGAACTCCCGTCGGCCTTTGTACCATTTCACCGTGTATAGGGTATCGTTTTCGATGTCGTAATTGCATGCGAGCATTGCGCTATCGCCACGTTTCACTGCGGTTGGTACGGTCACGTAGACGTCTTTTAGCGCCATGATGAGATCTGTTGAAGAAAAAGTTCCAAAGGAAGTTAGTAATTTTCTTTAAGGTAGGTGGTTTTTTTTTTTTTTTTCTTTATATTGAAAGCAATTTTGTTTCGTGGTGGGGCTTAGCTGTTTTTATTGAGCTTATTGTACGCTATGCGCAATAAAGGGTTGAATGGTTACAAGGTAAATATAACTGGAATTTTATGTTAACGGGGAGCAGTTTGAAATAGAAATATTTTTCAAATAGGTATCGACGTGGAAAGTCGGGGTTTCTATTCCCGTTCTGTTCGCTGGTGTATTTCGTTGCCGGTTAAAGAATTTACTCTGCATTTTGCCGAAAAGTATGCAGCGTATTGATGGCCTTATCGAATGCGCACACCACTGCACCCTAGACATGCAATTTTTATCTGATTCGGGGCTCTTCCAGTCCCCGATCGCTGAAAATTAATGGCGCTGAAAACCGGTTCACCGGTTCCTAGTCTTCGAATAGGATAATTTTTTTTTCAATTGCCAAATTAACATTTTTCTTACAACGCTCTCGGAACTTGATACAGGCAAGCTCAGACCTCAGACCTTTGTTGTGTAGCAATCATAGTTTAAGGCGAGCGATTCACTAACAGCTAGCACGTCACTGAATCAAACCGCTGACAGGCGCTCAAGATTCATCATTTTCGCCCGAATCGAAAGCTATTCAATTCGGCTGGCATTTATCGTGCCTTCTTGTCTTACAAGATCTAAAGAAGGGAAAAAGTAAAGGGCAATTTTGAATAAGAGTGTCCTTCCTTCGAAGTACTAATTTTACATTTCTCTTTGCTTTATTTCTTATAGACTGTCACAGCCGCTCTTCAAGGTGCTGATTTAATTAAATGATGGTAATTTATGGTCCGTGAGCCGTCAACAGTGAAATCCGCCCTCTTGGAGGAAACTTTAAATTCGCATATCTTCTCAATGAATCTGCCGATTGCGATGAAATAAATACTAAATGCTCCATTAAGTCCTGTGATGTCTTGCAAATTCACACGAATTGGGTGAGCTATTTTAATATGATGTAATAACAAATCCACATCAACAGACTTTTTTACTTTTTACTTCCTAGAACTTGCTGCTGAAGAATAGCCAACGAATTTGAAAGACAGCTCGGCCCGTGACAAGTAAATGAAGGATGCTATATAAATGGATATACACCCCCACGCATAAAAGCCGCCAGCAAGGACAGAAGTAGGTCACACGATTTCTGGGAATTACGGACTCCTCACTTCTTCTTTTCCATTTACAGGTCAAAAGATGTGTCAAAAATACTGGCAAACTTTAAAACTTTTCCATTTGGAACTGAGGACACTTTAAACCCGATAGTTACCGCCTTCGATTCGCGGAGGGATGTTTCGGGTAAGTGATATAGTTGAAGCATTTAAAACCCGCAACAGACTCCGTCAAGTTACGAAACGGCTTGCCTTCATTTAATTATGTACGCAAACCGTGTACAATTTTTGTTTTGCCGGAAAGAGAACTCCTTTCCCCTTCGTCCTGTTTGACTGAAAACTTTCCAAGTGTGCGCTTTGTTCAAAAACAATTTTGTAAATCTGATTTTCCACTCCAACAACAGAAAGGCCATGACAAAAGCTGGAAAAGAAGAAAAACCCGCTTCTTCTTTTTAACGTCTTAATGCACTTTTAATGCATCTGCCTCCCTCAAGTACCAGACTGAAACGGCCGCTATAGCTGTATAGTGGTGGTATCTTCTTCTGTAGGCGCTGCTTGTAAGCTTTATGCGATTTTTTACTTATTTCAAAAGCGTTTACTTAAGAACAAAGACCTTGAAGCACCACCACCTGTCAAACTGAAACATTTTTCATTAAAATCTGTCAAAAATGTGCTTCCCTATGCTGGAGCACAACAACAACTCTTCTAGCCAGTCAGGAGCAAATGTCACTACCACCAGCACCCTCAGCCTGCGGAAAACTAAAAATAGCATACATTCAAATGTATTTTTATTCTGCAACATTTCCACAATTTCTGTTTTTTTTTTTTTTTCTTTTTTGAACTCATTTTTGTTTGTGCATTTGTTTGGTCCTTCCGGTCAAACTGCCATTCTCCGGTGGCGGCGGCGGGCGGGCAACAGACGCGTATAAAGATCTGCCTGGCTCTGTATAATGTGTTGTGCTTTTATCGATTGATTGCAGCAGAGTTGTATCGTAATTGCACGTTTTATAGCCTGCAAGGATACATGCAATGCACATGCAGCACATAAAAAACATTAAATATACCTCTCTATAGGATACAATAAAATGATTCAGAGAAGCTCATAGAAACTTGCCCTCTTTTGGTGGGTATATAAAGCAAGACGGAAACGCTCCACAAGAATGTTGTTATCGGATATTTTAATGCAACATATCACGGAGAGTTTTATAGACGACGTTCGTGGGTTAACCCCTGCACTCAGATAGTAAACTAAAGAAGAAAAAAAAAATACATACAATCGAAGAACACCCAAAAATGTCCATCCACATTTATCTATATATGTATATCGAATTCGGAAATGGGTGTGTGTGCATCAATATTATAACGGTGAAATGGAAATTCATGACAGCAAGTCTGCACTGCACACACACACGGTCCACAAATTAAGGAAATGTACAAAACAGGCGTCATCCAGGCGGGTCGGTTCACTTATTCGTTTTCCATTTCGCAATACGGTCGAAAATGTGTGTAAAGGACCCGTGTATATCCTTCCGCAATGTTTTGCAATCATCACAGTTTGTATTTGGCACCAGGGTACGCGCGGCGCGTTCTGCAAATATGAAATGCACGAATGAATCTGATGGATATACACATAGTAGTCGTCCTCGTTGTGTTACGTTCTTCAGTCTGTTTTTTTTTTTGCATTCGTTTTGTGTCAGCCCTCATGCTCAACTCAGAGCCGCACTCTACAGATCCTTATATTCAACCGACCATCTCCTCAACGGGGCATCATCATCATCATCATCTGCATCTGCATGCACATCCTCCCGGAGTATAAAGGAGTAGCGCAAATAATAATAAAGTAGTTGTTTGGCGTGTTATGTTTGTTTTGTGTAAGCAAAGCAAACATATATTCAGGATGCATAATTTGCTTATGAGTTGAATTGCGTAATGTTTCTGTGGGGGAGGGTTCCTTTTGTGCAGTTCTTAATTTACTACTGCCAGGAACGTGACAGTGAGAAAGTTGATAGGGAAAAGTAGCACGGCGTGCACTCAATTGAAGAACAAAAGGAAACGAGTGCTTTTTAGGGGAATTGAAAATATGGATTCATGGTTCGCTGCGTTTATTGCTGGTTGGGAGTTGAAAGGGACGACGAGAAAGGAGCGTGCCGTCAAAATGATTGCGAGGAAATCGTCTAGCAATCTGTTGGGATAGGTTTGTTTCTATTAAATTGCAAGCATGGTTGCGACGAGTATGCGAGTAACTTTGTGTTGCGGTTGTAAAAACTGAACTGCACTTGAGTAGTTTCGGGTTTCCTAATTCAAAATTGTTTCCAGTTTATTAGGTTTGCATTTCTGGTGGAGTATGTTTCACTTTGAAGGGGAAAATGCTGTCTGATGAAGACGAGCGGACTACGCTTTGAAAGGAAGGTTTCGACGTTTGACTGATGCTTACATAAGATCAAATGTCGATCGTTGATCCTCGAATGTAAATGGTTTCGCCCAGCTGTCCGTCTTTCGAGGGTTTTTGGGTTTCGAACATTTTAATTTACAACTTATTTATGTGCAGGTTGTAGCTTATCACTGTTTCGAATGAATATCTACCCATACTTCATCTTAAGGTTTTTTTTCAACTGCGACACGTATTACTGTCATTCGGACTCGGCATACAATTGTAGATTCCTTCTATTCGTCTCAAAAAAGAAATGAAACTCACAAAACGAATGGTTATGAGAAGCTAGGCCTAGGATCCTTACGGACCTGTTGCGCCTATAATTCTTTTGTCTCTTGTCAGTTTTGGTTTGGTTTTCTCTCCTTGTTTACCCCAGGATATTACGGAAGCTGTGAGCCTTGAGACTCTAGACAGAAAATATGATTCAGAGGAGAACATAGGAAGTTGTCCAAAACCAATCTGCTCGAATTTGGCGCCATCTTCTGCTTTAGTGACAAATGAGGAGCATTTGTCGGCATTGACGCCATCGACACAGAGGGCTTCATCCAAATACAATCGCAATTTGCAGGACTGTCGCTGCAGACAGTGCGAATTCAATTCCGCTGCAAAAGTGCCGCGGTCCTGATGTCTGGTGGGTCAAATTATATCTGTCCCCAACTGTCAAACAAGTATTCGAGTGCTTTTGCTTAATTCTTTTGAACTCTAGAAACATATTTAACCGACGACTTGCCGACGAGAGGGAGACCCTGCCATGGTACAAAAAAAAAACAACTGTGAAACAACTTTTCTTTAGCGCTGTTGGAAAAGTAAGTTTTGCTGTCGCATCAGGCGCAGATGTCCACACGTGGTCATCCTCCGAGCCATAATATTCAAAAATTGTCCGACTAAACAGCATTTTTTAAAAACGTCCAAAGTTGTCTGCGTTCTTTGACGTTTGACTCTGAAAAATGTGTCCGCCCTTGAAAAGGGATTGCTCTTCCCTCACTTATTCAGAGTAATTCTCCTCATTCATTCACATTTTAAGAATGTAAGTTCGAAGAATGGCGCAGGTCTTTGAAACTGCCTACCTTGATTGCCTAAAATACAAACCTAACTTACCTGCCTACCTTTTACTGTCATAAAGTTGCTGATCCCTCTTTATTAATTTTGAATTTTTCTTGTTTCAGATACCCACCGCCCAACCCAATCCCACCTTTCCGGGAACGCACATGACCAATGATGATCAGCCACCCAAAATGTCACCAACTTCGATGCCAAAAACGTTCCAACAATAAAACCCAAATCCCTCCGTTTCCCCTTTGAGCTCATATCTGTTCAACTGTTATTGTTTTTTGGAAAAATAAAATCTCTTCCCATCACATCTGTTTGTTTATTCAATTTTGTTGTTTATTTTCCATTAAAGCGGCAAAGCAAGCGATCGTCTCGCACACAGACTCGGCATGAATATTTTCTAGGTCACACGGAGAAACCTCCAAAAATGTTTTCGGTCACAAAACCAAAATTAATGGCATCTGCCGGCCTTCTGCTTTTCATGTGTGCCTGGTACTCTTCGAGTAAGTATATCGATCTTTCTAAAATCGAAAGTGAACTTACGAATCCGCGCCGCTATCGTCGTTCCCCGCTCTGATCCGAAACCGACCAAATGAAATCGAAAGTGACAGTCAGAAAAGCAGCCACACGATCTCGCCGACAACGAAAGAAACAACCGACGGACGGACGATACACCGGCGTGCCACAAAAATCGATCGCCAGTGGATTTTATACCCCAGGCTGGCAGAAAAACAAGCACGGGTCTCTCTCTCTCTTATTTTTCAACGTAATCAAAACATTATTTTACTTAACAGCGATCATCATCGTGAAAAGAAAACAAAATTCTCGCTTGTTTTTGTAATCGCAAGCACGTAGAATCGATCGTGAATGGATTTTGTGCACTAGGCCATCAGCGGCGGCCGGCAGAGTTGCTGTCAATTTTTTCGGAAACAACTCACAAACTCGCTCATGCAGCATGAGTATTCGAAAAGTATTTTTTTCCCACCAGGCCACCAGCAAAACTAGCTGCCTCGCAGCAAACGCTGCGCCTGCTGTTCGATCGCCACACAGCAGAGGGCCAGAGCGAACACGAAAAATCTATGAAAAATGGATTTTATGCACTAGGCCACCAGCAAACGTAGCAGCGCTCCCCGCATTCTCGGCATAATTTGTAAAATGTTAACGCATGCGCCGCGGAACAGAGAGATTGTTATTCGTTACATAACAAAAGAGAGTGGTGAACTCTGTTTTCTGTGTCAGCCGCATGCATAATGAGAGAGAAGGAGGGAATGCATACCACTCAGGCACTCACTGGCGACGTTTGGTGCACAATTGCAAGTGGAGTGGAACATATTTTGCTTTCCCCTCATTATGTCATACACACTTTACAGTTTACACATTGCACACATGTGAGATTAGACGGTAGGTGAAGGCGATCTCTCGCAGTTGGCTCCACCTTCTTCTCGTACTCGTTTTGTTGTTTTCGGCATCGATAGATCACAGCAAACAGGTGTCTCTTCTCAATCGTGTGGTGGCACTCTCGCCCACACTCTGTTGTCAAATTATTCCGTTCCTGACACACCACTGTATGGTTGTATGTGGAATGTGGTATGTCACAGTGGGAGGTTTGTTGCCAGCAGCCGACCGACGCGACACGACCAGCAATACCTACTGATCGCTTCTGGTGGCCTGGTGCGTTTAGTACGAAATTAAGTTTTACAGATTGAAAACGAGAGTTCGAATTAGCAAGGCCCCCGCCGCAGCAGCCATTTTATGACATTATCTATTAGCAGACTGTGTTTTTTCGTCTTTCGTTTGACATTTTAGCTTTGGTTGAGTGGTGTGAGGGAGGCATCGTTTTGGGAAGGGGAAAAATCGCGTTAAGCTTCATTCCATGTGAACAGAGAAAAACGATAAAAACAATAAGGTTTCCTACAATTGCTGATTGCCTATTCTTTGACGGGGCAATTTGTTTATAAAAATGCAAACAACGCTCTGTTAGGATGGGAGGGAGAGTATTCAAAGTTTATTTCTTGTCTTCTTGTTGGTTGGGAAAATGTTTAAACTTTTTTTTAGACCACAAACATTTAAAGTTTAGTTAAAACAGATCCCTATTGTAATGGGGCAGCATGAACGGTCACAGAGATGAGATGGTGTGTCACGGTGAGTAGGTTGGGTACACATTGTTATCGTTATCGTGTCAAGTGAAAGCTTAGTCTTTTTTTTCGGGGCTTTTTCAGTGGTCGCTATCGGGTTGGCATTTGTGGCTTTCTGCTGAGCATGCTCACCTGGTAGATGATCATATGAAAATATCGATCGCGTAGTGGTTTTTTTTAGTACGATCGTGATGATTAATGGTGATCGTACATGTCGTGTGGTGGTTGGTGGTTTATGGGAACTGGTCGCGATGTAAATTTCAGTTCGTTTACCTTACGTGATCGGCTGGGGAATATTTTGACTTTCAGCGGGATGTTGTTTTTGTTTGTTGTTATCTGAGATCAGTTGGGAATTGTGTTTTTTTATTCTATAAACTTAGATTGTTGTTCAATTGGTGGGGTCTAGGGAATGCATTCTGACTTCCATTAGGGCGGTCAGATTCAAGATATCAGTGCGGTAAATGTGTAATGCAGCGCAGTTCGCGGTCGTTTTGTTTTCCCGACAGCTGACACCGGCTTTTTATGGAATGTTGCCATCCATCCAATGGACAGATGATCATTTTTGGTGACGCCAGTTCCGTGAGGAGTGGAGGTGGATCCATTTTTGTTTCCGTCAAATTTTACTCAGCGACGAGCCCGACGTCTGTCTCAGTGGCTTTGTTTGGTAAGCAAAATCAGTTACTAATGTCTAGAGTGGCTTACGGACTGGCGGGACATGTATTTCATGTCATAAAAGCAACAAAAATTCAGCCACCGTGTTTGATTATTTAAATTTATTCAGACTACAATAATTACACTCATAACTGTGTACAAAAAGATTGACATATATATAACTTAATACGAAAAAGGCGGTAATTTTTGAGATTCATTCAAGCCTAGGCTTAGGCTTTTTCGCCATGAAAAATGTGTATGAAAAACCTATAATTCACGGGAACTGCTTACATTTCTTTTATGCTGATTGGTTTCTTCTTGATCTGTCAAAATTTAGTTTATGAAAAATATATACACTCTAAAAATATGAAACATACTTTTCGGACTTCGCAGTAACCTCCCAGCAGTGGGGATAAAACTCGCTTGATTTTGAAACAACTCCCGAAATAGACTTTAGCAATGCCCTGTCCTTGCTTCATAGAGCTTAAAAGTTAACCGCTAAAAGGGTACTTAGTCTTGAGTCCAATTTAAGCGGACCTTTTCGAAAACTTCAAGCAGTAGAAAATTTGATCGTCGTTCTATGGCGCAAAAACAGTTGTGCTTCGATCATCGTCGTATGGTCTACCATTTGATAAAATGCTTGAATGACGCATATGACGTTTTCGAAATCGACAAACAATTTAAAGCTAAAACTTAACGAATTTAAAATAGAGTTCTTCAAAAAACACAGCCGGATTTCTTCTTAGTCCACTCTTTGGTTTTCTTCGGACATCTCTGAGAAATGTCACAGCTTCGTCGGTGTTTAATTTGTGCCTTACGGTCATTATTCCACAGGATATTGTAGAAGATTGAGCCGCAGTTGAAGACCGACTTCGCTTTGAGTTTTATTACAACTCATGCTGAACTTCTATTGCTTGTTACTCCGGAAGCAGTACAGCTGCACGTTGAAAAATCTGAAACCAATACTAAGTTAGCAAAAATGTATAAAGATTAAGTGAGTTAGCTACCACCAACTTTGCAACAGTCTACAATACAGAGTATGGGCAATTTCTACAGAGTTATACAACTTAAACTAACTGGTCCTTAACTTTTCTATTTATAGGTCAAGGTTTTAGCAAATTCAGGAGGGTTTGAAAAAATACTGGACGTTTCTCAAATACGATGCAGATGTTCAACACAAATAAAGGTGTTACCAGGAGGATGGAATTTTACGCTATTAATTTTTTTTTTATTCACAAATTGAAGTTTCTTTTCAAGAATCACAAGTTAGAGCCTGCTGTTCGTGTTAATTAAAGACTTACGCAGCTGATTTCGTATAAAAAGTGTAGGAAGGGGTTAATTGTGTTCCTCACTGCTTCGTTCAGTTTTAAAAATCAACAACAATATATAGCTGAACGCCTATTTGTAGCGAAAACTACAAAAAATTTCTCAACCAATTAAGAGGACCGTTCCTTGCATGTTTAAATTTTTTTACCTTTCCTTACCTTTCCTATCATTATGTTTAATTTTTAGTCAAAGCTTTTAATTCTAAGCCCAGTAAAGGGTGTCCAAGTTGTATAATAAAAACGTGGTATTGTTCAAAGTACCTATAGTTCGAATCTATAGTTTGTTGCAATTGTAGAATAAAATTACAAGACAGAACGAAGCCTTTTAGTACATAAATTCAACTAAGTACGTTGGTTAATTTAAATCTTTTGATCTGTTTAAATTCAACCAAGAAAATTGGGCCAATTTCAACCAATTGGGATTGTTAAATTCAACTCAGTATGTTGGTTAATGTCAACCCTTTTGTTTGTTTAAATTCAACCAAGAAGGTTGGCTAGTTTCAACCAACTAAGAATGTAAAATTCAATCAAGTATGTTGGTTAATTGCAACCCTTTTAGTTGGTTAAATTCAATCCAACCCTCTGGGTAATATCAGAGTAAATTGAAGGTTGACTTCGTTACTAACAGCAGATTAAGTTGGTTAAATTCTACAGAGTTAGTTTGCTATTTACAGCCGTGCAAATTTCAGAGGGGACAGTGATAAATGGATTTTTATTTTTAAAAGATTTTCCTAAAACAAGTTGGCTCAGTTATTTTTAATCCACCAACTTTTTCTGCTTGTGACTCATTTTAAATAGAGTTCACTTTGCCTCGTTTCAGTCAAATCAAATTCAATTGCCTATAGAGATGAACAGACAGGCATTTTAAAAATCATAACAGACTTCCCTGAGCCATAGAGCCACCACCCTTGCGCATTTCCGTTTAAGCCTAATGGCATCAATTGTTTTTCCCCCCCGGTCAAAGCCAATAATCCACCGCACAGGATAATCACTTTGTACTTCTGTTTTCGAAATACGTATACATAGACAGATACACCGCCTCCAGACAAAGAATCTTACTACAAAACGCTTTCCGAAAAATCACTGTAAATTTGCATACCGAATTTATACTGAAACAGAACCCCGGCCCGACACCTTTAAACGATAACAATATTATTTCCCCCGCAGACAGGAGGCGGTGTGCTTGTACTTGTGCTCAGAGTTACCACCGAACAGCCACGAAACACTTTGTGCTTCATAAAAAATTTAAAATAATTATCATCTGTCCGCACCAACGGCATCTGTGGTTGATATGGAAGCAGCCACTTTACCGCCGCAGTTCTCGTGCACAACTTTATGAATCCGCAACAACCGAGAGGAGAATTGTCGCGCTCCCCTAGCGGCCAGCCACCTGGCCCGTAACTATAGACTGATTTTATTAAAAATTCAAAACTGCGCTCTTTTGTTATACATTCCACTGCCAGTTGTGGGTCGGACCCCGCGTTACTTGTATTCAAGGATGTAGCAGCTAAAAAGGTTATAATTTGCCTTCTGATGGTGTGCAGCTAAGACCGGGTACCCCACTATGGTATATCGAACAAAAAAATATATAACAACACAGGAGGAGTGTAATAAAAGCGATAGCCCTTCTTTGTGCATCTAAGATAGCAGTAACAAAAGTAGCGAAAAAAGAAAAATAGGAGGAAAATGAAAGAAAAACTCCCGCCGGGAAATAAACTTATATCCGTGCGCGCACACCTGCACAGCAGGACGGAAAGGGGGGGAAAACTTAACATCCCTTAGCCCCCAGTCGTTCGACTATCGTTCAACATCTATCCAACTCAGTCCTTCCTTGTGTAGTGCCTGTGTGTATATGGTATTTCCTTTACCGCGTTTATATGTCTTTATTATCCTTACACCGACGAAAATTCGCGAGAGAAATTTAATTCAGTTATGCAAATTGAGCGGGTAGTGTTTTCAACGAAAACATCCTCTTCCCCCCACCGGCGCGCGCTCACGCCGTGGATGCGGAGTGGGAATATTTTAAGAAGCAGGATCACAACCACAGATATCGTCGTCGGCCCAGATTCCTTCGACTCTACGGCAAAGGATTGCTGCGATACGAAATAGCTGAAGGTAAAGTAACAGTTTTCAAACGAGAAAGGATAACTTTTGGGTATTGTTGTTGGCGTATTTTTCTTTTTTTCTTTTTTCTTTCACTTCTTGAAACCTATAAATGTGTGTACACTAAAGGATAGAGACATCCTGCGCATCGGAAAACGTGGCGCTTCTTAGTCGGTTGGAGAAAGAAAGACTTTACCTGGATGTTAAGTAACATAGTTTCGGGATTGGATTGTAAAACATAAGTGCACAACAGCGGATGTGCGATGTTCGATTGTGGCGGCTTCTGTGTTCTTGCCAAGACCTCATAATCTGTGGAAAGGAGCGGTATGCAATTAGACCAGAAGGAGGTGGTGCGGAAATAGTTGGTGGGGAACTCGGTTTGACTCGTTTGCGTGTTGAAGGTGATAAGATATTTAAATGAGTCGGTGATGGAGGTGGCAGCCCATGTATATACAAATCGAACGCAGTAGACTGTGAAAGGAGATTATCTGCAGTGACGTGGGTGATTAAGATAGGTGAAGGATTAGAGAAGACATTTACAGCAAATATTATCTGCAAGGGGAAGTGTGCGGGATAAGTTGCGAAAACAGTCACAAAATTGAATGTTACAATTGACCACAAGTGGTGGCAAGTGGCGCAGTGGCTTAGTGGTTAGTGTGTTGGATGGGTCCCAGGATCGAATCACGCAAAAACTCAAATTCCAACTTAGGGTTTTGTACCTGAGCCACATCTCGCGAACGTCTGACAAACATCCGAGAGTATAAACGTCTTGAAAGAGCTTCTCAATTAGCCGTTTGGAATCGGCATAAAATTGTAGATCCCTTCCATTCGTTCCTAAAATGAAACTCACCCAAAACGAATGGTTGTGAAAAGCTAGGCCTTGGGTCCCTACCGACCTGTTGCGCCAACTGATTAACTAATTCTTACAAGTGGTGACAAGAGTATTGGAGCTGTAACACTGCGAGAAAAACCGCACGAGCTACCAGATGATTCTTGAAGCTTCGCATTAAGCGTCCCAGGTGCAAACAAAGAGGACAGTAGGTACTATTTGTTTCGAATGGGGTTTGGTAGAGAGGAAGTTTGTGATCCACTTCAGCTCCAATTTGGGCCTTCCTTGTCTTTTTTAAGGTAAGTGAAAGTTCGCTCAGAGAACGCTTGTTCAGCCCAATACAAGGTTCTTTAAGCTCTCTAAAGGTGACTTTCTTAAGGTAAGACAGTTGACGAGCTTTATCGAAAGCACCGAAACTGTTCGCTATAGAAAATGAAACATTCCCTCGTCCTTGTAGGAAACAAAACTACCTACCAACAACACCCCCTGATCTTCTTCAGTTTAGAAAACATCTCGCCTCGGACAGAAACAAAGCCAAACTCAATGTAAAGCAATCAAAAAATCGTCCCTCCTCTGCCGGGATAAAACGCAACAGTATATATTGCAACATGACACGACTAGATCGAGACTCAGCAGCTGCATTAATCAGTTGAAATTGGGAGGGAAGCATGCGGCCGACGGGCAGCGGAGCTGCATACTATAAAATTGGCTTCGATTGATTTTCCATTTCCTTTTCCCATTCACAACACCAGGCTGGCCTGTGCATACTCGCATCTATATGAACCACACAAGAAGACTTTGTTGCTGTGTGGAAAGTGTGCTAAGAATTATTCATTGGATGTCATTAGATGCCTGCACAGAATTCGATTGGTGGTAACTACTGGTTCATGTGCAACGTTGCTATCTATGGGCGAACGAACGTGTTGAAATGTGTGCCGAGGAGAAGAAGAAACCACGTCAGCAGGATCTGTATTCGAATAGCTGGCTGGACTGTTGTATAGGGAAGAGGCAAGGGATAGCTGCTCTCAATTCAAACCCTCACCATCGTCCTGCTGCCCTATAGTATGGCCATTTTGCTGGGAAAGTGTTTGGTTGACAGCGGCTTCAAGCGAACGGGTTAGTTACTTTCTTAGGAATGAAAACACTTATCAGAGAAGCACAATTCACTGCGTTTATGTAGCCCCCCTCTTCGTGTATAGCCATACCGCCCATCACAAGTGTCCAATTTCCAGTGCTTTCTTGCTGTCCTAAAGATTAATTGAATTTCACTAGGGTGTACTCTCGGGTGTGTGTATGTGCGCAGTAACAAGACTAACTAACACCCATCTAGTGGCAAATGCAAACACTACGGCGAACAGTTTGTGAATTGAGTGAGAGTAAATTCTCAAAGGGGAATCCTTGGTTGAAATTTATTACTGTTCTCTACGGGGAAATGGGGATATGGGGATCGGGATCGGGACTGCGTCTGCCTTT
The DNA here is from genome assembly GCA_963082955.1 of Cheilosia grossa. Classification (NCBI taxonomy): domain Eukaryota; kingdom Metazoa; phylum Arthropoda; class Insecta; order Diptera; family Syrphidae; genus Cheilosia; species Cheilosia grossa. Next base: position 2,689,332 of record OY720148.1, read on the forward strand.
TTATACCTCTTGTGTGGAATTAGATGTACCTTGGCGGAATGATGATTTATCAAAGGGGCACAGGAGGATGCCATCGGAATAAATTCGTAGCTCGGTGGTGACTTTATAGATGAAGGTTTTTTTTTTTTTTTGTATTTGTTTTTGGTATCCTGTCAGGGTTGTTCCAGTTGGGGGTTTCGCCTTTGCACTTTTTTTCCATTAAGTTGGTTAATTTGGTGAAATATGTGAGCGCACTGTGAAGTTCAATTAGAGCGCGGTCGCGATCGTCAAGACTTTGTTTAGCGGAAGGACCTTTATTTAGCTGGATCAGTCGTGGTATAGTGCTCATCTACACGATAATAATACTGTCCAAGTCTGAAATGTGAAGTGGTTCCATCTAAGAACGAGGCTCGGATTTGTTATTAGAGAAAGATGTGTGCTTTAGGGAACTCTTCGAGCTGGGCTTTGATTTAAACTGCGGCGATCGAGTTTATAGAGAAAAACGGATGTAGCCTGCGCCTATAAATAACAAGCACTATAGCATTACAAACCATTCAACAGAAAGAAAATGAGTCAATCTGACATGCCCATTTAGAATTGTCCAGTATCGAGTGTTTAAAGACTCCGTAAAGAGTGAATCGAGGTTTGGTGACTCTACGGAGAGGTTATTAGCATCACTTATTCACTGATAACCTCTCCAAACTGCGATTCAGTCTGTCTCGAGTCTTTAAACACTCGATCCAAGTGAGCATGTCAGATATGATGTCCTATTCAACGGACAGATGCCAATATTGAGAGTTTCTTCTCAAAAGACCGGGAGATCCAGCTCTCTATTGGCCTTCCAAATGGTTGCAGTTTCTCTTAACCCGAAACAACCGTGTAGGATCTTCTATTAGTCGAACTGATCGTCGCTGCATGGGTCAAGTAGGTTAAGTGAAGGTTTTTGGGGCGATCTTCTTACATCGGCGGAACATTCGACGCATATGGTGTAACCTACGCTTTATAGAGAGTGGCGGGCTGAAGCTGTATAGCAAATGGCTAACAGTGCAGCGCCAATGTCGTTTAAAAAACACACTTATATGCTGGGGTTTGGTAAATCTTAGATGAAGCTACTGCTAAGCAAATTCGGTCAAATCTAGATCTGAAAAGGTTCAACCGACTTTGAAGCTTCTGTAAAGACACCGTGTCATAGGTAGAGCGACCCACAATGTTTTCTGTAGGTTCGACGGCACCCCCACTCTTTTCACTCTCTAAACGATCTTATTATAATGCATGTATGACGAAAATTTAAAGACTAAGCAATATCAATCAGGTATAGGAGCGGAGAGTGTGACTAATATTTCCTTTTCACCGGCAGCATAATGGAAAGTGTTTTGATTAGCTGCACCTCCCCATCAAGCCCACTAAAGAACTAACCAAGTTAGCAATAGGCAGTCCCTTCCATTCGTGCCAACGGTGAAAGTTCGCACAGAGAACGCTTGTATGAAGACAGGTTCAGCCCAAGTTTCTTTTAGCTCTCTAAAGGTGACTTGCGACGGAGGAAGACATTGGCTGAGGTGGAGCGTATACAAGTAGGGAAACCCCTCAATCAACTATGGGAAGGTTGGCTATGGAAAGGTTCGTTAATTGAGACCCAGATTCGGACGGAGCTGTGGCGCTACCTAAGAAAAAGTCGAGTTGCCTCTGAACGAAAATAGCTCTGAAAGCTTCTACAAAAAAAGACAATTTCTATAAGTATTCTCGTCCACGACCATCTCGACGAGCCGCCCTCCAAACCTCCATTTAAAAGGCCACTCAGATCTTGAGATTAAACTTCAACCTCTCAAAACCATAAGAGCGCAGATCCAAGCACTTCGCACAACATCACTCAGTAGCCCGACTTAACACCCCTATAAAAGGGAAACAAAAAGCCCATCAAACCGAGAGCGTCCACTCGCAAGCCCAACTGCAACCTCTCCCCTGTTATACGAGTACGTTAATCCCATTTTTAATGCCTAATTTGTTTTATCTGTTCGCGATTCAAAGACCAAATTAAACGCCGTCCGTAAAGATGACTTTGGCTTGGCGAAAATATCCTTTTCATGCGGCTACATGGCAGAGATCTCTGTCTTACTAATTACACCGCAGATTTATTCAATTTGAATTTTGAATTTTCTTTTTTTCGCGCCTATTTTTTCCCCCCTTTTATCTTACTCTCTCGCACTTGAGATAAGAAAACAAATATAGACCAAGGTCCAATGCGGGAGTCCGTTTCGTCCCGCAAGAGAAACAAATAAAAATACCTCAAGGAAAAACTTCCATAATTAAATAAAACACCAACAGAGGACAATCTTGTTTTAATTGAAACCCTTCTCGGGGTGTAATTGAGACCCCATCAAGTGGAAATAAATAAAGCACGGATGCCCAGTGAGAGAGTAAGAGCAAGAAACACAAATATCAAACTCCCGAGGCCATATATACACTTTTTCGTTTTCGTCCTTTTTTGTTCGGAAGTTTTTCTTTTCTTTTCTTTTTTTTAGGAGCAAAGTAAAAAGTAATAAATTGATATCACCACGGCTAATCAATTGAGTGACATCGCAGAAGGCAGGGTGGTACAGGGGTCTTGCGGGGGGGTATTATTTATGTGTCCTTTTGATTTCTTACAATTCTTTTCTCGTGCAAAATGGATTTTTTTTTTTTTTTTTTCGTTTCTCTCCATACTTCTGTTGTCGTTGTTATCCCCGAGGATTAATTTCAATAAATTTTCAATTAGCGGGAATTTTTAATGAAATTGGTAGAAAAGGACATTGAGGTTCGTCGGTCCTGTTGTGTTTTCTTTGTCAGCCCCTCCCCCCGACGCATACTCTAGTGAGAGATTATTTTTTGTTCGACGTTGTTTTTAGTAGATGGCCGAGGACGAGAAACGAGAAGTAGAAAGAAATGACTGACTTTCTATGCAAATGAAGAAGAAGTGGGTGCACAAGGATAAATGAGTTTGGCGCGGTGATTTTTTCTTTCTTTCGCTTTTCTTTGTAAAGGAAAAACGAAATTAATTTTCCAATTTCAGTGTCCTTTTCTTGCTGCCTTCATACGGAAGGACAAAGGTCGCCGATGCTAGAGGTGGACCCTACCTCTACACTATATATTGGGGATACCTATTTTGTGTCTCCCGGTTCAGGTATTGTAATTGATTGAATTTCAAGGCGTGCAGAGAGGATTTTATGAGAAAACTAATTAATTCAAAAATTTTAGAGAGCAAATTTGTGAGCTTTTGTTTTTGGTCCATACTCCCCCAGTGCAGGGCGGGGTGGGGGTGGACATTTTGGGGACATTTTGATTAATTGGAATTTTCAAGTGAATTTGCGGCATGTTGGCTCTTTTAAAAGTTATGCATATTAATTAGGCGCAGAGTACAAGGAACAAGTTAAGTATAAGCGGATGACAGGGAAAAATAAACACAGTGCTCAGGAACTAAGGACGTGTCTGGGGCCGAGCGTATAATCTGGGAGTCTAATTTTCGACTTGGTTTTCGAGCGGCTACTCAAAGTGAAATCACAAACCAAAATAACACAAATCAGCTGTCGGCTGTGAAGTTGGGGGTGCCGCTGGAGGAAGCCAATTCGAGAATCAAATCCCTGAGGGAAACAGCTCTTTTTTAAAGAGGAAGAACTACCGCTGGCCTGTCAACGTTAGAAGAGGTCATAGAGAAACTAATGTTAGCAAAGACAATGTTGCCCTCCTCCTTCCTCGTGACTCCGAAATCAAACTCTCGACTCGATTTTATCAGAAAAGTTTATTTAAATTAAGTAAGCGAAATTAGAATCGCCGAACGCTCCCTCGAAAATCTTCTCCTCTCTTTTCTCTAGCCAGATTTCCAACACTATAACTAGGCAAACGTTCTAACGAGTTCAGTTCAGTCAAGAATAGTCCACAAACAAAGGCTCATCGGTGGTAGAGTTAGCTTGTTCACGCAGTACACGTGGCAATAAGGTTAAAAGTTGAACGAGCCCTGTTTCGAAAAAATTATCAGTTTGTCAACTGCATTTATGGCGTGGTTGATGCACGTTTGCATACCCCGTACACTAGATACACATCGGATATTCGAGCAACGCGTTAAGCGCACCTGAGAGCTGACTGTTGTAGAACAATATTTATGAGGCCGGTATCAGTGGGAGCGGCCAGAGCAAAGGTACAACATAGCGGCAGGGGCAACGAAACCAGGCATGAGGCGACCAGTGCGGTTCTTGAAGGCCTCGAGCTCGAATATGAATTTTGTGGCACGAAACATTACTCACGCCACAAAAGGAATTGAAAAGCAAATCAACGCCTTAAAAAGATTTATAATAAGCGAAGTCAAGCAACTAATTGGAAAGGTAAAGCGCAGTGCCTTACTTTGAAGTTGTTGTTCAACGCGATGCACAACTATGCTCAACGAGCAACAAGTACTTGTAGACTTCTAGGAAGCCAACACTTGCTGAGCAAAGATCTTTGGTAATGTCAATCGCTTTTGTTGGACCGAGATAAGATTCTGCTCACAGTTGATTGCCGATTGAAAAAGTTGAGTTCCGCGCGTAGTGTATAACCGGTCTTAGAATCAATTGAATTCCTCCGTTTTTCATCGGTAAAGAAGTGCGAATAGTATCCCCAATCACCAGTAAACACAATATTGACCCTGTCGGACTTTCTTTTGCAAAAATCCTAGCAGACAACTGAAATAGTATGAGAGGTGTATCTGTTTTCCCATCATGAGCTCAGCAAGTTTTCTTCGAGTGCTTATACTACCTTATACAGTCCGTAGGAGTTTTTCGAAAGACGACTAGGTAACAGACACCGTTTCGTTTACGAATTGGGGCTTAAAGCTGCCTTAGGCAATCAAACTGACTAGAACAAATTCGGGGCAATTTTCCTCCGTATCACTCGGCCTACATCTACCCCAGAACCGCCCACAAATCAAACCCCAGCACAATCCTGAATGAAATGGCAAAGTGCGTCTTTCATGCGAACTGAGTCGCTGTGTCATTTAATTGAGAAGGGCTACAGACACTTGCTATCAGAGAGAGCAGAGCTCTCTTTTTACAAGTATGTAAAAAAAAAAAAAAAAAAAAACAATTTCTTCATAACCAATCGCATCTTTCTTGGAACCTTTTTTTTGTATTTATTTTGCTGTTTGTTTTTATCTCTAAACGAACTTCCACTTGTGATTATTTGCTCGATGAAGCAGAGACAAAAACCAAACACAGCAAGCACTTATTTCTGTTTAAAGGATAAGGCCTCTTCACTCAACTGTAAGGCGAAAATTGATGATAATTTTTTGGGACGACAAACTTCCTTCAAGTGGCTGATGTGTGTGTGCGTGTTCTGCTGCCGACACCGTCCCCAACCCTTGTATCCGGATACAAAGTAAAATATTGAGTTAATAAGTTCGATCGTGAAATAGATTTGGAATGTTTCGAAAACAAAACACACGCCCAGGTAATGAGGTGGCGGGCGCAGGAAGTCGGGGCAAAGAAAATCCTTTCATTGATTGATTGACAGGACAATAAGAATGGCGAACATGATTTCAGTTCGCTTTCGGTTTTTTCTTTCTTTCATTGTTTTATGTGATAAAATGTTGAGGGTGCTCCTTTTGTTGTACTGCATGTCAGGACCGCAAAATATATAAATATATTTCACGCAGTCGAGCATTATATTTCTTTGTTGAGGAAGATAAAAGAAGGATATGAGTATGGTTTGGCAAACTTCTATTGTTCGACTGCAATCAATAATATCGCAGAATATTTTGAGGGGGGAAGGCGATTCATGGAGAATAGTGGGCGTGGCCGGCCATACAATGACCACACAGCGGAAATCTGCTATGGCCTTAATCCTTGAGATTCCTTTTCGTGGATCCCCATCACATCGAATATCGAATTCCCTGTTCTTGGTTGTATTTCGCTTCTATGATAATGATGAAGATGGATTGATAAATCTGAATGGAATGAGCGAATGAATGATGCGAACTGGTGATTCATCAATTTTAATACATTCGCAGACAGGATCGATTCTATTCCGACTGTACGTTTATATTGGTTGCTCTGTTGAGTGCGCCAAGCGCCAAAAAAGGCGGTGAAGCATGGCTATCTACATAGCAGAGAATGTATTAATGTATTAGTTCATTAATTTAATGGTTTTGATTATTTCAAATCGTATTATTCGATTGCACAGTCAACTGTTTAACGCCAAAAGTTATCAATTCTAGAATTAATGTGCGTGCGTACATCATAAACGTTTATTGACACGGCATGGATATTCATGACGAATTGATGGTTTGTTTCAGGCGGATCAATTCATCAATTGCTCCGTGGAGGAGAGAATGCCGCCACAATAGTCTGTCAGTCCGTCAAATGGGCCATTTGGAGTTTAATCAAAGGTCTTTGATTAATTACACTGCTGGAAAGAGCAAGAAGTGTGTATTCGGATAAGGATATCTATCTATAGTTTATGGGTGGAAGTGGAAATGTTTTGTCTCAGAAAATCCCCCGGGGATTAAAGTGTGCTTGGGAGGAATTTTTGAAGGAAGGTCATCTGATTGATGATGAAGCGGAGTTCAACAGTTGGACGAAGGCTAAGTAAAAACAAAAAAACACAAGTCTTAGTCTTAAGCCTTGCGATGGTGCGGTTAATGTTTCTAAAACATATGCGATTATGGTTTCTTGGAGCGTCCCTCCAACGCAAACATGCGATGGTATAACAGTTCTGAGAAAGCCTATTAATTGTATGAATTCTAGTTTCTGTTATACAAAAAATAAATTGTTTTAACTTTTGACTTCGAGTGGTCCGAACAAACTTTGTAGGAAATTAAATCCTCAACAACTTTGATCTTTACAATTTTTTACCTGCATTCGATGGATTTTGACTTAAATACGAAAAACGGAAGCAATCAATTTTTGGATAATTTCGTTGATTTTTAAGCGCATATTTGAGTTGAGCGTATGTTAAAATATATCGATCGGAGGCAAAAAAATATTAAGCCCAAAGTTGTGGGGAATTCAATTTCGGACACAATTTGCTATGACCATACAAAGGTATTTGGTTGCAAATAAGTGAGTTATTTAATAAAAACGAACTGAAGGTTCGTCATTAGACACTTGTTGAGCAATGCGTTGACCAACGATCTACAAACAATTCCAACGACTTGGCAGCATTGTACTAAAGAGTTGACTGAGTTAAATTCAAAATTGAAACGCTGCTTATGTGCATAGTGCATCCTTACGATGGCAAAGTGAGGTGCAAAATGTCTGACTTGCACAATCCGCATTCGCGTTCCATATGGGGAAATCAGAACCTGTTAAGGCTCAGTGCAGTTTTTTTTTTGAGCAGTGTTCCGTTCACAATTAATCCAATCGGATTGCACAACAACCAAACTTAAGCCAAAGTTAAACCGATCAGGACGATTATATATATATATATATAAAAAAAAACAATTACACGCAACAAATTATTTAAAACCATCACTGCAGAGTGGAGTGAAATAACAACAATAATCCGAACACCCGATTACATAAACAAATTAATAATTAAATGCTTGCAATTAACATTTAGCTGGTTTCACACTGCTTACGGTTAATTTCCGGTGAACAAGGATCAACTGGATTTTTTTTTTTTTTTTTTTGCGTCATACACATATAGAACGAATTCAGGTAGCGCCCGCGCTTCACATTTTATTTAATGGAATTATAAACCAAATATCATTGACCCACCACAGGAAGTTGTGTGTAATATTACGGTCCAATTGAGGATTCCAATGAATTCTATATAACCTCCGAACACAAAAAACATATTTATGAAAAAAAAAAATCCAAAGTGAAAACAATAATATCAACCACAGAGATAATACAAAGCGACTGTTATAATGGAAGTGGATGCGTCATGCAACAGCGAGCATTTGCCAACAGTCTATGGGTGATGCGGATGTGAGTAGTAGTTGGTACTGTGCGGCCAAAAGCAGCACACACACGACAGAAAAAAAATATTCAATTAAACTGCCATTTGTGATGGGGATTTTTTATTTTTTTGTTGTTAAATTTAAGTTAATTCATTTTAAATTCATCAACACCGACGATTACAGATGTTTATAAATGTGACTAAAAAGGTTTTGGCACTGGGCGGTCGACGACTGTTTTGAATTTGTTGCCCTCTCTGTGGTGCACAAAAAGTTCGATTTGCGACTAACTAATGGGATTTAATTTTAATCCGGAGATTATACGTTAATGTAATGTTTAGTGATGTAGAAACAGCATTTTCTGTTGTTGTTAATACGACATACTGAGTCCAACTGTGCTTGCAATTGCATTGAAATGTGTAAAATGTCATTCATCTTCCACCTGCGCGCACTTATAATCATATTTAGTGTCAAGACTAGAAATTTCAAAGTCACAATGGGGAATTTTTCCCTATAAAATCACCCATTGTTACCTACAAAATATTTAGCATGAAGATTAAAACTGATTTATTAGTAAAACCTGATTTTTCACAAAAAAAAAAAAAAAACCCAGACCCAGGAAAAATGTATCACAAACACTAAAGCAGATTACAAGGACGCAAATTATGCATCCAAATAGAAGAACCGGCACCGCAATCAAGCACTTTTAATTCAAGATTTACACGCGTTCACATAACTCCGGTCACACTTATGAAAGTGACACTCTTCAAGCCCCTCCTTGTCCTCAAGAGGCATTTTCGCAACCATAGCTAAATGCTTGAAAAGTAATTTATCCCACCAGCACCAACGAGTCCTATTTCATGGCCTTAATCATCCCTTATAGCCTCCTCCAGATACCTCTTATTCCCCACTCAAATGTTTCACTTAAATATCCTCTTTCATAGGCAAAATAAGAGTCCTCATCTGCCATTTTACACATATTAGTGTAACCCTTTTCAAATTGTTGTTACATTTCAAGTTTGCGCATTATTATATTTTTTTTTTTTTTTTTTCTTTTATTTTATTTCATTTTACTACACATCCCTACATGACCTTTACAGTGAGATAAAGGAAGCCGAAAGGGTGAAAATCTCAACAAAATTGTCTCACAAAATCTCTCGTTTATTATGTGATTTGAAGTATACGAGTGTGAGACATTAAAGGACATTCCAACAAGGGAAGCAAAATATGAAAGAGTTTTTTTTTTCACGTCACACTTCCTTTTTCGGTATTTTTCGCTTTGCCATGGCACTTAATTAAAAAAGTTTCTCACTGTTGCCATTGCTATATTTCATCCCTTCATATATGCAAAGGAGGAAAATATGAAAAAGGATATACGTCGTATACCCTGTGTAACTCAAGGGGGCCTTTGAAATTGTTCCTTAAAATTACCCATGGTATCCTTTCTTTTTGCATTTTTTTTTTTTTGCTCCACATATTTACGAGTCAAGCCAAAAAAAAAATATATGGAAAGGATATCTCTCAAAACAAACTATTGTATTTATCCCTAAGGACGTAGAGAAGACAGGCAAGTTTTAAAAAGAAAGGACCAAACTAACAAGAAAAATCTGCTTAAATGTGCCAATGGGAATTTTCAGGTTTACTTGTTCGTCTCTATTTTTGTTTTTTTTTCTTTCGCAACTCCTCCCCCCACTTAACCAAATAAAGGACATTGACGGCGCACTGAGATGAGGGTGAAGCAGCAAAAGAAAAAAAATAATACGAATAAAAAAATCTCTCCAAAGTACTGCTGTGGAAGTGTGAAAGTGTCCTTTTTCCGTTCCCAGTTTAATATTCCCTCCTTAAAAAAGCAACACTAGACAGAGGTGGGTGTGAGATACGAAAAAAAAAGGCAAAGCGATGGAAAGATGAGAATTCATTTATGTATCATGCAAAAGTGGATTCCTTTATGATGATCGCATATGAGTTTTGTCTTTTCCCTTATTTCTGTCCCCGTGGCCTCTGTCCTGGTTATTTGCGATCATCCTAGGACACTGCTCTGCTGTTGTATCCGAAAGATTTGTATTTTTTTTTTACTCCACTAAAGAAGAAATAAAAATTAAGTCCTTTTCGTGTAGATATGATTTGAAGAGGAGGAATGAATGATGCCATATGGGGACATTTGTAGTGGACACATTGTTGTTTATTGTTCCTGGAGCCAGTTAGACGTCTGTTAGTGGGAACACAGGATTTTATTTATTTTTTCTATCTGTCTCTTCGATATCTTTGATATGTGCACTCCGAGGTCGTGTGAGGACGAGAAACATTTGTTTGCTTAGTTCTTTTTACGGTGTGTGCCGTTTTTGGAGAAGGGAAACTGTCATGAATACGTACACATGGTGAAAGGGAATGTGAATACGCTTTTTGGATGAAGCTTGCAATCGTGTTGACCGACGAAATGGAAGCTTTCTGCGTCAGTTGAAAATTGTTCCAATATTGTCAGGTCGTCGGAATTGCAGAAGGTTGAAATGTTGAAATAGATTGAATATCTTTAATCTGTCAGAAATTCTAGAGCCCACAGTAAGGGGAAAACCGTAACGCATTTTCGGGCGTAAAAATACAAATTTCCAAACCGATATCGCCCGGAATATTATCTTGTTCACTGATGCTTCCGGGCGATTCGTATTTCCTTCACCTCGAGCCACCCGGAAGAAGATTCCGTTTGCCGAGGAGTTCATTTGAGAATTTTGGGCGAGATATTATATTACGTCGAGGCTAATGATGGTAGAAGAATCAGCTGCGATTCGCCAAAGACCCACACGAAATTAGAAAAAGCGAACACTTGGAGAAGATTCTGCGAATGGATACAGACGGACTGCACAAGCTTTCTAGGAACACAAAAGGTTACAAGGGGGGCTCTAGCGACCTCCCAGGAGAAGAACATGCGAACTTATATGCAACAGCCCATAAATGCGAATCGAGTTCCTATAGCTTCTGAGTGACCTCCGAAATGAGAGGTGACGCCCTGATGCTCACTTCCAAAACCACGGAAATCATAAAAAATAGAAAACACCGAAGTGGTCAGCCCACCTTCCACATACAAATATTCGGTTCCATGCAAGACGGCCTTCGGTCCTTGACGATATACAATTTCGCCTGTACTGTCGCACTAGTTCCAATTAATTATTCCAAGTGCATCACTTACTATCTGGCGTAATTAGATTTTGTAAGTTTCCAAATCACCCCCTACATCATCAATCAATTTAAAATCAAGGTTTGTTTTAGCTCATTGTATCGTGCAGTGCCCTTAATCGGCATCGATATACCCCTGCATTAGATACAAACTAGTATTATCAGATTATGTGTGTGCGTTTTGATATAGAGAGGACATCATCGAGCGCATAGTGGCTGCAAATACCGTAATCTTATACTTTTAGATGTTTGCAGATAGATAACCGAATCAATCTTTGGTGTCGAAGAGAAGCATTCGAATTACCCACTTAGGCCAGTAAAGGGGAGTGGATAATTAGTTGTAGGCAGCTTACACATGTGCATTGTGCATAATACGTATTGCACTAGCTCGTATGTCATACAGTCAAAGAGCGCATTAACTAAACGCACAACAATTGGAATGACAATGGAATTATCTGTACGAGGAATTGAACTATCTTCATAGATTATAGTGATTTGGTCTGTTGAAAAATTGGTTGCATGTTGTGCCATAGTTGGATGAATTGAGAGATGAGATTTATTTGTAGTAAACATTGAATTGCTTTGGTGAACAGCTTATGTACGAAACGGACATTTACATGGACGACTGTCGATTGTCATTTGGAACGAGAGATATGCTTGATCCCGGCCAAGGCTGGTTGCTCCTTTGGACGATATTTGAGTTATAAAAAGGGCTCATATAGTGGGGTGCAAAGTATGAGAAATATTTTTGGATTGCGCCTAAGGTTAGACTAAATTCTCGCTCTTAATTCAACTGCCTATGGTTGCTCTAAACACCAGCTCAAAATAGTAAGAATGGCATTCACAGATTTTGATTCAGTAGTAAATGAGTAGACGGATGGCTTTAAATTGAATAATAAATGCGGATCCTTTAAGCAATATGTTATGTCGGAGGATTCCCAATGAATTGTGTGAATATTTTTGCAGTAGTATACGTTAACGAATCCACATCCAAGCAGACAAATAATTTTCTTAGAAGTAGGGACTCGACAGCAACACATTTTCTAGTCTGTCAGTTCTTGAAAGTTGTAGAAAATTCGGGTGAGAATACATCTGCCCCAGTTTTAGTAAACGTTCCGTAAATGTGCACGATTGGGTAGCACGACAGTTTGAACTTTGCGTGAACTGAAAACATTATTCGTCAATCGATTCTCAACAAATCGAATTATGCGCACAGTAGCGAATTCGTTGATACAAAAGAAGTCAATCGTTGAGAAGTCCCTCAGTTTTTCAAAGAAATAGTCCTCTTGAGTACCTCCAGCAAAGTAGTCAGTTACTTGTCAAATATAGAGTAAATTGCTAGTGTGGTATATTTATTTCCCATAGAATTTAAAGAAAGGGATCGAGATTGACTTGAGATAAGAACAGCTTTAAACAAAAAAAAAAAAAAAAACAGCTTCGGTGTGGAAAAAAGAACAATCCAGTCCCACCTTTAATATGCCCTTTGGTCAAAACACGCAAGTTGAAAAAAGTGAACGACAGGATGGCAGAAAACTTCCCACTCTCTCACTGCGAGTTGATTTCTAAACTCCCTTCATTACATTGAGTAGCACGAACGACATCAGTAACGCGGAGAAAGATCCACTAACAAAGCAAACAATCTACCGTAAAGGAACAAGTTCAAAAAGACAAGCACCAAACTCCCAAACTTGCATGCGATTTTTATCAGCATACTCCACAGTCCCAAACAGTCCCAACTGTACTCTATAGAGTCCAAAGTGGGTCACGGCCTTCCAAACTTAAACACAACTAACCTGCGCTGGCGATACAAAATTTTATAACAACAGCTACCTTCTCCCAGACTTACTGCATTTCATGCACTTCATCATAAAATACGACCCTAGTGCAATTTTCATTATTTTTAAATAAATATCCTCCATCAGAAATTATGAAAACAAAAAGTTTCATTTTAATGAAAACCAATTTCATTTTGTAACCGCCAGGTCCTCCCTCATCTGAAACCTATGGTTAGCCACCAGAATCCAACCACCATTCACCGACCTTAATTGCAAATCAACGAATGGCAGTTGCTCGCTTTTTCTTTATTGCCCTTCTCTCATTGGATTCAGCCCCAACACCCATCATCATCATCATTTCCTCGTCGTCGCCGTCGTCCTTCTCGTTCACCATGGGTTAAAACTTTTAAATGCACATTTCACAGTCCTTTCTTCTATTATGGCTTTTTTCAACTGGCTCTATAGTATTTCCTGGTCCGAGAAACTTTTTGTTTCGGTTTTTGTCAGCCCCACTGTATCGGTGTGTTCACCAAGTGTGTGTTTTTTGCTGCAACATTCCTCGGTGATACAGCATTCATAACTTTTCCATAGAAATTATTGCTGATGACCTGTCACCAAGACCGAAAGCGATAAAATAGTTGTACCATGGGAAAAATCCGGACTTCAGGGAGAACTTTTGTAATTTTCGGTAAAATACCATTTCACTGTGTTGCATGTGACCGCTGCATTCACCTTTGCACAATGGAGCCACCAAAGTTGTATGAGGAGTGTTTTTTTAATAACAATGGGTATATATTATTCGCTCGAGGAAAACTTTCCTGGTATAATTAATGTCATGAAGCTCAAATGACACCGAAAGAAGGTGCACAATTGCCACTAAGGATATCACATTTTTATCTGACAATTGGTTTTTTTTTTCTGCCGTCAAATGCATAATTAAATGAATAGAATCAGCCACAAAGAAGTGGAAGGAGAGACGTCGATTCATAATGATTCGTTTTTAATTTCTCACACAAAGGAGACACGAATGATTGTTAATTTTCTGTGGAAATAAAGCGAAACGAGTCCTTGGACAGTTAGCAGATCATAAAATGTTTACCTTGAAACTAATTTCGAATGTTTTCCACACCAAGGAAGAGAGTTCTTTAAAAAAAAAAAAATAATGAAAGCCCTGGATGACAGAGGATTTATTTTCACAAGTGGATGTGGTTAATGCATAAGGATTTCCTTTCGCTTTCCTTTCAATGCAAAAAATCAAGAGATTCCCGGGAGAATAAAAACAAAAACTAGCAGAAGAAAAAAAAAAAAACTTTTCCTTTCGGAGGATGTAAGAGATGTTGGGGGAGAGGCCACGATGAGGCAAAGTCGACAACCATGGAAATGAATCCGGGACTTATTCGGCCGGCTGTGGAGGATTTTCAATCAGTTGGTTCAAGGAGAGATCTTGAACAGGTCGATGGGTTTTCTTTTTTCCTCAATCTACTATGCCTCGAGGGGAGAAATTCGGATTTAATTATGCTGATAATTGAAGAGAAGGTAATTTAATAATTTAAAGGGAGCAGTGAGTGAGAATTATTACCCAACACTTGGGAGGACGCAGCTTACACAGTTTTAGGCAAATTTTCAATGAAACCTAAGACTAAGAAATTTTTATCAAAAGAAAATGAAGGTCGACAATGAAATCTGACAGTCAATTTTAGTGCTAATTTTATTTGAGTTCAAATTTTCAACCCAAAAGTTCCAGAATAGAATTCCTTAAATATCTGTACATTTATCATTTTTCTTTTTAGTTCCTCGAAAAATTACTATTTTTTTTAAATATTTTGGTTTTCAAAACATTTCGAATAGAATCGATTCTAGAGTTCTTTAAAGTTTCTAGACAATGTTCAGTCAAACTAGGAAACACAGAAGTTTATTTTTAAAAAAATCCCAACACCCCATTTTTGAGAACTTTTAAGAACTACAGTCAGAACTCAAGGGAAATTTGAAAAAAAAAAAACGTCATTTGCTCAAATATCTCTACTCAATTTTAATTGTTATGTATAAAATTAGATATAAAGCTATTGGGAACTCATTTAATGTTTTTTTTTTTAAATTTTGGGTTTCAAAGTTCAAGATTTATTTATTTACTTACAAAACAAAAATAATTTTGTTAGTTCTGTAAAGAACCAATCAACAAAGTTCCACGAGTTCTTGAATATCTTCTTAATAAATGTGTTGAGTTCCTCGACAATTTTCCAGAAGGAACTACATTAGAACTAATGAGAACTGAAACCAAAAATATTTTAATTTCAGTTTAGAATACGACTATCGCTTTTGTTACGTTTTATAGAGTAATTTTGAGAATTGTAATCAGAACTCACGGGAACTTTAAACATTTTTTAGAAACCAACTTCCAATACACATGTGCAAAAATATGCGATTTCTGATTTAATTCCTCAAAAAATCTTAAATTCTTGACAGTTTTTGTTTTTTTTTTTTTAAATGTCCTTGAGTTCCGCTAGAAGTTTGCAGAATTCTAATCGGAACTAATTGGAACTCCGGCAAAATTGTGATGTCTTTTTCTTTAAGAAATAGTTCCGTAGTTTTTAAGACCTAAAAAAGAACTGTGGAGTTCCTCGCTTGGATTTGATTCAGAACTCTAATCAGATCTCTAGAGAAACATTTTGACTTCATTATCTGTTTAGAATTATTGTTGAAAGTTCATCGAGTGTTTCTTAGAAGTCTACAATTGAGAAACTTCGCCCGTAACACAAACAGAAAAGTAAAAAGAAATATTTTGTGGAATTTTCGAACAACATTTTTAGCTCTGAGACCTCCAGAACTTTGTTACGTTTGAAAAAAAAAACACATATTTCAAGAAAGGCGCAGGCGTATTTTCAAAATATATTTGGGATTGGCTCTAATTGACGGAGCATGTTCTAGAAACTATAAAGAACCCAGAACTATGTTGAAACTATGTGAAACTCAGAGGGAAACCAAATATTTTTTCAAAAGGAATGTATATGACCTTAGCTCGACAAGATTAAAACAAAATTTAAAACCTTTCATCCAAAGTATTAATTTAGAATACATTTAATATCAATTTTCCAATGCTCCACACAGAACAAGCTAGCTTTGGAGCTCACTCAATTTAAGTGCAGAATTGTCATCCACCTTACAGCGTATAACTTCGCGCGAGAAAAGCGTTTAAAATAAGTTGAAAATGTAACCCAAAAATCATCAATTATCAACACATATCACTCACTGTCTTAGGTAACAAAAATAACCGAACATGAAATATTTAACTGACAGCTTAATGGGAAAGCAAGCACTTTAACAGCACTTTCCCTAAAACGGAACCCAACACATTACAGAATCGAACAATAAATTATTTACAGCCAATACAATCCCCAATTAGTTGTCCCCGTCCCATGGAACAAAGACCCCTTTCTAGCTCAACATTATCTACTGCACTCTTACCACCACCATTATACGTGATTAGGGTCTGCGTAACTCACCTGAAAGTAGAATGTAGAAAAAAAATCAATTAGTACATATTTGTCAAATACGGCCTGAGCCCAAGTGCTAAAGCAATTATTCTAGATAGCAAAATCGTAAACGGATTGACGACTACAGAGACCCGCCTGTAGAGCACATAAACCCTTTAAAACGGCAGGCTAAACCCTCAAGAAACGCCTTCTAAAATCTCAATAAAACCAACTCTCTTACAGCCCCATAAATAAGTGTCCCTTGAAAATGGAATTATAGACCGAAACGGGGGACGTAAACTTTCCCAAATACACCTACATAAATTGGAAATCCAATTTGTCGGGGAAATACTCTCACTACCCGCTAAGCGTTTTATGGTCCATCCACCTTGTGCAAACATCCGTCCGAACTGAGACGAAAAACCTCTTGTCGAACTTTATTTATTTTTCAGTAAAATACAGACAACAAAAAAACCCCCACCCCACCGAACAGCAACAGTGAAACACCATTACAGCGACTTTCTATAAGACTTTGAAGACTAAAGTCAATTAATTTCCTTCCCACTTCATCAGAGTCAACTGTAAGTAAAGCTGAAGAGCGAATCCAAGGCGTTGCTGCTGCACATGCACCAGTTCACTATCCTTGATTAGCGCAAGCAAGGTGTAATTATTATGTCCAAGCGTTGTCGCTTCCTTAGACCGAATAAACGCTGTTGGATTTCCTCCTGCTGCTCTTAAACAAAAAGAACACTTCGCAGGTCGCAGCTCGCAGTTTATAAATAACAACATCAAGGGTGCTCCTTGATTATTTATTCGAGAAGGAACAAAAAAAAATACCGGAAAATCCTTCACAGACTTGATAAAAAATCTGGATTTTCCCTGAGTAAATTGTATGCGTTGAGTTCTCTTATTTCTTAAGACGAACGGGAGGCAAAAACAAAACAAAAAAAAATTGCAACACAAACAAACAAACTTTTAATGAAGGTAAACAGTGAAGAAGCACGTGCACATCCACATAGTCAACACGCGCGCCACTTGCACTTGAGTGCTGTCTTTCATGTCCGGTTGTAAATTTTCTGTGGAAATTGGAAAACTTCTCGCGATACTCCATAACTAGTCGCACAATACGAGTACGAGGAAAAGTCAGTGTGTCGGCTGAGAGAGGGTATTTGCTTTGACTGCTCATTTGTAGGAATCTGTTTGCTTGACACCTCCTAGGCGGTCCTTTCAAATTCGGTAACAACAAACAAAAAGGAACCAAACTCTGCAGCGCTAAAAATAGAAGCCGAATGAATGCTCGCAAACTTTTAAGCATGCACTTTCTCAAGTTGGCCGAAGACATAAAAGGGATACAGATTTATTTGCGAGGAATTTCCGCCTTTGATGGAAAGTTTCGCGAATGGCAGTGACTTGACGAGTGCAGTTCGAAAGCAGTTTGCAAATGTTTCATTGGATTTTGATTCGTTTGCTGGATAAATACACGCAAGAGTCACTCCGCTTTTTCTGACGAGGATGGGTTTTTGTATTGGCGGATTTATTTATTTCTCATTTTCAAGTTGTCATGCTTAGTCAGAGCAAGTCTGAGCGGGAGCAGCAGTTCTCAGACATCACTGGAAAACATGTTCGTCTATTTCGAGATGTGCTCGAAAGTTAATGGTATTTTTAAACTTCCAGCTGCGAAATGTCCTTTTTATATTTGAACGTCGAAGTCAGTCACATTGTAGAGAACGTGTGAAATATCAAAGTTAAAATTTCGTATACTTTACCAAAACTGATCCCAACTAACTTACACCCCGCTTGTGGCAAGCCCTGCTGGTAAATGATTGTGAATTCTAATTTCTTTCCGATTGTATGTGGATTTAAAAACGACTCACTATGAAACCACTCATCCAAATGTGTGGATCTCTCAGAAAATCGTAGGGATTAACAATAAGCTAGTCATGAATAAAATCAAGAAAAGGGAAAGCTTTCCGACCATTAAAGAAAGAGCCCAACATTTACGTTTCCGTGGCTACTATCTGTATGATCTGATTCTGAATACGCCTCCTCCCTAGGTCCTACAGGCTCCAAGTGTTTCTCAGTCAGATGGGGCACGGAAAATAGAACTGGAATATACCAACAAAGCGAGTCAAATACAAATCCTTAGCTAAGATTAAGGAAAATCGCTTCTGCATGGAAATTAACTCAACACAAAATTATGTTTTACTGACTCCCCTTTTCAAGACGACGTTGTCTGGGTAATGTTATGAAAGACGAGCTCCTTGTCCGCAACAGTCAAGTTGGGCATTTTCCTGTCTTTCATTTTTGTCAAACAAATTCACCTATTGGAGTGTTTCCCTGGGAGGGCAGCTGCAAACAACAACCGAACGCAACACCCTCAACAATTAGACGCACTTAACCACGTTTCGTGGACAAAGCTCTAAGCACCCAGTCCAACTCTCTGCTGTTCAATTGCTGCCATTACACCGCTTCCACAAATAAAATCCAAGTCCACTCTCTCCTCCTAGTTGAATTCATCACACAATTTCGTGCAAATTGTTTTGTGTGCCACCACAACTGCCTCCGACTCTCCTGTGCAAATATATTCCACTCACTAAATGTGTACAACCCAGGAGCAGCCATTTGTCATTCCTATGCTTACCTTCATTAATCTTGGCGTTTGTCAAGATGCAAAAAGCTAAGCCACCCATAGAGCAGAGACGATTTCTCCGAATCGTCTTTAAAGGAAACCTACTCCTCATCCTTCAATCCCTCATACATATTCAAATGTTATTCCATTCTCTCTCTCTCTGTGTGTGTTTGTATATTTGCAGTAATAATTTATTAAATGCATAAAACATTCGAAGCAAATAAACTGGAATAAATCAAAATCGCACGAGAAGCGGCGGAGAAGGGCACCCGCTCCATTTGGAAACTGAGAAAAATTATGACCAAACCGCAAGGCGAACACTCCCCTTTGAGAAATTACGTCTACGCACAGGTGTGCCCAGGAGTTTCAATGCCAACAGCAGTCACTGCTGTTGCGGTGTGTATCGAAAAGTTTTGCGTTTACGGTCGAGAACGAGAAACATTTTAGACTTTCGACTTGAAAATGTGCTATCTGTGGGTTCATTTATCAAGTCAAATGAGAAATGAACATCATCATTTGAAGATGCTGGGTATCGCCTTTGGCGGGGATATTTTTTTATTTCTATTTTTTTTTCCTGTGAAAACTCGACAGAAAGATATAGCTTGAGGTGCGAAATTTTTGAACGGACAAGCGAGCATAAGTTAGACCATTGGCGGAGGTGGTGGATGGGGGAGATGGAAAACTGCCCGTCTCTCTGGAAGTGTACAGAATGTTATATTATATGGTCAGAAAGGTATTACCTTTTGTGGGCATCAGCATCAGCATCAGCATCAGTGACGGTGTGAGTGGCAGATGTGAGAAATGAGAATGATGTCAGAGTACATTAAAAATTCACTTTCGAAAATTTATGAGTAGGTCTTGCATGTGGCCGGGTTTCGGTTGGTTTTGGTGATGGAAATTGGTCTCTATTAGCCTAATTGGTGTTCGGTACTTGCAGAGTGGCTCGGCGAAATTTGGTGTAATACTTCGTTGCGAGAATGCAAAGGAATAATTCAGATTGGCGTTTTCTCGAAATTGTTACAAAGTGCAAAAGATGTTTCCTGTGGAAGTGAGACTTCCCAGTTTAGACGGAGAGGGCTTCTGTCTGAAATTGCAACTGTCCGGAGGTGGGAAAAAATGCCCAAAAGGCTCTACGACGAGCGTAAGATTGTTTGCTTACTGAAACCAGCACCGTCACGAGTGACATGCAAATTTGTTGGTTTTGACCTGTCTGGCAATTGATTTTACGAATATTTACAGGTTTGGCAGGTATCTTTTTGGCAAGATTCCCAGCTAGGAACGTGGCTCGTTATAAGTCACATAAAAGGCTTCAAATTCCTTGCATTTCTTTTGCACATGCAACCGCCATTTCTGAGATAGCTGCCATCTGTTTGCGATTGATTGATGTGTAGGCAACAGGTACAAGAGTGGCCCAAGTACGCTGCCCTCAGGTACGCCTGGTATATTTTCCTTTTTAAGTCTGTGACATATATCCAAGAGTAAAATCGTCATGATAGAGCCTCGCATTCGGCATAAAAATCTAAGTCGCTTCCATTTGTCCCTGTAGGCGCAGTGGCTTAGTGGTTAGTGTGTTGGACTACTAAGCGAGGGGTCCCAGGTTCGAATCCCGCAAAAACCCAAATTCCAACTTAGGGGTTATTCCACTGCGCCACCTCTCGCGAACGTCTGACAAACATCCGAGAGTATACCTGTCTTGAAAGAGCTTCGCAATTAGCCGTTTGGGACCGGCATGAAATTGTAGATCCCTTCCATTCGTTCCAAAAATGAAACTCACACAAAACGAGAGGTTGTGAGAAGCTAGGCCTTGGGTCCCTCGGACCAACTAATTATAATTATTAATTATTATTCCCTTTGTCCCAAAACTATAACCATGCACACAAGAGAAATGATGGCAAGCTCAGCCTAAAGTTCTATTTGAACCTGGTGGGAGATCATACAGATTCTGTCGGTAGTTATATACTTGGATGTATTCTGCCACTTTTGGGTTTATTTCTCCACTCAAATTTCTTTTATTTATTTTTTTCTGCCTTTACCGGCAGACACAATTTAAAGTCAACAGCTTTAAGAAGATGGCCAACCTATCCCAAACTCGTCGCCAGAACTGAAAAATCCGCTTGGAAAATGAAACAAAAAAAAAAGTCCTTCAACTTGCGCCTCCAACCCTATCCCACAGAACGAAAGAATTTCAATTAAGGATCGAAACTCCAACAAGAAACGCGTCCTGAACCCATCTATACACATTGTTGTCATTTATTTCACTTGCTGCTCTTCTATGTTGCTACTCGTTCGCTTAAGGATATTTATGTGTAGTGCTCCAAATACCACTGTATACCTATCCCCCCCCTCTCTCTCTCTTTCAGTCTGTTACAACTTTATCCCACAAAAAGGCCATTAAGCTGTCGTCATCAGTTGGCAATAGTGTTTACAGCGAACAACTACCATCTTATGTGTTAATAAGATCAGGACGAAGCTATGATAGCCAACGTCCAGGATTCAAGCACAGAAAAAAAAAACCCCGGACAGTTATCCCTTTTTTGGAAAATCAATTAAATCGAGAAACAAATTTATTGGAATTGTTTCGCTGCTGTGTCGGCGAGTGCCCGCGAGATTTATATCCTCGCAATTACAACTGACTTAAATTACAGATTTGGTCCCCTTTTCACCGACGAAAAGGTGGATTCTGCCAGTCAAGCTGCACAGTTTATAGATCCACTGCTCGAATTTATATACCCGTCACCTCCGCGGGTAAACAACGAAAAGAAAATAAATCAAAAGGACCTTCACGTAGGCCGAATGGAGAACAACGAAGGAAAACTCGCCTTTGGCCACCAAAGTCCGTTTATCCCATCCATTACCGTGGAACGCAGAGCCCAATGAACACCTAAGCACCAGAGCTACGATTTCCCATTCGGTATCTGGTCGAAAGCCGAGCTAAGAACCAAGGCACTATACGCGGAAGTATTTTTTATTCAAATTTAATACAATTTGCTAATTAAAAAGCCTTCGTCGGCGTTTGCAGGAGTTTTACGGTTTAACGTCTTTTTTTTTTCGTTCCTCTCCAACCGAGATTGTGGCGGGTGGATAGCCCAGCCACCTTTCGCTTGCAGCTATCTAGCTTGGCTTTGGCCAAATATTTTTTCTCTCTTTGTCGTTCAATTTGTGTGTTCCCGTCTAACACTCGGGCCAACAACAGCAACAGAAAGGAAAAAACCCCAAACCCCAAGGCTGGCTGGCGAATTGAATTAGCCGAGGCGACGATGG
The DNA here is from genome assembly GCA_963082955.1 of Cheilosia grossa. Lineage (NCBI taxonomy): Eukaryota > Metazoa > Arthropoda > Insecta > Diptera > Syrphidae > Cheilosia > Cheilosia grossa. The sequence continues at coordinate 2,711,517 of OY720148.1, forward strand.
TGTGCTACCGTTGTTGGCACGTTCAAGCTTATTTTTCGATTTTTCCTTTTTTCGACTGGAAAACTTTTGCATTTCCTCCTACTCTGCCGCCTCGGAAACAGACTGATTTGCAACATGGTATGCACTCGATTACTCTCCATTAAGTGGCCCAACTATGTGCCACGTTGTAGAGATAGTGTTCGAGTGGTAGCGCGGCCATTATTGCCGCCACGACAAATGGGTGAGAGGATATGCATGTAGGTATTTTTGCAAATTGCGCCAAAAAAAATACTCAAAAGTTCGGTGGCACTTTCCTTCGCTTTTGGCTACAATAAGGCTTCTCCGTTTCTGACCAGAGTGTGCTGGTGATTTTATTATTATACCAGAGGCTTGTTAATGGGTGATTTAAAACTATTTCCTTGCTGTTTTGTAACAATTAATGTGTGTGTGGGGACACGGTATACAAAACAGTGTACACAGTGGAGGCATGGTGCGGATGATGGCGTTTGGCGGTGATTTATTGAAGTGGATACGTGGGCGGATAGAGTTCTGGAAACCAACTTAACAAGGCACACATACCGTCCCGGCGGGCGGGCGAATATGAAGGCGATCGGTGGTGGTGTTTGTTTTTCAACACTGGTTCGGTTGGAATTGAAACTAAAAGGGAAACTTTTCAACGCGAGAGATTTTGTAATAAAACTTGACAACATTTGGGGTGCGCTCTATTACGGGGGAAGTTTTCCGAGATGTGTTCGTAAAAAGAAACCTGGATATCTGTTAAGGCTTCTTGGAATACAAATCGCAAAAGTCCCTCCAGCTGTATAGGGGAGAATCTTCTTACGCCACATACAATCGTTTGACGTGTTTTTTTTTCGAGTGGTGGAACTTTAGAGGGCGTGGCGTTCGGAAACTAAGTTTTTGTTGCGATATTTATTTAATAAAATAGCAGGTCCATCCAGAAGTCCAGCTTTAAACCGAATTACAACGACAACCAACATTAAATTTGGATGTAGAAACGACTTAGTTTTGATGTGTCTTGACTTTATTTCATAAGAAATATTTAGATTAATTTTATTGTTATTTAGTTTTTAATTTTAATTCTTCTCTGTAATATCTATTTCTTTGGCCAAGAAACCAATTCATCAGTAAATGTTATTGGAAAAACATTGAAAAATGCAAAAGCAAAGCAAATTGTTGGGACTCAGACGACTGTTACAACCAAGCCTTTCCGGATGAGGCTAGCTCAAAAGCGTCTCCATGAAAGCATCTGGTCGGTAGCATCGAAATTATAACTTGGGCCAAATTATTGCTCTTGCGCCGTACTGTGTTCCCACAGTTAAAAATCATAACTTCTGTAAAGTTTGCTGTAACTCTGTAACTTCGCTTTGGACTTTTCATCGGAACAATAAGCCCTACTCATTTTTAAGCAGGACTTTAGGGAACAGTCAATTTTGGTGGACGGCATATAAAGGGTCCGCCATCTAACTTTTTTTTTAACTAGTGCTTATTTCGCGAATGGTAACACTTAGGTCATGTCTGATTTGACAGATAATTAGTTTTATCCTTCCGCTGAACGAATATGGTTGTGTATACGCTTGAACAACGCTGGGAAATATTGCGACATTACTTTGAAAATCGACTTAGAGAAGATGCCGATTTTGCCAAAAAAATCATCTTTTCAGGTGAAGCTCATTTTCATCTTGGCGGGTATGTAAACAAGCAAAATTGTAGCATTTGGGGCACAGAAAACCCGCACATTGAAAAGCCGATATACCCAAAACGAGTCACTGTTTGGTGCGGAATTTGGTCCAGAGGCATAATTGGGCCATTTTTCTTCGAAAGTCAATGGCAATCGTTATCGGGCCATGTTGAACGAATTTTTGTTCCCAAAAATTGAGGAGGAGGATATTGGCAACATTTGGTTTCAACAGGACGGCGCTACGTGCCACACAGCCGAAGCTACACTCGATGTTTTGCACCCTGTTTTTGAAGATCGCATTATCAGCCGCAGAGCTGATGTCGTTTGGCCACCTCGGAGCTGCGATTTGACACCGTTGGACTATTATTTGTGGGGTGCCGTTAAAGATAAGTGTTACGCCGACAAGCCAGAGACAATTGCCGCTTTAAAGGACAATATTCGTGAAGTCAGTGGTGAAATACAGCTGCACACAATCGATAATGTGCTTAAAAATTGGACCGATCGTGTAGGCTACTGCATGGCCAGCCGAGGCAGCCATTTGAATGAAATTATTTTCCATTATTAACCGGAAGGATTGTACTCTCAAATAAAAAAAGAAATTTGAGAAAATATTCAGTTGTTTTTTTTTTATAGCATTTTCAAAAAAAAAAAGTTATTTGGCGGACCCTGTATCTTCAAAACTCACAATGGCGAGATTTAAAAAAAAAAAACAGCTTTTTTGAACCACAGGAAATTTAAGGAAAAGTTAGCCTTTTGGAAACTTATGTTTGTAGCCTTTTTTTCGAAGGTTCCTCTGCTTAGTAGGTTGCTTCAACCTAAGTCTGATCTTGATGGTAAAAAAGTACTTTCAGGAGCAGCTTATACCGCTTTTTTTTGGAGTCTTTCAAGAGAGCCTTGAAATACGTGCTCAATTTGAGTCGCTCTACCACTGCGCCAAGGTTCAAGCTCACGTTCCTGTGGCTGGATACTCAAACACTACTCACTTATTCCCTAATGGCTCACATGTTCATTTGTCAATTCTACAAAAATTTATTCTTTTATTTCTTAATCCCACAAACGTCCGACAATTTTCTTCTTTCACAGCTGCCGAAGTGTACTTTTAAATGATCACCTCCAGGCCGCCACTTGTTCCACACGAAAAATTACAACCGACGAATTAACAATAAACATAAAATCGGCAATTTTAATAAATTCTAAACGAAAATTGAATTTTTTCTAATGCACTTTCCCAAATTGCTTAATATAAAAAAAAGGCACATGCCCCCAACCAAACGATGACAGAAATGTACGCACTAAACTTTTGTATTTGAATGGGAAATTTATTTCAATTTCCCGCCCACCTAAAAAGTCCATCAATCGCAACCGAAGGGCATATAACATCCTTCGTCAATTGCACTATGACTCAATTTGCCATAACCTCAAAAATAACATTTTTTTTCCCGCCCACTGTTTTATTGAAATCCGCTTCGGCACCCGGCCCGGCATAAAATTTCTTTATTTGTCAATAAACATTTTTATTTTTGTGTAAAAATTAATCGACAAACAGCTGAAAAAAAAAAAACAACAACAATCGAGTCGCAGAAACATCTTGGCCATTAAATGGGGGGAAAAGAGGCGCACAAAATCGCATATATCAAACATTACATTTCATAGAACACTTAGCTTGTGCTGGTACAAGTACAGAAAGGATATAATAGCGCGCACCATTAAGGATGATGCCTAAACTGCATCCCACTCCGCATATCCCCAGTGGACAATCATTCATTCATACGAGCCGAGGGAGAGATCTTTTATTTTTATGGACACCCATGAGGATGTGCGCCAGATATGGCAAACATCATTCCATCTGTATAGGTGGGTATGTGCTGGTCGGTCAAGAAAGGACACCATCAGGCATCGGAATAAACATTTTGACGATTTTTCGAGTGGAATTTTTTGTATTTTTTGACAGCCGCGTCCCCATCGTATATTATGATCATCGCATGGGCTTTATGACAGTATTATTGGTATTCAAATTTCATTTTTTTTCCACCGCCCTAAGAGAGACAGAGAATGGGGGGGGAGGGAAAAAAAACTTCAAAATTGTCCCCAAATGGGTTTTTAGAGGGCGGTTTAACTTGATATCCTCACTTTGAAGTTATACTTCTGCGTTCGGTGGCGGCGGCGCGTCTTCCAGAGAGATGCTTTAATAAGTCAGGACATAAATGATAAATTGGGTTAAACCGCACCAGTACCATTGCCGTCACATCATTCATGCTACTTTCTGCCGCGCTTAAATATATCTTTATAGGGATTCGTTTTTATTTTTTCTTGAATGCAGATGTAAGATGCTGTGCGGTGGGTCGAGCAGACGAGAGCGGTAGTGTTGGGCGGAAGGATTTATCGTCTCGAAGGGAACATTTTCTATTAAAAAAAGTGGGGGGCATTTTGCTCTGCCGCCCTTCCCGGGTAACTGTGTTTCTTTTTTCGTTTATTATTATTATTCATTTTTTTTTCGGAAATCGTAAAAACTTTTACAAGTTTATGTAAGAGAAGGTATATCAAGAGGAGCCAGCACACACAGTGGCGATGACTTCAATTAGAGTGTTTCTTTTGCCCCTCTCGCCTGGCTGCGCGTGTGTAAAGTTAAAAGTATTTTTGTGCCAATTTCATGTTATAAACCTTGAAAGTTACTCGGGTGTGGATACATCTCTCTCTCTCTCTCTCTCGGCTTAATGGAACATTGCGGTAATAATCGACACGAAAAAAAGGAAAAAAAAAAAACAGAAAGAAATGTTGGTAGGTATATGCGGCTGTAGTAAAGATGAGGACGAGAAGCAATTCATAAGTTTTAAGTGAATTCATGTATTTTAATGCGGCGAATGTTGGTACAAGTTACAAGTTCTCATGTAGCCAAGTCGGGGAGTTTTATACACAAGGCTATTAAAATGTGAGGACTGTGCTATTGTAAACTTCTGGCACTTTCTGTTGATCTTTTAAAAAGCAGAAAAAAATCATTGCATACTTTTGGTAGATGCAATTTACGCAGAAAAAAATTTTCGGCGTTTCCATTTTCGTCTAGTAAAATCTGGACGCACTTTAAAGGCGCCACAGTCCCAGCAGGCATATATACTTGAACCAATTTTCTCCAACAACCACCTCGATCCGTGTCTGTAGTGTATACGTACTGTTTATTTTAGTGAAGTGCCATTCGCACTGATCACTCCGTTTATGGTTTTGTCTGCCTCTACACGCTCAAAAATTGGCTCTAACAGAGTGCGATTTTTGCTCGGTTGAACCGAGTATTCGTTGCTAAATACTACCGATATAAATAGGTAAAATGCATACTGTTAAAAATAACACACTTTATCAGTTGTTAAGAACCAAGTTTCTAGATAAAAATCAACCAGCTGGTTAAATTCAACAGAGTTAGTTTGTTATTTACAACAAAGAAGAAATGATAGAAGGTTATTTTTAACCGAGTTTCGTAAAACAAGTTGACTAGGTTATGTTTCATCCACTAACTCTGTAGAAGCTAAACTAACAGTAGCTCTTGGTAGTTTTTAACCGAAAGTTGGTCGATTCTAAATAAGCGATTTTTCTGCCTCTACTGTGCTGTTCGTCTAAAGTAGAGTTAAAAGCATCAGGGGCCATATAGACAACGCTGGCTACCGAAATTTACCTTTCATTTGGTGTATATTTCGAACAAATCCTTTTTTCAAACAACTCTGTACTCGGTTGGACAAAAAAAAAAGCTACAGCTTATTATATTGATTATGGTGGACCAACGGTAGATCAGATAAATGGTACGAACATTCTCCGGTTTCCTTGGCAGCTCAAATAATTCCCGCTCTTTTACGATCAAACAAAATACTAAACACGATAACTAATAATTTGTTCTGGTTAATCTGGCAAAATGTTTGCAATCTACCATTTGCAATCCCGTCCCAGTCAGTGAGTGCTTTTCAAGTCTATAAACTGAGAGCCGTATTATATACTGGCAAACAACTAATGCATTGATGTAAACTTTTTGTGCGCAATGCAAATGGTTGTAAATCATCATTTCGAATCAGGGCTTCACAGATACGCGCACTTCATGTGTGTTTGAGCTCTTTTTGCAAATCTAATAAAATCTACAAATATCGGGAGAATTCAATTTCAACAAAGCCATCCCATCAACCAATAAAATTCTATATTTCAGCGAAATATTCTATTTCACAAAATCCAGTTGCAAAAAATAAATAAAAAGTAGATACATACCCGACACACATAGAAATAAATGGAGCATTCCCGAATAGCAACTAATCCCTATCGATGGCTACAAAGAGCTTGAGAGGGCCATGCAGGGATTAACAAAAAAAAATACATAAAAAAAAAGAAAAAACGAAAGGTCGTTACGACTTTCAACTCTCTCCCGCACATGTCAACCGTTATTTCTCTTGATTAATCGAATACACGATGCAAATTTGATAGCCTTAAATGTTTCTCCGATGATTCGCCTCTTTCCATCGAATTCAGGCCAACAACATACTAACCAAAAAACAACCGAGTAAAAATGTAAAAAGATATACTGTTGCGAATTCACATCCTGAATCCTTCATTTGAATTTGAAAGCTCTTCATTTTAATTGGCATTTCGTTGCAACTACTGTGAATCTGCAAAAATAAAAATCCAACTGAAAAGCGATATGCGAAAAGAAGCCAAATTGAGATAAAACGTCGAGGCAGGGAAACACATAAAAAAAAACTACAAAAACAAAGAATGTCATTTTAGATACGTATGATGTAAGCCACTCCAACTGGATAGACATGCAAAACAGTTCATCCATTCATCTCGGAGCGCGCCGCGCCACTCCACTCCCCAACTCCTCCACAACAAACGACACAAAACATCGAAATAAGAATTCTCTTTAATACTGATTGATGAGCATGGCAAAACTTATGACACCACCATTGTAATAAATTATTTCCCATGCGTAAGATACCACCCCCAGCCCCACCCCCATTCTGCACGAATTATTATTTGTGTATTTGCCATAGCCTAATGTGTGAAGCTAGATGTGATTTGATCTTTTCCTGTTCAAAATGGAAGCGAGAAAATGATTTGTTGCCCTATTGTGTTGTCTGCCAGCACTATTAGCAATTTATCCTGTGCGTTTCGATTTTTGTTTTCAACTTGTCATCTTTTGTTCGGGCGAATTTTAGCACGAAAATATGAAAATTCCTGCGCCAAAATTCCAGACAAATACGATGGAATGGAATTTTTATGGCTTCAATTTGAACGTTTATGATCTCAGTTAAGGCGGGGATTTGTTACCGAATGATTCTTGTTGTTTGCTTGGGAGTTTTTTTTTGTTTTTTAATTCCAAACGAAAGTAGATTTGATTTTTATTTCCATCGATGGCTATCTAGAGATCGACTGGTGCCCTTTTAGATTTTATATTGCAAAGCGGGTTGTTTGTTTTTATGGTGCGGGATTTATGCGGCTAAATCAGTCAGCGTGGTGAATATACGAGTGAATCGCGTGGTTCGCCATTTTCAATACGCAAAACGATTTGTTTGCGATGAAAAGTGAGCGGGGAAAAAATATAACAAGTCGACACAACATTCGGTTTATTAATAAGGATGTGCAGATACAGAGGACGGACGGTTTTCAATAACCAACTCATCTGTGGGTAATGATTGTGTGTGTGTCTGCCGTCGACGTTGATTGCAGTTCTCCAAATATATAGAAATCGAAGACATATGCATTTTTTACCAGGGCTTCTGAGCAAAGCACTTGTGCTAGCCGCAACGGATTTAATTAAATTTGCGGGTCTTTGAGTTGCCAACTGGGATTGACTCATTGAATGTAAATATTGAGCGAACATTAAATGGTTTTCATTGCACACTTTTGGCCAATAAAATTGGTTGAGGTCACACATGAAAGTGCTTTAGGAATTTGTGTCTTCGAATGTCGATGAAGAAGATTGAAGAGTTCAGATAGACTGAAATTGGAAGCATTTTTTGAGAAAAAAAAATCTGACGACATTTCGGAACAGTTGGCAACTCGTCTACTTATCGGTATATACAGCGAAACGACCTTGACTAGAATTAATAATTTTATTTGATTTCATTGAGCATCATTAACAAAAGAGCAGAGCGATTCACAATAGCGTTGGCAATGGATCTTTAGAAGTGATGAGAATTCGGTTCAGTTGGCAATTCGGATACAAGTAGCAAGATTAAGATTTGTTAAATGGGATCGTATTTATTTTTTTTTTAGTTTGAGGATCATTGACAAAAGGGTAGAATGATTCATGATCAAGTTGACAAGTGATCGTTATAACTGAGTTAATGCAGTTGGCAACTCGTCTGCAAAATATAAATATTTCCCCCGCTCACATCCATCTTAGAACTGACCCGAAACTCCATTTGTTGCATGGAACATTTTTACCGAAAACAGTTGGTCAAACATTTCCGCCAACTTTTTAATTAAACTCCAAATACTCGCCATTAATCGTAAAATGTAAGGAAGTGTTTACATTTCACAGACCATTTGCGCTAACTTTCTTCATAAAATTATTAAATTAACCACAAGGTGTAAGAGACTATTTCAAAAATTTTAATAGCCACCATATAACAAAAAATCCCTTTCAATGCAGCCAATGCCAGACTGCGGATAAAAAAGGAACAGCAACAAAATCCACATACACCCTGCCTGCCCTTGACATATAATATTAAAATGGCTACTACATTCCGGTGCACTCTCTTCACTGGACCCTGGACCCTTGATTTTCTTCTCCTTCGTCATCCACTCATAACTGAAAATGCGAAGTGAATCCTTTATGCCCCCGCGCCAAACTCTTGATATTAAAATTCATCAAGTTTTCATTAAAAAAAAAGAGAGTAAAATGCAAAAAGGCCAAAGAAACCGACCGACAACAAAAAGAAATAAAACACGTCGAGAGAAAATTATGAAAATAAAAACGAAATAATTTTTCATTATGAAAAACCATAAAACAACATTAAACTAAAAAAAAAAAAACAACGACCCCAACAACAATTGGTTATATGGCAAATACAAAAAGAAAAAACATCGAGTAGAAGCTGGTGGTTTGGTCCTTGCCAGAGGCCAGGGCACTGACTGCAGCTATTATTACATCAGTTGGTAATTCTTTGAAAAGGATTTTTTCCCTTTCTTCTATCTTGTAGTCTCTCTAGGAATAGGGTATACATTGGTTAGCTGTTTGCGATGCAAAAGAACGCCAAAGGGAAGAATGATCGACCAGAAGTGATCAACGATAGTTTCGATCTAACTTTGACTAGCAAACTGTCTTTCCGAAATACCCTGCAGTATAAAATGGACAGCGACCCTGTTGCATCGAGAACATTCCCTTTTTCAACATAAAGTAAGCGTATGAGCTAAATAAATAATAATCTTGAAAACGTTACATTCTAGGGAAGCACTAAAAATCGTTGTCACCTTTACTTTGAATATTTTTTTTTAGATCACAGTAGCTAATTTTATATGAAAAACTTTGCCATTGTGAATTCGTAAAAATTCGCTTGGATACTAAAAACATTTTAAGTGTACGTTGTTCTAAGAATGAGGGACATTTTTAGAGAATTCACAATGAAAAAAATGCCATACAAATTTATGTATTGTGATTTAAAAAATAATGAAAAATGATTTTTAGTAGTCCCTCTGTCTCCATTTTGCACCTGCTTAGCCTGTGCCCACTGAGGTATAAATAGAATGATTAGATACCACTAGGTGGCGCTACTTGTTACATTTTTATCAGAGTCAGCTATTTATAACCCTAGGTAATCAGAGTCATTGTGTGGCTTCAATTTTGTGGGACGAATGGAAGGGGCCTACAGTTCTATGCCGAACAGCTGAATTGGATAGTTTTCTCATGACAGTTTTACTATCGACTGTATGTAAGATCTTCGCAACAGATGGCGTACTAAAAAAAATTATTTTTCATTACAATGCAAGAACGTAGAGATTTCCATTGAAGATGAAGGAAAAGAAGACTTTTGCGGGGATAGGTTGGTAGAGCTTATGAGAGCGGCATGAAAACCGCTACGCAAAAGTAATGCAGTTAAGTTGCTTGTGGGCTTCAGCTTCGTGTGAAGCTGAGTGTACACTGAAAAGGCTAACGATACTGTGCGGCAGAATATGAACGGGTTGCAGATTTACAATGCTAGTGTAGTTCTAAAGGTAAAGTATTTTTTTTTTACTTAAAAAATAAAAGGAAGAGCCAAATGTGCAAGTACAAAGGTGCATGCAATTGCGAATAAAGACAAGGCTGATGAAGGTACAGTATGCTTGGCGAATTGTAAATCATAAAGCCAAAAACGCGATGCGAGTGAAGGGAAATGTGTTGGGATTTCATTAAAATATGAAAAAGAACTTGCGGAAACAATGGAGGATGTTGCTGGCGAAGGAGGTTCATTACAAGAAACATCAGCATGAATGAGTTGCAGTCGGATTGGTAGCGGTTTTTGGGGTTTAAATAAAATTCGCTTAATATGAGGGATTCATTTTTAAATTTTAAGTTTGCCATGAGTAGGGATTTAATGATTTTTTTTTTACTCACTTGCTTGGGACAGTCGGGCAGGAATATAAATATTTATTTTAGAACGTCTGCACCACAAAGCAACTCGGCTCGCTTTGATCGAATTGCCAATAAAAATGGAGTGGAATAATGATGAATGCGTTTCAGCGAAAAATTCTACAGGAAAAGACTTTGCAAGGCTAAATTCAAAAGGTGAACTTTTTTCCCGATCTACCAGAGATTTGTTAGATAAGACAGATGCTAGTGTTATAACAATAGAAGATAATAAAATAATAATAATTGATATTAATATAATTGAAAAAAGGTGTGACAAAGGTATATAAAATATAAAATAATAATAATTGATATTAATATAATTGAAAAAAGGTGTGACAAAGGTATCAAAGGATCGACGCATGCGAAGGGAATAGAAGAAGATCCTTTGTGAAGAATTCTACCAAAACCAAAATACTGCGCGCACTGTGCACCGCGTTTGAAAATAAAAAGGGGCACTAAGCGCTTCCCCTACAAATATGCAACAAACCTTGTGTTAACCTTCTATCTACAGTGGAGCACCCTAAGATGAGAAATTCAAAAAAACGGTGATCGTAATGTTTGGATTCCAAGAGGACGGTCAAAGCTCTGTTATTCGAAAACATAATCAGTTTTCATTGTTGCAACTCATTTTACTCTGGTAGGAGTCAAAGTAAAAGTTTTTTTTTAATTTAAAAAGGTGTCAAGTTTAGCAACTAAAATGTATCGTATCAGTGAACTTGGCGTTGCGAAATCAACTCTGCATATAAAGCTAGAAAATCCGAAGTCAATTAAAAGCCATTTACTGGGGCTGCTCTTTTAAAGCGAAGCCTGAGGACGCGGAACTGAAATATCCCAACAGCGGGAAATATTATTCGTTTCTTTTTTATGCCTTCAATAAACCACTAACATCTTCTGACGTAAGGTTGTTAGAAAAAGGTGACTAGTCTTCGTTTTTAATGCGTTGATCCTATAGAGATTCTACTGTAGTCCCTTAGGGTATGCTTCATTCAATTTATATCCAGCCTTATTTAGACATTCAACTTAAATATAAAAAAAAAACGAGTTCCCTTCTATGCTAACAAGTGCTAGAAATTTTCATCTTCTACCCATTAACGAAAAAATACTTAGCAGCAAACTATCAGCCAACTACATTCATCAGCACTGTTGTTGACTTATCCCACCTTTCTAGCTTGACTTCTCATAATTAGCAGACATCCTTTCCCTAACAAGCGGGACAGAACCGCAACGCCCTCCCCCTCTTCTCTGTGAATCACTAACTCAGCAAACGGCAAACTTTTCATCTGCACATCTTCAACTTCATAAAAACGAAACGGCAATAATCCTTCTCTCCAGCAAGACGCACACATCTACGAAAATGATGAATTTGCACAAACAAAAAAAGTGCGGTAATGTGTTTTTGAAGAATCACAAGGGGAATGATTGGTGGTAGCAGCAGCAGTCATCTAGAAACTTTTTCCTCTTGCGGCAAACGCAAATATATTCCGGCGAACCGATGCTGTAGGGAAAAAGGACAAAGAGAAAAAAAAAAAAAAAAAAAAAAAACTATGAGACAGCGTGTTAATCCTCTATGGAATAATTATCAAAGATTTTGAGCCGGGGAAAAAGTTCCCAGCTACAAATCTCATCTCATCCATATCGACAAATCGAAAGTTCATTTGTTCGCCCGCGCCGCCCCGCCTGGCGATATAATCCCCATTGGAGACGCGTGAGACGGATGATCATTTATCATCATCTTTCACGGAGAGATGGCTCTCTTTTTCAATGGTAAACGGGGATGGTTGGTTGTAGCCGTCACGATAATCCGATGGGGGATTGAATGTCTCTCGAAACGAGGCCATTGTGACGACTCAATTGTGTTGAGGATGGCGATGCCATATTTCGATCAATAGTTTATAGTTGAAGCAAAGTTACAAGAGATTTTGATCTTTAAGCTGAGTGTCAACAAGTATACCTTTCATGCCTTCAATGGGGGTCAGTTGTTTTGGTAATCAAGTGCTCTGCTACTTATTTGTTAATAAAATTATCCCACGTGAACATTTCCATAAATTTGGTTTATTCTTCAGGACATCTTCAGTTTAATGTTGTGAGTGGTAAGCATATTTCAGCTCATAGAGTACGTCTAGGATAGGAAGTAATTGAATGGATGTGGAAAGGACTTTTTTGTTTTACGGGCAGGTCATAAAATATACGGTCTTTCCTGTGTAGGGAAATCTTGACTTATGTGGGATGATTGTAAAGATTATTATGGTGAAACATAAAAAACTAAGAACCTTCGCCATGCAGATGACAGGTACTTCCGCTAAATTGTCAGTTCGAGCAAAACCCGGAATATTATTGCATAAAGTTGCGATTTAAATACATTTTTCCACCCGTTATTCAGATGATCATTCTGTGGGATAAGTGTGAATGCGTTTCACAATCAGCCATACACTTTTTGAACGCATAATAAACATTGCATACTTCTAAGGTCCACCCAAGGTTTGGTTGAAATGTTCGTGGAGACTTTAAAAATGCATATTTTTGAGATCAGTGGTAATTTTGCTGGACAACTGAGCGAGCGGAAAACCATCAAACCATTGTAATCTACCGGCAAATCTTTGAAGAGTTAAACTGTCATGGAACAAATTTTGTTGCCATATAAATTTGGTTCCATGAAAACTGAGCTGAGGCTATAAAATATTAAAAAAGTAAAAGAAAAAAATGCTGCTTTCATATTTTACTAACGTTACGAAAATAATACCGCTTTTTCCACGCAAAAAAAGGCACTGCCGAGAGTTATCACTTAATACCACCACCGAATCGACGTCAGAGAAACTCAATTTCAATTCTACAAAGAAATCATTAACTTTGTTCAAAAGTCTGCAGCAAAGATAAACAAAAGTCGAAGGACAAACATACAGAACAACAAAAAAAAAAAAACAAACTGCAACTCTTGAGAAGCAACCAACAAACCAAGATTTGTTGCCACTCATTTGAACTTTAACCCCAAATCCGTACATACCCCCACCGGCTGGCCGCCTACTCAAACCAATCTACAGTTCCACTCGGTAATCCCATTGCTCACTTAGAACTCAAACCCTAAAAAAACTGCCGCCACCATAAAGAAATCCCTTTCAGCCGAAACAATTTCCACATGATGTGATCTTCAAAAGCCCTTCAAACAACCAATTAGAATTACCTCGCAATCCAAAACCCGACTACTGCCGCCACCCAACTCAGCCAGCGCCGAGCCCTGCCCATTCGTCTTCGAACTTGTACCAGCAATCAACCCTTTTCGCAGTGTAGTCATAGTCATCTATCTGCCTGTACTGTATACGTGTACATACACATAGAATGAAAATTTCGCAGACGTTAATCACTGTTTGAATTTTCCACGCGACAGCACATACACTCAACCAGCGACCAAAGTTTCAACGTTAAATTAAAATCCATCCAAGGACCCTTTTCGTCGTCCCCCGTTCTCCACATCCAACGCCAACCATTGGAAAGGATAAAGGATGAGTTAGTAACTGACAGAACGTTAAGCGTGTGCGATTGGGTGTGTGCTCGCTTAGCTCTTACGGAAGAACATGTGTGCGATAGACCAATTTCCAAATCCAAGTTAATACAACTGTCAAAATATTTGACAACGGAACTACACACAGCAACAAAAATGTTATAGTTTTAGTGTACCGTTTATCTGTTATTGGATATGTGTAGTGAACGTATAGTGTATAACTTAACAAAGGATTATGCTTCAGTGAAAATCCCTGTTAATTTGATCAGGCTTCGATTTGACACACATACAACGAGCTGTGCTGTTGGGTTGGAACTTGGAATGGTTGGCTAAAAGGCGGGGGGGAGGGGCTTTCGAGTGGATACATTCGAAATCTGAAAATGCCACCCTGTTAACCAAATTGAAAGCATAATTTATTAAGGGAGGCAATAAGGATTAACTCGTAGGATAAAACCGATGGGGTTCGCATCGGGGTGGCTGTATGTCGTGCTAAACAACATAGCGACAAAATTCATTAAGCAGTGGAGCGGAGGAACAGTGGGGATGACAAGCGAATGCACTTTATAGATTGGAATGGGTTTTCAAAATAGGTTTTAAGTTCATATGTGTATGTAAAGAGGGAAGTGACCGACGGCGACTTTGTGGAAGAGCTCTAATGAGGAAGTTTCGAAAATATTCGAAAAATCGAACATCAAATGTTCGAACATAAAACACACAACTATCATAAAACGATAATTCCTTCAAAAATATTGTCCGGCTTTTACTGGTTTGTCAGTATATTCCTATACCCAAACAGTTGATCCTAGAGTACTCTGACTTCAACACCAGTTCATTGAACTATGGAGAAGAATCAATTTTTTTTTTTCGGAGAATGTTCTTTTCGATAATACTACACAAATGGTGGTGAATGTAATTTTTCTTTATTTTTTCCTTCGTCTTTAAAAACTAGATTAATGAAATTCTGAATTCGAACATCGAACAAGCCGATTTTTCGAACATTTATTCGAAAATGTGAACTTTGTTTATCTTTTCGAAACACATACCTAGCATAGTACTGACCCTACCCATCTAAGTTTAAGGAAAAATCAATCGATAGTTGAATCCAACTGATTGCCTATCTTGCCACTCATACTGTGCACTAAGCTCATATGATGACATCAAATCGAAAAAGCTGCACGCGTGAACTTTGGCCATTTCCTGCTTCCACCCCAAACACGTTATCCGCGCTCTTCATATCGTCGGACTGCCATGCTCTCTGATTTTTGCCATTCGCTAGCTGCTGTGTCAAATATGCCACTACTATCACTTGGCAAACACGTTCAACCCGCCGCACCGCGCCGCTCCCACTCTTTCGGCCTTAACCAGCACGATTATCCTGTCAACAGAATACTAATTAGAATTTTATTTATACACCACAATGTCCTTTTTGCCAGCTGGCTGTATATATGTACGGCTGGTGAATGCCCTTTTCTGCTACTCGATGCTGTATACGTATTGACAGTGAAATTTGGGAAGGGGGTGACAAAAACATCGTGTATGTGTGGCGTTCAAAGTGTCACAACACATTTAATAAACCGTTTAGCATCTTGATGGGTAAATGGTTCGGGAAGGACTGCAGACAGAGACTGAGAACGGCTTAAAGGAAACATGTTAAGTGTCAATGTTCCGGATGCACACACACACACACACAAACAATGAATGGGATCATCGAGGATGCGTTAAGCCAATAAAGTCAGAAAGACGGAACGCTCTTTTTATTCTGTTTGTTTCAATTTAATCCCATTGACACTTCCAAATTGACGGAACTGACATTTCTCTTCAACGGCACGGATTATGAGTGCCGAATGGCCGGGGGATTATACCAGTGAACGGTAAATTATGAGTTTCCTTGAAAATTATGTGATCATTCAGGGCACGTTTCAAGAGCCTCAAAAGCTGTTTTAAGGAGGTACAAAGTGAGGAACCGCCATCCTGCTCTGGCATCCAACCCAGCATAGGGCTGTGGGACGTATTTTCGAAAGTGAAAAAAAATTCAAATTGGATGTTTGACAACGGATAAAAGGGTAGAGTGATGAAAATTTCGCACCGTGTCGTAGCTGGCCCTGAATTATTTATGAGACTGATGTATATAAAAAAAAATGTTTTGCTGGTATTTAAGGATATGAAATTCTGTCAAATATTGATGTTTTCCGGTGACACGGTGTGCGTAGGTTTATTGCTATTTTGGATGGATACGAACTAGGGTGCCAGTGAATTTAAAATCAATTTCGGAAAGCTTTCTAAGGGTTGGATTAGAGGTAGCTGGGTGATTTTATTGCCCTGGTGCGAAGGTAAAATTAAATTAAATCAAAAAATAATTTACCGGGTGTAAAGCGAAGGGGGGTTGTAGTCAATGAAATTTACAACGACGGACGTGGAGCAGTGCTTATGGAAACTATAAGTGGAGAAATATTTATAGTTGTGCGGGCAAGTTCTAAAGCTTGAATGTGGGTAGCATCGTCAAGGTTCTTTGAGTTTTGAATAAATAATACTTTTGGATAATGACTTCTTCAACCCGAGGATATCCGGTGAACAAATCTTTGATCGTTAGAGGGTTTTTTGCTTTAATGAGAACTCCCAGAGCTTGTGGAGATGGATTACTGTTGCTTGGGTGAAGAAAGGACACCAAATTGTGATAAAGAAGGAGAAGGTGATAACTATACGAAACTACCAGCAACCATGGGCACTGAGGATGACTGACATGAAACTGTCGACGGTGACACTAAGAGCCAGACGAAATTTTACTCATGGATAGGAATGGGCTGTGATGGGTTTAAGCTGTAAGTTTAATCGAAAGCCCACCTTTCATGATAGTAAAAGGAGTTATTTATTTCTTCTCTAAATGGTCTGTCAAAAAATCATTAAGTTCACAGACTAACCCAGAAAACCAAGCAACCGCATTTCGTTGGCTTCTTATTCCCCGGAAGAAGATTTCTTTCGTCGGGGAGTTTCTATGAAAATTCCAGGCGATACATGCTGTGGTCGTGGAAGAATCGGCTGAACGTCTTGGGGAAGGTCATGTGAATACAATCATTAGCACTATACAACTTTTCTGGGTAAGTTGTTCAACTATTCAGTTATAAAAAGTCGTTTGCCACGCAACTTTTATTGGCCGATTTAAGCAAGAAACGGACAAACACTTAAAGGACTGGATACGGTATTTAAGACCATAATTAAATATGAACATCTTATGAGCTGTACAGATTTGTGGATCTAAAACGTCCACCTCAAGGAAATTGACAGTAATGCTCAAGACAAGAGGATATTTGATTCGAAAACAACAAGGAAAGACAAACCTCTGCCATAAAAATAAAGCCATCGTGAATGGGAGGGCGCTTGGTCTAGACTCTAGCCAGGTGGTCGAAAAAAGTCTGCGATAGCAGAGGAAGAAATCCAGCATTATCTCCACTGCAAGTATTTTTAAGAAATACACACCTTGCTAAACTTTAAAGTCCTGAATCTTCCGCGGGACCGAAAAATCTACCACTCCATTCACCGTTTCTAACAAAAGTGGAAATATATTATGTGAATTTATATAGAGAACCATAATTTAATTCCTTTAACCGACGTTACCGACTCGACTTCATATACTCCACAAAGGACATTTCACCTTTTAAAATCGTTTTTCCAATAATATTCTTAATCTGCCCTCATATATCTCACCGAACACACCTTCAACCGAAATAATTTATGTCCCACCCTGCCTCCCCATCTGCGTTCACTACCTCAAGTGCATTTGGGGATTCCAAGATTTTCAATGCGAGAACAAAAAAAAAAACGAAAACGAAAACGAAAACTCAGCAAAATTGAAATCAAGCAAAACAGCGAATTCCCCACTCGAATACAAGAAAATTCGAATGTGTTATATAGCGGTAAGAGTCAGAGAGCGAGCGGGGCTGGGTATGGATGCCGATGGTGTGTGAGAAGTGAGAAAAATAAATTCCCCCAGACGTGGGAGAGTGGGCTACATTCAGGTTACCCCCACATACAATGTGTATATGCTCAATAGCGCACCCCAGGGAAGAACGAGATAAAAGCTCAAGAGAAAAAATGAAAAAAAAAAACTGCAAAAAAAATAACAACGGAAGGCGAAGAAGAAAAAATACAATGTTCATATAAATTTCCATATGCACTCACCTGGGACTGCAATGACTATCAGCAGGCAAAGAATTGCTGCTGATCGTAAATAGACGACCCGAGTGTGCAACATTTTATCCTCTATGTGTGTTTTATCCTTATTCCGCCAGCAACATGCAGGTGCGCACCGGCACCTCGGCTGAACTGCTTTCACCTTATCTATTCGGCGAGAAGGGTATTTTAGCACTTTTCTCACCGTTCCACGAAAGAAGAAAAACACCGAAAAATGAAAACGAAACGAATTCGAAAAAAAACACACACACACACACCAGCCGAGGTCTGGGATATCCCTTAGGATTTACTTTTTATATCATTCCCTTTAGCGCGGCGATATCAAAATCGTACCCGCTACTCCACTGAACGAACAGGAAAACTACAAAAAAAACAACACCGTGCGAGTGAGCAATGTCTTTCCCTTATCCTTGGCAAAAGGAAGAGAAAAAATACCGATGAAACGGAAACACTGATTATTTTTTTTACTTTTTTCCTTCAATCGACACACATGCAAGTACGAGCAGTGTTGAAGAACATCAGGTGTTACGAAATCTGCCGAAAATTGCTCACTTTAAGGATATTCATTGAATGGACGCGCCAGCAACAAGCAACAGAAATTTGTTCACCATTCACCTGAATGGCTGCTCATGTAGATCAGCGATATTTATTCAGGCCGGCAGATGCACAAGTAAGGACTCAGCAGTCAAATTATTGCGGTCAACAATTTTGCACAAGCCACACCGACTCGCATACAAACTGTGCAATCTCGTGTCGTCCTCTGTGCCAGTTATTGTTCTTTACACGCTCGCTTGGTGGCTGGTGCGTTTCCGTCAGGTTTTTAGGTTACTGCTCGTTGAATTGCTGTCCTGTTAGTGTGTCCTGGAATCAAATCATAATTGATTGAATTTTGCACATGGATAAATCTTTTGCTCGCTCGTTCGAGACGCGCGCGACGTTGCACCGGAGGATTGATGGGAAAACGTCAGTGCATTCAGTCAGGATACAAACGTGCGGTTGGATACGATGCGGAGATAAATGGTGTTGTCTAGTGGTTTTGTTGTTATGCTGTCCTGGTTCTATTTGCCTGGAATTGCGTTAGCGCAAAGTGCTTTCTGGGAGTCGTGTCAGCAGCGGCGGTGATGGCTTGGTGTACCTGCAATAAAAAGGATAGTGAATGGGTTAGCTTTTTCTACAATCAAAATGTATGGATGTATTTGTGCGATAGTGTGTGCAAAGGCGCACGAGATGATTGCTAATTTCTGTGGCAAATTGGCTCCATCGGATGTGGAGGGGTTTTTCGTTGGCGTTAATGCGAAGGAAGATGCTGAAGAAGGAATCTTTGAACATTCGCTGGAGGTAGGGAGGAACAAGAGAAGCAGAAAAACAGGGGAACAAGAGCATGTACAGGAAGAATTCATGCAGTTTCATATGTAACAGAGGTGGGTATGAGTTAAGCTGGGCCCCTCAAGCCGATCTCCGCAAGTCACGATGGACGCACGTCCCACTAGATCAGGCGTTAAACTCTCATGGACGAAGATCTTGGCTAACTAGAGTCTCCACAGTCTGTGTTGCGAGTAACCATGGATCCGACAAGTTCTACAGATCGAAAGTCCAAGAAAATGTTCCGATTTCCCCTCTTACACAATTCTTTTTCCCACATGACAGTTGTCCCGTTCTTGGGTCAGCTAAACCGCAGCCATAACACATTCCACGTCCACCAGCAATATCCCCATATAAAGAGATTTGCTTCCTTTGTATGTTGGCCGTCAATTTCGACGGTGGGCACTTTCTCTTGTTTTTGCCCAATCTGCTCCTTTCCGCACGTTATATATCTCAAATCAACTTCTAATGAACTTTGAGAAGTCACTACTAAACCTCTAAAGGATAAACTTTTCCCATTTCTGCTTTATATTCTTTTTTTCCTGCCGTTCCGTTCAATATCATCCGGCTCTGATCTGCCACTAAACTATTGTCTACATACTTAGTCGTCGTCGTTGTTGTCAGAGTTGTTGGCGTTGTTGGCGTTGTTGGCGTTGTCCCCTAATGCAAGTTCAATATGTGTGGGCAGGGTTTGTTTGTGTGGCTACCATGTTTCCATTTATATTTCTCATCCCTCTTTTGCGAGAGATTTTATTTTCGTCCTTTTTTTCGTTGCTCTTGTTGTTGTTGTGCTAGTACTGCTGTTGATAAATAAAATATTGCTGCAGAACGAAACGAGGGTATGGAGTGAAGCAATTCATGTCCTTTGACATGTTCGGTGTGCTCACATAAATACTTGTACACCCAAAGTCACACTAGCTGGAGTATGTTATTTGTTGTTGTCGCGCTGGGTTAAGGCGATTTTTCCCTCAATAGAAGTAAAAATTGTTGTTGCCCGCCGTACCTTGGGGGATTCGGATTATATTGTGCAACAGGGACGATTGGGGGTAGGAAATTGCATACGGCTCTGAATGTGGATGTGTGCGGAATGTTCCAGAGCATAACGGATAAGAATTTTTGGTCAATATTGATGGAATTTTCTTCGAAGATTTTCTCCTCAATGGCACGACTATAGTTTGATCAACTCGCACGTTCGTTTATCCGATTTTCTTGGGAGAGTTTTCCTTCAAGTTGGTTTCTTTTTCCTTCGTGTGCTTTCTATTTTCATTTGTTTGTGCTGCTGGACTTGTTTAGAAAGAAAACTCGTGCCGGGAGTGGTGGTATCCGCATCGACGACGATCCAATCATTGGTAATATGAAAAAGGATATTATTTGCCATCCATACGAAATAAATTGGTGTCCACCTGGGGGAAGTAATATATAATAGGACCTCGATGGGGGAGTGGACGACTACGTGCGCCCTGAATTGTGTGTGGTTACCTTTTGTAAATTGAGGTAAACATAGTTTATGTGCGGTTGAAATTACGTAAGGCAAGGGTTTGGTTTCTATACATGATATCCTGCTTTTCAGTGTGACCGAACTTCGAACACAGCGATTAGAGGGTAAATAAAATGAATTTCGTGAGTTTACTTACATTTTTCTCAGTTTTCCTTTTCAGGGATATTGGATAATGAATTGAGGATATTTGTCCAGGCGAAGGGGCACTGGTACATAATTGGCCGAATGTCGAAGGATTAGGGACTTGAATCACGGACTGTGTATTTAATGTGGCTCTAGGTATGAGCAGTAAACACGAACTGAGGGGGTGTACGGTGTACTGGTAAAGTCAACATAACCTCAAGCAAAGGACAAATTCAAAGGATTATTCAGACTTTATATCGGATTACTTATTTCCTATTTTATTTGTAGTACA
The DNA here is from genome assembly GCA_963082955.1 of Cheilosia grossa. Taxonomy (NCBI): domain Eukaryota; kingdom Metazoa; phylum Arthropoda; class Insecta; order Diptera; family Syrphidae; genus Cheilosia; species Cheilosia grossa. The sequence continues at coordinate 2,732,732 of OY720148.1, forward strand.
ATTGTCCCGGTGGAATATGCTAAAATAAACTTAACTTCCTAATTCGATCCTACTAAGTCGCACAACGTCCATCGCTTCCTTTCGCATTACCCAAGAGCCAAATAACACGTATATCCAACTTGTTCAAATTACCATATACACAAGCACAGAGTCAGAAATAACAGATAATTCCGCTATACATTCAAACACCGAAATTTCTACACCGCACTCGGTTATATGATTGCACTTACATGCATGCAGACTTGCTTGCTTGCTGTTGCGGAATGTGAGAAAAACTTCTCCATTCTCTGGCACCCAAAGAAGACACAATATCGCTTCTAAACAGACTACCCCCGATGCCATGGCTGCTGGTAGTGCTCCTCTTCTGTTGGTCTATGGAATTTATTACTACAACTTGCACTTGCATGAGTCCTGACTTCTAACCGGGGTTATCTTGAGTTTCTCCAAAAATGTTCAGATAAATTTTGGAAAAAAAAACTCTCCGTCGTCATCGATAAGTCGAAATCTGTTGTACGTGTGCTGTATTCAAACACGAACGGAGATGCTTTAGAAAGGATCCTGTTTGGACTAGAGTTGCAAATTTTATTTCCAAGAAAAAAGATGCATGAAATCGAGGGAGACACGCAAATGTGTTTGGGTATACTGAGGCGTATACGTAACATTTTGTTTGCAAAGTACGCGAGGCTTTTACAGTCAATCGCAGGGTTCTGCATGCAAGTCGTCAGCGATTTGTGATGCACTCTCGACGCACAAACACTGCATTTGACAAGCAGGATGACTTTTGTGGAAGCTTTTTGTCGAGCCGATTACGCGTCAGTTTCTAAAACGATGAAAGGTTCATTCCATAAAGGTTCATTTCCGCACGATTTGTATGTTCTCAGGAAGAAAAAAAGCAACTTCGGCTGCTATATCATATCTTGACCAATTGCTGTCGGTTGAAACTTAAATCCATTTAAATCGGAGAGGAGGACTCCAACTCGCATTATCAACATAAAGTGAAATCTGTTTGGGGAAACCGAAATAAGCTGCTCCGCTATCAAATTCATTTCGAATCATTTCCCTCCGCCACAGCTAGACAGTGAAAAGATTTAATTCGTTTAGCTGTTTGGGTATTTTTTATTTTTTTTATTTATATTAAATTCCACAGATTAAAGAAGAAAATTAAATTGCAATCCTTTTTCGCATTAAAATCACCCCAAGGACAATATCCATGCATGAACGAAAATCAGATGGGGGCAGGAGGACGAAAAAAAAACACACACAACACCGTCGCCAGCGACCACAGACCACCGACCTCAAACAGCATTTTCCCAGACACAATCACTGTCACCGCGGCAGCACCAGCACAGTAGCGGCAGCGAACACAAACAACTGGCAAAAAAAAAGGAAGTCATTAAATCCACCTCTGGATAAAAAAGAAGAAAACAAAAAATTAAGACACGAAGGCCTTTGCAAGAGAAAAATAAAATAACTCTATTCTGCATATCTTTTCCGCTCCGCAAGAATGAGGGGTGAAATGGAGAATGTCCTTCAAAAAAAAAAAAAAAATATATAAAAAAAAAACCAAACTAACAATAAATGGACATCCACGGTAACATGGGAAAGAAGGAACACCGCATTCTCTCAGTTAAACCAGGAAATGCTATTTTTTAAGCACTTCCTGCATTTTTTCTTACATTTCCTAGGGACGTTGAATAATTAACGATCCTCGGGTTGCTGGTGCCGCCATCGCATCATCATTGCATTGCATTGCATTGCATTGGAAGGCAAATAAACTCCTTTGCTTGTGCAACAACTTCCTGTAGAACATAACATCCACACCATGTCGAAACAGGACCGAGTACTATGGCACCCACACTCACACATAGGGCAGGGCGGTCGTGTCCGTGTAGGACACCCTGTCTGTGGGGTTGTTCTAAGGAAATGTCGGTTTGAGAAGAATTTTTTTTTTTTTTTTGTGGAATCTATCCTCATCGTTGTTGTCGTCTGTCGGTTGTGCAGAGGACAGTTCTAGGGATGGTGCGTCCAAATCCAAACCCAAGAGAGGTGACAAAAATCTGACAGGAAGCATTTTTGTGACAGGCAAATTTTCCGGCCGACGTTGAACAGCTGCAGCAGAGCAAGCAAGCTCTAACCAACTAACCATCGCAAGGGACACAACACAGTGAACATGGCGTAACAACTGTTAACAAACAATCAACCGAGCAACTGAGTCGCTCCACTCCATTCTTGCTTGCTCAGTGGGCGAACGAACTGGGAGCACAACGAGAGAGGACTACTCTGCTGAATGAAGCGACATCCTTGAAATTTCTGGTGGCGTCCAAGACCAAGACCTGCAACCCTGCTGTGTGAAACTTCTCCAGCTGGACCACAGCAGCACCATTAGCAGCTGCAAAGGATGCGAGCACACAAAATAAGACAGAAAAGAGAAAAAGTACAAAACCCGAAGAAACAAACTTGAAAGGATCTTTTCGATTCGGGGTGTATGCACAGCTCCTGGGGCTAGGATGTGACTTTCGAGGAAAAAAATAATTCCGTAGTTTCTTTCTTTAAACTGAGTGCGGGCCATTAGGGACCGAAACATTGGAACAGATGTTGTCAGTTGAGGTGGAAGACAAGTGGCAAGCTCCCACTCAACGTGGATAGTGTTCGCTTGCTTGCCGAATCAGAAGGACAATTCCAATTAGCTAAGGATATGAAAATATAAACACTTCTTTCAATGGCAAGAAATAACAATACGAAACCACTTAAAGGGAAACACAAGAATCGGGGTTTTCTTTCCTTCTCCGATGTCCTTGGGGTGGTGGTTTTATTTTCCTCTAAGGACACCGCACCAGAGCAGCAGCTCAATAATCATTTGAAATAATTAGACAGCAAAAAGGACCCCTGTGTGTCACTTTACTTGCAGAACTTTGTTTGCCTCCCCAAAAGGATTCTGACTTTGGCACTAGAACAACTTACTGCAGGACTGCTGCAGCGATGCTTGCATCGATTGTCGAATAAAATTTCGTAAATTATTGACAGAACGAGCAGTTAAATTAATGTCCGTTGAGGTTATTTGTGGACATGACGGGCGAACTGTTAAGCAAATTGATTTAGTTTTGCCGTTGCGGGAAGATGTTGAACGGACAGGAGCTGTATGCAAAATGGCATTTCCAATTGAATTTTTAATTTAAACTTGCAACAGATATGTAAACCTGGTGAAGAATCCACTGCTGCTGAGTGGTCTATAGTAAGAAAGTACGACAAACCGATTTGGTAAGCTGTCAGAACTGGCGTCGTATTTTGACGTTTAAATTGCTTTTTCGGGGCTGACTTGTCAGGGGGGGAGGGATCTGCCGAAAAGCTCCAATCCATTGTGAGTCTTAAATTGTTTCTAGTGTCAGAAGTGGTGTCAAGCTGTACTCAAACATTGTACAGAACGTAACCTACTTTCTCGCTGATTGGTAGTTATGAAGAGAATAGAGTGGATCCACTTTTTTTCTGATGCCAAAGGACGAACACAGCCCAGGCGGCATAGGCGGCAAACCGTCATTACTGGAAGCTGTCAGATCGCATTTCCTTAAGCAGAAGCGGATCCTCACATTCATTTCAGGTAGACCTAAGAGTTTGGAGCGCCAAACTCAAACTGCTATGAGTGACTGACAAGTTGGCATTTACAGCGCGCGCTCGACAGAAGTTCATTTACTCACAACAACACCGAAGAAAAGACTAAGCCGCAGCAAGAATAGCTAACAGACACTTTATTACCTGCCATCAACTAACCCAGCTGGAGTTTTCAAATTGAATTAGTTTCGTTCTGTACATCTATCTCTTGGGTGCAAGGATAATTTCTCCAGAGCAGACTGCTACCACAGAATACATCATCATTGTGTCAAACTTACAAGTACCTTTGGTAAACCCTTCCCCACTATGTCGCCCGCACTTTTAGCTACTGAAGCAGTTGGAGTTGTGCGGGAGCAGTATAGACACAGGGAAGAACGTTCTAAACTGTACAGCGCGGTAAAGGTGGCTTATGTAGATCTATTCAATAGTTGGGAATCTGCTCCCCGGTACTATGGAGCGCTTCTGCATTGTTGGGAAGGGTTTTTCCCTTTTTGTCGTTGGGGAACAGAATGACTTGGCTGAGATGAATAGCTTTCGTCTTGCTTATCTTGCAGGCTTCCTGAATCCACGAGTGAATTCTTATGTACGCATAGAGGTAAATTAATTAAAATGAAGCTTCAACTTTGCAGTTTTTTTTTTTTAAGGATTTATACTGAGAGCGGGGAGGAGAGGAGGAAGTGGTGTGGCAAGTTTGAGGTAGTTTCCTTTTTTGGTTTTGTGCTCCAAAGTTAATTGAATGGATTGATGGCAGAAGGTTGCGCTGGAGGAAATTAATGTAAAATCCTGGAGCTCAGGTGATTTTTGTGCAAATAATTGAAATGGAGGTTTAGTGAGTTTTGTGCAAAATCCTTGAACCAGAAAAGAACGGTAGAGGTTGTATTATTCAATTCAGGAAATGCGGATTCTAAATGGGTGCATTATGATTTTGGGATTACACTGGAGGTTATGTTGATGTGTGTGTAGTGGTTCAGAAGCTTGTAAATAGTGCAGACTCTGGTCTTTTATTTTTATACAGATCTGATAGTCATGCAGTAGATGCCACTGATGCACTATCTTCCGATTGAGTGTGCATTTTAGAGCTATGCTGATTGAAAAAACGACTCTTCAGCCGAAATACTCACTAAATGTGCGTTTGAATTTGCTTCAAATGGAATGGAATATATTTTCGAGGTGACCCGTACCCTTGGATTCTCAAGCGCACAGTGAAATAAAGCGAGCAACTATTTGCGCACATAAATAGTTGCGAAATTTTTATATACATTTCTTCCATAGGCGACACGAAAAACTTGTGTGGGCTCACAGGTAGCCGAATACGAGTGAACTACTAGTCAGCGCACATGATCCATCAATTTTCAGCATCCATAAAGTTTTATGTAGAGAAAAAGATGTGCGTTGAATTTTCGATATATGGGATCAATTTTCAGCATCCATAAAGTTTTATGTAGAGAAAAAGCTGTGCGTTAAATTTTCGATAAATGGGATTAGGTATTTTGCTTGAAACTACTTAAGGCGAGCCGTTCCTTTGAATTCTCAAACGCACAGTTAAAAAAATATTTTCAGCTTTTTGCGCACACAAATTCTTATATAAGCCTTAAACGCACTTTATATATGTTGGGTATATTGCTCGAAGCTTTTCAAGGCGAGTCGTTGCTGTGAATTCTCAAGCGCACAGATTAAGAAAAAGGAAATTTTTTGCGCACACAAATTATTAAGTAAATTTTGAGCGCACCTCATATATTGGATAGGAGGCAATATTTTTTAGATGCTAAACACATGGTTTGCCAATGTGTGCGTCAATTGCTGGTTAGCGCACATGATCCTTTGATCTACTTCTACATAATCAATCAAATTTATGTGTAGAGAGAGTTAGCTGTACACTAACTTAGTGGATACTAAAGCCATTCGCGGTTCGAATTTCGTCCGAAGGCAAAGGAAAAGTACTCGCGCACATATGTAGCGCACGATTTTTAAGCCGGTATCAATTATTTTGCAAAGCCAAGTCCTTAAAACCGGTGGCGCACTTTATTTACTAAGTGCGAAAACATTGTGTATGCGGTTTAAGTCTAATGCTTTGGTATTCTGCTACTACTTGTATGATTTAGAATACTTTTTGGAAAGCGGCATGTGTTGCTTTCCATCTCAAGCACACAGACCTTTCAGGCAACATCGCTTCGACTCACTTGCATGCAGTTCACCCACCACCTCAAGCTATATAGCGCACAGATATCATCACATAATTAGGCACCTGAAAGACCAAACCAACAATAAGCATTTATTTGCATTGTCTTGTGTGATACCGGCATATACACGGCCCCACACAATTTATCTGCCTAAAACTAGAGCAGTATATACGATTCAGAGCACTTCAATTCAGTGGAAGGAATAAACAAAATGCCCCTCAGCATTAGTTCAAGTGGAAAGCAGCATCAAAAGGATGCACAAGCGACTTTGTGACTGCATGATTAACGTTAAGTGGGATAGTGCGCCAAAGCTTCCATTACGAATTGACACTTATTTCATTAATTAAACAAAAACGACATTGAATTGCAAATGATGTATTTTTGAAATGAATTCCCACACAGGCGGGCACTCTCCGATTTCCATTAATTCGTATGCAACCCTTGAGAAGGCATTTCGGTCCAAGTGTCCTTCTGACACAGAAACAGATTGCCACAAAAGTCAACATGCGTTAACATGTCTCGTTGCCATTTCCCTCATGAGAGATAACATCCTGATGCTTCAAGTAAGGGACTCAAATTTGCATCGTAAAAAGTCATAAAGAGATGATTATCCTTCGTTTTCGTTAGGAGCAAGCGCTTCGTTTTCAATTTACAATATTGTGCTTGTAACGAACTAAAAGGACATCATCTCAGCCCATGGCTGTCAACTGAATTACTCGTAATTCAATTACATACCACATGGTAGAGGTCATCTTGACAAGACAGCATATACACATACAAACAAAGCCCCCCTAATCATATAAACACATCTCCGTGGAGAGGAAAAATTTATTATTATCCTTTCATAAGTGTGTTCGTATTTTTTAAAAGAGAGAGACAGCTTTTCGGTTAAGCACTGTTTGGTTATATCCTTAATTTTAAACGGACGGATATTGGTAGGGCAAACATTTGTTTCCTCCTTGCAAGTACATTACTTACGAGCACTCATGTATACGAGCGAGCATGTTGTGTCCTTGGACGACAACACAGTTCAGTAATTTCTTACGCTTCTCTAACCAAATGATAATCTATAGATATTTGCGCATGAAATTGAGTGTTGATTAGGATTTGTGTTGACAAAGGTGGAATTTTCCTCAACTAACTTATACGTAGAATGGATAATCACACAAATCCTTTGACCCTGCTCTCTGCCTCTCTCTCCAACGGTATGGTACCTGTCAAACATACGGATATATGGGATGGGTGAGTGTGTTTACTTTGTGAAGACATCCTTGAGGAGGAAGTTTCGGTAAAGGTGAACTGTCAATCTGTGTGGCGGTACAGGAGGTGAGCGAACAAGTGTCGAAGTGAAATAAGGTTATTTGATTGGATTAGCTGATTAAGATTTTCTTGTGTGTGCTTGTGTGTGTGTGTGTAACGCTTATACCAAGAATGGCCAAAGGAGATCAAAGTAAAAATTAGCCAAGTGAATAAATTGGCTGTAACTTATATGGGAGCCAAGTGGCAGTGCTTGTGTTGATTTCCAATTCGAAAAAGGCCAAAGGTGTTAAATAAACTGGATTTGCCACCAGAGGTTATGTTGATACACTCACATTAGCCCTGACATTTGTGGATGTAAATGGGAGTACGTTGAGTTGAATTTGGTACACGGCAAGTCAATTGGCAGGATGTCATGAAGGGATTTAATTACTTTTTTTTTTTTGTTTTTGATAAATTTTGATGAAGCTTTTGCTGGAATGTATGACAACATGAGTGGGAAAATGCGACAAGGACATTTTTGAATACCTACACCCACTTTATTGATAAAAGGACCCCACCTCGAAAAAAATTCAAAAGCAATAAGCTTCTGATACCGAGTCCTCGTTGCTGATTTCTGATGGATACATGTGAACGGCTTAAAATAGTCCCCAACCTCATGGTCACTCCGCGCTTCTTGCCATGTCACCGACGATTTTGCTGCTTTGTGTCTATGTATGTTCTTCTCCTCCCCTGCTGTTGACAAAGTCAATTCTCAGGTTAACGAGCTATGGGGCCCAAAATTGTCCCCATACCCGACAGATGCTACGAGACCTCAATTTTTGGCTGATGAAACATAATGAAACAAAGAAAATGGCAGAAAAGGTAAAACTTATGACAAGTCATCAGAATCGTCCCTTGTTTCAATACAGACAGACAAAAAAAAAAAAATATCAAAGGAAAAAATCTATACCAATCTAACCGATGGATCTGTGTGAAATTTTGACGGGAAAGGGTTCATTGCTGGAAGAACAACGATGACAACTGCTGGTGCAAGGAAACAGCATACCGCACCCACCACTTGCACCACCAAAAACAACGACGCTACCACTATATATACCCAACATCATTGAATGTATTTTTGTCGATACACAGCACAGGACGAAGAGAAAGAAATCCAATTTCATTCTCTCTGGTGGTGGGGAAAATTGGAAAATGATCGCAAAAGGATACCCATTGTGGAAAGATTCAATGGTTAAATGTGATGGAATGTGCTGTAGGAGGAAGGTCTTCGATTGGTTAAAGGGTGATTGTAGTCCTAATTGAAGTTTAGAAATAATGCAATTGGGGGGAAGTTTCATTTTACTTTTGCGCTCGCTTCGGAAGTATTAATGTTTACCCAAGAGGAAGCTGACATGAGTGGTGGCTTCGGGGGTCCCTTTGGAATGGATGTAGGTTTTGTTTAAATGTTTTAAGTTCGTAGGTTTAAAGTCATGCGGGTTATCAGTGTTCAACGATTGATCCTGAAATAGAAGTTTATTTTTTGTCCAAAATGTCGGCAATATTCAGCTCGTTGCTGAAAGTTTTTTTTTATGCATCCAGAACTGCCTTCATTTAGTCTCATAAAAATGAGCTGCAAGCAGAAATTTTTAAGACTAAGAGAGCCACGACTAGTCGTGAACTTGTATATTACTTTTCGAGTACGTCGATATCAGAGCTATGACCCTGAGTTTATATTTCTTTAGCTCAACCAGTTCTTTAAACTGTCTTAAAATACTTGCTTAAGACAAGGAATCGACCAGTCGTGTACCCATTGAAGATTAACTTTTACAAACGAATGGTAGTGAGAATCAGGGCCGGGTTCGGGCTCCATATGTCCCAGTTATTTGAGTTTTTGAGTAAATCATTCACTGGGTCAACTGTACGACCTCCTTCACGACCGTCTTCCCCATTTTTTCAACAGCGCTTTGCATGATGATATCACTAAATGGAAATATTTTAAAAATTCGAAATGCAGTTTTTTTTTTACTTTTAACACGGATGGGAAGGACCTACATTTTTTGTATGCCGAACCCAAACCTATAGATTGAGAAGCTTTCTAGTGACAGTTTTTTGGAGCAACGAAATTAACCTTAAGACAAAATTTGTGGTCTTTTGAGCGGCTGAATCCGTGACCACGCGCCTGGTAGTTTAGTTTCGTTTCTAAAATTCTCAATTTTTGGTATGATTTTTGTATATTCAAGCACACGACTACCTACAAGACTACTTCACGACCATCTGTACAAAATACTCGGTGAATACCTGATTTCTTAACAAAAAGTCGCTGTAAACAGACATATCGTTGAAGCCAAAAGTGTTGACTATTCGCTCGGTCGTGAACTTGCCAATTGCAGTCGCATCACATTCAGAGATCAGGTTTTCCAGAGATTCAAGTACGCGACTGCCTTTATGACTTTTCTTATGACAATAGGGTTATCTGAACAAAATGAGCAAACACTGCAGTGGGCGGACAATTTTAAAGCTAAACAGGCCAATATGTCGACCAGTCGTGTTCGCGTCTATTACTTACGGGGATTTCTACTAGACAAGATTTTTTTATAGACCCGGTTTAACTGAACGATAGCATATTCAACAACTGGTGGACGGCTAGAAACATTAGACTCAAAAATATCAGCATTACGACCAGTCATGTAGGTACTTGCCTATTTCTTTCTCAAAATGTTCCATTAACGCCTAGAATTACATCACTTGATTCAGATTATTTCTCAAAACACAGTTTTTAATTAAGACCCCATTCACCTAGAGACACCGATCTAACCACAATTTACGTCGAGTTGTGATTTTTCCGCCAGGAACCTGCCGTCAGGGACGTATTTCCAATGACTTGAAACAGCGAGTTTAAACACTCCCACTGAGCCAAATCGTAGCCCCAGCCTCATTCTCTCGCATCTCCAAGTCCCATCAAATCTCAAATCCAAAAAGAAAATGTCATCTTCGTTTAATACTCTCCAGCCGATTATTTTGAATAACAAATACCATAACGTTCAAGTGATTTGGAAACAACTCCTCAATAGAATTCTGCTGAATGAGCCGTTCAAAGCGTATTCCAGCGGCCCGATCTCCAGCCCCAAATTCGGGGACATTTTCCACTCGATTTCTCTTCAATGTGCCATATCATAAATTCTTCCCTCTACACGCGACATTATCCCATCTAAGTGCTATCTCTCGACGACATCCTCCAGCCCAGACATGTATTTTTAGCGAACACATTCATAAAACGCCTTCAACGGATTCAAGATTCAACGGTTTCGCTTCGGTTCAACACTTTTCTAAATAATGATAACCTATTCATCCAGAAAAAAAAAGACGACGACGACGACCCACACATGTAGCAGTAGGTGGAGATACCCAAAGGGACACTGCGCTTAAATCCAAAGCAGAAAAAAATCCCTCACTTGAATTTACATTTAAAAAAAAAAAAAAAAAAACTGAGAGCAGCCCTTCAATCTTATCATCATCATAACCATTGAACTCATAAATAAAGCAGACGCAGAGGAGCCGCAAAAAAAACGAAGGGAAAACGCTTAACATGACATGAAACATTATCCTGACATACATATACTTTCGTCCTTCACCGATAATTTTTTTCCTTTTCTCTTCTGTCCTATCTTGAATTTTATTGGTTGTATAGTTTCTGACTAAAGCGGATCCTTTCCATCTGGCTAAACCTGAAACATATTTTGCATTGAAGTACACACGACGCCCGATACTTGAAGCAACAACAACAAAAAAAAAAAAAAAAAGGGACGGAAAAGGGTTGTCACCCAAAGAGTCATCAATTACCATCCGCACTGAGCCAGTCTGGGTCTTGAGGGCACAGCCAACCATTATTAGTTTGTAATGGTTGCAGGATTGGATGAAAATTTGAAACACACGGCCTTGTTTTGAATTATAAAAAACAAACCGCCGGCTCATTGGAATTAGGTTAATTGCCAAACTTTTCGATACACTTCATATGCAACATTTTCGAAAAACTCTTCTGCTGTTGTGACAGCAACAGAACCGGTAAAACTGTGTAAAATCAAGAAAAAGTTCCTTCCCCACTAGACGTCCATCAAAAAATTGCATTGCATGCTTGCAGAAAGGTTGCAATTGACTGATTTTTCAGCAGGAAGCCGAAGCTCTCCTTGCGCTTCAAATTGACTCCATCTCCGGGGGTATGTATTTGTGGGTTTGTTTCTTGTCGGACCAATTTTGTGGGGTGCGCTCACAGGCAACTTTTCTCGAAAGTTACACGACGAAGCTTCTGGAAAATTGAAATTAGACGGGAATTGAAAAAGTTAGCAAACTGAACTGAAGTTTCGCATAGTGGAGACCGAGCACACGGCATGTACCCAGGTTTACACTCATTTAACTTTCACTTTTTCAATTCTGTTAATGATGAGGCTTCAGTGAGGATACTTATTTTTTCTTCCTGTCGTAGGCACCACTTCGTGCTCAAAAGTTAATGAGAGACTACTTGGTATCCGATGAGTAGTCAACATCAGCGATGACGATGCTCGTTACATTGCGCAAATTCATCGTCTCTATTCTATGGATGAGTACTGGTCATTCGTCGGATCGTTATGCCCGGGCTTGTGTTCACTTTCATGTGCGTCACATTCAGTTTGAGCTTCATTAGAACACAAAGTCTCAAAGTCATCTCACACAGCATCAGGGCAGACTGACTTTATCATCATCGTTATCGCTGATGTAACTGACGCCTACATAGACGCCGCGCCGTCATTGTTTTTATTGCCATGTGATTCGGGTTTAATTGCCTAAGTTTTTGTAATGGGGTTGTGCAGCACCAGTTCCATATTATTTTTTAATTACTTTCTCGACGTCATTGTGTGTAGCGAGCATTTGCTCTGGGGGTGGGCAATACGCTTCCGGATGGTTGAGTTCTTTAGAAGTGCCATGAAAAGTCGGAAGTGTTGTTCGAATACTCCCTCCACGCAAGTGATGGTTTCCTTCGGTTTGGGAAAATAATTTCCTCAACCAGTGTGGTGTGGGGAAAATATGTATTTAAAATTCGGCCACAGTCGCTGAGACCATTTGAGTCGACTCGACTGACTGTTGTTCGTCTTAGATTATAAGTCCTGGAAACATTTGAATGCACAGTGGCTCTCTATAGAAAGTCCAGTCAAAATGTGTCAAATTGATGGAGAGAGCTTCTGAAATGCGCCAAATTTGAGGTTGTAAATGACGTTCGAACTTTGTCATCAAAAAAGTGTTGGGTTGACTTCGCATACTTTTCTCAGATCGTTTTAATGACTGTTAGCTCCCTTTAAGCCCATTCATGTCTTAATAGCTCAAATTGCCCGCCGTTTGGGAAGAACCTGCAAGCAGTTTCCAACGTCATTCTGAACACTTTTGGTAGTCGATTTTTCAAGCCAAGAGTGATAAGGACCAATCAGGGGCCGCGTGCTTGTGTTTTCTTTTTAGAGTCATAGTTGATGGGCTTTTCTTCCGCTGATGGCACAAAATAAAAAAATCATTCCACCAGTCAACCATCGACGAATTGAAACATTTGCCAGGATGTGAAAAACCGTATCGAGCACACCCCACCCAACTTTAAGCATTTGCTCACTCACCGATAAAGTCACAACTCACTCACAAAAAAGAAGGGCACTCATACGCCCCGTAGCCCAACCATTGAAACCACTAAACCGCATCGCAAATTGGAAAATATCTTCCGCTCAGCCTTATACAGCTCCAGAGATACCATAGCGCAAACTATGTCAACAGTGCACCTGTTACTCGTTCGTATGTACGAGTATATCCATCCAAAGTAAATGACTATTTAAACTGATATTACAATACACCACAATGGAACGGCAGCTCTTGTACATTTTCACAAAAGGGCTTCACTGTGTGTTGCCCTTGCTGTTCCCTCTCTTGGTTTTTTTTTTTTTTTTTTTTTTTTCTATCTCCAGTTGATGACTTTCGAACCAAAACGAACACAACGGCAAACCAATTCCACTGATTACAAAACCGCATCCAACATATCGAAAAACCACTTTTAAATATTGCAGAGGAGGAGGTTGATGGAACGTGATCTCATGTGCGGTAATGCTTCTCCATAATGTTGCATTTTATCCGAATGACATCCTTTATTCGTAGACTTGACAACAAAATAGACAGCAGCAACAAACTGAGCAGAAAAAAATTACTCACACTCCCACTCACAAACATGGCAGAGTTCAGTGTGCGGTAGATAGCAGAGATCTGGAAAAAGGATGCAGCAGTAAGTCACACCAAAATAAGGCTGCACCTATTCTCCATTTGGCACACAGCAACATGTAATTCTAATGACGTGCTAAGAGTACCCAGGCGCTTACAAAAACCATTCCCATATCAACAATGACGATAATGAACATGAAGACGTTGATGATGGTGCAGGTAAACCAGCCTCCGACATAGTCCCCGACTTACCGGGATGCAGTGGCCTTCCGAAAACTTGCCGCTGTTACCTTTTCCTGTTTCCTTGATGGGGCTTCTGACTGAGAGTGGCTTCTAATGGTATAAGGAGAGCATGCAAAAGCGAACTCAAAGAGGATGCTCAATGGATGGCAGCTAACGAAATACAACAAAGGTACGAGCAAGGGTAAAAACCAGAGGGAAATAAACAAAAGAAATGTGATAAGGATATATCTACCTGTTCGGATTTGTATGGTCTTATGCCCAACAGGATGTGCAAGGGGTGGGTGTCTTGGCAAAGCCAAAACACAGCGTTTAGGTCGGATAAACTAAGTGGTTGGGTTCTTTTTTGGTGAATTGTTTTACGAGTTTGCCGAAGACAAACCAATGGGATTCTGTTTTCATTCAAACCAAATTGGGAAAAGGTATTTTATAGATTCTGTGCCTCGCAAGGTTATAAGAAATATGTGGTTTTCTGTAGAGAATTCAGTTTTCGAATGGGTTCTTAAAAATGGAACAGTTTTTGTTTAACCTTGCTTATTGCGATCTCTAACAATACGTACACAAGCATGATAGTGCGTTGGCTCACAATTTGGTAGGCATATACGCAATTGGTAGCAACATTATTTTTAAACTTAAATTTGCTCAGATAAGTATAGGGGAGTTGGTACAGTGATTCTTTTGTGATAAGGAAAGCGTTTCTACCGTTTGAATTTTCGCCCAGATTTTTCTAAAAAATTGTTCGCAAAGTTGACTGCTGGGCTTCTTTTCATCGTCTACCTACTAAAGGGTTTTCCAATAAGAGGTGTTATTTTGGTATTCAAAGAAAAATGCCATTTTTTGAGATAATTGATGGGATGTTTATTGCATAATAAAGAGGAAGGTATGCCGTTAATAATGAAGAACAACATCAGCCAAATGGCCACCACGAGCACGCATACAGGACCATATCCTTTTCATGAAATTTTCCATAACCTAATCGCAAAGTGGCTGCCCTATGTCCTCGATAGCCTCACGAATTTTATCTTTGAGGTCTTAAATCGACGCTGGGCTGTTGGCGTAGACCTTATCTTTCACGTGGCCCCAAAGGAAGAAGTCGCAAGGTGTCAAATCACAAGATCTCGGTGGCCAATTGTGATCACCTCTTCGAGAGATAACACGGTCCTTTTCCCGTCAAATATCAATGCTTTCGTTACTTGTGTGGCACGTCTTGTTGAAAGTAAACGTTGTCCAGATCAATACCATTCAACTCCGACCATAAAAAATCATTAAACATGCCCAATTCCAAAGAACGACGAGGAATGGACAAACCTGTGTTTTCTTCAACACTTTGGGTTCAGTTGTTCTTGAGCGACGTGCACGGATTTTATTCTTCACATCACTTACTTGTCCCAACAGCTCGAATTTTTCCACCAATTTCTGTATTGCGGTCCGACAAGGTGCTTCACGACGACCAAAAAATGCTTTAGTTTTGCAAACTGTGACTGCAAGATTTTCAGCATTTTTGTAGTGAATTTTAATAATTTCAATGCGTTGTTGAAGCGTGTATCGTTCCATTTTTTAGTAGTGGCGTAGTTTCTACTTGTCAAATGTCAAAGAATAAAAACTTCAAAAGTGACAGCTACCGAAATAGCGGGCCATTCACAATAACACCTCTAATTGGAAAACCCTTTACAAGGATTTCCAATTGCCCAAGTTCTTGCGTGGTACGAAAGTCATCTTCATAATTATTTATTTCACGTTTTTTGTCGTTCAATTTTCGGTGGTATTTCAAAACCGATTTTTGTGAAATATGCACCAAATGAAAGGTGAATTTCCGTAGGTAAATTCCCGGATGGATTATTTTCTTAGATACGATAAGTGCTGCAGTTTTCTAGTATATACAGTAAAGCTATCTTCGACTGCTCTTGCATTTAAATAATTCAAAGAAATCAGGTGTCAAAACCAATATGTTGTTTTTATGTCGAAGAGTTGCGTTTTAAATTGGAAAAAATAAATCAGTGGCATATTTTATCTCTTGGTCAAAGATTCCCTTAGAGTCTTTTGCCATCAACCAATTTTAACAAGTGAGTGGTCTATGGAAAGACGATAGTTTGTTTGTTTGTTTGTTTTTTTCAATCGACGATTTCTTAGTCACAACTTTCACGGGGAAAAGCCTTGTTTCAATAAAATTTGAACCTTTCCTTTGAACCTTTTTTCTGGGAGTCCTTGTCATTATTTGGCGGACATTTGATTTACCCAACTAAACGCTTCTACGTGCTTACATAAAACTGCGCTCTTCAATCTTGCACGCCCCAATAACTTTCAAAAACGATAACAAACAGTAACACTCAAACGACATCGTTATGCCGATGAAACCCATAGTTAAAACCCTCACCCTCAAGTGGCATAAAAAGCCAAATCATGTCCTTACTAGAGGCAGAAATAAAATCTCTTCCCAAAAACTATTTACGATCTACAATTTTTTGCTATAACTTTTCATCCCCAACGATATGGTCAATAAAAAATAAAAATAAAATAATATTCCAATACCAGTAATTTCATATGAAATAAAAATATAATTAAATACCATTGGTAGTCGGCTATTTCTATATCATTACCCATAATGTTCCATAATCTGTTGGTGAACAAAACTTCCCAAGTCCTTACCGAACTTACCGAACAATAAAAGTAATAAAAATCTCCGAAAGGCAATCCATAAACTGCTTGGGAAAAACTCCATAAATCCGACAGCAAACAACAATAAAAAAAAAATATATATATATACATAAGTGGTGCGTAGCAAGCTCGCGACCACCTCGCTTGAACAATGAACACGAGTGCGCCGTGCGACACACAGGCAGGGGAAATATATGGGAAAACCGCCAAGCCAGCCTTCGAGAGAGACGTGTAGCCGCACTATCGCTGAGATAAGGAATTCTTATTTATTAATTTTTTTTTCTTATTTTGTTGAATTAAATTTGATGGCGTGGACAAATTCGATATTAACGTCATTCCCAGCATTGATGATCGTGTGCCGGCTGATTTTGAAAAGTTTGCGAACAACTGAGGTCCTCCGAGGCGTTATTGGAGCGAAGTTGTTGTTATATATGTACATTTTTTGCGGGGTGGTAGAAGGACTCCCTTCATGCCAGTGAAGGTGATTTATTAGTTTGTCACACACAAATATTTTCTTTTTACAAATTCGGATCGAAGCAAAGTTTTAACGTTCTTTGTCCTATAAAAAGTTCGTCTTTATTGAGGACAGTATATGGTAGTGATTGAAGTTTCTTTAAGGACTTCTTTTGTTTTGAAAGCATTTCAGTACGAAGGGCATTAGTTTGATGAGGTTTTTGGTTTAATGGAGTGCAGGTGAATTTGGGGAAAGTTGCTGAAGGGTCGTCAAGATAAGGGATACCGTATATAGACAGAATTATATAGTTGGTTTTCAGAAGAAAGCGATGGGGAGAAGAGCAGTCAAAGGGTAACTTAAGACAGAGTTTCCAATAATTCAATTCAGTTGATGGCGGTTTGTGTCACAGTAGAAATGCAGAAGCAAATGAAAATAACTCGTCGTCCATGTCGAACATTGTCTTACTCGGATTGGTGTTCCAAGATTTTTCGAAAGATAATGTGTGACTCATTTTGCAGATCTTCGATGAAGATTGAACAGAATATCAGTTGCACATTTGGCCGAACGTCTCTATTGATTTCTCATTCAGCTGCAACTAAAGGGTCCGCCAAATAACTCTTTTTTTTTTTTGAAAATGCTATAAAAAAAACTACTGAATATTTTCTCAAATTTCTTTTTTTATTTGAAAGTACAATCCTTCCGGTTAATAATGGAAAATAATTTCATTCAAATGGCTGCCTCGGCTGGCCATGCAGTAGCCTACACGATCGGCCCAATTTTTAAGCACATTATCGATTGTGTGCAGCTGTATTTCACCAATGGCTTCACGAATATTGTCCTTTAAAGCGTCAATTGTCTCTGGCTTGTCGGCGTAACACTTATCTTTTACGGCACCCCACAAATAATAGTCCAACGGTGTCAAATCGCAGCTCCGAGGTGGCCAAACGACATCAGCTCTGCGGCTGATAATGCGATCTTCAAAAACAGGGCGCAAAACATCGAGTGTAGCTTCGGCTGTGTGGCACGTGGCGCCGTCCTGTTGAAACCAAATGTTGCCAATATCCTCCTCTTCAATTTTTGTGAACAAAAATTCGTTCAACATGGCCCGATAACGATCGCCATTGACTGTAACGGCCACTCCTTGCTCATTTTCGAAGAAAAATGGCCCAATTATGCCTCTGGACCAAATTCCGCACAAAACAGTGACTCGTTTTGGGTATATCGGCTTTTCAATGTATGCGTGCGGGTTTTCTGTGCCCCAAATGCGACAATTTTTCTTGTTTACATACCCGCCAAGGTGAAAATGAGCTTCATCGGAAAAGATGATTTTTTTGGCAAAATCGGCATCTTCTCTAAGTCGAAGATCGTGTAGGCTACTGCATGGCCAGCCGAGGCAGCCATTTGAATGAAATCATTTTCCATTATTAACCGGAAAGATTGTACTTTCAAATAAACATTCAGTAGTTTTTTTTTATAGCATTTTCAAAAAAAAAAAAGTTATTTGGCGGACCCTGTACAACGAACGACACACAGTCGTAGCTGTGCGTTTAATGTGCACAAACTACCCCAAATCAGAGCCAACATCAATAGCAGTCGCTGTGGATATTTGCTGCATTTGAATTCATGCGAAGCCTGCTTAAGACTTGGATATGGTTTAGCTTCTGAAAAGCGCAGAAAGACATCATCTGTGCCTCAAGAGAACTTAATTAAAGGAAACTTTTGCTTTGAAATTAGCAACTATTGAGATAGGAATGTCACAATTTTATGACTCGGTTTATCTATTTCAATGATTACTTAACCCCGCTACTGTCACATATGTATCCTTGCACAAAATAGAAAATACAACTTTCAATGCATTATATTGTTTCTTGGTAATATGTGCGCTCTTTCAACTTCTGCGCTACTAAAAATCAAATTCAGCTTCCTAAAAACTTGATTAATTCACAATGGCGAAATTTTCCACACAAAATCACCTGCTGTGACCTCAAATAAGTTGTCGTTCAAAGCTAAAAACGATTATTAGTAAGGCCCGTTGAGGCCCGTTCTCTGATTTTGCCAACTAAAATCGCACTGTCCTAGAAATTCACTACTACTACTCCCAGCAGTATTTGCAGATGAATGCAGATGAATGCAATATAAATGCCACGCACATTTACCCAAAAAATTATTAGTTTTGAAAAAACATTGCAAAAACAAGCGTACACATTTAAGAAACTCAATTCACCATAAGAACTTCTAGCCGGACTGTGTCTCTTTCTGATTCTCGACTTACTTTCGGTGATTTTCCCATTTTCTGAGGACTTTGCTGTTCTATAGCAGCAACTGGACAGCTGGCCCAACCTCTGGCTGAATGTTTCGCTAAAAAAAAATACACCGCGTGTTTACCTGACTACATTTCAATTAAATAAACATCAAAGCTACACATTAGTTCAGGATCTCGCATGTATTTCGCCCAAACCTCACACACTCCATAATTTGACAGGAAAAAAAAAAAAAAAAAACATCTCCGCTGTAGGGTAGGTTTTAAATTAAATTCTACAGTCTTCGCAGTTTTGCGTGGACCTTCACACAACAAATCAAACACACAAACAGACAAATGAAATTTAAATTACTTCCGCTTTGCAAGAGTGCTTCACCTCATTTAACAGGCTCTTTTCGGTATCCGGTGCGGTGCGGTACGCTTCTATACACACATTTGAATCCTTGTTGCTGTTGCCAGCTTCTTCCTCCGCAAATAAACAACCACCCAACCGCTGATAATGAGATTTTCATTTCACTATCGGTCTCTCTGTGGTGCTCCTGCTCTCGGTGCGTCCTTCCGCTCGTAAGTCGTAAGTGTTCTTCAATTCAATTTTCATAAAGAAAATCTCATGTGATTTTCTTCTTTACTGCCAACACACTCAGCATAGTGCTTGGCTGTGTCTGTGCACACACATGGCCACCCGAAGAACAACGATGCCGATACGTTCTTCGTCTAAATTTCAAATCGAGAAAGGAGCAAAAAAAAACAACCTAACAAAAATTTACACACAACGACTATTGTTTGTCCTCCTTCGGAGTTTCGGGGTAATACGATCCTGAAAATCATTGCAAGACTAGATAAAGGAAAACCCCGTGAAGGAGATAGTAGAAAGGATGACGTTGAAGAACTGGCACAACACTGAAATAAAAATTTAAATTCCTTGAAGGATGTTCAGACATTATGTGTGTGTTTTTTTTTCTGCCCGGTCGATTGTATACAAAGTTTTTCACAAACACACGTCGTCTTCCGGATAAAGCCTTCCTCTGTCAAACCGGAAAAAATCACAGATTTCGTGTAAGACTTTGTTGGAGGGATCCTGGCAAAATTTCCCATTCAATTCAGTCGCTCTGTGACGCCCATAACTCAGTTATGAAAGCTATTTGGCATGTCAATGAAGGACTACTACACACTGTACACACACTTTCAATATAGGCGTTTGTTATTGAGTAGAGGTGCTTCTGCGGTAGTTCACTGGCACACGTGGAAACGATGACTTTCAGTGGGAATCCTCAAGATGTTTTTTTTTTTTTTTCCTCCCCACAACCAGAAACAGAGAAAAAACGACTTAAAGTCAGCCCTGTCACATATGCCTGTCTGTCTGTCGGTTTGAGCCTACGTTCTGAGGGTATATAGAGAGGGAGGCGAAAAACTTTATTTGATTTGTATTCTTAGACGATGTTGGCGCGTATGTGTGACACTCAGTGCACAAGATGCGAATGATGATTGGGTGCGAGGAGAAATTCCTTTTGTGTTCACCTATGGGAATGTGGACGGAAGGGCGCACTCCTCAGTTGTCGGGTGATGAAAGTTGTGTTGATATGATTTTTCTTTTTTTTTTTGTGGTTAGGGAAAACTTTTTTTTTTAATCGTGTATGAGGGTGTAGAGTGTAGACGGAAAGCAAATTCACGCGAGGTGGGTACCTACCTGCTCGTTGTGTTATCCTACGTACACGTAGTGTTGAAAGAACGGTTTAACTTAAGTTGTAAATCATCCTAGAAAGTTGGGAGCTCCGGGTAATGCAAGTAATTTTTGTTTTCATTTTTTTTACGAAAGTTTAAAGCCTTTTAAAAGTTTCTTGGATATTATATATATCACATTGTACATGGCGACTTAAGACTTTGGGCGCATGTATCGTTTGGCGGTTTTTGATGTTCTAAATCGTTGAAAGGGTTTATCCTGAGAAATTGTATTTTCGACTTGTGTTCCACGTGACTCTGAGCCTAATGGACGCTGTTAATCATTGTGGCGCAACGTATGGGCTCAACGAAGTGTTGTCTTTGTTGTCACCGATTGGGATGACTATTCGCAGCGCGTCAAGATTTTCCACAGCCATTTTTGCAGAAACAAAGCTATATAGAGGTGCGCGCACAAAAAGGGCTTTATGCATGTCTATACTACGCTACGTGAAGTGTAAGAATGCACAAGAGGAAGGACTCATTTCGAAACTAGACCAGAGCAAACTTAGCAGAGCTCTTTGGACGATCTATAAGAATTTCGCAGCTCAAAATGCAACAGCAGTATAGACTTCCTCAACTTGAATGGATATGCGACACTCACCAAGACAATATAGGTCACGCGAGCTGTTGCAAAAATTACGGACACAGTTCTTTATAGTCGTCCGCAAGCAGAGCTGTTAAGATTACGACTCAAGCCACTCAGAAAAAGTAAGGGCTGTCGCATTTGGGTATCGAACTATAGCTGTCAAACGAAGATCGACAAAGCTGCCGATCCAGATAGGAGGGATCAACCTCAGCCTTCCATGCACTTGTCTTCATATCCACCATTCAAAGACCCTTTGAAAAGCGGTCTTCCATTTTCCAACTCAAGCTGAGTATGTTGATTGATCAGCCGTACTGCTCGTCAATGAAAATGTGTTCAGATATCGCTCAAAAACTTCTAGACTTACCAGAGAGACAAGGAAAGCACTTGACTATGGCTGTTGGCTGCCAGTCGAACTTTCTTGAAATTAACCTTTAAAAATTCTTTTAATTAGCTGCCCCAGGGTCGACATCTCGGTCCCTTCTTATTATTGAAGCGGATTCCTTCAAATTCACTTACAAAAAACCTTAAAAATTCTTGGAAAGAGACTTGGAAGCCACTATTTCTGGTGGACGCAAGCAATTACAAAGACCATAGCGAGTTGCCTCTGGAATCGAAGACCACTCCGCCGATATAACCATAAACGTCTTAAATTCAGAGAACGCACCATGACCTGTTTCTGAAATAGGAAACAAGTCCATAGAGAACCCGATTTGAAGGCCCATCTTCTCCTACGCGCTACGCCTGAGGGGCTTCCTCACAACGGTCCCGGCACAATGTCAATTTATGCAGTAAATCAACCTCTGGTACAGCCAAAGTATAAACTCTCCCGCCCCAGGGGCTGCCCGTCACCGTACACATCTACTGTTTTCTGAAATGCCTACTTTGATTCTAATCTGAAAAACTTCCCCAAATCTACGACCTTTCCTTACCAATTAATTTAGTCAAGCATATGCCGCCATTACCAACTCCTACGAGGAACGCCCGAGAACACATTTGAATAATTCATTCGGCGAGAAATCCCTGGACAAATCCCACACTTCCCGGTGCTTGTATGAGTTTCGGCGTAACACGCATGAAAAAGAAGAATTATCCTTCAGAGACTTTTGTAAATCTGGAAAAAGTTTCGTTCCTTCAAATCAGATACGTAACGCATATACTTATACTTGCGAACAAAAAGCCATCTACATGCTACTACTGTAGAGCCAACTTTCTTAGCACGTATCCTTAAAAGCTTCCTTCCTGTTCGCTCATGTATGGCAGCCGACTTGACGTAGAGTAGCAAAAATCGACAACAACCCAGAGACATGTTGATCCCTTCGCATTTCTTCTACATATTTTCATGTTCGTCCTTTGACTTGGCATTGCAAAATATATACACAGCAAAATGGAATAATGAATCTATCGCACACACCCACACACACACAAATAATAGCAAATATTCCCTCTCTGACCTGACTTAGATACACACATAGAATTAATGGCAGAAAAAATGAAAAATGATAAGAAGCAAACAAAACAAAAGAAGGAGCTGACCGGGAGCACACACTGCGGGCCAAAGGAATAAGCGCACAGTCCCCACACTTTGACTGAGATTAACTTTAATTAGCCCCATGAAAGTGATTTATTTCGAACAGGATATATTCCATGGGATAACAAGGAGGAGGACCGACTATCACTATAGTAGTACCGAACAAGTGCCATGGAACGATGTGTACACCGAGCAATTGTTCGCTGTCAGAGACAGAAGGAAGATTTCATCTCGTCGTCATGTCCTTGCGTGCGACTTAGAGCCGTACAAAGGTAAAAAGTTAAAAGAATCATTAAGGTGAAAACGCAGGTGCGATCCTGTTGGCCTTCCCGAATCTGATGGAGGTCCTCCTGTGTCACAGTCACAAATCATATAGAGCCGCCAAACAAAGAGATCTCATGCTGATGACACTCATTTTATACGGCGGTTTAGTGTGCGAGAGTAATGGCCTGGGGAAGGGGCATCATGATTCCGGATTCGCACATACAGCCTTTCCCATCTGTCAAACTACTTGACAAAGTTTCCTGCCAGGGGGGTGTGGGTGCTCGTATTTACTGTTGCCATGAACACGAACGCATTCACCGTAATCTTTGGTCGTTTTGCACCCGTAACCTAGTCGAAGCTCTATACCAACAGCCACCTGTAAGTGTGTTCTCAAAGGATATGCTTAAACAGGACAAACATTTTAAATGGGGCAATTTATATTGTGTTTTGCTTTCTCTCTCACTGAGACACTGAGCTCAGCAAGGGATTTACAGAGATTCTCGTTTTGTCCTGTTCGTCATTCTGTCCGGTTTTGTCGTCTATATGTACCCTGTGTGTAATTGTGCTGTGCTCCTGTTGGAAAGTCCTTTCAATACCGAGTGTTTGTTTGTTTCTAGTATTTATACCTCCTCAGTGGGGACAACAAGAAGGACTGGCCAAATACATTGATGTATGTTAATCCCTGATGCTGTCAGGGATCAAACAAAGGAGACTGCTTTTTTTCATGAGCCCTTTGTAAAAACATGTCGGGTTTAGTGGTAACTTTGTCACTTTCAGGTGAGCAGATTTTGTGGCTATTGTTGGTAGTTCTTTTTAATTACCGCACCTTCCCTACGGACATTGTTAATTGACTGTAATTGTTAGAGAGAGTTATTAGACAAGGGTTGGCAAAACGATGACAGACTTTGGTGTAGTGCGGTTGGCAGTTTGTATTCTGTTTTATAATTAAACTGGTTAGCAGCAAGAGATTGGGCAGAATCAAGTGGCCTGCATTCTTGGTCCTTGAAAATTGGGGGCAGCGAAATTTAGAATTCTGAATAACTAGAGCGAGCTCAAGGTTTTAGAACAGAAAGCGAGAATGTGGATTTAGCGACTTGTTTGAAGTCTACTTGTAAAAAGAAAGACGGACAGTTGAATTCTGAAGAAGGAAGATTTATGTTGCCGGTTACTGCCTGCGTATGAAAACTGACATTAGGGCAGTTGCGATTTAAGGACCTTTTCAAGAAATGGTTAGAGGACTCTTTAAAAGACGCAGGAAACTCTTTAAGGGACGCAGTCTTGCCCTATGACGCAGACGCATGGATTTAAGTGCAGGTGGCTGAGGTTCTCCTTGGTCGTAGAGTTCTTCCTACGATTTCCGGTCCAGTTTGACCCGATTTTGAGACGGATGGTAGGGATAGGGACTAACAGACGGCCGACTTGAATCTTTTCAAAAGTCAATCATACTCTCGGGTGGTTACCAGACCTAAGCGACAGTTGGTGCTGCGAATTAACACTCAAGAGAAAATTTCGTGTATTTTTGGAGGTTGAACCCGAGAGCCCTTGCCCAGTGGCCTAAACTCCCGAGCCACTCTACATGAACCATCTCATCTGCAGACATATCTGATGAGACAGCGTTATGAGGATATAGTACCTTATGTGTACAAATTTAACGGCCACCCTGTTCGCCAGTGCCGGCTTAGGGATGTTGCAATTTATACTGTCGCCTGAGGCGCCGGCATTGAGGGGCTCCGATTTTTATCTCGGTACGTATTGAATTAAATGTGGAAGCGAATTTCTGCCTTTCTTCTAAGTCTACATAAGACTTCGATATCTTATCAGATCGACAGTCTCCCTCTATTGCATCTGTGGCTTCGATGAGAAAATTCAAGTTCCCTATAAACGCCTACAGATAAAAACAGGTGAAGCTTTCTTTTCCTTTGTTTGTTTCTTCGTGAAAAGAAGAGAATCTAACTTGTGGCGCCCTGAGGCCCTCGCTACCTGCACCATTCCCGCTTATTTACAAAACCACACAGAATCAATAGCAACAGAGCTTCAACACATTTTCCATTGTTAAAATGAGATTGGTTATCGATTGGATACCACCATGTCTATACTGGCGCCAATCTACTATACAAATTCTATAGATTCTAGTATGTATCTACATTCCATTCGATGTGGAGACATTTTGTTATAAATGATGAAGCGATAAAATCTGCACTCTAAAGACCTAGAGAGCTTTTTAATCGACGATATGTATGCCTACTTAAAAACAGATATTAAAAATCGCTATTTTGGCTTCACCCACTTGTCTGCCTGTGGATCATTTATATACATACTTATGACGTAATCACATTGGTAACAGTTAAACGTTTAATTAGCGGTCATTGAGGTCCTTGTTTGTTACGCATGGTTGTACAACTTTTTGCCAATTTTAAATAATTACCATACGATCTGTGTGGACAGGAAGACAATTTATGTACACGTTAATGGATTATTTAAAAAGCCAAAGGCTTTTGTTCAGTTATGGATAAATAAAATTTAAAGCAAAATAGAGAAAAAAAAAACAGCGGCTTACAATTTGGCGAGTGAAACGTAATTACAAAGGAGTGCAAAATTGCCTGGATAATAATACGTCATTTGTTATGCATCGTTGTAAAGATTTGCATAATTATTTTTAGAACAATTTTCTACACAGAAAAAAACGATAAAATGTGCGCTCACCCCCAACAGTAGCTTTTGATTTCGTTATCCCATAGAACGGAAAAATTCATCATAAAGGAAAAAGGAAGAAAATCTCTTTCAAAACAGACTCTGAAGTTGGTGCGGCGGCATAACGCAATGTTGGAGGTTACTTTTAATTCAATTAATTAGGGCTACTGATTGTCACGGGTGGTGACAGAGGGAAAACGAATCATGTATTTTTTTTTTTCTTCTTCGTTTTGTCTTTCATCCACTTTACTTTTTACAATTTAATCAAGTTGACGGGAAATTGGGCGGATATCGACTTGACAGGGGCAAAGTTCACCATCTTATTGAAGTTCTTTATTTTCTGTCGAAAGTTTTTATTTTCTTTCTTTCTCCCCGAGTACAATTATGAGGATGTAGTAGATGTTCCATGATAAAGAGGAGCAGCAGGACATTTGGGAGGAATTCTTTTAGAAATTTAGCTCGGACAAAGGCGAAGAAGATTATATGTACGAATGTGTATGTATACATTTTTCTTAAGAAATTTAATTTGAAGGTAGTCAACCAAACAATTAAGGTGAGGTGAAGATGAAAAACAGAAAACAAAATAAGAGGTCAGGGAAAAGTTTTAAGGCGTTTTCGAGGAATTTTTGCGTTGCTTTTGTCAGAGTTTGAAAAGTGATTTATAGATAAAATGACCTAAGGGCAAGGTGGTGTACAACTGCGAATAACAAGATGCTAAGGGAATTTTTAATTTGTTTTAGATAAGAGGAGACTTGTGTACCAGAAGGTATAACGAGGGGTCGTTTTGTAAATTTTGTAGGCAGGTAGTCAAAAGGACAAATTCGCGGATTTGGTGGACATTTTAATTGGGGGATGCCAACAGCTGTTGGTGGGACAGCAAAAAGCGTTTAAGTCTTATTTACGATATTCATGAGAGTGGTGTTGTTTTTTTTTTACAACCCTTATACTGTGGAAAGAAAATTATGTTCACCTCCTTAGCAAAAGAAAATTATAAAGTACTAAACTGAAGCAAACAAATTGTCCACATCGTATTTACGATATACACAAAAATCAGACATACGTTTTTTGAAGTGCATATATGTATGTTACTGCGTTTTTCAACTCTTTGACCAAACAAAAAAAAATATCTTCCCAGTTTTAGTGGCAAAAAACCTCCAAAATTTGACCCTTTTGATAGATTTCTTGGATTTCTGAACAGACCAACACTAGGCAGTACCCTATGAATCAGAATACGTTTCAAAGGCGCCAAGCTCAAGCTGATGTAACGTCGAGGGGTACAAATAATAAGCATTCCCAAGATCGCATTTACGAATACTAAGAAAAACTTGAGATATTGAATTGTAAAACACATTTTCAAACCTATTCTTTCAGATATATTTGACGTGCGACTTCAACTTGCTGTGAACAACAGGAGGCAGCATGATAGTGACCGGATGAGGTCCAACAAGTTGGTTGAGACTGTTGTCTAAGTTTTCTAAAGTAAATTAAGTTTTCATAGGGGAAGTCAGAAAACGACGGTCGGTTTTGTTGCAATTGTATCCCAATACAAAACTTCTGCACTGCTTACAAGTGTAGGCAAAAAGGTGGTTACTTCAAGAAGTTTACGATATATCAATCGAAACACTTACTTTGTGAGCCAAAACTTTGGGGATAAAAACTCGAAATAAGAGGATATGAAACTTTCGAGCACTTAGCATCCGACTTGATGGAGTATTTACCAAACAGGGAAACTGAGACGCTGGCCGTCCCCCATAGTAGCGTTTTATTTGAACATAAAATGATGTACGACCAAATTTACAAATGTCATGGAATTATAAGGACCTTTGCCTTTTAAACCAATTTACATTAAATGACGGAACAACATTCTCTCCTCCGCATAGCACACTTTGTCTCTGACAAAGAAAACCAATCCATTTTGGAAATGCAATTTAGAACGGCTTCCCCCAATGAAAATCCCATCGATTAACATCATTTCGTTCTTCTTCAACAAAGCACAGCAATAACAAAGATCAGAGGTATTTTTAATAAGCTCTCCTAGTTTGTCTACAGTCAGCGACTTGTGCACATAATCGAGGTAAAGGTATTTTTTAATTTCCACTAATACATACTTGTATCTACCACAAAATTTTGTTGACTCAAACGATGTGACTTCCATGGTAAGTTGTAGTCTTGCAGCACGAGATATTTCATTTGCAGCGCTCTACGAAATACCGTTTTAAGCTTGTGTAATCATAGTCGAGACGTGAAACACGAACGAACAAATAATTTTGAATAGAATCCGTGAGAAGAAGTGCAGTCTTTGCCCTTTATTCGGGCTGTGGGAGGTGGTAATTAGCTTTGAACAAAAGGCGACACTGGAAGATGAAAAATTGCATGCTTTTCATTTGCTCTTTTAGATGGAAGATGGAACCCAACTGGAATGTTGCTGATGTAGAAAATGACGACGGAGGATGTTTTTTTGTTTTTTTGTTTTCCGTTTTGACACTTGATGCTATTTGCCGTCTTCAAGTTGCTGTTGCCGTCATAATGTTCATCATTCCACACGTACAATCAACTGAACCCCTTGGTGCAACAGCAGAGCCTTTGCTGAGTGTTTCTGTTTGTTGACTCGTTAAAGAAGTCGCCTTTGTGTTTGTTGATGAAGGGAAATGAACTGACACATTGAAGTGTCATTAGAGACACACTTGTGTAACACTTCTCCTTTGAGTGGGTGGTAGAAAAAAAACAACAAGAAAATTATTCAAGCTTGTTTAAGCTTATTTTATGCTCCTTCTCAAGGGTAGGTAGGTGTTGAGCAATTGGAAACAAAAATTGATGTCTCCAAAAATAAAGTGAAATAAATTTGCATGCCTAAACGAGGGGGACTATTAAGACTTTCTGTTCCGAGTAGAAAATAGACGAAAGCTGGGGGTTGCAGTTGATCTGAATGGGATGATTATTATGATTGACTGAGTTCTTAGGTAGGTGTGGGAATAGTTTTTCCAATGCGATCATACATCTGCTTCAGAAAGGGTGGGTACATGAGAATTAGTCAGTAAACCTGCCCCCGTGACCCACGATATCATCGTTATCCTTGATGAAATTGGGAAAATTGGGAAAGCAAAATGGAAAGTAGCGAAAGCGTCAACGAATCCAAATGGAAAAATAACAACCATTCAAATAGGTTAGTTAAAATTCGCAAGATCGTATTTACGATATAACTTATATCGGTCAGATTGAAACTTGAAAAAGGGGATATTTCATAGCCTTTCTATATCATTAATATTGTAAGGAAACTCTTAAGAAAAATCATCCCTTTGTCGAATTTTAAATCAAAGGAGCAGTGTCAAAACTTTGTTCAAAATGGACACAGGTAGGTTGTAGTGTATCTAACGTATATTAAAACCTACTCAAAGCGTTGGATCAGTTACACAGATGTTAGTGAAAATGTAATATCAATATACATAAACTCTACTGGATACTTAAGATCGTATACGATATTGCTAGTATTAGTTATAGTTAGATTTACATTGACAAGATGACCATTTATTAACTTCTAAAGACCTGTAATGCAGAAAATAGGTTGAGGGACGGCTGTGTGTTTCTAAAAGGCCGGATGTTGTTCGATTTCAGGGCAGTTATACCTGGCTAGAAAATTTACCATCATAGGTCAACCGTATAAGGCGCAAATGTTTCTAAAATTGAACAAAAATTAAAACACCTACTTATAATGACAGCTTATTTGTCAATTGTCAAACCTCTTAAACACTTTAAGGGCCAGGCGAATGAATTCGAATTTATCGAGACACAAAGACTACCGGTGGTGCTCTGCAATTACATTCGAGATGAAGCAGACAAGTTTACTTTCGGGAAAGTAGTTTTTCACATCACACTAAAAGTAGGGGCCCCAGTTAAGTCTCTTGAGAGACCGCAAAGAAATTAAACGAACCCGCGGTTATCGGGTACAGTTTATATAACCAATAAATTAGAATCGAAATAGGACTTGAATAATAGGAGATGATACATAACATTCAGTGACCACCCATGGACAGAATGTCGCCCCAACATAAACGCGGCATCAAATCCGATGCACAAATTTATGCACTAGTTATAGAATTTCTTGTATATCGATCCCCCATACATACCGAGCTCAAATTTGATGTTATTAATTAATTAATTATGGTTTCAAGTAATTGAAGTTTGTGCTCGCCGCGAACTAAACCACGAACAAGCGGATTTCCCTCTCATTACAGTGATAAACGTTGATCCTAAACACAAATATCTGCATTATTGCGGGCACTGCGTGCCGTAATTGTCTTTTAATGTATCCCCTCCCCCACGGGCGTACTACTTCAACCGCAATTACCACAATGAAACGCGTAATTCATTATCCATCAGGCTTATCTGTCAAAAAGGGATACAGTCGAGCGGCTTATTTGTTCCCATTAACCCAAATTATCGAATTGAATTTTAGAAAGTCTGAAGTCAGTCACCCTTATTGACAGTCGTACATGGAATTGAGTCACTTACCCCCGCATGAAAGTGTGTCTTCCTTCGGTGTGTGCGAGACCAAATACGCGTGTTTAAGCGAATTATCCTGACAGAGACTCAGAAAAATGTACTCGCTCCTACTCGATATTTGTGTATTTATCTTGTCGATGAGTAGCGGCCGCCTCGATATGGTGGCTCTGGCATTGTCCACGACGATACTCGTATGTAACTAAATCCAAATTAAATGAATTTAAATACATTTTTAATTAATTTATTTAACAAGGCAGAATGGTAAACGCATCGCCCTTGGCCGATGCTGATGCAGCAGAGCACTGTGTTCACTTACGGGACCGTCCCGTCACCAATTAAAATTATACATCACACTTCGGACTATGGTGGCTGGTGAATTTAAGCCTTAATTGGATTCCTTTCCGCGGAAAATTAACAAAAAAAAAATGTTTAACGAAACGAAACGCACGCCATACGACCGACTCTTTAGCCGGTTTTCCAACGTACGCACAATGAATTGGAAATTCTGCTGTATCTCGGTTATCTCAGCGAAAGAACAAAGACCAGTACAAGTGTAACGTCATCCGGCCGTCAATTAAATGTTAAAACGCGAACTGTTTACTGTGTAGCCACCCACTCTGACAGAATCGGGACACTAATGGCTACAAAAACAACAGAACAGGAAAATCCCCTCACTCGGAACATGTAACTTCTTCTGTGTGACCCAATTATTCGTTTGGCGTTTTCGGTTTTTTTTCTTTTCTTTTATTTCCTCCTCGGCTACGTTAACTAAGCGAACCAGTTGGTTGTATTTTCATATAAAATTAAAATTGTATTATTTGGGAATCACTGAAATACAGATTTGGGAAATGCGGCCTTCCGATAGATGGCGGTGGCGCGAGTAGACGATTACAGACCAGCTCGTATCGCGTTATCAAAGGAACTGATTTCACCCAATCGACACCGAGTTGGTGTGAATTTCCATCATGGAGTATATTTGGTCCTGTATTCTGGTGTTTGTTTTTTTTTTTTTTTTTTCATTTTCATTTTGCGAGATAGGAGGATGTGAAGGATGCGAGCGAGTCGATGTGCGATAGAGCAGGCGAAATGCTTTCTCTTCGACGAAGAGAGTTTGCGTGGGAAAATCGTTCTCTTGCAAGGATGACAAGCACAGCCATGGAATAGTTGTGGGCTTCCAGTGGGCTACGCCACTGGGGAGGAACTTCGAAAAAGCTCACTTAGTGGAGAGTTTCCTGGGAGGATAATGCTTTGCTAGGTGAGTGCTCCATGCTCATTAGAACGGTGTAGTAAGGATTATGCGTTGAGTAGTAAAATGTCTTGTTGCAAGTAATATTTGAAGAATGGCGAGGAAAGCTTTCCGATTTGTTGTGCAAGCTGGCACGGAGCAATCAATATAAATGAAGTCGCAGCCTGGCAAAATACAAGCGCGAAAAGCTTCAGCTAAACGCTTAATACCTAATAGCAGCTGGTAGCTTAGTCGCCTTAGTGGCTAAGTGCGAGGATTACAGGGGATGATCGATATAGTAATGGATTTCGATGCAAAATTTTCAAAATAAATTTAAATACCGAAGGCGCTGCAGAGCATTTACCATGGAAGTACTCATCACAGAATGGGCTGGGTCAGCGACTTGCCTTTAGAGGGCCGGCGTTGGTAGACTCTTTTTTGAGTGCCGTAAATCAAGCTAAGCCAACACTTGTGAATTGTCAAGCCCTAGTGCACAACCCCACAAATAGGTGAATTTTGTAAAACAACAAATTCAATACTGAGCTTATAATGACTTGTTGTTAGGTTCAGCAAGCACTTGTTGCATTCAAGAAGTACTTTGATCGAACTGCGTTTTGGTGGTTTGTGCTGCAGGCTCTGGTTTAGCCTGGTTGTGTAGAAAAGAGTCCTTCGGAAAGTCACAAAGTCTGTTCTAAAAGTCACAGTTTAATAGAAAGAATAGAGAGTCCCTTACACGATACAAATTTAAAGACTAAAAAAGGACTTATATATATATAGTTGGCGCAACAGGTCCGTAGGGACCCAAGGCCTAGCTTCTCGCAACCATTCGTTTTTGTGTGAGTTTTATTTTTGGAACGAATGGAAGGGATCTACAATTTTATGCCGATTCCAAACGGCTAATTGAGAAGCTCTTTCAAGACTAGTTATACTCTCGGATGTTTGTCAGACGTTCGCGAGAGGTGGCGCAGTGGAAAAAACCCCAAGTTGGAATTTGGGTTTTTGCGGTATTCGAACCTGGGAAAAAGGACTTAAAGAAGTTTAAAAAAAATGTCTCCAAACTATAGAAAAAACGATAACCTCACTTACAAGCTGTTTTAAGGGTTGCCTGAATTTTATAGTAGGTCACCGCTGCTATAAGAAATTTTGCAATTGTGAGTTTGTAAGATTCAACATGTACAGAATTTGAATTTAAAAAGGTGATTAGCACCGTGAGATCTCTTTAGCAAAACGAAATCGAAGCTAATAAAATACTTATTCGAGTATACAGTCCGCGACGAGTGGCTCCAGCAGTTGTACATTTGTGCGAAATGTTTGCACAGTGTGTGGGGCGCTTAATAAAAATGCATCTCTATGGAAAATACGACAGAAAATGTTCCTATTCCCCGAACTCGTTGCAAAATTAAGTCGCAAATCAATTTTCTAGCAAAAGCGAATTAAACGATTCCCTCAAACGTCTTCCAAAACTTCACTATACACAACTTACAACCAACTTGATAAAAATGTAGGATAAATAAAAAATACGCTTTGTCTCATTTACCCAACTTATCCATTGTTAGGCTCATGCAAAAGAAACCCACCTATTGTTCTTCGGCGAAAACCTTCAACATTTATGCCCAACTTTGCCCACGGCACTTTGGCAGAAATATTTAATCCACTTTAAAATATAAAAACTTCAAATATCAATTAGCATCCACATCGCTTTTAACTTTGAACATGCCGCGAGGGGTTTCACTCACAGACTCACAGACTCCCTCACTCGATACCCTGCGCTGTCTAGACACTAGACAAAGACACCATTTGGGGTTTTTTTTGCCGGAGGCCATGCTTTATAATTTACTACCATACACCGGCTTTGACACCTTTTGCCACTGGGCTGTGTATTTTTTGAAATTGCAATCATATGCGAGGCATATGCGACCTATAAAGAACCCTCGGGACACAAAAAATGTCGAAGTGCGTCTATTTGGCGGTAATAAACACAAATTGGGAGGGGCGAAATTCCAGCTAAAAGCATTCGTAACATATTTTCTTTTCTGGATGATTGAAAAATATCGGATTAGAAGCGTAAACGGGTCCCCGAAGTTAGATTTCGTAGTCGTCGTCGCACACCGCAAGGACAACAAAGAGAAGGGAAAAAGAAAATTAATATTCGAATGCGAAACTAGAAAGCAAAAAAAGGACAGCCTCACACACAATGGTCGATGAAACAAACCGAACCAAACTGGGAAAAATGTACAAAACATCGGTCGTTTTTTCCTATTTCCCACGACTGCTGGATTCCTCCTTTTGGTTTCCTTCTTTCGAGTTGTGGTCCTTTTTTTTTTGCGAGAAGCAAGCGCCATCATCATTGCCACAACGAGACGGGTGAAGCTACATCCAATATACCCTCAGCACACTGAACCACCCCCTTGGGTCGTTAATTTAATCAACTCAAGACATTTATTACCAGCTATTAAACCACCCACTACATTGGACCAGAAGCCGGTCCGTCGGTCGGTCTGTTGTATTATAGCAGCTATTCCGGCCCATTCCCATACGCGCGCGCCGGCTGATTTTCAGTGTGTTCTTGAAGACAATTGTTACAAAAGCGAGCCAACGACAAGGTGGTAAGGGAAAAACCTGGCCCGAGCATTAGACCAAGAAAAATCCCAAGCAATGGAAATTTCTCGTCCACTAATTCATTACGAGGAAGTTTATCACACTCTGGAATACATTAGTTTGTTGTTTTCGGCAGGCTTTAGGGACCTGCACAAGCCCGAGGACGGAGAACGACAGTTAACAAAGAACGAGGTGGTCTCTGTGGTCTGTGGGGGGTGTGTGGCGGCGGCGCGCGGCACTCTTATACTTGCTCTTATGCCGATGATGATAATTTTTGGATGTGTTCGGGATATGATGTTTCTCAGGGAATTGAGCCTAATTGGGGGAGGACCACTGGATGGATGGAGGTGGTTTTTCTTTTCTTGGTTCTGGTGTGTTTTGTGGGTTAGGGTTCGTTGCTGGCGATTAATGAAATGAGTTATTGGCTAATATATGGAAAGTGTCCCAAAGGAGAGGTAGACATTTAGTCGTGGGTACGCGAGTTTTTAGATTTCAATGACTTTTGCTTTTCCTATAAGGGGAGTGATGTTGGTCACGGGCTGTTGGCTGCGAGAAGATAAATATTCCACGGTATAGCAACAAATCGTTTTGATGATAAATATATATAGCAGGCAGTAGGCATAAGCAGATGGAATGAAAAGTTTCTTCGGGTGTGACTTTGTGTTTTGAATTTTATTTAGCAAAAATTCTAGCAACAGAAGAGACTTCTCTTCACAAGTTTTAAAGGTATTAAAGGCTGAAAACTTGATTGCGGAAGAGTTGTAAGGGAATATTCGATTTAAGAAGAAAATCGACAAAAGTGTCCATCAAAGCTAAACAATTTTAACCGAGTCAAAATAGACATTCTCAAAGGTTCAAAATCACCCTCTAGTTTCTTAATGAACTTTTACGTTTTTAAAAATTCTTGTATGTTTCAAACAATGAATTTTATATAATATGTTTAAATTTTTTTTTTTAAAACTATGTAAATAAAGAGTTAATATCTATATTTATGTTTTAAATTACAATTTTAGGTGTAATTAACACAAAAATAGTTTAAGAACATGGTCCACAACTTAAGCTTACCAATTCAATTTTATGAAATAGTCAAGGCTCACCTGCAAATAAAAAAAGAGATAAAAAAGATCAGTAAAAACAAGCACTTTTTTTTATTACAAAATGTGGTAGCGAACAAAATAAACTTGTACACATTTTCAGTCAAAATTGCATAGCACAGACAACAACCTTTCATCATGGACAAACAATAAGTTAGTAAAGTCTGCTATTTCAACGGTAGAATATTTGTCCTAAGCATCAAATGCGTAGATATCATGAACTAGCTGAGGTTAGCGTTGCCAGATTGAGTGCTTTGTCGCATTTTGGGCTATTTTTTTTTTCTTAAAAAACAATAAAAATGTCTTCCATGAGCGCCCAACACAATTTTGGGCAAAATATCGTTTTGTAAATATTCTGTTAATTATGTGTTTTTAATTCTTTCACAAAACTAAAAAAAAAAACGGCCTAGTGCGGGTGTCACTCGCACACCGAAGGAACCGCACTTCTTTAGAGTTGGAAATTGCGAACAAACAAAAATCAACAATATGTGTGGATGAGAATGAGTGTCCGTTTTTTCCCTCTAGATACGGAACCTTAAAAAGCAATATTTTCGAACAAAACCCGCAACTAAAAGTGCGCATTCTTGCAGTCAAGAGACATCGAGCAGTCGTTCAACTTGCGCGCACACCAATTTATTTTACAGGCCTCTTTATTTGACGCAAAGCCACAAAAGCCAATTGCAGAAGAGATCAAATAAAATACGCGGCGCACAAGTGGCTAAGTGCGAAAAGTACAAAAAATTTTGAACGATTTTTGGGCTTCTTTCTGGCTTCTATTTTTCCAAATAGATCCCATTTGGTCGTGTTCGATTTTGGTCTATATCTCAACTTCTGGATGCGGCCTAGGGTATTTTAGAAAATGTGGACTCCATAGTTTTTATTTTTTTCAATTGATTAAGAATTTGAGTGGTGGCAGTAAGGAAAGGAAAAAGGAAGGTGTGGCGGTGAACGACAAATCTTCTATTTTGTAATAATCATTTTTAACCTTCATACTAAATATTTTGTGCACAGTATGAAATTTTGTATTGAAATTTTCGCTACTGTGAGTTAGAAAATTTAGCCTGGCCACTACATATGATTATTAGTATCGCGCTATAAATATAATTCCTTTGGGGTCAAACTCGATGAGGTTATACAACTCGATAACCGCTGGGCCGATCTTCATGATTATTTTTTTGTTTGGTCTGTTTTGCTATATTTCAGGCTTAGGCATCCATTTATTCACATTTTTCAGGTTTAACTAGTCCTATATAAATATTTAAAACAAGTTTCATAAGAAT
Organism: Cheilosia grossa; assembly: GCA_963082955.1. NCBI lineage: Eukaryota > Metazoa > Arthropoda > Insecta > Diptera > Syrphidae > Cheilosia > Cheilosia grossa. Next base: position 2,769,073 of record OY720148.1, read on the forward strand.
CTGTCGATTAATTTTTACGTCAACCGCGAACAGAATAAAACCCCTTGTAGATGGTAAAACAGAGTATTCCAGCATTTTTAAATAAGGAAAAAAACCTCCTTAAAAGTGGGCGTGGCAGACGATCTCTGTTATATACAATATTTATATATCTTCTAGCGCAGAACAGGTCATTATGACCTCCGCATATCCTTTGATCAAACAATGTTAAAAATAAATAGTTGGCGCAACAGGTCCGCAGGAACCCTAGGCCTCGCTTCTCACAACATACAATTTTATGCCGCGTCCAAACGGCTAGTTAAGATTTGAGGAGCTCTTTCATGACAGTTACGCTCGCGGATGTTTGACAGACGTTCCCGAGAAGTGGAGCAGTTGACGAAAATCCTTAAGATGGAATTTTAGTTTTTTTCGGGAGTCGAAAACACACTAACCACTCGGTCACTGAGCAAACAATGTTACCCCATAAATAAATCTCACGCCCACGAACAGTCGCAACTAACCAACTGTTGCACTGAACACTCATGCCCACAATGGCATCCAGTTTCATCCTTTTCTCCCTCCTTTTTCAACCGCACAAGTATTTAATTTACAGAGTTTATACTCAACAGAAACATTACGTTGATTTCGAGACTGAAAAAGTACGCCAGCAGGAGTTTCAAGGATGCCAAAGTCCAAGCATGTGAAATTGCCTCTCAGCATTAAAATCTGCAAGGTTTACAGTAATGCACCCATTTTCCTGCCATGATGAGGGATTCATCGAAGAGCTACGAGTACTCTGGTCGCCATTCGATCTGTAACAACTCGTTACTGCTTTGAGGATTTCTCCAGCAAAGCATTTCCTTTTTAGGTCTGTGTTCGATGAACACAAAAATTTGTATCAATTCTCCCGGCTCTCCGTTGAATTGTTTACTTGTAGTTAGATTTTATTTTCCAACATACGGTGAGATGTCAGAGGGAACGTGCCCGCACTATTTCTGTTTCGAGTCTGGCGTATAGTACCTGAAGGCATGGCAGCCATTTAACTCATATTTACACACAAATTGGAATGGTGTTGGCAGGCGGAAGAAAAGGACACAAACAACATTGAACAAAAAAAGCGACTGAAATGTTGAAATGTATTCGCCCCGATAGAAACGGGAAGGAAAGTGCGCCTTGGGTGAAGTTAAAACGGCCAGGGAGTGTTGTGGAGTGTGTCTACAAAGCGGAGCGCACATACGCTCTCTATTGCATCCAGACACTTGATTTTCAAAGAGCCAGAATTGAAAGAGTTACTAGGGCCCGGCTGGGTGTGGGGTTGTTTTTTTTTTTTTTTTTTGGGTGGAATGGGAGGACAATTTGAAGACGACGAGTCCAGTTGTGAGTTGTAGCGTTTGTTTGGCGTTCGCGCGAAGTGGCGCTGCGGAAAGAATGTAGTTTGCGTTTTTCTGCCGATCGAACCTGGGACCACTCGCTCAGTAGTTTAGCATTAAGGCTCTGCGACAACTCGGCACACAACCCTATGAACTATGAAAAGCGACTCGTCTAGTATTGTGTTAGGTTGCTTACATCCGGTTTAACCTAACCTATTCGAGTTAGGCGTCATTCATGGAACCATGCGTGCATTTCTGTACAGAGATATACTATCTCTTGACACATCAGAAAAAAAAGCAATAAATTCATGGCCCACCCATTGTTGGTGGCTGTCGATTTCCGATTACACTCTCCAAGGGTTAATTCAATTTACAAAAGGATACGTCGTATATGGCTGCCCAGGAAGAGCTCTTTTCCTACCAAAAATTTACCGAGTCCTATCCCGGTAATCCTGCCAAAGTAACCAACTCGCAAATGTCTCTTAAAAATATGAAATATGAACTGACGACATAAAAAGGATGCATCATATCCTCTCCGTGTAAGCTCTTGACTTGAAATGTTGTCACTAGCGCCGAACCCCAAACACGAGTCGGCTTTATGTATTCTTTAAAAGACTACACACAGGCCGTCCGACCGCTTTTTGGCTAAGGATATATGCGAGGAGAGTACGTAACGTCGTGATAATTTTTGCGGTTTTGCCTCTATTATGTGTCCTTTTTCTGCTTTCCTTTTTTTTTCTTCTACTTTTGGTGTTGTGCGATAAAATGGCGTCCAACACTTACACGGAAGGAGCGTTAAATGGGATACCCCAGATAATCTTGACGACAAGGTACATTCTTTCGTCCGTTTTTTTTTTCTCGGTTCGCACAAAAAGAGTAAGAAACTTTTAGTTAAAGGAGATTGGTCCTTGATGATGGTCTTGTTGTTATTATTATTACTATTATATTCGTTCCTGCTGTATCCTTTTGTGTGGGATTTTCCCCCCCTCTCGTCTTGCCAATAAATCGTGAGCTTTTCTTTTCATACTCGTATTTAATCGATTCAACGGTTCGACACATTTCGTCAGGACACAATAGCAAAAAGGGAACTACATTACATCACGAAAGGGACGAGCTGAATGCACATATCGCACACCTTTTGACGACGAAGAAAGGCCAATTCAAGCATAACTATAGTTCAATATCATGACGACGGGAATCCCTTTTTTATCATTCTCCTATTCGAAATCCTTGCTCATAGAGAGACACTCTCCTAGTTCACAGTGTAGCATCACCACAAATGTTTTATTGATCTATATACTCGTGTGCCAAAAAAAGGTATGATGTCTAACAAGGCAACATAATCATAATAAAAAAAATAGAAGGAGGAGACTAACCAAAGAAGGATGAACGAACAAAAAAAAAAGAAACGCTTTATCGAGTATTACGGATAGGATATTTAAGAACCTTGCTTTTAGGCTGTTGCCTCTGCTTGAAACGTGATATAATAAAAAAAAAGATAAAAAAGAAACTGTAATGGAAGCGTCACCATTCGAATTCTTCCGAAGGATTCCCTTCCGATAAATTTACTTATCCTTTCTTAGTTTTTTTTTTTTTTTTTTATTTTTTGTTGCCAGCGTGCCGCTATCCCACACACATTTGTCTCGCATTTCTTACGCGCGTTATTTTTTACCCCGCACTTGTTATATTTAAAGCCGCCCTTTTCTTGTCGATTTCAAAAGGATTGGTGTCATGGGAGGTTAGGGCTCCTTGCTTAGGTCGTCCCCAGCCGCCGCCGCCGCCGCCAATGGGGGTGGATGAATGTGTAATTTATTTTTCAAGTGTATCCTAATGTCATTCGAAATAAATTGAATTTGCGGCAATGGATTGTGCTGGCGTGTGTCGACGATACACGATCATGTATAGCAACGACGAGTATTGTTTCAGTGTTGGGGTCAAAAGGGGATTGGATGGAGCAAGTTTATTGAAAAATACCTTCATTCGCATGAGGAAACTAATTAGAAATCGCGCATGTACTGCCACCAGGCTCGATGATGTGAGCTTAAAGGATTTCTTATAGTCATTCGATTGGCTGAGCAAGTGTCTAGTGATTGGATTTCAAATAGAGTGCTCGACTTTATGGGAATTCCTTCCTTCGTTGGTGTTATTTATTCGCAGCGAGTTTATTGTGTATTTGATGTACGAGTTAATAATGGGATGGGTGTACCTGTACAGTATTCTGGATACAGAAATAGCTTCGTCATGTTGGGAGGAGGTTCTTAAGAAATATTGGCCATTGGGATTGTAATGTTGACAAGCCTGGCAGTTGCTGTTGAAGGCTAGCCGATGTAAATTCGTTTGAACCATTCGGCTGGGGCTAGCTGCTGGCGGTCTTCAAAGATCAGCACGTTTGGAGAAAGTTTCAATACGGATGACTGCATTGTTGAGAAGGGCAGAGACAAATTAAACTGAGTCTTCAAAGCCGACTCAGTTTCGCAATACTGTCGAAGGTTTTGCATAGTCAAATGCAGAATATCCAAGCGGCATGCAAGAACAGAGCCTCCATTCAGTGCCAAAAAGCAGGGGTTTAGACCTGTTAGGCATAGTCTGGGGACAAACCACGTTCAGGAATTCTATGTCGATGAAAGACCCGTCTTTAGCGACCGTAAAGTCGCCTACCGCATCGGGTATGTGGGAACTATAGTTATAAAGGGTGATTTTTTAGCTGGTTTGGTTTTGGCAACACTGGTTTTGACAGCTGACGTGTGTTTAGTACCTTGTGTCACTGTCAAACAGCTTCAGTTTGGTTTGCAATTTAACCATGGATCGTCTTACAAATGAACAACGCTTGCAAATTATTGAATTTTACTATCAAAATTCGTGCTCGGTTCGAAATGTTCATCGCGCGCTGCTTCCATTTTATGATCGGCATTCTCGACCTTCTGAGCAGTCTATTCGGAAGATTGTGACCAAATTTCGCACCAAATTTACTTTGTTGGACATTAAACCACCAACACGTTTACGTACTGTGCGTAGTGAAGAAAATATTGTGGAAAATTTTGCGGAAGGATTTGGGCGTAAAGCCTTTTAAGATACAGCTGGTGCAAGAACTAAAGGCAGCCGACCTACCACAACGCCGAATTTTTGGTGAATGGGCTCTTGGAAAGCTGGCCGAGGATCCGCTTTTTTATCGAAAAATTGTGTTCAGCGATGAGGCTCATTTTTGGTTGAATGGGTACGTAAATAAGCAAAAGTGCCGCATTTGGAGTGAAGATCAGCCAGAAGCATTGCAACAGCTACCAATGCATCCCGAAAAAGCCACTGTTTGGTGCGGTTTATGGGCCGGCGGCATTATTGGGCCATATTTCTTCAAAGATGATGCGAATCGCAGCGTTACTGTCAATGGTGAACGCTACCGAGCGATGATAACAAACTTTTTTTTGCCCGAAATGGAAGTTCTTGACTTGCATGATATGTGGTTTCAACAAGACGGTGCCACATGCCACACAGCACGCGAAACAATGGCGCAATTGCGAGGCGAGTTTGGTGAACAGTTAATTTCACGTTTCGGGCCGGTCAATTGGCCGCCTAGATCGTGCGATTTGACACCATTAGATTATTTTTTGTGGGGGTATGCCAAGGCTAATGTGTATAGGGACAAGCCCGCTTCGATTGACGCACTGGAAGCCAACATCCATGCATTCATTCGTGAGATACCGGCCGATATGGACTCAGCGGATGGGCTACCTGAGACGCAGCCGCGGTCAACATTTGCATGAAATTATCTTTAAACATTAAATTGCAAGGTTCAAACTATCGATTCAAATAAATATTTCATTCATTTTTTCGAATTTTTTGTGTTTTTTTTTTAAAAAAAGTTCTTAACCTCTTAAAAAATCACCCGTTACATGGAAACGTCAAAGTTCAGCGAACACCACCAAAAACCAAAGGGTTCTCAAAAACGGTATAAGACAAGGCGACGCGGATAGTTCTTGAAGCAACAAGACTCACAAGACATCATCAGAAATGCAAGGCCCGTTAACAGCCATGATACTGACGTCTGTAGGGCTGTCAAGCTTATCGATATCGGCGCTGAGATCCGGCGAATAACCACGAAGTGGAGCCCTACCTTATACAACTAAGGAGACACGTCCTTCTGCATGATGCGGAGCATGGACTCCGGCGAAGGCTTGTGATTCAACGACCAACTGCATAGGTTGACTTTGGCAAAGGTAGACATGAGGTATAGGCTGACTCCTTGAGTCCACCTCTAAGGGACAGCACAGCAGAGCAGGCTACAATTGGAGATCGACCGCAATCAACTTGCTGTGCGTGCCGTATATCTCTACAGACAGGTACTCGTAGCAATCGATTCATTGATTCAGCTGGCTAAAGCGACTTATTGGTTGAGGCTATGGTCCACTCCGAACAGCACGTGCCATTTAACTCGAAAAGGGAACATTCCTATTGTTATTCTGGCATTCAGGACATTTCAACGTTAGGCAATGCCAGTAAGAACTGAACTAAAACTCACGACTGGCCCGGACGGTCTTATGAAAATGACAAAGGCGAGTTGCTGGATTATGCAAAGTCAACCACCTGACACACTGTTTGACTACAGGGGCTGCTACTAACATACGCCTAGGTCCCCACTTTGCTTTACATATTGCAACCTGATATTCGTGCCAAGCTCCCAACGGACATCGGAAAAGAAAGAAAGGGACCATGAACGAATGAATGAGCAAACATAACATCCCTCCTCTATGGCGATTGTTACATCTGACTTAGAAACGCTACTCTTCACATACCTTAAAGGCTGCACCCGTGGAGGCAGTAACTGGTGTGCCCATGGTCCTGCGCAAAGTATATAACGCCCGTCGAATGAAGGAAATGAAAAAGGACTGAGGTTCCTCGAAATTGCTTTTCATTTGCTCACTTAAAATCTATGTCGCCGCAAACCCCTTCTGTTTCTTTCGAGGAAAGCAGTCGCACACCCACATTATGGTGTCATCGTTTGTTTGCCGGGTTAATTGCTTCCGATATGGGAAATATTTAAATTTCACTTTCACCCTCAACCGATCAGAGCCCCCATAACCCACTTGAATGCAAACAGCTCGACGCGCGACAATTCATTTGTCAGTGTAACAAAAGCTGCCACTTCCGCTTGACCTTAAAATCCAATAACAATCACGCGAAATCAAATAAGCCCCCGACCAACAACGATTTCATGTCCTTTTAACAGGCTTCACACTCCTCTTCTTTAGAGTTAGTATATGGGGTGGAGGAAGGCCACCAAAACCACACCCATTTAACGAATGTAAACGACACACCAAGCAATAAGTGAAATAGTAGCCCCAGCTAGTGCTGCTGCATATGGTAGTACTCAACTGCTGAGCCCGGGTAATGGACTATAAATTGTGCGCTCCAAATGGACGCATGGACAGACCAGTAAAATATTGGTCGGCCAGTGCGTGGCGAGTTAGGACCGAGAAGGGCTTGCTAAGACATTATTTATGCGGCACGAATGCAAGGCAAATCATGTCCCCATATATAGCCAAGATTCATGGGTGCATTCCTATACTATACACAGGCGAAAAGCATATTCACCCAGATTTTATATATACCTGGCGAGGGTCGAAAAGTATTTTATAACCGACGCCTGTCACACAAACCACCCACCCGAGTGGCAAAACTTTCTAATGGAAAACTAAACGACTGGCGCATCCTTTGGCTCTCATAAAATGCCAAGAATGACTAGCACCCTTTGGTCGCTTCGGCAGCCCGCTTCGCGGAGCTATCTCAAAAATTGCCATAAACTAGATGAAGTCTAAGCAAACAAAGTGGAAAATGCTGTATCTCACCCTCGAGTCAATCTGTGTCTTCACCGAACTTGCATCCCCTGCCACCCTGCCGAACATTTAACATGTGCAAACGGATGTTGGATGTTAACAGTTTTCTTTTCTCAGAAATTTGCTGATAATGGGCAAACAACGAGGGGCAAAACTTACTCACCGAGCAACTCGAAAAATGGATAGAAAGGATATTTTTCCCCACAATTGGTATATATAGATATTTACCTTTACTACTCAGGGGGTAGCTCTTCTGTATGCAGCGGTCGGCACTCATTGTCTATCGCCGCCAAAGTTTTTGCTGCTGCTGCTGCATATTGTGGAAGAGAACACGACAAAAGAAATGAGACGAGCATCACTTCGTCGGAAGACCACTTTCATCGCTTGTGTAATTTAAGTTTGCGCTGTTGCACACAAACACACGCACACCCACAGGCAGACAGACAGCCCTTAACTCGAAAAGTGCACATCTATCGCTTATCTATATGCAGCGGGGCAAGTCTGAGTTTTTCTTCCTGAGAGATAACCTCGAAACTGCAGACAGAGCCTTGAACCACCGCTCGTCAGTCGGCACTCCGAACTCCGCACTCCGCCATCCGCACTCCACACTCCGCACTCCGCACTCCGCACCCTTCGCAACAGTTTTAATTTCATTAAAAGCATTTTAATTCAGTTCTCATAGATAAGCTTCTTACTTTTAACTTTAAAATGCTCATCGCTGTCGCAGTCGACTATATATCGTCTTCTGTTGTCGTCGTCGTCTTGAAATAATTTCTTCCTCTCCGGCGGCACTCGCTTGTAACTCTGTGCTGCTCCTCTCCGGGGGCAATGTAAAGTTTAAGGGTTATATTTAAACTTATTCCTAACAGGATACGCCAGATCATCTATTTGTCCTGTTTTGGATGCTTTCGACGAACACAATTAGATAGATACTCGTGCCTGGAAGCTATTTGTTCGTTTATCCCGTTCCCCTTACACCTGCTGTGCCCTTTTAATCCTTTGCCACAGTGGCGCTAATGGACGAGCTACTTACTGTTCGATGGCGAATTAAAAAATTCCTTTGCAACAACATGGAATCAAAGTGGACATTTCCTTTTAGCCCCGGTGTCCAATAAACGGACCGTGAATGGCTCGACTATGAAATCTTTCGTAATATCTGTCCGTGTGTGTGTGCAAAAACAGGAAACAAAGGGAGACGAAACACAAAAGCAGAGAGCTGCGCGCAAAATAAATGCCAAGGATTCGATACGGATACTCCAATTCGCGGAGCGGTGGTAATCAAAATGAATTGCAAATAAATAGAGATTGACAATGATGGGTTGTTCTTTTCGGGGGCTGATGCGTGAGAAGTGCAAATATTACGGGATTTTTTCTTTAGTAGTCCGGCAGTCCGTAGTCGGTTGAGTTTTGCGTCAAAGTTGAATTAAAACCGCGTCCGCAGGGACAGTTTAATTTCATTTAGACAGAGGAGCGGTGCGAAAAATCTGCACTGAGAACCTTTGGAATGTCAAACGCCTGAAATTCGTTTCAACAAGAAGAGCAACATGAATGCGAGGATGAAATATCCTTGAGATCGATGCCGCATTGAATGTTCTCAGTGCTCATCATCCATTAGCAACAGCATTGCCAGGTTGGGGGTTTTCCCCCCAGATTTAGGGTTTTTTTTTTTTGGTTGACGGCGTGAAATCTGGGGGGAGAAATTGTTTAGGGGGAAATCTGGGGTTTTTCTTTTTTTATTCATATTTTGCTACAATATTCGTTTTTGAAAACCTTAAAATATGCATCCGCATTTTGCGAACTAAAAAACGCAAAGAAATTTAATAATAAACTATCGTAGACATTCCTCGTTATTTTCTGTCCACTACCAAATGACTCAAATTTGGAATAAAAGATGAAATAAATGTGTTTGTTATCTTAAAATGCTGTAAAATGATCAATCGATTCTCTAAAGCTGTATTTTCGTGTGAAAATTCTAATTTCTTTGAGCTATTTTCTTTTACAAAACAAAAAAAAAAACAGCTTATGCCAGTTTCACTAGGAAAAAGTTATACATTTTTTGTAATAGTTTTTTAAATATTTTTTCGGATCCACACACCAACCTCATCAGTAAATTTTATTAACAAAAATTTCATGAAAGTTGCGTTGGAGCTGTGTAAATTTTTACAAAATGGTTTCAAAAAGTAACATGCGTTGACATTTTCATCGAGTGCATTCATTTGGGGCACAAATTTGCATTCGCTCTTCAAATTGGAAATTCCTACGTTCAAGTCGTAAGACATATTAAGAAAATATTGACAAAAATGTTCAAATATATTTGGGGCGGGGGGGGGCTGGGAATTTTTTACCGTCAGGCAATGCTTATCAGCGAACTGATAGTGGCCCAAGGGTGGCTTCGACTTCCGAGAGGACCTACGACTATAAGTGGCTTCTAGGTGACATAGAGCAGTCCATCAGCAAGTGTGGCTTAATTGGGGCTACACGACTAAGTCTTGCTCCAGAAATAAATAAATAAGCCCATACGAAATTGTGTGGCTACTTCTTGGCAGAAAGTGGTGCAAGACTCTAAGTACAAGTGTGGATTGTGAGTACTTTGTGCTTCCACTTGGTTCCAAACTGAATTGAAATTTTCAAGATTACTACCAGGTGGCCTTAATCCAAGGCGAAACTGCTAAGAAATATGCCAGCGATAAGATGATCAATTAAGGTTATTTATTTGCCAAAGGGAAATTCAGCCGCCAAAATTCAAAACACCGACTCAAGTCCATTCCTGTGCTGAGGAGGCTATCTTGTCGGTTCTAACTCTCTGGATCTGGAGCTCCTGTTTTTGGTACTCATAATATTTTCACCCAGGAAGCAAGTACAAATTGTATTAGTTTGAAAGGGTTTATAACATCCGAACCTACAATTCTCGTTTTTCTCTACTCAAGCCGATAAGTAAATGAAGGACACTCCCTCGACAAGAGCTTCAAATCTATTTATCTAAGCCTGAGTTTGTAAAAATCCCGCAAATCGCCAACCAAGCCCTTCTTGACAGACAAGATTGGGTATCAGAGGTATATTGAAATTGGGCGCGCCCTCGTCTCTCACAGATAGTTGAGATTACTGCTAAACACAGACCGGCTCGATAGTTACAAAGCACCCAGCCAGACATCTACCTTTGGACACATTTAGTATCCCATCATCGTGACGCCTTAAGACCAACCTCACACCGTCGATTTGATAATTTATTCAGCATCAGAGTTGCATGGAATATACCTCTGCCAAGTAGTCGACAGCCAACCATTCGGCACCTTATTCCTTATTCATGATCCTGATGAGAATACACGTATGCATATGAAAAATTGATACTGCAACAACCCATACCGAAATTCAATTTCAATTCCAGAAAAAAAAGGGGAAAAAACCCTTTTGCCAATCTGCCGTGATAATGTGTCGCCTTTCACAATCTTTCTTTTATCAATCAAACACATTTTGTCCCATCGCTGCTGGCACGCCATCTGGCTACGCTACGCAGTCTTGATATTTGCAAATCGTGATTTGAATTTCCGATACCCCTTTATATGCATATCCTTTTCATCACAATGGAAAAACGCTCGTCATTTTATGAAAAAAAAAAACCCAAAATGCAAAGAAAACCCCAAATAGTTGCGACACCATGCCTGATGGTAATTTCGGAGCAGCAAATTGTTTCTTCAATAAGCCGCCGCTTTGTGAATCCATTACAGTTGTTGTTCGTTTTCCTTGCAAAATGAACCCAAAAGGGGTATACATCTTTCTATGATAATCCAAATAGATAGCATTCGCAAAACATGCGTAAAATGCATAAAGTAGCACCGGCAGCAAAGGCCAAACAGCAAGTCACACACAGATTGTTAGAGCGGGGTGGCAGGAGTGTGGGGAAGAGTCAAATCGAAAACTGGAAAAAGGTTATTGAAACTGATAAATATTTCGCGCGGCTGATCTGAATTTTTCATATTTTCACCCAAAAGTTTTTCTCCGCACCCGAGCAAAGGGTTGAATGAATAAAAATTTGTGTCTTGTCATGTTGCGAACTATATACCTAATTGGGGAAACATTGAGTATGGGGAGAGGGTAAAACACGAAACAAAACTCCTCGTGAAACAATGGAACAATTTGTGTTCTGCCGTTTTATTTTTATTATTTTTATTATTTATTTTTTTTTTGTTTGTTTGAAGGATACCCCAGTGCACATAGGACATAGGAATCGCTAAGAAATTGACGTGTACATACATAGTTGCAGTATGAACAAGAAAAGAAGCAAACGTAAAGGATAAAGGACGCTGCAATCAGTTGGGAATAAATATTCAAATGCCCTATTCTTATGTCGGGGAGACTGTCTTCTTTAAATAAAATGCCAAACGCGCAAAACGATTCCAAAGAAAATGTCTAACGTACGTACGACTGACTGAACGCAATATTGTTACGCAGTGCACATTTGTAATAAACTGATGTGATGCGTAAAAACGCCGGCAATTAGTGAGCAATCGAACTCGTCGTTTCTATGTTCAAATTTGTATGTAGGTGCTAACAAATTTGCCCCATCATATGGAATCCGTCACGCAAAATGAATCCGCAACGTATTCAACTGACAGATTGATAAATTTAACTCAAGGTTATTAGAAGGTAAGTTAGGTGACCCTTAAGCAACTTTTATGCCCGATTAGAGGGTGAGGCAGGTTCACTTTATACTTTTGAGGCCGTTTAATCCGTTGACAGTTCTTAAAAATTGAGAAGGAGTGTTCATTCGGTGATGGAAACTTTGAAACTCCGATGTCAGTTCAATCACAAAACATGGTCCACCGTATTAATAAAGGCTACCTACTTAAGAGACGACAAAGGGCTACACAGCAGATACGTCAAAATTTTGAATGCTAAGGCCCCAGTTATAGCCATACGTAAAATGCAACCCAAACAGTTGGGACAGTGTGAAAATGAGTTTTTTACGTTTAGGCGGTCATAGCGAACATTCGGTCAGAAAAGTTTGTCCCTACGAAAACAATTAAAACAAATGAACCACCCCTGATTGGATTCCATCAGACAAAAAAATACTGACAGATGGAACAGCACAGAAATGAAATATTTCAGTGCAATAATTTGTTTTTTTTTTGGCGTGGAATTGACTGAGGTAGATCGGAAAAATGAATAAATTAATTTTCTAGAAAATTTAAAGATTATTATTTTTTTTTTTTTTTGAGCAACATTTAAGGACCAAGATTGAGTTCAACCGTTAGGTTTAAGTCTCCAAGAAAAGCAAAATACGATTTTTACGGTTTCGTTCTACGTATGGCGGCTACAACTAGGGTCTAACTGACGTCTGTGAAATTATTAAGCGAATAATATATCTTACAATGGGTGTGCGACGGATCTTATACGTCTTTTCCTTCCGCTGAATACCAAGCTAAAAGTTAACTCAACGGACATGACGAATTTTATAGGTTAGGCCCTCTATTCCTTTTATAATCTGTCACACAGTTCAATAAACATATGTACCGATTTAAATGGGGAGAAATAAGAAAACGAAAACAAACCTACAAAAATGATTACGAATGAAATTGATAAACTTACCGCAGCACAGTTCAATACTTGACAACAAAAGCATACGCCGAGCTTTCATGTTCCACTTCCACTAGATTCCAGCAAATTGCGTTGCACTCACGAATTTACTATACCGATTAACGAAAATGCAAAGCAAACAAACGAACAAGCCGGCAACATTTAATTTCAGTGTACAAAAAGCCAAACAAATCTGAAAATAACACAAATTTTCCAGAACACTTCAGGCACAAACACAATTAAACAATCAACTTCGAACGATAGCGAAAAATGAGTTGATAGAAAATTTATTTTGAAATTTGAAAACAAACGAACTAGATTTGATTCGGGCACAGTAAACTTTTCACAAGGTTAGCAAGTAAAGAGATTCTTTATAGTTGCCTATTAACTAAACGCAGTTGACATAGTTAACAATTTAAATAAATCACGAACGAAAGCGCATTCGGTCAAAACTTGATTGAGAACTGAGTGAGAGCTAAGCTGCGCGAAGCGCGTTTGCGACATAGATTAAAAATTAAATAGGCAAAAGAGAGCTTAGTGTAGAGCTGCGCTGTCAGCTTTCCAGTGTGGTGAATTTTGGTTTGATTGAGAATTTTTTTAGATGGGTGGAATGGAAGGTTGGATCATGGAAATGGAGGATGGAGCTGTCTAATTAATGCGAAAGCTTCTGCGCTCATAATTCTTCAATAAGACTGTTACACTGTTGCGTCAAGTGTATGGGTTCGGTTGCGCTTTGAAAAAGCATGTGAAATTCAGCAGCGTGGGGAGTTTTGGAAGGGAAGTTGGTTTACGTTAGTGGTTTAGAACTAAAGTTAGATATAGATATTTTAATTTCACATACCTTATATTTCGGTTTTTTTTTTTCCAAAGTGCTGAATATGTTGGATTTATTTTTTCGTTATTATGTGTGCGCAATTAGGCCTTTATATACATTTTTATATATTTTAACTACAGAAATTTGTTTCAAGTTTACAAAAGGGTGGTAGGTTCAGTGAAATTTCAGAGCTTGTTGGAGGTTGACAAATGTGACATTTAATTTATTACCCCGCTTCCTAAGCCCGAAACTCGGCGAAACTCTAACCGCAGCTGAAGAACGAATGAGTTAAATTTACCCCACCAAAACAGTTCTCATTCTCAGCCAGTAGTTTGCGCTGCAAGTTCGTAGCTAGCTCATGACTTTACAACAAACACTATCAACAATCAAATGTGCGTACCAAAACTGATGTACCCTATGAAATTGCGCAAGAAAAAAAGCCCCACCAACACCATGTCGATGGCAACCAAAATGGCATGAGCAAGTGTTGTGTCCTCCACAACACATTTGCATGGACTATTCGCCCACAGCTTCAACAACTACCGTTTTATTTATGAAGGAAACAAAAAATAGAACTACAGAAAATCATAAATTCGAATAACAAATATAAATCTAGAGGGCGCGTGTGAACACATCGCCGTATGTTAGTTTTTTTTTTTTTTTTTTTGCTTTCTAGGTTGGGAGAAGTTGTTTGAAGGCTGCTGTGTCTCTCGTATAAGGATTTTCTTTTTCATTTCATTGTTAGAAATGCAGTTTTTTGTGTAAAGTAAGTTTTTCAGTTCTCTGTATAAATATTTGCGTCGGTGATATTTTTCAATAGAGGCGAGGGGGCAACTTTCAATGTCGAGCAGGTGTTTGGTTTAGCAGATTGTTAACACTTTCCGAGAGGTGAGAAATATCGCTTTATTTTTTATTTGCTGAGCATGAAAGCTTTTCAATAGTTGTTAAGATTTCGGGAACGGAATAGCATTTTGTCTATCGTTTGAATGAATTTTAAAAAGAACTGGTGGAATTTAGCTTGCACTTTCTGGATTTATTCTTCTTTATTTACTACACCTAGAACTCGAATCTACTTGTATGGAAATTTGTCTGACTGTCGGAACTAAGGACCCCAACCAGCAAACCGAACTTTCTCATTAGTTCGGGCTTAAATTATTCTTTCACAAAATTAAAAAGGCAAAGTAAACTCACATACACCAAACCAAAAAATGCACACGCGTCCTTATTGGATATTTCTGTGTCCATTGTCCTTTGTTTGTTAGTCCTGCACACAAAATAATGCCCCCTTTGCTTCGAATATTATATTTTTGACCAATTTCAGAAGATAACACATGCATAGCCTATAGAGTACTATAGAGTACCTCTCCGTGACCACTTGCAGCTATTTCCGGTTTTAATTGCTTTTGTGAATGAGTCGAAGAATGAACGGGTGGGTGAATTTTTCACACATGCCTTACACTTCATGTGAGAGAAGCTTTGGTCATGTAGAAGTTGGGCCAACGCTCCAACTATAGACGGCGACCTATGCCTACGTCCGTTTTTTCAGGTTTTTTTCGGGAGTGGTGGGATTTTTAATTAAAACGTTGAATTAATACTCTTTACTTTAGGCGAAGAGTTTTAAATTTTCCCTTTTTTAAGGACTCTATATCTATACCACAAGAGTGAACTTGTGAATCGTTTTCTGTTCTTTTTTTCGACGCCGAACAAGGGATACAATATGAAACTAATTGAGTTTTGGACCATATGGACGGGGGGAAAGAGAGAGAAAAAGGGGAACACTGAACTGTCTGGTCGAAGGCGGGCAAGGATAATAAGGTTGTTAATAAATAAATTGACTAAATGGCGAGGTTATTTTGATTTAATTTTTGCATGGGTCTGTTGGGTCTAATGGACTGTTTTACTTTTGATTGTTAATAATTTGCGTGGTGCTTAGTTTTAGGAATGGGACTGGTAACTCGATTCAATTTGCATGCCTTTTAAGTTGTTTAATGGGCCTGGAATATATTTGAGCGAAATTATTTATTTTTGACGCATTTTTAGGCTTTTTGTGCTGTTTTTAGGTCGCTTTAGAGAACGATTTTTGACGCGTTTTTTGGAGTGTTATCTGACGCGTTCTTTTGAGGAGATTATAATGTGTTTTGATACGTTTCTCGAGTCGCTTTGGGGAACGGTTTTTGATGCGTTTTGGGGCGTGTTTGTAGAGTTTTCTAACTTGCTTTTTGTTGGCTTTTTGACGAATTATAGAGAAGATTACAATTATTTTCGAACCGTTTTTAAGTTCTTATTGAGAAAGTTTTTTGACCCGTCTTTTTAGGCATTTCTGGAGCATTTTTATAGCATGTTCTGATGTGCTTTTTTGGTCGCTTTCTGACGCATTATTGAGGCGATTTTAAGGACTTTTGACCCGTTTCTCGAGTCACTTTGGAGGACGATATTTGACCTGCTTTTATGGGGTGTTCCTGTCGCTTTTTGCGGCGTTATTGAGTCGCTTTCGAAAACAATTTTTGACACACGTTCTTAGGTCGTTTCAGACGGGCTTTAGGGCAGCTTTTGAACCGTTTTTGACACGCTCCTTAGCCATTTTCTTAAGACGAATTCTATGCCGCAAATGATCCACAGAAAACCCTAGAGACGCGCAGCTAAATATTAAGGTAATGCCGCTTTATAAGAAATACTTGCATACAGTTAATTCGAAGTAAGCCAATTTGAACTACTTTTAAAGGCAAGTTTTCTTGGTCTACTTTTCTGTGTTGATATAGATGGGTAATTAATACGAGGGTGTCTATTTAAATCTGTATATTCTACATAGGTGGGCGACTTTTACCGGGAAATATTAAAGATTTTTACATTAACCAGCCTTGGGTCCAATTTGGATTTTTTTTGGGCCAGCTATTTGATTTATTTATATACTAAAGAGGTTTTATTTCACAGTAGTTAAAAAAAGGTAGAAATCTTTACTTAAAAAAAAACACCACCACATGTAGTTGCCCACGATCCCTCAACAATTTCCCTTTTCTTTTATCACCCATCTTACATGCGCTCACAAAACAAAGGTAAAGCCAAATATTTCAGGTGTGACACTAAAAATATTGAGTCATAAATTCCCGCCACAAAAATTCTCAAAAAATCACCCCCAAAACTACGACAATAGCTTCGCCCAAAAACTAATCCAAGACACCGATTGCTTGCACCCCTCCGAACCAAAATCAATGCACAACTTATGGAAGTTTCTTTTTTTTTATTCTTCGAATAAACTCCATCCAAGGAAATATATCCTCCTTGCTTTTTCACCTACACCTGGCTGGTGCATGGAAAACTTTCCTCCTCCGTGTACACAGAAAAGTTTGCAATCAAAATATTTTCGGTTCCAAACAATTGATCAATTGAAGGGAGAATACCTACGAGCAAGTAGTATTCCAGTGTCATGCTTAGAAAAACAACAATTTCTCTGTTTCTCTCCACAAACCAAGTGGAAATAGTTGTGCGAAGTAAATCGCACAAAAAAAAAGGACATTCAAGCGACAGAGCTTTCAAGTGGAAAAAAAACTGCTATGGGTTTCTATAAATGTCCCGCGATCTTTCATCGATTTTTTTCTTTTTGACCCCCCTCCCTTTCTCACCTTTGGCACAACCTAAGGACCGTGGTAGTGCTCCGGCTCTATACGGTCCACGGTTTGCCTAAGCTATCTAGCATATTACGTACATCTATTTCGGTCTCAAAATAAAGTGAAATAAGGAAACTACTTTGTTTGTTAAGTTTGCTCTGCTCGCGGGGGATAGTTTGTTTTACAACCCACACACATAGTAATGCATATCCTAAGGCGTAATAAATTTCCCTTATAAAACTACAAAATAGAAGTGAAAATGGAAAAAGTTTGTCCCCTCGTGTCGTTGCGCTGCTTTTGCTTTCTTTTTTACAGTGTAAAACCATTATCCGTTAAAACACTTATTTTCGCTCAGTCCTGTGCGACTTTTATTGCGATAAATGTATGAAAACATTCAAGCGACTGTTGTTACTTTGTGTGTACTTTATGGGGCTGGCTCGCACTCCCTGCATAGGATTTGTTGTATTGAGCAACCTTTTCGGTGAAAGCGATACCGCCCGGGAAAACACTTTGCCAACGAAAATTCGACACCATCGCCGAATTTTCCCATTTCTCGGCGGGGCGGAGGGGGCAGATGGAGAGAGGGGAAAGGGGGGTTGACGTTTTGTTATTTGCGATTATCTTTCGCACACAAACGCCTTATTTTCCACGCTAATTATGTGCGTAACTTATCCGTTTATTATTTTGTGTGATATTAGAGAACGGTCTTAATTAAGGACTTGTTTTGATTTCGGCGATGCGAGAAGGCAAAAAGCCGTGAAGCAGATACCTCTCTTGTAAGAGGATGCGAGCGAACTTTTCGCTAAACACAAAACTCAGATGGAGAGCCAGCAGCAACGTGCGCGCCCGGGTTGATTAATTAGGGATTTTTTTTTCGGTCCCTGATTTAACACAAAGAGTGTGCGCTTGTTTGGCTTTCTCTGGGAAAAACAATAAGCATCGATAGCAGAGATGATGATTGAGTTGATGAATTCGATTAGGTTCGTTGGCGCGCAGTGTTTTTGATATTTTAAATTCGCCAAAAGGAGTCAGCTTGGTGCGGAATAAATTCATTAGCAGGGTGTCGTATTTCCAATGATTTTCATTCTCATTTCCATTTGTTTGAGATAGAAGAGGATAAATATTTTGAGTGGGTCTTTGGGTTTAATAACTGCGGTGCTATAGAGATGCTTTAGCCGGCGGCAAACATCAAGAGCTATTCAAAGAATTTCTTATGGACGAATATATAACACTGGAATTGAGTGGTTTGCGAAAAAAATGTTGGTGTGACATTGAAATTGAAGGGGGTCGAAAGTGCCCCGCGAATAGTAGAAATAATTAGTTATTGGAACTGACACGTCGGCAAATGCTTAGGGATTGGAAGACTTCTATAAGAAATAAATAAAATAAACTACAGGGCAACAATTGCCTACCATCTACAAATCGGTTAAAGATTAGTACACTCCTCCTTAAAAGTTGTTAATTTGACATTGTCACTACAGAGTAAGAAAAGAAAAGGTTTGATCATGTTTTAGTTACTGTTTTTCAGATGAAGCCTTCGCTTTTGTGCTTTGTTTATCATTTAAACTGGTTTTCAATGAATTAAACGGCGAAATGGCAAACTTAAAATTTAAGAGAATCAGCCTGAAAGTATGCAAATAATTTGAATAAATTGGACATTCAGTGTAATCTAATGGCAAATACTCTTTTTGAAATATCCTCCCTAGTTTTAAGGAAGCTATTAAGTTTGTAGGTTTAGGCTTAAAGTAGGGGGTCTTTGGGAGGGGCCGGGCTAGCCAGCATGATAGTGCTGCTGGGACTCGAATGACGCTTATAGCCTGATTGCTCACCACCCTGATTATAGGTAATTTAGGTTAAGCAGCTTAGGTAGTTTTAAATAAAAAAAAAAAATACAAATAAAGAATTCAAGTTTTATAAAGTTTCTTGGAAATTAAAAACCAAACAAATATAAATATAGATAAATTTAAGGCCGAAAGGCAATAAATTAAAGGATATTGATAAGTTTAGAGCGCTCGCTTGGAGCAAGTAAGCTAGAATTAAGATAAAATGTTAGCTTTATATTAGATTTGATCGTTTTTGTCTAGGATGTAAGTTTAATGAAAGTAACAAATAAAAATGAACTTAAAAAAAAAAAAATGAAAATTCCTTTTTTTGAAATCAAAATAATGACTGACTAGACACATGGAGAGTTGTAGAACAGCCTCTGGTCATTAAAGTTGTATTTTTAAAAAATCCTTTATTGATGGAAATCAAGTAATGTTTTGCAGATTTTGGAGCCAATACTCTCCTAAAGAATTTGCCGCTACAATTTGTTCTCGACGCCCACTTTTTAGGGGCGTTTTTAACTCAAATGTTTGTGTCATAATAAATGTTGTCTATATATAGTTGGCGCAACAGGTCCGTAGGGACCTAAGGCCTAGCTTCTCGCAACAATTCGATTTGTGTGAGTTTCATTTTTTGGAACGAATGGAAGGGATCTACAATTTTATGCCGATTCCAAACTGCTATTTAAGAAGCTCTAAAGACAGTTATACTCTCGGATGTTTGTCAGACGTTCGCGAGAGGTGGCGCAGTGGAAAAAACCCCAAGTTGGAATTTGGGTTTTTGCGGGATTCGAACCTGGGACCCCTCGCTTAGTAGTCCAACACACTAACCACTAAGCCACTGCGCCTACATGCCTAAATGTTAGCTTTTATTGCAAAATATGTGGATAATTTAATTTTCTTCTTGCCACGCCCACTTTTTGACAGAAACAATTACGCCAACAATTAGCATTGAATTTGAGTCCTTAATAAAATCTCATTTGCATTAAAAATGATATGCAGCCTTCTCTGAAAAGAAAAAAATCCCCTTAGCCTTTCCGTACCATTAATATGGCCTACCGCAGCTATTCCCCAAGAGACACATTCCCTAATTGCCGAGCTATGCCTTTGATATAACCTAAAGCGTGGTACAAGGTGTACTCGTTAGTCACATCCACAAAATATACGAGTGTACATGGTAACCAAAGCGCCAAAAGTATAAGAAAACAGCTCATAAAATAATACACCGAGTGACTTTCGAATGCCATCAAAGGTGCCTGCCAAATCTCGCCTTTAATTAGACTTGATTGCCTACAGCCGGGTATAAAATTCGATTTACCTTTGCAAATGGGGTATTCCGCGAATTAGAAATCTTCTCACGCACCCAAATGTGGCTTGTGTGTGATGTTGAATCACCGTCACTGGTAATCACACACAAATGGGAATGTCAAATCTCTTAACCTCGCCAAGATGAAATTTAATTAAGGATAGCGGTACATAGGACAGAAATGATTTGCATACAAATCGTTCCATCATCTTCCTCTCTTTCTCAAGTCAGACCAGAAAGTCATTGCCTTTCCATCAAATTATATTTTCGCAATCCAAAGAAAGAAAGAAAGGAACACAAAAAAAACACCAACACGGAGCCGTCTTCCTAATTTCAGAGCTTAAACATGAATAGCATCAATTCCACTGGGGAACTCCTCTTCCCCGACAAAAAAAAAAGACAATGTCACATGTCATCATCTATTTAAAGGCAAGGAGAATATATTTTTTTATTTTTCACCCATGGCATCAGATTCTAACGGACACATATCCCTCAACACACACATTTGAATTTGGTTAAACAGAAATTAAGCGATTTTTTGCCGGGGGACAGAAAGAAACACTTAATCCTTTACAAGGACTTGCGCACAACAAAAGAGTGCTGCAAGGTCTCTGTAGATTAATTCGTTTTCTAAGACCAACATTTTCTCAAGAGCTGTTAACCATATGCAGGCAGAGATGGTGACAATGACGATGACTACAACGAATGACGTCCATTTCTACTGAAATCCCCCTATATTATACATACGAAGCTGTTATTTCGTTGTATGAGGTTGCCCCACCATACACAACTCGTATTTCGTCTTGGCTTTCATGTGAATGCGAAATCTGTTGCTGACAGATAAGGAATTTCATAAAATATCCTTTTGTGGCTGCCAAGTAGGGTATCCCACAATAAGGCATTCTCATATACGCACACCCGCACAGAGTTTGACTAGTCGAATACGCTGAATGACATTTTAAGGATCCACACGAATAGTCTCTACACACTACACTCGAAGGAATTTTCTATTAATCTAGCGAAACACAAGGCAAGTGTCTTGTTAACCGAATTTCCGAGTACGAAAAGAATAATAAACAATCGAAAGAGGTTATATATCATGAGACTATACACATATGCTCGAAGTCAGTGTTGCTTGTCCCTGGGAAAGGACGAAAAAAAAATGTAAAAGAAGACAACTAAAAAAAAAAAAAACAACAGAAACAGCCAAACACCCACAACAAATCATTCGTCTGACGAATATCCTTTTGTTAATTTTGATAATGCAGGATATCCACTTTTGCGCTTTTGGATTATTAGACTTTTCCTTCCGCCAGCCCACTACGATTATGTGCGTCAGGGCATTTCAAGTTTCGTTTGTTTATATATTCGCAAATTGTTTGCGCTGCTGCTGCGGGAGGGTGGAGTGCGGTTAATGTAGACATAAGCAGACGGGATTTCATGTTTATATGGTAATCTTCTTATAAATATCGCTGATTATGCAATATAATTATGAGAGGGGAGTCATCAGACGACGGAGTCTATCTCTTATGGGAATGTGAAATTGGTGGAAAATTGATTTGCTTTTCTTGACAGAAGAGGCGGCAAGCAAATGAGGAGATTGGGTGCGTGATTTCCATGAGACGATGTGTGGGAGGATTGTTGTCACTTATTGTCGTGTGATGTATAGGTAAATGTGGTCGCTCTCAATGACAACAAGCGCAGAGTAAGAAGCAGCGCTTTGCCCAGAGCTCTGTCCTTATTTGAGTGTTTCCATCAGCGATATGCCTGCGAATGCTGGTGAATGACTTTTCAAGGCGGACAGAGAAAGATCATTGACACAGGACCTTGAGCAACTCAGTGCATTTTTTATACAGCAGAGGCTAAGTTTAAGTGGACATTGGTTTCCAACCATCTACAGAATTATGAACTGAAAGTCCAGTTTAAACATTTTCCTCATACCCACAGCCGATACTGCGAGTACAGGACATACTCGTTCAACACTTAATAAATGGAAGACTCACACCGCGGAGCTTACTCAGATTACTCGAGTTCTCCACAGTGGAATGTTGCGGTCCTAGTGAGGCTGAACAGTGTACAGTGGGACAAAATGGACACCTTAATTAAATATTTTGACCAATAACATACCACTGACGTATCAACTAAAGACAGAGAGAAAGCAGTCGAGGAAGCCCTTGCCTACAGTGGTCAGATGTTCTGAATCAGCTTAGTATCGGTACGCAACCAAATTGTTTCTTTCTACAGTAAAAGCAGTGGTGACAGTGCACTGCCCTGTGGTACTCCGCCTCTCCGCCTTTGAATCGAAATCCCTCTTGAATGCAAAGGAGGATCGATCGGTATTCTTTCGAAACCCGATTTAGCTCTCGATGGTCTGTGTGGTCCCTTAAATAAATTTGTTTGAGGTTGTTCTTGATGTGACAGCTTATCGGCGATACTACTGATATTTCTCGCTTTGCTTAGACATGTGAATGGGTTCTGATTTTGCACCCAGGACACTGATCCCTCTTTGCTGCAGTTTGAGCCTGCAAATCTATTAAAACAGTCAATGGAAAACCATGTCCCATAGATCTGTTTGGCTTTAGTCTATTTTTCCAATTTTTTGAACAGCAAACAAATTATTTGTCGCTTTATTTTGCTGATCATAAGCATCTTTAAGTTGGCTGAGTTAATTTACCTGACCAAATGTCGTTAACTCTCGCTAGGTATACCCAAAGTGATTTGCCGCCTTATTCCTTATAGCTATATACTAGTCCGAAGAGTGCGTTTGAACTTTCTCGAGTGTCGCTCGGAAAAAAGGAAACAATCAACATATATCCATCGACATAAATATCTTCAGTCTCTATAGCACATAAATCTATCTCAAGCTTATGGCATAGAATTAATTTCCCATTTAGATGATTTGTTGTGGCTCCGTCTCCGCCACTTCAAGGAGAAGCGAAACAATGCACACATCCCTTTATCTGACTAAGCCCCGCCGCCCATGAGAACAGCCAACAAAGAATCATCCAGTCAGCTATGGTGTGTCACCACAAAATCATGACTGCCATGGGAAATCATTGATAAATGTCTTGACCCTTCAATCATCTGCACTAAAGCCCAAAGAAATGACAACAAAAGTAGGATTCACATGACAAGACCATGCCACACTACGGACAAGGCGACACGGGAGTGCAAAACCTTTTCTTCGGTATGTCCCATCGCCCGCAAGTTTTCCTTGTCGCCCTTCACAGCTTGATGTTTCAAAAAGAAATGATTAAACGACTGGACAGACAGACAGTGTGTGTGTGTTGGTCAGGGACATCTATAATCCAAAGTGAAAGCGACAAAGCATGTACATCGAAAAAGGATTGACCTCTAATGATACTCCGGTAACATCTTCAATTGATACACCGACTTAGAGGGCGGATTATGATGGGGGGTCGGTACACATACACACACATAGAAATGTTTAAAGAAAAAAGGATCGTACCGCAGAGTCAGTAATCCTGGACAGCCATCTACTCATGTAGAACATGTGTAAAACATTGACTAATGATGTGCCCTGGTTTGGGGTGTGCACGGGGTGACGATTTTTCACCCTTTGGGGCGATTTCGGCTCTCGGCAAAAAGGTAAAGTATTTGCGGACAAAAAGGACTTAAAGCGTTCACGAAAATTAGCCTTTGAAAGGCATGAATGGCAACTAAATCGACTGAGATGGGGATGTTGCCCAACATAATTTGTCAATTTAAAGTCCACTCTACACGATGTCCTTTGCTGACGACCTTTTATGGAAATTTTCAACCACCCATGGGTGTGTGTGTGTGTGTGTGTGTGTGTGAGATATTTCGGTTGCCATGACTTGCATATGTTTGCGCCAAGTCATTAAAACATGCTCTGCCATCGGTCCTCCATGAAGTTGCGAAAAATCTTTTCTTCGGAGACGAAAAATAACTCTCCTCCTGGCGATGACGCAAGACAAGAAATTATTCCGAGAATAATTATTAACTGGGATATATTAAAAAGTTGCTCGTCGTTCTGTCGTTGTCGTCTTTATTGCTGACTTCCGTGCCAAAGAGTTTTGCACTGGGGTGTACTCATAAGAGGCGGGATATCCTCGCACCTGTGCATACCGTGCACACATTTACACATTACAGCGATGGAAACGTTTTATATGTTGAAGATGAAAACTTTCCCAAAGTAATGAAAGGCAGTAACAAGGATACTTGTGAATGCAACCGCCGCGCACCACTTACCACGATACGATATATATGTGTCCGCACAAAAGGATACGAGGGAGTTTTGTATTTTTCAGACGCGAATATCATTGTTGGATGCACTTCATACTCCTTGCGGTGGCACTTAATGTGTGAGCGTTTAATTTTCCGCACGAAATCATCGTGATAATGTTGAGAGAACATTATATCCTTAATTTTTGTTTGAGGAAGGTGCTTTGATATTTTTTATTTAATTTTTTCTGTGGTTTCCTATACCATTTCAATTAGAAGGGCACGAGGCACTATGAACGAGTGATAGTGGAAATAAAGTTGTTTAATATATCCTTGCGGGAGTGAGATGAAACTGATGGTGACAGACATCTAGTTGAAGAAGCTACGCTGAATGTCGAGATAATGCTGTGTATAAATGGCGTCACAAAATAAACAGTCCTTGCAAAAAAGAAAGGAAACAATGGAAACAAGTCAATGAACGACCTTAGCCCAACTGACAGGCATCCCCTCACTGTGTCAAGGATTTATCTGCACATCATCCCCACATCAATTAAGCAGACAAATTATAAACACACATTTGACTTGACTGCTGCACATTAATTTCCTAATTAAATTTCAATTATAAAACTCTTAACTCACTCAACAAAGCACAACAAATTCAATTTCTGTTTAATTCGCCTGACTTTCTCAACTTTCTGTATATATACACAGAGCAACAACAAAAAATTACCATATCAACCCTGAAACGAGTCTGAAATGAAAGGACCTTGGGGCGGACTTCACTGAAAATCATTTCCACATATACATATACAGACTCACCCAACAAAACAAAAGAACCTCACCCCAGCACATACACTAGATGGCTAATTCATTGAATTTGTACTAGGATATCAACCGTCCTACACCACCGTCTAATTCCATGCACGATTGTCATTCGTATGTTAATTCGGATTTCTGTTGTTTTTAGAACTTGTTCGACACCCGACAAAAGAATAATTTCGGACGTTTTTTGTTGTTTTTTTCTCGAATTAAAATTGAAAAACGTAAAAAAGAATCCCAGATATCCCAGTCGCTCTCACTTTGGTGGAGCGTGTTTGTGTATGCGGAAGGGTTTTCGGAATTGTTTAAGTTTGATAACTGGCATCCATTCCGCACGGAAAGTGTAAAACGATTGTGGTTTGATGAAACAGAGCAGTGACAGCGGACAAAGAATTTGGATGTTTTTCCAAAGAGGGCGATTGAATTAAATGAGAGCATTATTCATGTTGGGGATTGACAATTTGAAGGCTGTGAGGATATGGATTCATTGTGTGGGAATTTTGACTTGGGTGATTT
Source organism: Cheilosia grossa (assembly GCA_963082955.1). Classification (NCBI taxonomy): domain Eukaryota; kingdom Metazoa; phylum Arthropoda; class Insecta; order Diptera; family Syrphidae; genus Cheilosia; species Cheilosia grossa. Next base: position 2,794,910 of record OY720148.1, read on the forward strand.
TCTGATTTTCGACTTTATGTGCGGTTTTAATATTTTATTCGGCCCCAAATGGCAAATTGGCGCCCAATTGTAGGTCGGTTTTGTTGCTAGTGGTGTGAACTATTTTATTGTTCCCAGATTAGTTGGGCTTTACCTTTTTTAACTTTTTAGCGATGCTGTCCAATGGACGGTAGTGAAATAAATATACTTCTTAAAACTTGTAAGCCCTACACTCACATTTGTTGACGCATGGAAAGAACAATTGGGGGGCTTCAAAAATTGATGAATAATGAGCCTCCCATTTGGATTTAAATCGAACTCTAAATTATTCCTTTTTTGAAGTAAGCTTGTAGGCTTTTTCAAGCCGCACATTGCGCGCCAATTTTAGTACCGTTACTCCGCCCGACATTTCTCAAAAGTGTCCGAAATTGAATGCGCCAATTCGGCAGCTGAACTTTATTTCAAATGAAACTCAACAGAAATCTGGGACCGTGTTTGGAAAATGTTCCAAATTGAATTGATTTTTCACGCGTTGGGCGCCAATTTGAAAAAGAACTTTTAACCTTTTCTGCGGCCTTACGAAAAGTATGGGAGTTTCAATGCTCAATTGTAAATGTCCTTCGAATGGGAAAAACGCAAAAACCAGGTAAATTCGAAATGCGGTTATTTTCATAGACTTCCGAGAAACCCTTGCTCCCGCAAAATTAAAAAAGACTACTGCCAATTTGAAAGATTCTTAATGGAATCCACCCCGAAAGCATCGAAATCCACAAATTAACTAAGAACAGATGCGCTTTGTGGCTTAATGTTGGCCTTGTACCAGTATCCGTGTCCGCGTTTGACGTTTACTTTTGGCTATAGTCAACCCTTTTATTGTGCGAGTATTTTTTTAATTTCCACCTCGAAGAAGAAACTGTAGCGAAAAAAAAAGACACTAAAGAAAGGATCTGGAAATTAATGCAAAAAGCAGAATAAAAATATGTTCAACTTGAGGGGGGAGGGAGGGATGCAAATCCACGCTTGTGAAAGCATTCAAATTATAATTTTTTTTTTTTCATGCTAAAATATGATGAAAGGATATTACAAACCGGTGTTCTATATATGGATGGGGGAGATTTTTAATAATCCCGAATCCTTTTGCCCCTTTTCAGTGGGATTTTGTTTTTTGCTTTTCCTTCGGTTGTAGCTTTTATTTGGTGTGGTGGGAAAATTGAATTCATTATTAATTTTATTCTTTGCTCGTGCAATATATATTTTTTCGTTCACTGTACATATTTTAGGGGTGTAAAGGTGGCAATTTTCGTTACAACGAAGACTGGTAGTGGATCGAATCCCATTTTAATTTTAAACATTAATATCCTTACCTTAGTTAAGTCTTTAAGATTCTCATTTAATGGGGTAATAGAAGGGTTAATTAATTTTGACCTGAAAAGGGATGATTGGAGATTCACACGGGAAGGGAAGGGATGTGGTTGATTTAGCTAGACGATGGTGGGTGAGATGAAGGCGTGTGGCGCGAAATCCACCTTGTGGGGGGGGGGTAGGAATTTTAAATTCTACTTTAAGGTAGTTTAACCTAAATTATAGTGCTGCAATGTTGACTTGGTTCAAAGTGATTCGTCAGCATTTGAACGAAAAGCACTTACTCGGAGAACGGCAATATTTAAGGATGTGTGTTTGAACGCTGTCGCATGCGGCCTTAAAATCTATGAAGTTATTGACAGTATCGATCTGGAAATGTTGGGGTTACTCTTCAGGATCTGTCGGTCAACCAAGTCGTTGGTTTCTTAAGAGGGTTTCCTTTTTCGAATTCACATTAGGAACAATAGACAAATTTTGAGAGCTTACCGAGGAGGGCTTTTCCACACGCAGATTGCTTGTAGGGAAGTTGCACTTACTTGCAACTTAGTTTGCCTTCTAAAAAACGATTGCTAAGCTCCACAAATAACCTCTTATTCATTTTTCTCTAATTGCAACTTCTGTTTCCCATCCATTAGCTGTTCCCCCCATTTGCGGTCAATCAATCCAAAGTGCCTCTTGTGTCAAACACCTAGCTACTTGTTGATCTACCCTATTTGATGAGCGATTTATTTCAACAACTCCTAGGCAACAAGTCCTTTTCTTTGAGCACAATTTTAACGGGGCCCTGTAATGGGGATCCGCTTACGGCATTCCATCCGAAGAATATTTAATAAATTCCTGTGCCAACGTTCAAATATTTCCAACCCCCGCGTAATACGCCTTGGGATGTTCTTTGATTTAACATCATTCCTTGCAGATAAATTCCTCCAAAACGTTTTAGAAACATAAATCTCAAAAAACAAAGGCAAACGAAATATCATCCGTAATTGTTTTGGGTTTTTTTTTTTTCTACCATTTTTTGCTTTCTGTCAAAAGCACGGTTGCCCACGGTGTTTATGTTGCACGGTATAAATAGCATACTCTCGCGCGCTCATTATGGATTTGAGAAACGAATCGTGAAACCCGGACAGGACACACCAAGTTCGAGGGGGGCATTCGACACATTTCATTTCACACGATTTCACTTTGCATAAAGCTCCTCCGCGAGAGGTTATACAGTTACAGGAGCTCGACCATCACCGGGGAGGTGCCCTCTGTAATAGCGGTAATTTGTTTTGTGATTTCTATGCAAACCTATACACGTGGCATACCTTCCCCGGGGGCTTGATATACTGAAAAAATAAGCACGCTTCACAGACCGCGGGCAACGCACAGCGTCTTCCATTTGTTCGGTTTGTTTTTGCCCTGGAATTGGATTTGTAAATATTATACCGTTGTGGGATTTAACGTGATTTAAGTGGGGAATAAGCGTTATGATGCATTAAATTCACGTTATTTATATTTAAACAGTAAAGTGTTTTAGACTATGCTTAAGTGGGGGGCGAGATTTATCTTTGGATTTAAGTGGTTTTCCCATTCCATCCACAACTATACATATCAATGACGTCTTGCAGATATGCATCACTTTTACAGCATAATAAACGTCAAATATGTCTGCTAGACAGCCAGCGCAGACAAGCTTCTTTCATTCGCCCAACATCAAACCAAAAAATGGACAATAATGTATCAATTGTCGTTCGCAATTACCTCCAGTTGGCTGGCATACAAACTAAGTGACACAATACAAATACGAATAAAGCCGCCATTGTGTTGCCCAACTAAACGCTGCTGAATCGTTCATTCTTTTTGACTCAATTCGCACACAAAAGCTGAACATGAACATTGAACACCGAACAGATGCAGATATGAATACAAATACGACATCGATGACGACAAGTCGACAAGTGGATGTGGGAATGTATGTGTATTTTTTTCTTTTTGACAAAAGGACTTGACAGTCGCAAATAATAGATGTGCCATTGCTTCGCTCCTTCAGTCATCCGTGATGTTGTAAAAATGTTCAAAAATCGCGTCATGATTATTCACAGAAGATTGAGAGCAAGGAAAATAAAATCAAATAGAAAGCATGTACGGGTATGTGTAAAAGTTTCGCCTGGTGCTTGTTCTTCCTTGCGTGCTTAAGTATGTGAGCATATGCAATAAATCGTCAAACGAAACGAAATCGGATTTTACGCCGTTGCGATGCTTTTTGCAAATACACATGGAGAAAAAAGAAAAGAAAACGAATGTTTCCTTTGAAACGATCCGACGCAACTATGACGACGCAGAACCAAATGGCAGTGCTATGGCTGCCGGCAATACGGATTTACCGTATATACAGAGTAAATGGTTCCGTCAAAGTCAAAGTGACTTTTAATGCGCTCATAGAAATAAATAACAAAAATAAGAAGGAAACACCGAGAAAAGGGATTTGTTATCGAGTTGGCATAATGTTAGCGGAGTATCCATTACTGTGGTAGTTGAAGAATACGTTTTTATATATATGTGTACGTTTTTGCTTTTTTATCCGCTGCACTTTTAAACGTATGCCAAGCAACGTTAACGACAAAAGCGACGTCATTTGGATAAACTACTTGGCAAATCTGGGCATCTTTAGTCCGTCGTTTGACATTTGACAGATTTTTTAGTGTCAAATGAAATATGTTACTGTGGGTTGTGGCGCTTTTAGCGCTGTGGAAATGGATCCTAGGTAGCTTAAGAGGGGTTTTCGTTAAAAATAATTGTGCACGTAACTGCGGCGGTTACGTATACAATTTCTTCAACCCGCATTTGTGTTCTTATCTCATGCAGAAACCAATGCTCGATAATGTCGAAAATTCTCCCAATACGTACACCAAACAAAAAGCTTAGTAAAAAACCGGGCTTCACCGGGTGCTTCTTGGTTTTAAGTACACATCAGCCCTCACAAAATGTATGGAATTTAATAGATTTCTTAATCGATGGCTAAGAATACAATTTTTTCCTGCATTCGGTTTATACATTAACTACTTTATTTAGGACACACACCATTTTGTAAGGATTAATCCACCTAAACAACTTTTCCTATCGCTGTCCACTCATATTAAATAGAGAAGAATCCCGAATTCCCAGACAAAACGCGCAACTAATTTTCGAGTTCAAGAACCAGCGACCTCTATGATCTTCAATTTCACAATTAAGACTTTCAAAATGAAAATTACATCAACTTCAAGTTGAAGTGGTGACTTTGTGCCAAAACATTCATTCTATGCGCGCTGTTCGTTTGTTTGTTGTTTTCTCATTTCATTTTTGTCCGTGTCCAGCTTCATTGAACGAACTCAACGAGAGAAAAAGTCGAAGAAACTTTCTAAAATGACGTCTTTTTCCCTTCGCTTAAGTACACACGTTTTAATTAGCGACCCTTTCTTTGACTCTAATAACAGAAGCTAAAGCGCGAACAGAAGAGAAAAGAAAAAAAATTGTATTATATAAAACACCAACCAACTTAGACATCCCGGATAGAAGCGAAGAAATTGTCCTGCATTCGTTGTGACAGACAGACAGACAGGCAGAAAAAAAGCAAAGCATAAAACTTCTACTGCACTGTATAGAATACAGAAGTAGGACAGTTTTGCCATTAAGAAAAAGATCATTAACTACTAAAAGGATACGGGAGGAAGTGCCATTGCAATAAAAAAATAAAAATAAGCGGCAAAAAGAGTTTTTTAATCCACTTGGAAGGCTCGGAATGTGTCCGCCTTGAGTATGTGTTTGATAGGGGGTGGGGGGTATTTAACTGCGTTTTTAAGAGTCCACCGACGGCGATGTCATATCCATTGAAAGGACACAATTTTCCTTTCGCGATTTTGTTTTAAAATATGACATTCAATTAAGGATGGACATGGTTGCACTGAAAATGGGATGTAATTGGAAGAGAGAAAGAAAGCGGGCGATGCTTTGCCGATTAAAATTAAATCGCAAATGTGGACGTAGATCCTTCAAAGCAGGGGCATTGTTCTGTGAAATTTTGTAAATTCTTGAGCTCATTTAATTGTTTGAAAATGGCTTTGATCCAGAAAACAAGCAATGAGCTTTCCTAAGAAAAGGGGGCGCAGCAGCGAAATCCGTCCTCTTTCAAAAATCTTTCATTTGGTATATCTTCGGCCGATTGCGATGAAATAAGATCTAAATGTTGCTCCTTACGTGGTGTATAAGAAATCCACTCGAATTGGGTGTGAAGTTTTAATGTGAAGCGGTAAGAAAACCCACAAATTAACAATTTAATTGTATGTAGAAATCACATACCCGATTTTCACCTCAGAAAGCCATAGAGAGAGTGTGTGTGAGCATAGAAAAACCCCCCAGCCATGAGAGTATATGAGACACAAAACACAACATCCATACACATATACCAAGAAGTACCTACTTCTCGTCAATTGTGGTCTATAAAACCATGCAAACTGCCAACATTCGGTCGCGGTGGCATTCCCTCTACAGTCACGTACCGCTTGCGACAAAATGTGAAACATCAAATCTTTGTCATGGTTAAAATTACTTGAAATTGTATCGAAAAGGAAACCCGATCCCTTTCTTGTTTAATTAGCAAACTTTTCAAATCACGTATAATTGTTTGGAGAAAGCAAAGAACTCGCATTAAAAATCGCGTACGTTTCGCAACGTACAGCCAATTAGTGGGATGGAAGATGGAACTCTTTTTCCTGCACAAGCTTCGCAGTCGCAACCTTTCAAGTAATTACCTTGAAATTTCTCAATTACAAAGCAAACAGAATGGAAGAAAAACGCTACACCAACAACACAAGGACGTCGACCAGCCTAAGGCAAACATTCTTATTTTCCGTCCCTAATAACATGTGTTGTATTTATATAGACATTTAGCAGCAACAATCGTTGCTGTGTTCAGCCAATTAAACAGTATTTACTAAAAGGCACCCAACTTCAAGTGGGTTTCCCATGGGCAAACAGAGAATTTCTCTCTTTGACACCTTTGCCATCGTAGTCGCACCCTTTCGCCTGTCACATGTCTTTTCATCACCCCCACCAGCTGTGGAAAATATTCACAGACACTGCGAAAACATTTGCTTAGCACTTCAGCAAGCACTGAATGCACTCGTTTGTTGTGCAATCTATTAAATTCACTGTTGTTTGTACAGTAAAGTCGGAAATTAAAATTACATCCACTACTGTGAAGCAGAAAAAAAAAACACACACACACAAACCGAAATGTAACTCAAAGGATTTGCAATAAATAATGAGGTCCTCTCTGCTAGACCCTAATTAGCTGCCTTATACCTTTTAAAGGGTATACTATACTGACTACAGCCGACATTGTGGCACAGTGAATATTTATTGAATATCAGAATAATTTATGAAACGACTCTAAGCGAACAATTAAAAGGAAATTTCTTTAGCAGGAGGTGGCACGGCTGGAAAGGCTCAAATTTTACCTCAAAACCACTATATCCAGCAGCAGGAGCAACAACACTGTTAGGCAGGCTTTCCGGCATTCTCTCTGTGCAGGCAGCCGCCAACCCTACATCCCTTTTTGTGCGGCTCTACGTTGTCGTACTCTTTGTGTAACTGATGATGATGGTGTAAATTATACTTTCAAAAGGATAATAAAATTTTATTATGAGGATTTTTATTGCACGAAAGCGCAATTTCTTAATGAAATTTATGGCCATGAGATATTAACAATTATTTGAAGTGACTTTTGTGTAACTGTATCACTATGTGGAGGCAGAAATATAGAACATCTCGTGTTCTTTTGGGTCGTCCTTTTCAGCAGAGATTATGATCGTGATACGAATAGCTTTATTAGATTTATATGGCCGCTGGGCGGATGGTGACCTGTAGGCTAAAGTTACATTGTTGTCGGATGTTTGTTTGTGTTGGGGATCATGGGCCATGCGAAAAACATATCTCATCGGATTTGGGATTAATTGCAGATTTTGTTCGATAGATAACACATGCGAGGTAATTATTGACATGAGGAGAAGTATTTTAGTGTTCGAAGGGGCCGTGGATATGGATGAGCCAAGCAAATTATCCTGGAAATATATGACAGGAATGGAGCGGTTGTTGTTACCCTTTAAAGCGTTGCTCTGTTATAAAGGACATAAAGTAAGAAGGAGGGAGGTCAAGAAGAGATTAAAGAACAGTAGTAAGAACTTTGGGTGCTGTTTAAAATTGAACATAATTTTGCTATATATCTGCAACTAATTTAGACATGAACCGTGTTGTTTCGGCTTGGGCGATTACGTGAAATTTTCTAAATTGCATTTTAAACCAAGTGTGTACTTTAAAATAAGCAAACAGTTGCCTTTTTCACGAGTGGCACACTAAGAAGAGTCGAAAACAACTCTGAAAACAGTCGAAATACAAATCCAAGAACGCATTAAAAGGGCTTCGAAAAATCCCCAAAAACGGGCTCAGAAAAATAAACAAAAAAAAAAAAACGGTCGAAAAACGCATCGAAAATCATGCAATAAGCAGTCCAAAAACTAAAACGAGAAGCGTCGACACTATGTGAAAAAAACGACTGAAAAAAACATTCAAAACCGATTGCAAAATCCCTTCAGAAGAACTAGTCGAAAACGCGTTAATAATCAATTCGAAAACTCTCCCAAAAACTAGCCCAAGGCGCGTCAAATCGCGTTAAAAAACGAGTCGAAAAACTATTTGAAAAATAACTCAAAAATGATTAGAAAACCGTGTCAAAAAACGCGTCCGAAAAGTAATCCAAGAAACATAAGAAACAAGTCGAAAAACTCTTTCAAAAGGCTACCAAAACCGAGTCCAAAACACATCAAAATCGCGTTCAAAAATTATTAGAAACCGTATCGATTTCGCTTCAAAAAACTCGTTGAAAAATCATTCAAAAATGATAAGAAAACCGTGTCAGAAACGCGTCCGAAAAGGAGTCCAAGAAACATAAGAAACAAGTGGGAAAACTCTTTCAAAAGGCTACCAAAACCGAGTCCAAAACACATCAAAATCACGGTCAAAAATTATTAGAAACCGTGTCGATTTCGCCTAAAAAAACTCGTTGAAAAATCATTCAAAAATTATAAGAAAACCGTGTCAGAAACGCGTCCGAAAAGGAGTCTAAGACACTTAAAAAAAAGTAGAAAAACTCTTTCAAAGGGCTACCAAAACACATCAAAATCGCGTTCAAAAATTATTAGAAACCGTGTCGATTTCGCCTCCAAAAACGAGTCGAAAAACTCGTTGAAAAATCATTCAAAAATGATAAGAAAATCGTGTCAGAAAAGCGTCCGAAAAGGAGTCCAAGAAACTTAAGAAACAAGTCGGAAAACGCTTTCAAAGGGCTACCAAAACCGAGTCCAAAACACACCAAAAGCGCGTTCAAAAATTATTAGAAAGCGTGTCGATTTCGCCTCAAAAAACTCTTTGAAGAATCATTCAAAAATGATAAGAAAACCGTGTCAGAAAGGCGTCTAAGACACTTAAAAAAAAGTAGAAAAACTCTTTCAAAGGGCTACCAAAACACATCAAAATCGCGTTCAAAAATTATTAGAAACCGTGTCGATTTCGCCTCAAAAAACGAGTCGAAAAACTCGTTGAAAAATCATTAAAAAATGATAAGAAAACCGTGTCAGAAACGCGTCCGAAAAGGAGTCCAAGAAACATAAGAAACAAGTCGGAAAACTCTTTCAAAAGGCTACCAAAACCGAGTCCAAAACACATCAAAATCGCGTTCAAAAATTATTAGAAACCGTTTCGATTTCGCCTCAAAAAACTCGTTGAAGAATCATTCAAAAATGATAAGAAAACCGTGTCGGAAACGCGTCCGAAAAGGAGTCTAAGACACTTAAAAAAAAGTAGAAAAACTCTTTCAAAGGGCTACCAAAACACATCAAAATCGCGTTCAAAATTTATTAGAAACCGATCGAAAAACTCTTCCAAAAACGCATTAAGAGACGATTCGAGAACCTCATCAAAAACTCTACCAAAAATGCGTTCAAAAAAAGATTCGAAAACCGTGTGAAAAAACGCTTCCAAAACCGAGTCCCTTTGCTGCGGAGAGGATAAACAAACTTGCTATATTTGGAACCAAACCTACTCGTATCGGTGTCGTTTACGACACATATTTCCAATCACTTTCTAGATATTCTTGGTCACGCTGCGAAGTCAATGACCCCCACGTTTCCATACGCAGTTCTGTTGGAAACGCTCACTTCTTGGACAATGTGCCCCTAATTTCATGTAGCGTGGGCGTTAATATATCTCGCCAGCCCCTGGTTCTCTCATGAATCCTTAACTGACTTCTTTATTCGCTTACGTCTGCTGTACATTTTTTTATTTGTGTGTAAATGGTATCACGCCACACAATGGACCGACTAAATAGCTTTATTACCTAATCAGCGCCATCATCCGAAACATATATTCCCACCGAACTGTAAGGAACCCAATTTCTCTTTATTTGTTTCCATAGTATTTCAATTTGGACAAAAGACGATGACAATAATAAGGCCTGTCTAACGTCGGTGCGGCGGTCGATTTAGTCTCGTCCCAACCATATGGACTGTATCTGTTACTTAAGGGCTCTTGGCCGGAAAAAAAGCCCTTTATTCCCTAATGTTCTCTGTAATGAAAAAACGGAGCTGCAAAAAAAAAAAAAACACTTTGCAACGGGATGATAGATGAAGTATTCCCCACACCACACATGTGATTACTCAACGAAAAAGGAATAAAAAGCGCAAGAGCCCTTACTTCTATTGGCATTTAGAGCTGTCACAGTGTCCTTACTCCACTCAAAATTCCGTCCAGGATATGTCTCCCCCCTCTATATTCATCACATTATCATACAGTAGGATATATTCTCATTGGAATCCTAGTTTCCTATTCATGGGTTATCCCTAGTCCTAGTAGGAGAGGAGAACAAAAAAAAAAAAAACAGTTTGAAAAGAACATGTGAACCATCATCGCCATCATTTGCTTCTTCCCATACTCAGCGCGGATGAATGCGAATCGGAGGCGAGGGGAGGCCAGATCGTAATCTGCAATTGGTCACCCATTGAGAGTTCGCCGGATCCCAATTGAAGACCAGAAGTCCATACGGGGATTGGGGACTTGCATTGAATATTGAAACCGATGGCGTATGAGTAGTGATGCGAAAAAAATAGGATTTCGGTATGATTGCACAATCAGGAACACACACGCACACAGTCGAGATCGGAAAAGGGTTTTGCGGTTGCATTTTTGTCAGTTTTGTGTATTATTATGCGAACACATCCCTCTGGTCGGTTTGCTGATGAGGTTTCAGTTGCGGCTGAGCGGCGGCGGTGACCAGTGATTGAAATAAATCCATTCTCATACGTTTTGCCAGAGCGCGAGCGAGTATTTTGAAAATCCTTTCATTTTTCCACCATACAAATGTCTGTCTAATAATATTGCGGTTTTGCAGTTGTAATTTTGGTTTTTGGTCGACATCCATGCATGCTATGCGAGCAGGATACTGTACACAGTTTTTGTTTGAACTATTTGTTAAGTTTTCTTTTTTTTTCGACTGAATTTGCTCATTTGGTACGTTTGATGAATATGGACAAAAACTGTGTGATTGAGTTGGAGTAGGGTTTTTTTCCCCCTTTTTTGTTGTCATCTGTGAATGCCTTAACAAGGGATTAGTTGTTGTTTTATTTTTCACTCTCTTTTTTTGAGGGAGGGAGAGAAAACTAATTTAAGTTTTAATAATTGAAATGGTTGGGGTTTCGTGTTTTTTATTTTTGGAGGGATTAAATAAATTTTTGGCAATTTCGGAGAGTAATTAAGTGCGGTCTGGTTGTGTGGTTTGGACAAAAGTACAAAGAGGGAATAAATTGCCAGGACAAATTAGACATCCCAGCAATAGAGTGTGTGCGACAGAAGTTTGATTGGAGCTCGGGTGGGTGGATTTTTTTGTTTGTCCGAGCTTGTAATCCTGTGCGAAGTGTGGTCTTATGCCATGCGGAGACTGTGTGGGACTACTTATGTCCGTGCGAAGCTGAGCCTTGGGTCAACGCCATCTGAAACCACAAAAAGCAAAGCAATTTAGTAGGAAGTGTGTTTCAGTTGTCAGTGTGTTTTATTTTAAGTGGTTTTAAGTTCTCCTTCCAATGATTTTTGGTACCCTAACTTCCTCTCTTCTACGTCACACAATTAGCACACAATCAACACTCTGCCAACGCTGCGCATTCATTAAGGAGTCCAATTAACACAATTTCCATGAGGGTCCTTTGAGGTTGTTTTCCATTTCTCATTTTTTCTGCGCAATACTAAACGATTCTCGTTCATGCTCATAACCTCGTTTCCATAATTTGTTTTCTCTGTACAACACACCCCAACAAACCAGCGACAGGCAAACACATCCCTTCTTTCGGTGCCCCTCATATAAAAGTACCGTAGTGCAAATCTATAGAGACCTCGACAATGAGCCACCCTCCTATATATACCGACACTGGCTACAACCAACTGGTATAACAATTAAATTTCGAGTAAAAGCTCACACAGGGCTCCTGTTCGTCCTAACCCGGATGTAGGACATATCAATTACATGTTGATGTTCCTTTCTCTATTTTCCACAGCCCCGCCAACTATGTCTCGGCTGTATTAAGAAATAATGGGGGGGGGGGGGGAGTATGTACTCTTCACCCACTCACTCGAGAAGTGTATAAGGACACTATTTCTGTCGGCAATTGTTCTATGGCCGACTGGGAATAGCGAAAAGTAACATAAAAAGGGCATCCTCATCATCTCATTTCTCAATTCCTCGGGGCCCGAAAGACGTGCGTGCAGCTGTATGTGTGTGTCGTTCCTTTTGACGTTTGCAGTGCTCTCTCCGTTGGAAAACGGGTATTTCTTGCTGTCCGACAAATTCATTCTTCCTGGGTAGGAGTGGTAGAAAGGATAAGAAAAGAATACGCCACCCACCCACCTCCCACGGAATGCACTTGTCATCCCTGCAGCGCAGCGGGTGGCTTTCTTTCGTTTTCGGCTGGAGAAACAAAAATAATAATAAAATATAAATTCTCCTCCAGTTGACATTATCACTGAAGCAATTTTGGTTTCCGTTTCCGTTCAAGCGTTTTCTCCCTTCGCTTCGTTCTGTTTGGCAGTGTCGTTGGTTGGTGTCCTTTGTGACTCGATGACGATTCCATTGAAATAGGAATTTTATTACACTGAAGTGGTAAAAAGGACTAATTTAGTGCATCAGTTAAAACTGCATGGAGGTACCCCGAATATACTAAATAACATACTACTGTAGCTGGAGCTGGATGCAACATGTGCCTCGAATAATTTTCAATGGAACAGCGAGAGCGTTTCTTTCGTTTCGACGGTAAATTATTAGTTGGGTGCATCCTGTCTGGCTCGTGGAAGCAAAATGAGTTTCTTTCCGCTGATATGGGTAATGTGTGTGTGTGAACAGGTATGAAAAGTTGCTCGTGCGTTATCTAGCAGCATTGTTGTCTGGTTAATGTAATATCGCCGTTGACAAGTTACTTGCAAATTGGAGGATGTAATAAACAGGGTTGTGGAAGTGGAAATGGGAGCAAAGTGGGACTTGCTTAAAGAGATTGATTGTTCTGAAATCAGAACGTTTACAAATTGGTGAGCAAGGACAACTGGATTGGTTGTGGTTTCCACTGATGGAACATTTTTTATATATATAGTTGGCGCAACAGGTCTTTGACCCAAGGCCTAGCTTCTCACAACCATTCGTTTTTGTGTGAGTTTCATTTTTGGAACTTATGGAAGGGATCTACAATTTTATGCCGATTCCAAACGGCTAATTGAGAAGCTCTTAAGACAGTTATACTCTCGGATGTTTGTCAGACGTTCGCGAGAGGCGGCGCAGTGGAAAAAACCCTAAGTTGGAATTTGGGTTTTTGCGGGATTCGAACCTGAGACCCTCGCTTAGTAGTCCAACACACTAACCACTAAGCCACTGCGGAACATTTTTTACGTATACTAATTAGATGAAGGATGAAGATGTATAAGGTGGGCCAAAAGAGATCACCCTATTGGAAGATGCTCTTATTTTTGCAAATGGCCGCCAATGTCAAATCTGTTTTGACATTTGTGGACTAGACAGATGTAGAATACAAGTGAACAAGCAAGTGAACGACCAAAATCATAATGAGCGATGAGGCTCTTTTCCACCTCAGCGGGTCGGTGAACAAGCAAAACTATCGCTTCTGGGGCACCGAAAATCCACGAATAATGCACGAGGAGCCATTACACCCGCTCAAAGTTACTGCATGGTGCGCTGTTCACGCTGGAGGGAGCCATTTTTTCGAGAACGCCGCTGGTCAAACGACAACGGTGGACGGTGCGCGCTATAGGGCCATCCAAACCGAGTTTTTTTCTGCCGCAATTGGAAGAATTCGGACTGGAGGACATGTGGTTCCAACAGGACAGAGTTACGGCACACACTGCGCGAGCCACAACTAATATTCTGAAGGGATCGCCTCATCTCTCGTTTTGGCGATTTGCACTGGCTCGCAAGATCGCCCGATTTAACCGTTCCAGACTTTTTTTGTGCGGTTTTTTGAAGTCCCGTGTTTACGTGAACAAGCCCGAGATCCTAGAAGCCCTCAAGGACAACATTCGACACGAGTGCGAGAATCTGTCGCCCGAAGTTCTCGCCGAAGTGATGAAAACGAGCCCGTATGGCAATCAATTTTGACGGCGCCCATTTGGCCGATATCATCTTCTCGACTTGACCGATAAAATTCTAAGGGTTCAAATAAACAAAATCAACAATCGAAGTTTTTCATTTAGAAAAAAAAAATTTGAGCCAAACAACATCGGATGACTTCTTTTGGCCCACCCTGTACATGACGTGGGTGACCAATGATCAGAAAACTTTAAGTTCGCATATCTTTTAAATAATTTTTTTTTATTTTAAGTAGAGATCAGTAATAGTTACCAAGGTACAACATTTTAGTTGCTGCTTGTCGTTAATTTAACGTTTGAAATTCATGGGCTGACGGCATTTTTAGTCGCATAAAGTCTGTTTCTGCTGGTTAAAACGAAAACCTGGTCACTTTATGGGGATCACTTGGAGGGATCGCTCGTGCGGAGGGATAGTGTTACATACAAGATAAGGGTGGGGTCGTTTGGTGTGATTTGTTGCTATAGTAAATTATATTACAGATACCCTCTTTTTATTTAAACGCAGTCCAAGACAGACACAAAAGAAGCTTGAATACTAATCTACTAAATCCAAAAATTTCTACTATACCTCTGTCCGAATTTATGTACAGTTCTTAACGCTATTCCTTCATCTTGGACAAAGTATAAATTTAATATCAAAACTGGTAGAGTCCACTTTACACATTTCTATGAATAGAGTGTCAATATGAACAAATAAAATGTCTGTTTCCTCATTTTTTCATCTAACAAAATAAAGCCCAACAAGTAGGTATAGGTTTGACCGAGAAGGGTGAAGTTTTTTAGCACCTAAATATTATTAAAATCGAAATTAAAAGCAAAAGTGTGTTCGTATGTTGCATCTGGATTTATTTAGACTTTAATCGAACAAAAAGTCAATTTCCATGCCTTTGTAGTGTAAACGCAGTCAGTAAAAAAATCGAATTGGTAGGCATTCACTGATTTGAAGAATCAAACCCCGCGACCGGCTGCGCCATTCAAATGAATTCTTTTTGTGACATTAGAAATGGGTTACTCATACAGCAAAAAAAAAATATCTGACTAAAAATTACCAGATTACAACAACCCAGTTCCTGGAACTGAATTTTTTGAAAATTTACTAAGTACTACCATACACGTTCTCCACCTGCAATACAAACCAGTCTCCACCAATCCAATCCGCCTTTGACCATCTTACATGTAGTTCATAGCTGTCGTCCCCTGTTGCCGCACCCACACATTTATCATCAAATTTATTTGAACAAATTGTTTTCTTCGGTAGGAAACAGGCAAACAGAGGAAGAGGCGGCAAAAAACACACCCTCATCCCTCATAAATCCAACGGTGGCATGTGTGGAACTCTCTCTGGATTTCGAAGTAATCCGCCACTACAATATTACTACAGTAATAGCATCGTATCGTAGCCACCCCGTTAGAGCGTACAAAATATATAATCCCTTCGATATTAAATGTCTCAGCAGGACATAATCCTTAGAATTAGTATTTTCATTTAATTGCTTCAAAATCCAAAACTTAGGGCAAACGAAGCGAGAGAGACAGAGAAAGAGGGCAGCAGTATCCAGTCAAAGTGGCCAGCCATACCGATCCTGGGGACCGATGAAAATACAGAAGCAATTGCCTGCTACCGGATTTTCGGATTTCTGCTACCAGATGAAGCGAAAGGTGGATGTGGTGCAGCTTGTTGGGTTGAGCTTTAAATTAATTAAAAGCTATTTAAAATTTAATTGAAACGTAATCGTACAAAGGGCTGAATTGAATACGTGAGTTGGTCACCCGCTGGTTTACAATTTCGACTCTGATTTCGGTCCAAATTGAAATGGTTTCTTTTGCCAATTGGTTCGGAGGAAGGGTTAGTTTATTTCTTTCAATTCAGATATTCACCACACATGAAGTTGGATGTTACTTTCATTCCCCTTAGATTCCTATGGTAATGCATGACATTTGCAGTTCACTCCCCCCTCCATCCATTCATCCACGATTCACACCCCGGCCGCATCGCGACAATAAATTAATTTTCCATAAATCTAACAATTTGATATTCCCACGACGCAGTAAGTAGGTACAAAAAAAAACAAAAACAAAAAAAAACGAATAATTCCTCCACGTTTCCTCATTGTGATTGTTAATTTGTGGCCCCAGCTTATTCGGCAACAAATAATGGAATAAGGGAAAAAATATAATTTGTACAGCAATCTGCCTTGCCATAAGTATATCCTGTGACAAATGTCCCCAATGCTGCGACACACACATAAAACCAGACCTCACATATTGTGTTGTGCCTGCCTGCTCTCCTATGCCACTAAGTGAATAATAATTTTTAGCTATTGCTACGACGCGCGATGACTTTATCTGTCATCCGAATGTAGAAAAAAGGGATAAAACTTATTGCAGAGAGACGTTTTCATAATATTTCTTATTATTTTCTTCATCTTCATATCTATTACTCGCCAGAGAAGAACGAGCGAGTGGATTACTTATTCTTTTCTGCCTTCGCCTTCAATTTGGTTTGCCTTTGGTTTGCGTTTTTAGGGCAGCATCATACAGCCGCTATTGCCAGCGGCAACAATCGCACGTTTGTGACATTTCTTGTGACATTTCTCGTTTTCAGCGAGTCTGAGTTCATGTATAGAAATTAAATCGTGCTCGAATGTTTTTTTGTTTCCTTTCTTTTTTTCTTTTTTTATGTTTTTAGGTCGAGCCACATCATACACTCATCTTCTGGACATAAAATGTTGCCTCGCAGATGTGTGAGTGTGGTGAGAGGTAGTTTGCTGCAGATGCGACAGTTTCTGTTTTTTTTTTTTTTTTCCACCACTATCCGTTACATTTTTCTTTAGTTTTTTTCTTAAAATGAAAGGGTGGCCGTTCATGTGACCACTAGCTGGTTGGGCTGGTTGGAATGCACAGGCTTGAGAAAAATGATGAAAAAAATACCATCCTTTGGGGAGTGGTGTCATAAATGCGAATGTTTATATTTATTATTATCATAGGAAGCGTTTAGTTGAGGGTTTTACAGGGGCGGGTGTTTGAATTGTTTGAAATCAGGGGTTGAATTACTGCATCCGTGATCGAGTAGTACGCGACTGAATTCTGTGACGCATTCGGTAATTCGGCCCCAGGAGTCATGCCGACGAAATACAAATCGCATAATGAGGTTTTTTTTTATGACAGCAGCTTTACACGTAACTATACTTTTTGGAGGCTTAAGGAGCTGCTTGAGGTTTGGCCAAACAAAAAGCTGGAATCCAAGTTGTCTTTGCTTATATCTTAAGACACGCTTCTGAAAATTAATTTCCGTAATGTATTCAATTTTCAATTGGATGTAGGGTTTGTTTGAAACAACAGCTGATGATGTTCCACAAGGTTGTGTTCTTATTCCCATACTCTTTCCGCTTTCTTATTGATCGAATTTGTGACGTCTGGCTTTTATTGGGGTTTAAGCTCTATGAAAAGAATTAATTATCTACATTTGCAACCCGTTGGCCCTCCACCTGGCTTAGAAAACGTACTCTGAAGCCTGCGGTCTAATGAACGCTACAAAACAAAAATTATGAGTTCTGACGGGCCACAACGTGAGAGACTTGCTAAAGAAAACTATTGTACACCAAGCTAAAAATTCTGTGGTCTAATTGACGTTAAATATAAATAAGCGGAAAGCGTTTCAGGCTTAAACCTAGAACCCCTAGTTCATCTTCGAGCAAATAGAAATTATTCAAAATGTTTTCCCCCTTTTTGACTTCCAAATCCGACCCATTAAGTCCCAACTCTCGAGTGTTACACTGATTTATTTACCAAAACTCATAAAGACGACCTGAAATAATCTACACAAATCGGCGATGTTAATCCGCTTACGATTACGAGAGTACTTACTCTTTTACGGATTATCAAGAATATAATCACAAAACATATCCTCGAAATAAAATAAACATAAATTCCAACCCAATCCACATAATTGAATCCTCCAGTTCCGCATAAACCTCGTCTGCACTATACAATCGCCATCGCAACAAGAGAACACATATTAAACGTGCATTAGATGCTTAATGTCCTGTGACTGTTATGCATGCAGCATTAGCTGCTGCTGCAACATCACATTTAATTTTATTTATACTGTGTTCTGTGTTGTTATCCAGCTTATTATCTGTCTCGGGTTTGGACAAAAAAAAAGAATATATATATTTAAAAAGTTTCCTCTTTTCTATGTCGTCCAGATTTTGCATCTGGCATCTGGGCACTTAAAATGTCCGCACTGCCCAATGAGGCGCACAAAAGCGAGCGAAAAAAAAAATACTCTACCTACTTGCAATGACAAACCGCATGACCTCGCTTAATATTTAAAAGTTGTGGCATAATTTTTATTTTCATCAGGTGAATGCGATAAAATGTGCACACTCTGGCCATATTGGTGCAACGTTGAACGTTGAACGGTCCTTGTGGCCAAGAAGAAATAATTTCCCAGTGATGCAATCACCAAACAATGAAATGAGTTATGAATCTGCATTAGGCCAGAGTAGTGTGGACATTATGATTGTTGTATGATGCTGAATGGGTTTCGGTATAAGATGTATGTGTAGGAACATGCGGTTTATTGGTTTATTGACTTTGGTTTATTAAAAGGGGCGGAATCGAGGCTGGCTATTAAATCTTGGTGCTGCTGCATTGGTTTCGTTTTGAAATTGAAATTAAGTTGGCCGGTATGTGGAAATAGTCGGGACATAAGCCTGCGTTTAGTGAAGAACTGCACCTGACGAGGTTGGTAAATTAAGGCCAACTGATCAATTTTATTCGAGGCAATTAATGCTTGAAATGCAAAGTGAAAGCATCTCCCTTTTAATTGGAGCACCCTCTAAAGTCTGTGGATAGATTTTTCATCAAATATCTTTGTTGGGGAAGTAGGAATTATTTCCTAAGAAAAAAACTACTCCCAACTTCCAGACGGGTATAACAATTATTTATTTTTGTGTATTAAATATGTTTTGTTTAGTTTTAAAAAGCATTTATATAGTGCAGAGGAACATTTCCAAATTTGCTATGCGCCTCTCCTTAATTTGTCTTGGAGCACTACCATATGGTTTGAGTTTTTGAAAATTGCAATGCTGCCGACTTCACGCCAGTCAAACGATCATGAGACTCTCTCTCTCTCAGACAGTCTGATGGGCAAGTATAATCCAGGTTAACTGGAGTATTCTTTCAAGTCAACTTTGGGTCAAGTTGTCTCTTTAATGTGTCTCATAACACTGAAACCTAATTTTCTACATCCAATTATCCATGTCAGAAATTAACAGCAATTTGAGGAGACATTTACATTCTCCACCTACTCCCACGGTAAAGCTGTCAATATCAATGTAGCCCGAAAGTCGAATAAATCCGAAATACTGTATTTATTTCATATTTTCCCGCAGTTCCGTTCATCCTAATCTCTTTCCGATTTACGACAATCTCCTTCCCGCTGTCGCATACCCAAGAAAACTAGATACAAGATAATTTATAGTTCGCCATTTGTGTCGATACCTAAATGGCTCTACAATTTCCCTCAAGCTAACATTTCTTCGCTAACTAATTTGGTATGGGAAAAAAGGAAAAAAAATATTATATCGCTCTCTATATCTGCCTCAAGGACAAGAACCCTCCAATCATTTGTACCGACTGTCTATACAAATTATAGGAGAAAATTTCTTTCTGAGGCTTAATTTCAATCACCATCAACCAGGAGACACAAGAAAAAAATCCCCGCTTAGGCACAATAAAACAAAGAGAGCCAGAAAATGTAGAAAGAAAGAAAAAAGCGACACAATAACAACATTCAGTCATTCTTCTCTTTTTTTACGTAACTTTCGTACATGTGCTTTCTTCTTGAAATTAGGTCGCCATTTTGTGAGAATGGAAGTCTATCGCTCGTTATTATTGGCTGTTGGCGAAAGACAGAGATGGAAATGTGTCAAACTATAGTTGCAAATGGATCCTTTATGACTGTTACTACTGCCATCATTTCGATTCAATTTCATTCTGCCTAGAGCAGAATGGAGGCATGACGGCATGGAGGTGTTTTCCTTTCTCCCTCTAAGCTGTTTTGAATCCTGAATTATTGATAGGTCCTTGTGTCATTGTCTCGTCGTTATTTGAAAGTTTCTTTTTTATGTGTACACAATCGCATACCCCATAGTCCTTTTGTTATGGGCTTCTGCTGTCGCCGCTTCCATTTCGAGTGATAATGGTTAAGTTCGTCATCGTCACTGCTCAATGACAAATTGACATCGCACGGTGTAGGTCTCTGTAGTCTGTATACGAGGTCTTTCGGTTTTCTTTGCTGTTTTTTAAACTGTCTAGGTGCCTCTGACAGGACATTCTTTGAATGGCCAAAACAACTTAAGGCTGTTTTATTGATTTAATTGATTTAAGCTAATTAATTACCTACCCGTTTTGCGATTGAATTGTGTTGGGGGGGGGGGTTCCCGAAAAAAAATAGCGAAACACACAAAATGGAATTTTAAATTGGCAACGGTGTCTCCTCGGCCGGGTGGGTTAAAAGGAATGGCTGGGCGGGCGTGTTCGGAGAGTTTGAGTATGGCTTTTGGGATGTATGTACGGAATAACAGCCAAGTTCGATTGTCAGTTGTTTGGGTTGGTTTTAACATAGCAATCAGGTAAATGAGAGTAATTAATTAAAATCGGGTCCGAACGATGCTTTCTTTTTCAATTAAGTGGATGATGGCCAGAGTGGGCGTGCACCGGGATAAATTGGTGAATATTTATTAATGGTCTACGATATAAATTGAACCAGGGACCAGATGATGCTATTCAGCTTTATCTGGTCTGTGGAAATCGATTGAGTGGTTTTCCTTTTTGAAGTCTTTTTTTTTCGTTTTGTCAGCTTTAAGCCAAAAACATGACACCCACGTGAGATAAATTTCCATTTTCAAAGTGTCCACATTTATTTTTGTGGATTGGGCTGCAAGTTAACTGTTAAGTAGCAGCGAACCGCAAATGGCCATCGTTTTTTGTTGGCAATTTTATATTTGCTGCACCAGCGTGCAAGATGGACTGTTAGTCTATTATTGACTTGCATTTTGAATGGACTCTGGTTCAGTTGGTGTCGGTGGCATTAAACGCTTAAATTATAATTCCACTGGACCGAAAAACGCGTATTTCGAAACAGACAGCTCTTCTTGCAAGGACCAATATTGAAAGAAACATTTTCCCCGACTGTTCAGGACAAAGAACAACAGATGCTGCAGCGAAACAGGAAGGATATGAAATGCAGAAAATCTTCGTTACCAAACTTTTTTACTTTGCCAATATTTGCTGGTAAACATAACAAAACTTACAGTGTTTTCAAAAGAGTGCACTTAATAACTCTCACATCATGAGCGCAGGAAAGATAACTTCCCCGAACAAGCTTTCGGCATTCAATTCAATATACCAAGCCACACTCAACCTATCCTCATCTATCCAAATAGAAGAAGATAAAATGCAAAGTCAAAAACTCCCTGCTTGACTAATTTACAAGTAGTTACAACGAAGGCGCGAATGCTAAGTATATGAAGCTTTGTGTTTTAAGTGTATGCACGCTGCGCTGATGCAGTCTGGTGATTAACAAATCTTCCTTCGCAAAATACTTATTACGTGTGCATGCAGAGTACACACAGCTAACGTAGGCACCTACATGGCAAACTTTATCTGACAAGCTGCCGGGAGTTTAGAGCAAACACAGCAACGCTAGATGAGGATGAATATAGAAAATCAAACCGAATAATTAATTCATTTTGTGCAGCATCACAAATGAGTGAACAGGAAAGAGCAGGGCGAGGGTTCTAGCATCTCGCCCTGTTCATGCATAATAAGATGGCAGCCCTCAAGGATCCACTGTATGTGAAATAAGGTGAGACTTGATTTGGATTTGATTCCATCGTTATTACTTTGACTTTCATAAGTACAGCTAGGGTACAGTCTCTGGGTGCAACGTTGCAATATCATGAGAAGAGAGTGGTGAGGTGAGCAACTTAACATCTGGGGGTGTCGGAAAGAACTGCACGAAAGTGTGTTGATTAACCTGTTGCTTGGGATGCATAATTGGAGCTGCAAATTTAGGGCGAATCGATCACAAGATTTTGTAACCTAAGTGACAAAAGGATGACAGGTGGCGGAAGTCTGCAAAAAATTTGCGCTAGACTTGCAAAAAAGAGACATTGTCTCGCAGGATTTCCTCAAATAAAGTGAGCTCTCCACTACCAATTGCATTGTGAATGTAGGACCAAGAGAGCTTTCTTCTTCACTGCCATGACACTGAAATCAAGTGGTTTCAGAGGCTCCCCTTGGAAACAATACTAAAAAGCAAAAATCTTGACTCAAATTTAATTGGCCCTATCTCCGTGAACCAAAAGTCAAGAACCTCGAAGATGGTAGTCAGAATATTTAATTATGTTACAAAGCTAATATGGCCCCATTTACATGTAGTAAAATCAAAGAATTATCCCATAATAACAGATTCCCACAAACTTTGTGAGTGCATCCTTTCGCAACTCAACTATGCAGTCTTCTGTAATAATTGCCACACTAATGAAGAACCTAATCCCGTGTCTTCGCAATAGACAGATTCCTTGCAAGGGCGTGGGCGATACCATAGGGAGTATCCTAAAATCTGATAATGAGTAGACACAGGATATGTGCATGCTTCATCCATGAGATGGCATTCTAACGAGTAAATAAAAATATACTGTATTAAGCTTACTGCTGGGTCGTACATGGATGCTTGGAAATTGAACATGGGGATTAGATAGAATAGGTACTTCATAAATTTCTAAGGATTGACTTTATTTTCCATTTCTATAGGTATAGAATAAATCAACTGATTCTTAAAACACTCACCGAGAAAATGAATTTCAGGTACAATTTGTCTTGCAAAGCACACTTCCATTGCCTATGAGCAAATAATGCACTGATTTTCACAATATATTTCACATACATTTACTGAGCACTTTTGTTTTACTACATTTTTACACAAATTAGCACTATACCCGATATATATTTGCACATAATTCCCGAATTTAAAGATATTTTATACTCGACACGATCATTATATATCAGAATTTCGGATGACACTAAATCGCCGTTGTGGAGTTTTTTTCTTCTTCGTCGAATGTTGCTGTTGTGGGTTTTTTTTTAAAAAACTGAATCGTTACATTGGTCGTAAATCAAAATTTATAATTATATGAGTAGGAAAGTTGATCAAGTCAAATTGATCACTTTTAAGACGTTAATTTTCAGGTGCCAGCTATCATATTTATTTAAGACTGATCTAGTAAAATAATTTAAACAAATGAGAAAGTAGGTAAGTATGACAATTTTCCCACAATCATATACACATTTGTTTCATAACAAACACTTAAGAACAGTTTTTTAACCCCGTTTTCTCTTCGTTTTTATCTTTAATATCCGAATCCTTTTCGGCTGAAATAAATCCAAAACCTACCCTTTATAACAGCACAGGAGGTAAATATAAAATATCAGTACGTACACCCTGCCTCTGCATATACACATGCTGTGTGCAAGGATATAGATTTACTAACAGCGGCAGTGGCGGCAGTTACTAGGAAGATAATAGATGGTATAATGATAAACTTGATCGTAAGTACGTATGACAAACATCGTCTCGTCCATCTGGGTGCGCGCTATCATTGCTTTCGAGATACAAAGCATAGATAGACTTAAGATATCCTTTTCTCGCAATTAATTATGACCGAGCGCGTTTGCTGATTGAGATTTGTAATGAAGATGTGTAATTATAATCAGTGAATTGTATCCTCGAATTAGATCAATAATAGTGTAATAGAGAGCATTGGACATGGACACGGCGACAGAGGTAGATTACAGCCAGCGGCAGAGTGACTATTGATGTATGTTTGAGAAGAAGATTGTATTGTTCAATGGTTTGGTAAAAATTAACGAATGAAATTCGTTTTTAGGATGTTCCAGAGAGGGTCATGTAGGAAAGGGAAGTTGCTGGGTTGATGTGACAATTTACACTATTTTGGATGAACGATTACAGTATCTCAAATCTAGTTTTGGGCGCATTTAAAAGGCTCTATAGTGCAAAAAGTATATGAATTCCAGTCCGAAATGCGTTTTTCCATTTTTATCATCACTTACAGAGCTCTTGTTCTTCTTCCAAAATTTATTTGTTTGTTTCTCGGTCCCCTCCATCGGACGACAAGGCAACCTTTGTCAATGTACCCAGCAATCTATTAAGGTACTTCCAGCATCCAACGCCAAGCGTATACCAAAGCTATATCCTGTCATTGTCGCACATTCCTCCATAACTGTATATACCCATGCCACAGCCATTTATATGCGCACACAATGTGCAATCAAATGGAAATGGAGACCATCAACCGAATGTGCATGCAGTGGCGGAGATAGGGCAGAGTGTGGCTATCTTAAATAATATTTATGACAGCGGGACGCAACTGCAAACGCAGGCAATTTACCATCGGTAGGTGATTTAATGAAACCTCTGAAAATGTGTGCCAGAGGGTGACTTAATTTATGGTTATGGCCCGAGAGTGTAAATTAGCTTCGATGTCAAAGTGCTTCCTATATACGTACAGCGTAGCGACGGCCATTGAGGGCACTAAAATGCACTAAAACTAACCGCAC
Organism: Cheilosia grossa; assembly: GCA_963082955.1. Taxonomy (NCBI): domain Eukaryota; kingdom Metazoa; phylum Arthropoda; class Insecta; order Diptera; family Syrphidae; genus Cheilosia; species Cheilosia grossa. The sequence continues at coordinate 2,819,615 of OY720148.1, forward strand.
AAATTTTCTCCCTAAGTTTTCTTTTACATAAGACATTGTTTTATATAATTTTGTTTTTTTTTTGTTTTGTTTTACTGTTTCTCCGACTACACGGTTGCAAAAATACAAAGTAATGTCAAAAGTTTTCCTCCGCAGAACAAATCCATGCAACAGCAGCGAAGAAATTATTGAAATTTATTTACCCGGGATAACAAAAGTTTGGTTTCGGTCTTCTTCTTTTTTTTTCTTATTGCGTTTTTCCGTTTTTGTTATATATTTTTTTTTATTCGGCGCAGTGTTGATGGAGGAACTTAAATGAAATTACAAATTATTGCATTTGTACTAGAATGGTATTTGATGGAGCAATGGAACGAGAGAAATATCTACTGATGTTCATAAGAAGAATTATTCCAGTTTCGGAAAGCGAATTTCAATTGGGAATTGTGAGTGGGATAAGTTCGCTGTGATCCTTTTAATCTGAAATTTCGAAAAGTTCTTGAAATTGAAATACGTTTTGCACTAAGGCGAGCAAGAATTTATGGATTTTGACAGTTCACTGAGTGCATCTCAGGCCAAGTGGACAGGGTTATTGCTGGAAAAGAATGCTTGTTTTGACAAGAACGATAAAAGATTTTCAAACTAAATTAAAATTAAATGTCAGTCGTTATGAAATTCGTGCGCAGTCGGTGGAAGTTTTTAATTGTTTTCATATTGCAATTAATGTTTGGATTAGTATCGAAACTTTATTAGGAGATGAAGGAGGGTGATGAAAACATAAAAGGCAGACTCAATGCTTGTCGGGGTGTCGAATGACAGCAGGTGACAGTTCTCTCCACCGACCGAATTGAGTGAGAAAGGTGACGCACAACTATGTATGCTTTCTGTCCCACAGAATGATGAAATGAATGACAGCAAGTGTCAAAAGGAAGGGAAGTTTGTGTTGCAATCCATACTGAAGCAATTTCTGAACGTCTGACTTGAGGGGCTTTTTCATGACTATTACTAATACGTTCATTAGAAATGGGGCAGTGAAAGAGAATATCTTTTTGGTCAAAAGATCAGCAGACTAACAATGCTCAGCCACTATCGCCTCTATTAAATTAAAGCCAAATTCAATTATCGACGGAACAGTCAAAAACTCGAAAATCACAAACCAAACAACCACAAAAGTACTTGGATTTTAATCCCAACATATTTATCCTACAAAATCGCCGGATTACTGCACATTTCACTCACACCATTGAAACCTCAATTAGCGAATGCCATTAGCTAGCGACCGCAGACAAAGACTTGGGTATAACAACCAATATAACGCCCGACAATCCGGCGAGGGGCGATAAATCTAATAAATAAATCGATTCCAAAACTTAATGGAATACACAGCTCATCCCTGACCTGCCAGCTCGTTTCACATTCTACGGTTACACTGCACAGCACTCATTATGGTAAACAATTTTGTAAGCATCAATTATTGCCCGTTTGCCAACCCAATATGCACAGGCCCACGGTCCACATCAAGCTAAAACCTTCCCGCCCAATGCGAGTAAAAATATTACAAACCTCAAAAACTAACCAAAATGCTTGGTTGCGTGGCCACCTACCAACAACCAGGATATAGATAAAATGACGAGGCAAAAAGCCACGTTATTGCAGGAAAGCAATAATAGAAATGCTTACCATCAGCCACAGCAGCAGTAGTAGCAGAGTAGAAAACCAATCTGAAACCGTTTATATTCTATCATACATGGCAAGGCCGAGTATACGCACTCGCTGAACACATCCGCCGTGAGGCGCCGCGCCCCCTGCCCGCCAAGCGTTGCACCACAGTCTCATTTGTAAAATCGACCAGAAAACTAGAAATTCGGTTTTGTATTCTGCGGTAAAGGGATACCGGACGGACCCCCAACTCCTATCGGGAATTAATTTCAAATGCCTGATCTTTAATTACTGATTATGTGGAAAAATGAGAGAGTAAGCTGAAAAGCAGCTGCTGGGGCTCGACTGGGAATTAGCTGCAGCTAAACAAAAAACAACAAACACCACTTGAATTGATTATTAATTGGAATGTGAAGTATTTACAATAAATTCTATAAAATTGTGGGGGAAAGCTCTGCGCACTGCTCCTATTATTTACGTGACAAAATACAATATTTTACTATCAGTTATTCACTTGCTCGTTAGCAGGAGCGTTATTTTTATGCACAAAATATTACGACATGTGTTTGTTTTATATTGGACTGCGATTGGTGTGTTTATACACAAACAGGGATAGTAGGTTTATTTATACTTGTATATGCATATTGGTTCTGTTGATATTGAATGGCGGATAGCGACCATTATTTTGTTATTTGCGCCAGGAAATTGCATGTCACCGAATTGTATCCGATTGCATACATCCTGATTCTAAAAATGGGCATAGAAAGGGGTGAATGTGTGCATTGAGTTGTCAATTTGGGATGCAAAATTAGAAATGACTTTGTTTTCTGGGTCTGATGAATAGGAAAAAGTTTATTTGTAAAAGATCAACGGCCGCGAAATTTATTTCAAAACTTAATTGTTCTACAACTTGGATTTAATACTCGTTGTTTCTGCTGTTCTAATTTGTCAAAGGATTTTTTCTTAATGGGTGGTAACATTTTTGTCAGTTTTTTGTTCATAAACTTCAACAACTCTTTAACAAACAAAAATTCTACATATCACATTTACGTGTTTGCTATTCCAGTTTATTAAATACGCTCTTTTCAATTATTATCGAATCTATGTGATGGCAGGTGTAAAATATGTTTCTTCTGGGTTGTCACTTTAAATAGGACAAGGTCCATTGGAGTACTCAGTTCGAATCAGTATCATTCAGACAAAGTCATTACACACTCTCGTAAAAAAATGCAGCAAACATAAAAATAACTACCAAAGTAACGAGTAGCGAGTAATTAAAAAAATATTCAATGGACGTCTGCCGCTGAAGTCGTTTCGTTTCTCTTGTCACATTCTCCTAAAAATATTCAACAACAACGAAAAGAACTAGCTAAGTAACAAGTAACGAGTTATTTCCCTGTTGTCCCTAAAATGGAAATTTTTTCGCCGAATTCTGCGTCTGAAGTTGCTTCGTTTCTCTTGTCACGTTCTAGTATAGAAAAATGAATAGCAATAAAAGGAGCTAAATAAGTATCTACCTAGCGAGTAACGAGTAATTTCCCTGTTGTCTCTTAAACAGGAAATTTGTCCACCACCTTCTGACGCTGAAGTTGTTTTGTTTTCCTTAGCAAATTTGGTTTATCTGTTTCCCGGTTAACTTTCTTCGTTTGCATTGTGTTTGCCAAACTTTAAGGAGTCGCTCATATTTACTGTGTCGTTTCAAAAGCCCTCTATCTTTTGGAGTTGAAAGTTATCCTATCCATCTGCCAATTCTAACACTTTGTTTAAAATTGTTAAAAAGTGACCTAACTACATTTTTTGTTAAACTTGGTGTCAAATACCAAACACATTTAATTCCCTACTCCAACTTCTCCCTCCATTATTTTCGCAGCGAACTTCTTTTAAGACAATAACACAAACCCCGACTTAAATAATTTTATAGCATCCTTATCAATTTAACGGGCTCCCTATTTACCAAAACAATTCTTATCCTCTCTCGCCATTGGCACTTACAACAGCAAATTTAATCAACAGCTTCAATGCTCACCAAAGGCCACAAAAAATAAGGACAACTAGACCGTTTGTACGTGACTATTATTTGAATTTCACTCGGATCATCGCATGCGATGCTACAGAAATAAAAGCATTTTTTCCCCCCTGTTTCTTGTATCCTCCTGTCCTAAGGAAGGATCAGAGAGTTCATTTCGATTGGACGTCCATCAGTTGTGCGCTTAGTTTATACAGTAGAAAACAAAAAAAAAAAGCAGACTCTTACTAGCGAGCCATCCATCCCTCTACCATTTCCCGAAAAGTATACGGAAATTAAATATTTTCCTTGTCCCTACAGATTGCTAGCTAGACCATTTGTTAAAACAAATCTGAGCAGCGTGCAACTATTTGTATCGCATCTTTGTCGCATTGTTAATCACAGAATTTATCTTTCTTAGTACCACTATATATATATAGATACCCCTAGGAAGACCGGATACAAGGAATCTTCCTGCGTTCAGCGAAAGGGACAACTTTTTCCCCCAAAAAAGCAGAGTACAAGAGAAAAATTGCCTGGAAAACAGAGAAATTTCCCGTCGACGTGATATCCGTGGGGAAGACAAAACACCAAAACTTGTTGTGTATTTGTTTTATTTTTAAATACGCGCACCCTTTTTATGGGGCGAAAAAGTTAGCCATCCGAAAGAGAGAGAGAGAGATGTAAGGAGTGAAACATGTTTGTGCCGAACAGATGGTCCGGGTATATGCGGTGAAATTTTGTAGTCTTAGACATAAATTCAGCGAAAACATTGTTATGCAGAAGCTGACGAGAAAGACTTTAAACGTGATCGTGTCAGTTCGGAACTCAAGATTGGATAAACATGGCTTGGTTCGGAAATGTTTGGTTTCAAATTTCCAAGACTTCCCAAAACTGTTAAGAGAAACTTACTGTTCCAGCTTTCATAAACGGAATCGCGGCGAGTGATGTGTAATACGAGTTCTGCATAATTGAAAGACTGGCCGCGCATACATTTTGGGAAAACTTATTGTTTCATTTACAATTGTTGTTCTTTTATTTGTTATGGTTAGGGATGGGAATGGAAATGAGAATTCTAAACTTCACCACCAATTTATTGTCAGTCTCTGAAAATTGGGCTAATGTATAGGCAACACCATAGGGTTTCTATATAATCCCAACAGATGCCACTGCTTTCGATGCAACAGACATTTGGCTACATGAAAACTTTTTACGCAGAAGTTCCTTCCTCCTTTGTAAATCTCTATAATCACCTGGATGGTGGTCCCAATTTAAATAAATAAATCATTTAACCAAATAAAAGTTAAATTGATCCCTTCCTTAGCGGTGAACTTTTCAGTGCAAATTCTCCCACCCTAAGCAAATAAGTTTTCTAATCGATTCTCTTGCAAATAAATCGAAATAAAATTGAAGTAAATATTTTGTCGTGTTTCTATTGAAAATAAGGACTAACCAAAACAAAAAACAACCCCCCATCATAACATCCTTCACAAGCAAACACAGAAAGGAAGAAAGAAAAAATCCCGGGAAACCACAAAAATTGCGAGAAAATCTCCAACTCTGTGGCGCACAAATACCCAAAGCATATTCAATTGCAAATCGCTTAACTTTAATTTAGTAGCACTTTTATTATACAAAAGAAGATCTTCCTCTGGAGCTTCCGGTGCCTTCGTCATTCTCTTTCGCTCCGTCTTCATTCTATTTTGGAAGGAAACAAATTTGCCCATCCCCTTCCGAGGCAGAGGCATCAAATTCAGCTTTAATTCACCTTAATTCAGTTAAAAGGATAAGTACTCTTCTGTTAACCTGTTTCCTACTGCCACTCCATATACCGCTTATGGAAGGACTTACATAGTTTAATGTCCCTACACCATGGAAAATGACTTCCTTTTGTGTATTTTTGCGACATAGATAGAAACAGAGTTTATTCAAAGTGATGCCGTGCGCGAGGGTGTTTAAAATATTCGTTTTTTTTTTTTGCCCAAAGAAGGACCTTTTCTGATCAAATGTCGGATATCCGACGAAACGCTTAGCTTTCTTTAACTGTATCCCAACGGCTGCCGCCACCGCAATAGAAAAAAATAAAACGTCCTCCCGCCTTCCATTCACCAAATCATCCACAAAATGACTTCATATCCTATTTTGAATATTATTTTCTATTCGAGTAAGAGAGAGAGAGAACAAAATAACCAAAAGGACGCAAGAGGAAAAGTTTAAAAGAAATAACATGGATTTACCTTCACCGATGCATGGGCGGGCAGGCGGCGGGGTTCTTGTGTGTGCTCAGAACGGAACCCCCGCCCGATAATTCTCTTCGCTGCCAACTATGTATAATGCAAAGTAGTCGACGAAATTTAGGGCTTAACCGCAAATATGAGAAGAAAAACGAATGAAGAGACGACACCCACACATAACCTCATGCCAAATCATCCGTCGTCTATTTGATGGAGAGATTTCTTCCTTTTCTAAGTGAATCTCAGGATAAAGTCTCGAGCTGAGGTGACTTTGGCTGAGGCTAAAACGGATATCGGGCCATATTAAATTTATGTGTATGTGTGCGAGTAATAATTTCATCATAAATACAGAGTCGAGTTGAATGTTCGATATGAATTCCACCAAAACGGGATAAGTGGTAGAACGCTAACCAAAAATCGAGAGAAAATATGAAAAACCTGGTCTTGAAATATTTACACATCAGTGGGTTTCTTTGATAGGTTCTGTGCTTATATTTGAACAGAGGAGACCGAAGGTATTAAGATTTATTTTGGATAGGATTCGGATTGTAAAGTGCAACGATGCGATTTATAAATCTCTGATTTGATTTTTTCCGTCTCCTTGGCAAGGGGGATTTTTTTTTTTTCTTCTGTCATCGTGCGAAGACACTTTTCAGGTTTTTGAAGGTCATGAAAGGATTATTATCCTTTCGTGGGGGAATGCAATTTGAGCTGGAATCAAATGAAGTGGTGAAATTTTAAAAAGTGACTTATGGGATTCGTTTTGAATAGTGCCTTGGTATGCGCCTTTGAGTAGATACGAGTATCTTATGAGTAGAGCTGCAATTCTATGATCGGTTCGAGGTCATGGCAATTATTTCAGTTAAACTTTGTCAAATGGGTCCATTTGTGATACTTTCGATCCACGGTCGAACATTTTAAACCATATTAAAACTGATTTTTCATAAGCTTGTTTTCAGAAGTGGCAACACTTCAACGAATTTGACAGTTAATGACTGATTTGTGCTCATTTCTGCTCATGAGTATAGTTCGAAAAACTGATAGAAATCTAGAAATGACACTTGTTTCATCAAAAAACAATTTGACAGCTGACTTGTGCTCGTTGTGGTTTGACATTTAACTACGAAAAGTGCATAGCTTCCCGAAAAATTAGTCGAAAACCCACACGCACACACAATCATAACAATGCATTGGCAGCACTGCGCCGGGTGCACACATTTAGCTAATAAAATTTGTTGCATACTTGCAGTGGTCACAAAAAAGTTGCAACTCGTAAAATAACATTATTTATCGCAGCTAGGTTTTTCAAAGGCTTTTTTTGACGAAACCAACTACAAGCTGAGCCCTTTTTGTTCATGTCTGCTCACCAATGTGTTTCTAGCCATAAATTCTTAGTTTTTCCGCTAAGAGGAGAAAATTATTCGTCGCTGTCCGCCCAAGGGAGACTTCACTCTTTTTCCACCTCAAGTCCAAGTCACAGCTATTTATTGCAGTCCTTATACAACTACCCCACTCCTGGTGAAATTCGTACATCAAACGCTGGAAAAAGTCCCAAAAATTACGACCACAAACCTGCTACGTGGTGTCAGGCTAATTGTCTTCATTTCACATTCTGATATCTGATGCACGAATTTGCCGTCATTTTCATTTGAAATTCAAATCTGTATGCATGCACACTCAACCCAAATACTAGTTTTACTCGATTATCACTTTAAATTCACACAGCTCCTATCATTCATTCGAAGGAAGATTCACTTTCTTCAAAGATGAAGCCCCCATGTACCCGAGCCAAAGCGAAGGATATTTTACACAAGTTTCTTCAACTCGAGATAAGTTCAACCCAAAAATATACACATATTAAAATCCGACTACGGGGACGAATGTACCAACAATAAAACAACTTGAAGCAAAGCACACATATACAATCATCAGCAAAACTGCACTCCCATTAGCCAGCACATACGTGCTCTAATAGACTCCTTGCACAAGCACTCCTTCGGAATTCCTTAAAATGTAATAACCCAACGTGCGAGAGGTTTTTGGTCGTACTACATGTATACAGTGCAAAACAGAAACCCCACCACCACCACCACCACAGCCAACAGGACCAGGGAATGCGGTTTCTGCGCCAGGGTTGAGTGATGGGGCCTCTTTCTTTTCGGTTTTGTTTTGCTGTTTTCTTCTTCTGGCTTCAAAGTTGATGCAATTTTGCAACACAGAATGCAAAGGGGGAAAAAAACGTGTATACTTTCTGAGAGAGAGTACTGAAAGTGTTAAACTTTTTAACCGCATTCAAATGAAACCCCGAGCCCCGACACACATGGACACACTATACATTGCAGAGGCGGAGTTTGGAGGATGTAAAGCGCTGGCCGGGGGGACAGTGGCGAAAATAATTTAAATTCACTCTTTGTACGTTGTAGATGGATATGTGTAGATATCCTTTTTGCCTCAAAGGAGCAAAACCCGCAGCAAATGGTACCTATACTTGCCGTTTGTTTTGGCTTGTCTACTTGACAGACAACATTGCAGCCATTTAGGGAATGGAACCAAGGGATGAATATCATTTTACCGTTATTTGCCCAAGTAAAACGGTATGGGTTTTATATATATGCACACATAGCGCAAACAAACTGAAATAAAGTCCTAAGCCACAACTAATGTTTATGCATAGGTGTGCCTGTACAGTGTAAAGGATGTGGCGGCGCGCGGTGTGCGGGTGCAATGCGAGATAAGGTCTCATGCAATTCGTTGAGTGGTTATGTGGTTCCATCTGTATCTCTGTCTGGTTCTACGGTGTGATAACTGAATGGCTATAGGGCTGTACGTGTGTGTCCCCCACCCGTAGCGTGGTTATTGTGGCGGGGCGGTTCTTTTATGGGGAAGTAAATTGAGTTTTTATTGATCGAATGGATTTTGCTCGGGTGTAAGTGATTTTTAACCGACTGGAGATGGGAGATTTTAGCGGTTTACTGACGCAGCTTGGGATCTTGAAAGTAATTTATAACTTGTGCTGCATTTTCCCGATAGAAGAGGGAACAAAACAGCATAACCGACAACGGTAGCACTGGTGCATACTTTGCTTCCTTTGAATGCCACTGCAAATGAGTTGGTATATTTTAAATTCCTTGCACGTCTTGTTCACATTTATTTTCGGCAAATGGAATTTCCTCTTGATGGGTATTCGTCACAATCATCCTTGCAATATCGCTTCCCTCGCGCTCCGATCCATATTCACCTGATTCCTCTCAACATTATACGACTTATAAAATACAATTCGGTGCGAATGGGTTTTTCTTTCGGTTCTCCACATGACTTTCATATCCAATTTCCTGTCATGAAATCGAAATCGAAATCATGATGGCCACTCCACAGTGTGCCATTTTATTCGATAATTCCACGAACACAAAGTCGTAATCAACGGAAGAAAAAGTACAGTAGTAAACCCTCACAGACCTAATCCACCTGTCGCTGGTTTCCTTGAAGGTGCGATGGTGCTAACAGCAGACATCGTTTCCGGTTTTTATACATATTCTTCGAATCGTATATCGGAAAGAAAGGCATCATCGATTGTGTCCTTTGGCCTTCTGTTCGTTCTGTTTTCATTTTCATCACCATCATCATCATCGTTGTCGATAAATGCACTTTGACAGTGAGAGAGAGAGACCCGTTTGAACTATCAATTCGTTTGCTGTAAAAAGGACAGTTCATATCCTTCTTCTTGGCAGCATATCGATGTCAGAATAGCAACAACAACAAACTAACAAACTGCGAAAAAATAAAACCTAACAGGCGGAAAAATTCCGTTCCGGTGTGAAATGTGAGCAGCGACACCAGAGTACAGTGGTGGTATATATGGTGAAGGACGCTATGACACGCGTTTATACGAAGGGAAGGTTTAGGTGTTCGTTTTTATTACCAACTATCCAGGATCTCCGGTTGATGGTCGATATGCGATGGCACTGGGACTGGTAGCGGTAGCTACTGAAACTGGTACTTGTTGCCCTGTCAGTCATCACCTTTTTGACATTGTTCTTGTTGTTGTTGGTTATTGCAGTCGACGGGGCGCTGCTTCGTATATGCCCGGATATTGTCGAATGTGTTGTGTGGATGTTTGTAGCAATTTGATTTGCGTCTGAAAAGTATATTTCCCCTGGAAGACACAGAGAGGAAATTGTGGGTGGTATACGGATGGAGACACTTTGGGTTTCCAATTGACCAGGTTTTTACATTCGTTTTCTTTTTTTTCTCCATATTTTCGTCAGTCGTGTTTGGTCTTTTGGGGTTACTCGGTTCGGTTTGTTTTTTTTTTTGTTCAGTGGTATTGGTGAAACAACAAAGCCAATGACAATTGCTTTATAAAGTTACTCAGTTACTGTCGTCTTTGAACTTTATAGGTTATTAAGGATCGATGTGGAGGTTTTATGGGATTACCCGAGAGAGTAATGAAGTACGGTTGAGCTCCGACAGGGTGCATAACCTTAAGTGACACTTGAAAGAGTTTATACGACAAGCGAATGTGTGGACTTTTGACATTTCGTTTGTGATTGCATACGAGTATGTTACTGCTGCTTAATTGTTGCAATACAAAAGTAAAGTATACAGTAATGGCAGCGAATGCTCTTCGTATGTGTCATTGGCAAAGCAATTTAACTATACTGACTTGTCGAGCTAATTGCCCGATTTTGTACGGCTTACAATGAGCTCTGAACATGGGAGCAATTCGATTAACAGAATATGAATGAACACAATTCCAACCGGATATGACTATGCAACAAATCTTGTCAACGACTATCATGGTTGTCATTTTGACAGTTAGATAAAATCAATTTACACTTTTCAACCGATTGACGTGCGATATATACGCAAGTAAAGTCTAATGAGCCTTACAAAATATCAATCGAACAAATTACACAAAACCATCTCCGTTTCCAAATATGGCTGAGCTATTCAAATAGCTGTCAATTATCTCCGATTTGGCAAGTACAAATAAGTTAATCAATTCTATCGATATTCTGAATTGTATAACATTAGCAACTTCTGCGAGCGAAAAAAATAATCACTGTCTAATAATTGCGTCTTGCAGTTTGTGTCAAAATATGTCTAATTTATGATGAACAAAATCTCTGTATGATGGGAGTTGAACTTTAAAAGCAGAAAGTAAACAAGGGACGTAACGACTAGAAAAAACGACGAATTATTATTTTGCAAATGGAAATGTAGGCAATTCGATCGTCGATTAGATGACCTTGAACTTGATAAAGCGGACGAGCCGTTACGGGTCTATTATACCGCCCGCCAAATGAAAGTCAAGTAAAAAGTAAAAAATGCACAGAGCCACCTGAAAAACCAGCGGCGTATGTGGGTGCATACTTGGTATAAACTTCCAAGCAGAACTCCAGTACACGCCCAACAATTACACTACGTGTCTCCGTATCGGGTCAAAATAAGCCAATTACAATTCTTGGCGGGTTTCTCGTGTTTACTTTTTCTCAGTTCCTTCAGTTGTTTTTATTGCCTCGCTGGCTACGCAATCTTTCCGTTTTAACATATGGTAAGTATATGGAGAGGCAATTAAACCGAAAAACGAAATATTCTAATACTTGGAGAATATCTGTTTAAATTAAAAGACACTGTCAGGCGTAAATTTATTAATAACTCGTCTGTCGCGGTGGTAAGAAGTTATTTGATTGTTTTTCCTGTGCACTAACAACCGTGATACGTGATAAAAATGTTCGAGGATAAAGAATTCGTATATACAGAAGAGCAGAAACAAAAAATCAACCACCTGCGGAGATTAGTGACAGGTGTGTCATCAGGAGTCGAGTTTTTCTATCGGCATTCTAATTGTTTTGTGTCATTTTGACAGATTGTGTTGAGCTTCAAATTGGTACCGAGGATGTTTTTTTGTCGAAGTTTCTGAACACCACCCAGTGGAATGTGACAAAGGCATTTGACAATATCCATCGGTATTATGATTTCAAGGCTAAACATCCGACGTGGGTGGCAAATCATCCGCCAGAACATTTTAAGGATCAATTTCTAGATGTCAGGTGTAAATTTGTTATGCCAAAACCGGATAAAGATGGCCGAGCGATATTCATCAGCCGATCAAGTGCGTAAATGCGGGGATGTGATTGTGAAAAGTATTTATTTTTTTTTTTTTTTTTTGTTCTCCACTTATATCCAGTTGATGTGTTTGACACGTACCCGAATTATTTCTACGATCTCGTCGAAATGGATGATTTGACATTTGAATCACTGTTTCTGCTGCCACAAGTTCAAAAGTATGGCATAACTATTGTCTTTGATTTGACTGAGTAAGTACAGATAGATGTTTATGTTAGCCGGCGTTTTTTTTATGGTTTGGTGGATTATATGAAGTGACAGTTCGGAAGCAATTTTTATATATATGCTTGAGTTTTCTGACGTTTTGACAGACTCTATTGGAGTTGGATCCCATAGTTCTGACACTTGTTTGAAAATAATAATACAATGCAAAACAAAGTATAATGGAGATTATTTTTCCCTGTTATTCCCAGAGCGACAAAGAAATTCGTAAAGACAGTCTCCCCATCAAATTCCAAACTGATCAATAAAAAGAATGACATCCTACCAATAACAAATCGCTACTGTCATGTCATACAAAGGGGTTTCCTTATGAACACAGCGACATCTATGATGATGCCATTTATGGACAAAAGCATCAAAGAAAGGGTGAGTCTTCTTTAATTATTTTCACCGTTTCATTTAAAAATTAAATCGAGTATCATTCTTTTAGATCTGCCACCATGATGAGAAAAATTTGAAGAAATTCCAAAATGCTATCGGTGAGGATTACGTTCCAGCACTTTATGGCGGCCCCGAAAAGAACATCCTAGATGAGAACCTCATTTGGAATCATATTATGGCAAATAGAGACTACTTGGTTAAATTGCAAACATATAAGAAAGTTGGAAAGAAATAGATAGAAGCAGCATTAAATGTCAATTACTTGCGTTTCAATCAAATAGATAGGCACTATCCTAACCTCACAGAGACTCAAACCATTTCATAACATAAGGAATGATCCTTCTCTCAGAATAGAGTTACCTAGGTTCTTCTTTCTTGTCTTGCTTTTCTATGGTAGAGCATTACTCTTAAAATAGAATTAAAGGTAAAACTGAAAAGGAAACCCACCGAACCCATCGAGCGGCGACGATGAAGGAAAAAGGAAACACCTAATCGCTTCCACTCAGAAGGGATAACCTAAGTGTATTTATATTTTTGTTTATGGCTGCTTCATTTGGTTTTATTGGCAAAGGTTATAAAGAGTGAGGTAATCTGCAAGTTGGAGAATTTGCGAGGCATTGGGGAAAGCACAAGTAGAAACTTCATTTCACATCCGAATATTTTATGATTTCTGGCGCTGAATCGGTGATTGCTTTCGGAGGAATATGCGGGTGTATTGATATTTACTGTTTGGATTATCGAACTGAAAAGGAGAGTATTGAGGACTTTATTACCCAAAAACGAACAACTTGCGCCATGAAGTGGGTCAGAGTTAAGTTTGTCTTAAGCTGTTACACTGATGAAGCAGCACAGAGCGCTTTCTTACAATGAAAATCATAATAACCATTCACGAGCTGAGGCAAGATGATTATATTATATTTTATATCCATGACTCATTTTGTAATCGATGTGTGTAGTGTGTGTACCCTTAGTTACCTGTAAGGGAACATATGGGAGACTATTTTTGACTTTTCGTGACAATGTTGTCAAAAGCGAAATGATGTCTTCGAATTTGACAAGAGAATGAACAAAATATGGAGGGTTGGCATCACTTTTAACTAGCTACCTAACATAAATCCCAAGTGAAACGCAGTAATATTTGAAAGCAGTACCTACAATTGTTGTAAAGCTTGGAAATCAATGATCTGTAGGTAAACCAAGATCATGTGAGCATAATAAAAAAGGCCTATTGCATTATGATGGTATCAAAATGGCTTATCTACTTTGACTTTTATTTATGTGGTGATCAAAGGTGAAGTTATTTGTTGCCTTTGTAAGAAGGCGATTGATTGTTCTTAAAAACGTAGTCGCAAAAATCTATTCTAACACTAGAGGTTGCGACCACTCATATAAGTAGGAATACATACCCCGAATGCACATTCGCTGCTGTCAAATCGTGTGGAAAAATGATTGTTTTTTAAAATGCATTTGGGCAAATAAAAACAAGTTAAGTTTGAACAATAAACACATTTTATGGCTGAAAGCCTACCCCAAGAACACTTGCACACCAAATTCCATAGTTTTGTACACTGTTATGGAGCAAGTGCAACAACCAGAAATGTCAACGAAAACACAGTAGAAGACAAACTTAACGATTGGTAGAGATTCGTAGAGTTACCATGCCCATAAAATTCGAACGTTTTGATGCTGCTGGCCTTCCTTCTAGCGATGAAAACTATACCGACGAATATCTTTTTTTGCTCATCCTTAGGCGTTTTTCTTTTTTAGTTCAGAGCAGAGCCTGAACTGTTATACAAAAAGTTTGTGTTTCTTTTTTTAGCTCAGACACATCAGAGCTCAAATTTGTGTTCCTTTTTTGGTTCAGAGCATGATCAGAGCGCGCTCTACGAGCTCAGAATAAATTAACTGAGCAGCCTAAGGAAAATATAAGCACATTTCCAGTCACATTCCACTGAAAAAAAAAAAACAGGAAAAACAAAAAAGAAACATCAGAACGCTCTGAGCACGCTCGGTTCAGAGCGCGCTCATAATGCTCGAACTCAGTTCAGCTCAGCTCTGAACTAAAAAAGAAAAACGCCTTTTATTGGTGGTTGGCTGTTTCGAAAATCTTCCATTTGCTGTGAAAATTAACTGGTCTGTTTTTTGCTGTTTTTAACGTTTTTTTTTAGCAAATTTTTACCATTTTTTATAAGAAAAAAGCCAGCAAGACACGACTCCACCTGTGTTCGTCCTTTAATCTTATGGCACAATTCTATAAGGTACCTAATTAAGACAAATTGTGGGCGAAATTCGACATGCGCACATCCTTCAATGACCCAACGAACTAGGGAATAAGCATGGTTTGTGTATTTATTAAAATAAAACTGCCCTGACGATTTATTCGGGATATTCTAAGACCTCATTTCTGATTTTACTTAAACATCACACAACTTACAAAATACCTAATAATAATATCAGTAGTTGAACAAACTCGCAAAATATATTTCATTATAAGTATTTTATTTTTAATTTTCACGCCACCTGCTTTCTCATAGCACAATCAGCTTAACAAACGAACGATAAGCGAACACCAAAACCGATGCCAACACAACCCCGCGAAATTTCAACGAAAACAGTCGTCCAGTTCTATTGGCAGAGAGAAAATATTTCGTTCGCTTTTTGACAACAACAACCCCGCAGCCGGCCATATTGTTTCAGTCAAACGCGTCAAACGCCTGCAAGAGTTTTTTCACTTGTGAAAATCGTTGGGTGTTTTTCCAATTAATTTATTTTAGCAATTAAAAATCAATCCATTTTTTACGTTTACTTCTTTTAACCCTTCTAGTGAAATTGAAAATCTCATTTTACTTCACATAATAACAGTATTCCAATTTAAAAAAAGGAAAAAAACCTAGAACTAAAGCGAGATAGAGCGCTGAAGGCTGAACTTGTCGATTTTTAACTCTTGGTTTTGTGTGCAGTGTTTCCGAGCGGGTTGTGTGTGGTGGCGAGAACGAAAATTATATTCCAGTAAAAATTGCACGAAAACGTAAAGGAAAATCAACAATTGAACCGATAATGTCGGAAATAATAACTTACAAAATAAAAGATTTAATTTGGTGAGTTCCAAAGTGCCAGTGTTATTTTCATTATACGTGAATGTGTTTTATTTTATTTTTTCAATTTCATCATGGCAACATATCTACCCAAGCGGTGGGGTCTGCCTTCCAATTGGTGTGTATGTCGCCGTGGCTATTTGAAAATTTGGAAAATTTCATGATATAAAAATGGTTGATATTTCATCAATCGAATCCCATGTGTTGGATTTTGTACCTTGGGAGCAACAACTCTTCTGGGTGCACATAATCAAAATCAGACACAATGGCCGGCCCTCGGGCAGTGAAAATATTTCCCGCGCGTTCTTTTTTCTTCCATCAAGTGGAATTTTAGTTGATTTTTTTTATCAAAATCTCCATTTGAAAGAATTTTTCTAATCACAAATTTACGTTTTTCTTTCAATTGTAGGGCCAAGATGAAGGGCTTCACTCCATGGCCATCTATGGTAAGTAAATCGTTTAAATTCACTCAATATTCACGCTATTCGACCATTTTACGTTTTCTCAAATTCTTCGATAATTGCAATTCTAATATTCTATTTTTCTAGATCGTTGAACCACCAGAGGAGATGCTGCATCAGCCTCGCAGGAATGTTCCCAGTAGATGTGTGTTCTTTTTTGGATCCAGAAACTAGTGAGTATATCGTTTTCGTTGTTTTCGACATTTTGATTCGTTTGCTGTGACTGTATTGAGTCGAATTGGAAATAACATTGATAAGAAATTTGATTTTTCCAATTATTTTTCTTTGGTTATGTATTTGTGGTTGAACGGAGGGAGGGAGCCAGAATATATCAAAGTGAAAATATCCACCTGTGATCCATACGAAATGGCAATTTGCTTTTGCCAGTATGCACTCCAGCAGCAAGTGCTGTAATCTGTTAAACATGAGGGGAATCGGCTTCCATTTTCTTACCAACAACAAAATTTAGTTCGCACGACTTAATGTGTACACAAAATTGCAATTCTTGATTTTCTATTGCAATTTGACACAAATCAAATCTTTAATTTGTATGTTTGTTTGCAGATAATTACAGCCAAATGATGTAGGCGTGAAGTCGAGGAGGGGTGGGGTAGAGGCACTTCGATTGAATTGATTTTTCAATAGTTTTCAAATTTCCATAAAAATATGTGTGTCGCGTATGTTTATAAATGCAATACATATTCCATAATCTGTCCACAAAAAGGACAATTTTTTTTAGCATTGACTTGTTGACGGGCAGTTGTATTATTATTTATCAGCTCAGCAGCGATATTGATAGCTCAAATGTCTATTCGCCTTCGAGAAGTCTCTTTTACTCGCTTAGCTGTATCTTCCCTTTTTGTATTGCTACAGATGTGAATACAAAAAGTGTGGCTGAGTTTAATGAACGAATTCCGGAAAATTCAAAAAATTCTCCAACGTTTAGATATGGCGTCCGTAAAAAACGTTGTACCCTTTATTCTTGCAAACTATAAAGCAGACAAAAAGAATGGTCGCACAGAGAAAGATCGCTATGTTCAGTTTTTTTCTTGTTATACATTTGGGCTGGCGTCTGTCTGAAATGGTGTCAAAAAAATGCAAAAAATAAGTGCGTCAGACAGAACAAAGAAAATAAGAGAAACCTTGAGACAAGAGGCATTTGGGTCTGTCTCCATTTTTGACAGGCACTTCCTTCGTATTAAGCATTGATTCTGTGGCGGAATATACTGTTCATTGTCATCCAAAGTCTCCCCCGCAAGTAACTTGAAAGCAGATACATATGTCATTTGTTTTTTTTTTTTGTATTTTCTATCTGCTTGCGGTCACAAAATGTCTATTCGAATGTTCTCTTAAAAACCTTCAGTGCAACTGCCAAGAGAATACAACAATTCATGTACATATATGATACGCAGCTGTGTTTCAATTCCAAAACTGTTCGGTTTCTTCAAATTTCATCAATATATAAAAGTGACTGCATCTTCTGTGCACAATTTTGTTGCAGCGACAAGAGCCTGATTTCTCCGCCTGCTAGGTGATCTAGATGATCGAATAGAAACTTTCTTTCATGTTGTTCAGTACACAATTTTTGAGGTAGATTCATCCCTGTATCTCGTCGGCACAAGAACCGCTGGTTTTCTAAGAGAATTAAATTGTTTACTCCTTTTCTCTTTACTGACTCCATTTTCATCATCATTCAAACATTTAGTCCTTTATATTATTTGTTGCGAGGACTCAATTTTGTACAGCAAACATCCTGTGCTGACAGCAGGTTGTTTGCATTTCTCAGAAACACAACCATGATCCAATCATGTAGAGAGAAAACCACAGCTCGTACTTCGAAAATCTCCCTTCACTTACACAAATTTCCTTCTTGTACTCTATGGCCTCGTGTCGGGTTTAATTTTCTGACGAATTCATCGACTACAAGGCAATCGTTCAGCTGTGGAAGAGCTTTTATTTCATAACGAGCTCGCTTTAAATGGACACAGAATTACGAGAATTCAAAACAAAACATCCTAGTTCTACAGTACAATCAACCAATCTAAACGATATTTTCAGCGCCTGGATTGAGGAGCACAACATCAAACCCTTTAACGGACCCTACAAGGCTGAGCTTATGCGCCCCAACAAGCCGAACTCCTTCAAATTGGCTCTGCAAGAGATTCTGGCTTATATTGAGGATCCCAATGATATTGATAATGAAATCAAAGCCGCAGCCGCCGCTGCCCCAAACTACAGCAGTGATGCGGATTTTGACAAAATCCGGGATGGCCTGGAAACTGCAGATTCTACCAATGATTTGGGTGAACCACCGAAGGCTTCAAAAAAGTCCCCAAAGATTAAACCACGTGCAAAATCCACAGTTTCGTCGGCAAAATCGACACCAACAAAACGTCGCGCCAGTGGTAGCAAGACATCCGAGATTAATAAGCGAAAACGTGAGGGATCGGAGGGGGCCGAGCCCACCTCGTCTCGCCGAAGGGTGAACACAGAAGCATTGGCGCATATTGGTAGCTCCTCTCGTCGCAATATGAGCACTACGGTCGCTTTGTTGGACCGTCCAATCGTTAGCCGACCAGAGGCGCAGGCGATTGACATGAGTGCACGTTCGCAGACCTTGTCCGAAAGGGATATTACTCCTTCTGACTTGACGTTTGGTTTTTTGGGATTGGGGATAATGGGTTCAACCATTGTTAAGGACCTCATATGCACAGGGCATAAAGTTGTCGTCTGGAATAGAACTATCTCGAAGGTGAGTGAAGAATTGTCATCGCCTGAGGGAGGCAACTGTATTTAATTCTGTGGGTGTATTTTTTAGTGCAAACCATTTGTTGAAGCCGGTGCTGACATTAAGGACACTCCGATGGATGTTGTCGATGCTGCGGACATTACATTCTGCTGTGTATCCGATCCAAAGGCATCGAAAGATGTTAGTATGCTCAGTGACCATCGTACGAAATTGAAATTAATTAATCTCTTTCAGTTGGTGTTCGGCAACTGTGGGGTGTTGCAAGGAAAAGATCTGAATAATAAGGCCTACGTAGAGATGTCAACCATAGATCCGGAGACTTCACAAGATATCGCTGAAGGTATCGCACAATGCGGAGGAAGATATTTAGAGGTCCAGGTAAGTTATCCATTCACCCTCCGTTCTTCTCTGTGGGATAGATTAAGTATCGCTTGTGTTCTCGCAGATTCATGGCACAAGGCAAGAGGCCGAGGACGGTATGCTAATAATTTTGGCTGGTGGCGATCGCACAGTCTTCGACGAGTGTCAGTCGTGCTTCAAGACGATCGCAAAGAATACATTCTTTTTGGGTGGTAAGTTGGGAACGTCATCTCTAAAGGCTAAAGCCGACAATTAAATTTTATCCTTTTTAAGACGTTGGAAACGCCTGCAAGGTGAATCTAATACTTCAAACTATCCTTGGCGTTAGTCTCGTAGGCTTCTCAGAGGCCTTGGCCCTCGGTAAGTTGCAACAATGGCCATTTGGTGGCAGAGTAATGCATCTTATTTGTACCCCCAAAAACAGCGGACCGCTTTTCAATATCCCTTAAGGATATCATCGACATATTTGAGCTGACGTCCATGAAATCGCAGCTCTTGTTAGAGAAAGGAAAGGGTGGGTTTCCAGTAACAAATCTCGTTTAGATACGATCTTCTTGACATGTGTACGTTCTCTTTCCAGAAATGGCAAAGGGCGACTTCAATCCGCAACAGCCCTTAATGCATATGCAAAAAGATCTTCGTTTGGTTCTCGGCATGGCGGAAAATCTAGATCAATCAATGCCCGTGACCGCAATAACAAATGAAGTGTTTAAACACACGAAGCGCCTCGGATACAGCGAACATGATTCGAGTGCCGTTTTTGTAAGATCCAGATTTTAACGGTTAATTAATTCTGATGAAGATTTGAACAGGAATACGACATTTCCCCAACCAACAACAACAGTTTCTACTACTACCACTACTACTACCGCAACAACAACAGCAACAACAACAACAACAACAAAAACAGAAAACATAGAAAACCTAGACTCCCCACGTCCTTCTACCTCGTCTCCTTTTGAGGTAATTCAAACCGTATACATGTTCCAACAGACACTTGCACAAAAATTAAACAGTCTTTCCCCATATTAGAATATTCGTTTGCTTTTTAACAATTTTATTTTAGAAATGATTGCCTTTTTTATTATTGTAACCGTTTTTATCATCACCTCTTCCCTCTCACATGAAAACAAAAAAAAAAAACCTAACAAACAAAAAACATTTTAAAGTTAATGAGACACGATTTGGAGAAGAATGTACTTCAAGAAAAGAGCAAACAAGTGCGCATAGAAAGAATGAAAAAAGAATAAAAATCAAAATACAAACAACAAACAAAAAAAAAAACCCACGAAAACAAAACAAAAAACATTGATTAAGAAGACGACAAATTGCGTTAAATAATACAACATAATTAAATGTTTCCCCCTCCATCAAGCATGTTCATATTATTTGCTACAAACCATTCTCAAACATTATTTTACTTTATTTTTTAATTATGTAAAGAAAACAACATAAAGATGTATGTATTTGTATGTATACAAAGATAGAATGTGTGAATGTACAGAGTTTGGTACATTTGCTGATAAACAAAAACTATTGTTTAATTTTGTTTAACTATTTGTATTCATTTTGCATATTTACTATTTTCATGTTTTATTAAATGATTTTTTTTTTATTAAAAAGAAAAGCGTGTGTATCACAAATTTGCTTTGGTTATTGATTGGTTGCTTTTTTTTTAGTTAGGATTGGGGTACGAATTCACACGCCGATCGAATAGTTTTGCCTTTTCTCTACGTACGACAGTTTTGCGTTGACAAATCTTCATGCACCAAGTGCATTAAATAAGCGTATTCTGGTCGATTGAATAGGGAGAAGCGGAAAGTAATAGAGGTTCTCAATAAATTTAGTGTGCAATAAGTGTTTGATAAAATTGTTTTAAATACACACCGTCAGTGTGAAAGGTAGATCAACCAGTTGCACGACGTGTGGGCATATTATACTTCTGTATTTTTTTATTTATAATCTTCGCGCGGTACCACTTTTTAAGGTTCCGTACCCAAAGGGAAAAAACGGAACCTTATTAGTTTCGCTTTTGTCCGTTTGTCTAAACCCAAGACCAATTTGTTCCATATAAAATTATCCATGCATTGGACCCCTAACTGTGGAATGCCTGCGTTTATAAATCAATCTTAAGGAAACAATATTGCATGGAAAAACCCTGTTTGGGTGATTGAGAGAGCTTTCGTCCTGATTTTGCACAAGCTCTAGTCCGCATAATCTTATTTGGTTTGACGATTTATAGTTCGTGAGAATTGGTATTGACGAAAACTGTTTTTCTAAAGTTTTATTGGTAAGCTTTATAAATGCTTTCGTACTTTATTTACCGAAAAAAAATATATAATATTGAATGACATTGTAAAACAATTATTACTACATAAATACATATTATATTTTAATATTATATTAAAGGGATAATAATAATAAAATTAAAAGAAAAAATAAAGGAAATAAAAATGTGTATGTGTAAGAAAATCAAATATCAAATATTTTAAAATCAATACAAATATTACTTAATTTTGTTAATGTAAAAAAGGACTTCGAAAGTGAAGTACATAATATAAATGTGAGAAATAAAGAAAACAAGCAAAAGTTCGATTTGCAAACTAATTTGTTGGAAAATTACTTAAGTGTTGCGGATATCGAAGCAGGGATTTTTTACTTAGGTCAAACATGAAAGTATAAATCTCTCGATGCGATTCAAATGTCCTTTGAAAATGGAAAAAAGGCTACTGCGTTTTGAACGGATCGGAGCTAAGTCAACTCTTAAAACTAAAAATCTAGTTTCTATTTTGCAGGTCCAGATTTATTTCGAGATTTACACCTTACCTTCCATAATGCCAACATAATATGGACGGCTGCTTTACGTCAGTTCGCTAGAAAATATGATATGAAATTAAAAATCTGAAATGTCCAATTGAAAATCACATAAATCTGACAGTTGTTGGTTGATGTAATGTACCTGATTTATTGTCCTGTACTGCTAGCGGTACAGGCTCTTCAGCTGAAGGCGTAACAAACGCATCTACTCCAAATTTGTGTATCAGGATCTGCTCCAGAGAAAGACAAAATATATAGAAGTCAGAGTTGTCGAATAATGAAGAAAAAACAATTCAACAAGTTTGACCTTGGTTTCAACGTTGAGAGCATTTTTTTTCGTTATTTAAAACTAGGTGAAAAGTTATCGATAGATTGGGAACATTGAAAAATCTAGTTTTAAGTCAACTAGACCGGTCTGGGGTAGCTGTACCATGAACGCTAAGATCTGTAAGCTTTAGTAGTCAGTCACGAATTTTAAAAATTAAATCAACGTCACCTGAAAACACTTCGGTAGTGACCCACAGGCCAATCAAAACTGGCAGACTACAAATCAGGCAGCTGTCACACTTACTAAACTCGTCTCTACAAGGAACGCATTGTATTGTTTTACTGTTTGACATCTGATTCTTTAAAACAACAAAAACGCACTTGACCGATTCTGAAAACATTTTTCTCGGACTGTAGTGAAATCTATAGTTTTTTTATTTTGCGTAATAAGTACCCGAAATATTTACTTTCGATTCGCCATAACAAATAATTGATCTACATAATATCTAAGCACATTGAAAGCAGCAAAGAGAAAAAGTACCTTAGTTTAATTCGGCTCGAACAGGAAACTAGGCTTGTAGTATAACCTTGTTTCTGTATTTTAGGTCTATATTACAAAAATAAATAAGTAGGTTACCTTTACCTATCTAACTACCATTAAGTGAATTTTGGATTCATTCGAACACTGCAGACCCCTATTGCGTACAAATCAAACGCACCTAATCGCGGATATCAATGAGAAAATATCCCGGCGAATTCAACTATCATAGTTGCTCAAAACGAAATAGTCTTTTCCGCACATATGGCAATGACCGACAATATATCCTTTACCGGACATACCAATAAAATATCCCTTCGTGCTATCCTCCTCCCACTAACACTGCACCTATTACCGATTCGCATTAATTCGCCCAACGTTCGACCTTTCTCTCTTTCGCACACTCCATCATCGCTAGGCGAGAAATATATGTCAAAAGAAGAAAACTGAAGAAGAGTAGAAAATGGCGAACTTTGCGTGTTGGGTTGATTTTCGTTTTTGGAAACTTTGTGAAATTTCTTCCAGAAAATAAAACAATAAAAATACTGAAAATACTACCCATCGTCCGGTGAACGGTTCCGCAAACGGTTTTCGTGTTTATTATCCCCAAATTCCGCAGCTAAGATCTTTAAGCTAGAAAAATTGTAAAAAAAAATATTTTTTTTTCTATTCGACGTCGTTTCTCGGTTTCTTGCGGCGCTGAATCGGCTCATCGGCCACCAAAGACGAGGTGAAACAAAAGATGGAAAATAAAATAAAGTACAACACCAAATAAACGCGACTAGAATTGAAAATATGTAAAGAAAACTTTTTCGTGTGCAGTAATGTTTTATTTTAAATAAAAAATAAAAGGAAAAATGTTTCCCTATTTTCCCTTCACGTTATCCTCCATCCAACTATCTATACATTTCATCCAATGCTGTACGACTAACAAAAACAACGTTAATTTGTAATTAATCGCTTTTTATTATGTTTCTGCATCAAATGAATATTCTAAGTGAAGAAAAGGTATGAGGAAAGGAATTTAATTTAGTGCGAATATTTTTTTTTTTTGTTTTGGTGAATATTATATGTGATGTAAAAAGGTGAAAATGTGTCACAAGAGAGTGCGGTGAGAAATCATTTGTCAGTGAAAAAGATCAAAATCAACTACGAGGTGAATTCCTCTTATTTTCCATTAAGTATTCTCGAGATTTCTTAAAAAAATTCATCGAAAATAAAAAGTGAAAAAATGTGCAGAGAAAAAATCATTAAAAATCATTTGTTGCCAAAATATTGTAGAATGAGTGAGAGAGAAGGAGGGTTATTTCTTGTACCCTTTTGCTCTGCTGGTTTTCGTTTGTACTTGTGTTTTTGAAGGGGGCCAATTTGTGGGGGTCTATATTTTTTTACGTGTTCCAATGCATACTTCTTTTCTTTTTCTTGGAATTTATTGGGCATGTTATATAGTATATTTTATTTCATAGAAATGTCAAAATAAATACAAGTTGCTAATGCAAGAAAGTGACGGAAATCGTGTTGGACAAGGACAATATGGAAGTATTCTCAGCAATCTATATAGAAGTGTCTCCTTCGCACTTGGTACGCGGTGTATTAACTTGACAGATAGAAATTGGATTTTGCGGAGAATAGTGACAGTGGCGGAGAAGGTATTCAAACGAAATTGATTTTTTCCCCAGTACATACTTTATTGCGATTAAGGTTATTAGTAGATGTTGTTTAGTTTGATTTTATTTCGTGTCCTTTTTGTATGGTCCGCTACAAACCATGTGGAAATATTGGATGTTCTTTAGACGAGATTTATCGGTATTTCCTTATTCTAAAGAAAGGTCGAGATCGTGAATCGCAATTTTATAAATCACATTGCAAAGAGTTAGTTTCTTCGGAAGCGGAAGAGCACAAAAAATATATTGAACCTTCCAATGCAATTGAAATACGCTGAAGCAAAACGCCTCTTACATTTTATGCTGTCGAACAGCTTTAAAAAATAAGTGTATTGAAATCTCTGTACGACGAGTTCAATAAGTCTCAGCTCTTTATTTCTGATTAACATTTTGAATCCTCTAACAGTTACAAACGCTATCCACTTTCTTTATTCGATCCTTCAAATGTATAAATTGATCGTACCTACTCTCAACTTTTCCGCACCACTGTTTGTAAACCAAATCAGCTGTCAAAAAATGTTCGTATTCGCCATAGGTATCAAAAATAATCAAACAGAACCAGTGAACGATTTTCTGTGCAGCGAACAATAAAAGCACCACGGCGACTACGGGTGAAAGAGTCAGACCTATATCTGTTTACTTGGGGTTTTTCCTTGAGGCAACGATTCGGATTAAGTTCGAGCGAATTTAATCGCAAAATGAACAAAGAAAAGGAAATTTTTTCGTTTGGGAGACACTGTTGGGTGTTTTTTTTTTCATTTGATTTTCTTTTCTCTGAAGTATCGAATAGATAGGTTGATAGAAGAAAAAAAAAACGCAACAAGCAAGGAAAAAACTTCCCCTTTCGCTCCGTCATATGGAAATGCTGCCCCTTGTTGCTTTTTTGCCTTTTGTGAGGAGAACTTGTTCGTATAAAATTTTTCCTTGTCAATTTCATCCCTTTTTATTAAGTAGGATCCTTGATTCTTATCCCTTATTTCACTTGTGTGCTTTATTTCAATTCCCTTTGTGTTGGACTGTGTTTTTTTTTGCGTCTTTATTGGTGCGCGCCAATCGGTGATTGTTGGTTATTCCTCTTTCCTTAGACTTTGTGTATCCTATCCTGTAGGTATGTGTCTTTCGTAGAGTGTCCTTAAAAATTGATTTCTTCTCTCTCGATCATGGAATCTTAGCGCTTCTACTTTTGACGGATTGAAATTAAAGATTCCTGCCTACTACCTACCACAATCTGTTAAAATCGATAAAATATATTGCTTTCAAATGAATTCTAAATTTTGATAAGCATGTCGACAGATAGGTATGTAGTTAGGCTCCGTTCGTTTCTTATAATTGGCAAACGATTAATGTCAAATGACTTGTTTAACGAAAATTACAACCAAACAGGTCACCATTTTAGACATATGTTATTGACACAGAGTCATGTACAAATAACTACAAATAATTTGATAAATTTTTTGTGAAGGATCGTTTCAAAGCCATTTGCCCCAATAAAAAATCTAGTTATCCTAAGTCGTCCAGATTGGTCTGGACTATATGTACCCTCAACGCAAAAACTATATTGGTCGGTAACGTCACTTTAAATACCTCAGCCCATACGTAGATATACGCACTGTCAAACGAAATTCTTGAATAGATTGGTCGGCTACCCCTCCATTAACATCAACTGTAACAGCAGTCATCGATCTGTCGATCTAGGCCGATCAAAACTGATACACATCAAGTCAGCCAGCTGTCAGATTCTTGAACTTCTCTTTTCCAAATCCAATTTCTCTTTAAAGTCAAAGCAAACGATAATACCGTAATTAATAATGTTGGCCGAGGGTTGGTACCATTGTATTTTCATTATTGTACAATGATTTCCATTGCCTAAACAAAAATATCTCATCAAACTAACTTCATAATTAATCACTTTCAGAAAGAAGTAGCTAATAAATCCACATACCTACCTAATTAAGTTAGCAATAAAAAGTGAATACAAAATTACATAATTTAAAAACCAAAAACATCAAATCAAAATAAAGCCCCAATTAATAATGTCAACAACTAGCAACAATAATAAAACACCAAATAAATTGTTTACCTTCTAAACTTGTAAAAAAAATCAACAACAACAACAACTAAACAGAGAAATAGAAAGTAAGCATTTCTATAAGTAAATTTTCTTTATGAATTTGCAAAAACAAAAGAAATGAATCGCGATGAGAGACTTTAGTAAAAAACTTACTAAAACAAATGAAATGGATATGAAAAAACTACCAAAACCACGGTAAGTACACACACTTGATTTAATTTAATTGAACAACTGTTCATTTTGGTTTCTATTTTATTTCCACTTCCACTTGGAGATTTTTCCTTTTTCGATATTTGAGAGTCAACCTTCGTAAATGGATACGTAGTGTCCTAGTTTTAGGACGATATTTTTGTAAGACTTCCTCTCCCTCTCTGGCTGTGTGTGGGAAAATGAAGGACAAACTTCGCCACTAATTTAGTAGTTTGGCTTCATTGCGTTTTGGAAAGAATTAAAAATTTATTACATTCCCGAATGGAATGTTCTTGAGGACGAGATCAAATATAGAGGAAATAGGTTGTGTGCAAGTGCAAGGCATGAATGATTTAGTCTCCGTGTATATAGTGGGGTTGGGGTGGAATTTTGTTCGTCAACGGTCGACGACGGTGTGGGGAAGTTAACAATTGAAATTATGTGTCACCTAGAAGGAGCTGTATGCCGGTTCGCCTTGCGTATCCGTTTTGGGGGATGAAGCAATTTCGAACTGAGGAAGTCAGAATGCCCATGGACAATTTTAAGTCGAAAGAAGTGGGAGAATGACGAACATCTTTGGACGATGTTTGTAAAGTTTCAAATTGTCTTTGGTGGGGATATTTCAAAGTAAATTTGTTCTGATACGTCCCTAGCTACATACTCATTGCTTTATTTTATTAACTCATGTCTTAAATTTAGTTTGGGAAAATTTCTCATTGCAAACTCCTAACATCTCTTTGCCTTTGACCCATTTAGAAGCTCAGACAATCGACATCCCATTAGCGCTCACCTTGTTGTTCACCGCTTGACAAAGCCATTACTTTTGTTTACTTCGGCGACTTATTTTGGCATAGAATCCTATAATCTTATAGAATCTAGAGAACTGTGTACCTATTTATAAAAGTATAGTATAGTAACCTCTCGTTAGGCTTGTCATCTTGTCTACTAAATGCCTTGTTGTCAGAATGTTCACATCAATTTGTAACAATGACTGTTATTATTATGTAACTTTGCGTAAAAGCGGAACTCGAAGGCATTTGCATATGTTGTGCTCCCAAAAATAAATTTATTTCCATCTTATCACGAAATAAATTCCACTTAAATCCTTATCTCACAAAAAAAAGCAACATGCCAAACCACCCAAATAAAAAGTTTTCTATACCAGCGCAGAAAAACCGAGAGAGTGACAAGAGAAACGCCATCCCGATCCCATAACACAAAATAGAGAAAAAAACAAAAAAGATAACTAACTGAATCGCGTGTACGCAACAAATTACTATATGTGTACCTAACCGAACGGAAAGGTCTTAAACTTAAAACTCGACCTTGGGTATTTTATTATGTGAGTTGTTCGCTTTTAGTTTTGTTTGTGTGGTTTTTATGTGGTGAATTTCACTCCAATTGAAGTGACAGCTCGGGCGTAGGTTTGTCACTAACTTATTATGCTACTCTTAAATATTCACATTAGAAAGTGAATGCATAGTCAAACCGCAAGCTGATTAAAAAAATCACTAAAAATAAATAAATATGAAACAAAAATTAGACTTGCAAGTGAAAACCACATAGTGATTGGATTAGAGTTTTTATTTTTATTTTCAAATTGAGTTGGTTTCATCACTTGCGCGTACCTATCTCTACCATTGATTCGGTTCGGATGATAGACACCCCAAAGGGGGGAAGAGCGAAATTGGAGCGAAAAATAAAAGCAAAACAGAAGACAAAAAAAAACCTCCACAGGGGAGACTGGTTGGACAGACTGTACGCAATACCTACCTATATTATAAGTGGTGTTTTTTTTTGCTTTGATTTTTAGAAATTCGTTGGGAAAGAGCTATATGTAAGATGCTGCACACTTAATTAAACGCTTTCAGTTTTATCTTGCTACAGAAGACCGGTCGGTTTCTTTATATTATGCCTTGTGCATCAATGCGCTGAATTCGCTTTATTTCCGACAAAGTTTTTGACAGGTTTTGTATTTTGTTGGTTACTATCTACGTGTGAGTTTCGGGACGTACGTACGGATACATAGTTCATGTAAAACGTCAACTAGATTTATCATGACATACGAACGCGTGAACTATACAACTGGTATTTTTTTTGTCTCGCGGTTTATTTTGAATTTTGACTCTTCGAAATGTCAACTGAGTATGCAGGCAGGATTTTCTTGACTAGATTTGTCATAAACGTCAACGTCAACGTCTAGGCAAATAAAAACTGAAATATATCTAGTCAGTCCGCTGTCAGACCTGTTTAACTAGGTATCCGAATGTCCCTTTTGTATCGATGACAGGAAGATGCTTTTTCAACTTTTCTAACACAACTATGTAGGTAGTTAGGTACTAAGGGAGCTCTATGTGAGTTAAAACTCCGAATCATTGTTAACCTTTTGGTTAATCTTTTGCTCATATGTCAGATGTCATTTAGGTACCTGTATTCATATCTAAGTGTAGTTGGCATGAAATCTACTTCACTTAAACAGGTATGCGAAGAACGTAACTGTTAAAAGAAAGTGAATCCGAATAGGACTCCAATCTGCCAATGGTGATCTTGATTTAGTTAACAATCGTTGGTTGTTGGAAAGCCTTAAGGCGGAGATTCCTCGACAACTCTTTTATAAACGTCAACTAACAAAACTAATCACAGTGTCAATCTAGACAAGCTTAAAGAGGTCTCAAAGGACTCTCAGGCTTAGTTAATTCCAGATCGGACCGCACCCTCTCATTCATGTCGTTTCTGCGACATTTAACAAGTCGTCAATCGTGACAGATCGAACATATTTCAAGTTCGCCTTACTTATAAATAGTTGGAATCTTGTCAAATCAGGCACCAAAACGTGATACGTGACCATCGACATTTAAGTTTACCAACAGCCAATGCCCGGAATATCTGCCAAAACAAAGCTGCAAGATTCGAGTAAAAACTCCCGACAGATTGAACTTTTTGTATAGATACGGTTTCTTTAATTTAGCAGGTTTTGTTTTTTCGATGGTCTTTCATAGTGGGAAAATGATCACATGTTGAGAGAAAGTGATTGGTTTGTCTACTACCTACATAAATAACAGTGTTTGCTTTTTTAATTCTGGTGTGTAGTAAAAAAAAAAAGTACAATCAATGATAATTAATTCCATTCACCGAAAAAGATAATTTCCAATTAGATTGTCTGTCTGTCAACGCGTTGAAGGGAAGTGTCATAGAGATACAAATTCGTGTATCTGTCTACATTGCTCAGTTTTTTTTCTTGCATTCGTTCTTTTCACTTCACGTAATGTCTACCTACCTTTGACTGTTTATTTGCTTTTGTTTTGTTTAGGTACAATCTTGGCATTGCTTAATAAAATGTTTTACTGCTGCTAAAAACACCTGATTGCGGTCAGCACTTTTTGCAGATAGTGTAGCTATGGAATTGGAACACGCAGCAGATGTGGTGAGCTGAGGGAACTTCAATACAGTGTATGTTATATTTATTTCATCATATCTCGATGCATTAATATTTCGCTCAGTGGCACGATTTTGATGATGAATAACGAATTCCCAATGGTGACAATGGCGCGTCCCCGTGGATACGTCTGTCGGTTCTACCCGCCCTTGTCGCTTTTTTTTTTTTGTTTTTACATGATTAGAGGAGGACGTTTTGTGGCGTTATTGCTTCAGAATTTGTGCAAATAAGGCAAATAAGTGTGCGTGTGCGTGTGCTAATTACTTGAACTCGCAATGAATCGCGTTTCGCGTCACATCAACAGTCAGTCGAGTCACACACATTTTCTTATTAAACGGGTCTGTATGGCTTTTTGATTCTCTGACTTTTCTATTGTAGCATGTATATCTTTTTTTTTTGTAGACACCTGTGCAGGTTTTCGATTTTAATTTTAAATACGAAATTGCTATTGCAGGCAGAGGCAGTTTATGGAAAAGACAATTGAAGGGTTGGAATTAGAATTGGAATCTATTCAAGGTTTTATTATATTCCTTTTAAACCTAAACAATCAGGAAAAGCAAAGCATACCTACCTAGTTTCTGCAATCAGAGCAATTCAGCCATTGATTTTGTTCGCTTTCAGTTCCCCGTAAGAAAATTTCGTGTAACCGCTGACTGTTGACGGTTCGTTATCTGTCCGCAAACCAAGTGTTCAGTAATTGTCGATAATACAGAGTTCTTTACAATATGCAATATACGCGTTGAGTAATAACGACAGATTGAACATAATTTGACGTTTCTGAAAATGTGCGCAAACCATAGCAAAAAATTGCTTTATCTATCACGCTTGTCAGATGAGTAAATAGGAAGATCTGGAGCATTCATTAATTTTGTTACCTTGACTGAATGTTTCGTTTTTTTTTCCTTAGCGTACTTGCATAATATCAGACGTCAAAGAGTTGTACACACTTAAATGTAAATACTGCACGTTTGCCGACGGTTGTAAGTGCTTTTATTAATTTATTCTCTCGGTGCCTATTTCCCTGTATACATGCAAATGAACACCTGAACACGATCAACGATAGAAAAATGAACGCAAACATAGTAAAAATATAAACAATCTTTGGTGTAATGAACCATTCGCATTGAAACATTAACTTGACATACATTTTGCGAAATATAAACAACAGGACTGCATTCCAAGTTCAAGGAGGCTAAAATTATACTAAAGTTTAACTCTCAAAAGTGTTGTTTATTTAGATGTCAACGCATTTGTCATATTTTCCCTCCAAAAATATGCATTTCAGACACATCATCTGTTTTCTTAATTGCGGCGATATTTTCCCAGATTTTATTTGCTTTCAGCTCAAAGATCACTCCCCGCCGCCAAAAAACAACAACTTAAAGAAGCGTGTCGGCTGTCAACGACCAAATCAAAGGCCATACTATACAGTTTTGTATACGTAATTATATACACATCTTTTACATATAGTATATTTCACAAGCGAACGATGAAAATTTGCAATTTCAAGTGCAAACAAAAAAAAACCGAATTAAGATTCAAGCAACAAGGAGGGAGGTTCTGTCTAAGATAATATAGAAAGAAGTTGCAGTTCCAACACTTGTATGCATACGTACACACAACATATGCATGCATTTTGTGACATGGATGGAAATGTGGAATATTCAATTAAATTATTGGTGCTTCTGCTGCTGGACTCTACCCCGGTGGTGGCAGCACTGGAGTTTATAGAATTTTCAGCTGTGGGAGTAGGATTTCGGAAAGTTTTTGATTGTCATGCTAACGGAGGCATGTACTTGGGATTCGAATGATGTACTCATGTGTAACCAATGCAAATTCTGCGGATTGGAATTGGAATTTATTAAGCGACGTTTGTTGGTGTGAAAGATTTTCTCGTCTTTAGACATTTTGAATTTTTATATATCAGAAAGCATGTCATGACATGTGTGACAGTTTTAAACCAAATGTCAATTTAGTATGCATATTTTAAGGGAACCTTAACTGCGATCAAATAAAAAAATAATTCGAATGATAAAACAGAATGTGCAACATCACTGAAACAAAATCAGCTCATCGAGTTAAATCTTCTTGATCTGGCATCATTGGATACTAGAGTTCAGCCACTGACTGAACTTCGAAAAAATCAATACTGCCAAATTGTTTAGATTTAATATCAATTTGCCGCCATTGGATTTTTAAGTTCTGACAGCTATTGTTTGATACTCGATAACTACTGACTGAACATCCAAACTTGGTGCTGCCAGACTAATTATAATTAGCAGGAGTCTGGTTTTGTAATTTGGCTTTATTTCTGTCTTCCACTAATTAACTCCAAATAAAAAGTTATCCCAAAGCAAATATTGGCAGGCGCAGTGGCTTAGTGGTTAGTATGTTGGACTACTAAGCGAGGGGCTCAGGTTCGAATCCCGCAAAAACCCAAATTCCAACTTAGGGTTTTTTCCACTGCGCCGCCTCTCGCGAACGTCTGACAAACATCCGAGAGTATAACTGTCTTAAGAGCTTCTCAATTAGCCGTTTGGAATCGGCATAAAATTGTAGATCCCTTCTATTCGTTCCAAAAATGAAACTCACACAAAAACGAATGGTTGTGAGAAGCTAGGCCTTGGGTCTCTACAGACCTGTTGCGCCAACTATATATATAATTATTGGTGATAACGCAAACTGTCATTACTCACAAAAGCCGGGTTGTTATTATTCCTTGTTTTTGTTTCGAAGAACAAATCCAAATATACCTACCCTCGCTTGGAATTCGTGTTTCCGTATATGAACACAAACTCCAAAAGTTCGTGGTCTCCCCTACCCACGAACACGCAACCAAATGAATAGCCCACATTGAAATGTATCATCTTTGAACAAATTAAAATCAATAAATAAAAAATGCGGTTACAACATGTTCTTTATTACTAATTAATATATACAACGCAGAACAATATACGCAAGTGACAGGAGGAGAGGCGAGGTCTAGCGCTCCGCTCAGCGACCGTATGAAAACATATTCACACCAACAAATCAAGTGCTTGGGATTGCGAAGGCGGCAGGCAAGTAGAATGGGGGCGCGTTCTAGGCGTTGCATGGAGGGAGCTCTCAAAGGTGATGATATGTCCTAGTCATATCTTTTGAAAGTACACAAATCAATCGATCGATGGTAAGGGCAACAGAGACAACGGCCGACAATTTTCACCGTGAACATCCGCCGTCCCACCGACCGAATCCCAGAAGAAAGAGAGAGAGTACCTATGTGAAACAAGAATAATAAGGACCATTTTACTCGACTGGAACTATAAAAATATAGAATACGAACAGAACGCTGTTTCTCGTACGTTGTTGTCATCGCGTCGACGTTATTCGAGTCACGTGCCTATTGCCGTTGCTGTTAGATGCTCATGCTCGCGCTCGTTATAGGCACTCTGCTAGTTTTAGTGGTGAATAATTCCAGTTGCTGCAATCGGGTTTTGTATGTTTACGCGTCTCTTACTCCTCGATTGTACTCACTCTTGGATAATGTTGATTACGATATTCTCTAACAAAAAAAAAAAAAAAAAAAAAAAAGAGATTAAAAGCAAAGGGACTTAATTTTCCATTCCACTTTGTCGTCGTCTTCTATTTGTTTTATATGTCAAATGGAAAAAACTGACATAAGCAAGAATGAAGAAAAATGTGTTTTTCATTGTTTGCCAACGACAATGTGTGCTCTCTGATATAAGAGGTGAAAGCACAATCAACAAAACGTTGACATAAGTACCTACGCGAAATTAATCTCAAATTCCATCGCAATGGATATCGTTTGTGTGGCATTCCCGCATATGCACTCATTGTTCTTTGAAGTGGTAGGAAAGTTGAATGTATTCACCACAACTGCCACTTTTCACCTTTCTTCTGTCAGCATTCCAAGCAGCCACCAATTTTCGGTGTCGCTTCCTTCGCTCGCCGTCGTCACTGGTCAATGTCAAATTTTTGTTCGTCTTTTTTTTGCAGTTTTCTTTTTAATTGTGCAAAGAGAATATCGAATGAGAAATAAGCTTTCACTCTTTCTTTGGGGGGCAATAAAATACTCGTGTGGTATCGGTTCAGCACGGTATGGGTAGATATGGTTGGTATTGGTAGTTGTTTGTACTTTTAATTATCTCTTTGCGTGCCTGACTCTTTGGTGCTTATTTGTTTGTGCACTGGGAGCTGGGATTGGGATGTTTGTTTAGTTGTGTTTTTAAGACTAAATATAAATTGGATTACTAATTGATATAGGTAGGTAGCGTGGGATGGAAATCATTTGAGAAAATAAACGAAATAATATGTTCAAAGTCAAGCAGTGAGGTTGTTCGTTATTGTGTCAGATAAACGGATTTTAAGTGGTTGTAAAAGCGAAGACATTTTGTTAATAACAAATGCACTGATATTTGTATAAAATATGTAGGTATCGACGAAGGTCTCAAATTCATAAAACGTCACAGATGATATCTAAAGGTTGTGTTGTTGGGCGTCAATTATGCCAGTGTCACTTTTATGTGATTGGTTTTATTAGATGTGTTGCGGTCACGCTTCTAGGTTTGTTCGGTGCATGTGTAGCAGTCATCTACTTTGTTACAATTGAACGTCAACTGAGTCTACTCAGTCAGGGAGCAATGGAAACGAGCTGACAATACTCCAGATATAATCAAAATTGAATCAACTTTTTCGAAAGAACAAGGAAAAGTCACAACTGACAGCTGTTGAAATATCGTCACGTTTGAGAAAGGAATAAGATAGATCATATTTGCGCCTATAGCTCACACAATTTCAACTGTCACAGAAAGTGAGCGATGTGCTAAATGTCAAATAAAATTGTCCGTATATGCCCTAGGAACCGATTTCTTATCAAGATTATTTTTAAAATACATAATAAAATGGTAGGTAAATATCAGCCAGCCTTTATGTTTAGTGCGACAAAATGCTCGTTAAAAATGTCACAAACTGTCACTTGTCTACTAAAATCAATACATATACTAACAGCAGAACTATTCTATGTACTTTTTGCACTGAATCACATTTGTAATCCATCTTATGAAGCTTCTACTGTTCAATTACATTAATCCCAGTTTACATTGTTCCTACTGATGTTGATTTATATTGACACCCTCATTCCTGTCGAAATATTCGAAAGTGTCAAAACCAACACACACACACACATTTGCACTAAAAATCAGACAATTTTAATAGCCCTCTGGTATTCGGGAATCCTCCGTAAGTGCAGCCATCCAATTCGTTAACATAAACATACGAATAAAAGGCAACAAAATATTTTCCCTGTCATGTAGGTATACGAAACCTCATTGCATGTCCATTAATTTCAGTCAATGATCGGCAACTATACCAAGCCATATGACTTTCTCCCAAAATCGTGTACATATATATCAAAATTGAAAATATTCTCCGCACTTTTCCTCTTCATACATCATTTCATCACATCAATCGGGGAAAAAAGAGGCAAACTAAAAAAAAGGTTTGCCTTCTTTATATAGAAAATAAATATCAATTCTCAATCGAATGTATAAGAATGACAAATCGATTGAAAATGAGTACGACGAAGTGGAAATAAAATAAAATAAAAATTCCTCCCTCAATCGTTCATAATAAAAGTGTACAAATCGATTTCTGAGGCAGTAGTCGTTCAACTGCCAAAACAGTATACAAGTACTGACATTGCTACTTTCATTGCCACCACAACGTACAGTGGCGTAGCGCGTTGTTGCCTCCTCTGTCAGTCAACCGCATAAATAACTGAGTGAATTAAAGAAGAAAAAACAAATTAATGTGAAAAGCTTAATTGTCTCCATAATGAGTCAAATATCATTAATTCATGAACGCTCAACAAAATTCAGATATATACTGCTTTGGTATTGTCACTGACACCTCGCTGTACTTACTCCATTTCACAGAAGCGAGCGCCTCCGTCCATTGCGACAATTGTATGCACTGGCTGTTGCCACTTTCCGTGGTGTATCATACTGCATCCGTGTAAACTGTATACGTCTGTCTGTCAGACACTAAAATGCCTAAATCAGGGAAATATATAGTAATTAAGTCGCGTAGCATAGCACCGTTAGTCAATATGTGACAGGTGACGTTTAAATCTATTCATTTGTATTACTCTGTTTCCTTGCATTCGAATTACCTCTTCCTTGACCATCGGCGTCGTCTACCATCAGTCTAACCTGACACATTTGTTGGCATATCTATTCAAACTCATATGACGGTGACTAGGCTCTGTTCAATGGGTGCATCAGAGAAAGAATTCAGTATGCAGTAGGTCGAATTTTTTTTTTTAAAAACAGATAATAAAAACTTGAAATATTTTCCGCTCCTATAAATGCAGTGAAAAACGTGGTCAATAATTTATTTCTCTACACTCTGACCGCATCCCGAAGAAGAGCAAACATTTTTGTAACTTCACCAAACGAAAAAAGAAACACCACCATTTTTTTTTTTTCTCTGAAATCAAATGATCAAATCATTAAAAGGAATCGCAGGGAGAAGATGCCGAACAAATAGAGAACAAAAACAATAAAAAAAAATCCTAAAGGTATTCGTTTGGAAAACAGCAGGACGAGGAATGCGAAAAAAAGAAAAATGTTTTTTCATCATCATTTCATGAGTTTTGATTTGATTCTGCCGACCGATAGTGTACATACCTAGCATCCATCCGTCGTACCAATGCAATAGTGGAGAGTTTGAGTATTTCCCGTCGGTTTTTATATACATATTATCATTAGATGTTTTTATTTGAGTTGTCAGGAGCGTTTAGAATAAGGACTTGACAAATTAATGAATTTTTGTACTCTTACTTTTTGAAAGAAATTACACCTTCGTTAGTGATTCCAGCTAATCAAATATTAATTCACCAAATTGCCTGTGTAAAATATATGAATTGTCAGTGGAAATTTCTATGCATTTTATTACGTTTACAGTACGGTGCATAAGTGTAGCTATGTTGAAATTAAAAGCGTGGGTACGTTCAGAAAACCACCAAGTCTGATATGTTGTGTCGGAGTTTTTATTTTGCTGACTTCGTGAGTTTTTTTTTTCCCCAATTGACAAGTAAAGATTTTTTAAAGATTCCTCCACTGAAAACTCAGTTGACCTTTTTTATTTGTATATTTTTTGACGCAATAAACTTCTCTGTAACCAAAAATCGAGTTTTCGCGTTCAGGGAAAATCGGACTTAAGTCGACTAGAATTTTGAACGTGGACAATTTCTTATGTTATTTGGTATCAAGCAAATAAATACACATATAATAATTTGGGAGAAACTGAATTTACAAGCCGCACAATTGCTTTTTTGGGCCCTCTTATACCAATTCAACTTGTTGACACACCTTTTGCATTCCGCTCCGTCTTCGGAGAATGTTTTGCATTGTGTTTAGGCAGTGAAGTTAGCATTTTTTGACATCTGTCAAGGTCCGATTACGGATGATGTTTTGCATTGTGTTTAGGCAGTAAAGTTTACATTTTCAGACCGGATGTTATTTTGCATTGCATTAAGACAGTGAATCTTATATTTTTTGACAGCTGCCATGTAAAAATCATAAATGTGGTCAATGCCATCTACAACCAGCTACCACTACTAGATATACATACGTTCCATTCGAATAACAAAACATTATGCCTGACTGGACGTCGAGGGAGGTTCCCACACCGTAGGTTTTGCAATCGCACAAGTCCACAGAAGCAAGAGTAGAAGAAGTTTGCATAATGTACCTAGGTATTCGCTAAACCCTTTTAAAACCTTTATCACAATGTTGTCTCTGTATTCACTAGGAGTTAGGGACATCGAAAAATTAATTCAAATTCTATTTTATAATTCATCACCCTGCACTCAACAATCATAGCCTGGCGATACCAACCCACAAAATCTATGCAACCTTCACCCTACTGTGTCACCTCACGAAAACTTGACAGGCTACAAAATCGATTTTTAATTTTAAAACCATGCAAACACTGCTAGCTGTGGGAAAAGTATCACTACCTACATATTTTTTATTTTATTTTTATTGAACCCTTTGCTTGTATTTTCTATTTTGTTCTTAAAGCTCCTACCCTTTAATGTATTTTCAAATCTCACAATGTAATTCTAATCGAATGTCATGGCGTACACACAGTGGGCTTAGTACCTATGTACTTTAGAAAATTAAGTAACAAGCCAACAACAAAAACAAGAAATAAACAACACAAGGGGGCCATACACACACGGCGCATAGGGGAAGAAAGTTAGCACGTATCTGGCGGAGGAGAGGAAGAAAAAAAAAAAAAAAAAGATGAATCAGAGAGCAAAAAATATACGATAAAACTGTGTTGGAAGCTTCTCGCGGATTGAAAATAGGTTGGATGAATGACCGCATGGCGCACTCACTATACAATGGAAGAGCAAGAGAGTACAGAGATTGTGTAGAACAATATTTTGACGAAGGCAGGGCACCGGGGGAACGACAACGGCACAATATGCAGGACTAGAAGCGCACAGAGAACAAAAGCCACCATACAGCATGGCATACAAACACTGACACTTAAATCACGCTTTTTATTATGTCTCCTCTTCTGTCTTATTACACCAATTCAAACACAAAAACAACAACAAAAAACAAATATCTTTTTGGATTTTATGTTGCGCCCCTTTCCCCCTGGGGGGAATATCTTTTCATTGCTATTCACCACGCATTTGGTGATTTAAATGTTCGACCTTTTATTTTCTCTGTGCCTCTTTTTCGTCTGACTTTGGGGGCTCCCTATAACTGGCTGCTTGGCTCCTATTGGACTATTCAGTGACTTTTTCACTTTTAGCTTTCTTTTTGCACTTTTATTGTTAAGTCGTTTTATTTGTTTTTTGTTTGCTTGTATGCTGTCAAGCATATGCTAATTAATTTGCGGCTAAATGAGAAATTAAAAACGGCCAAGATGAAGCGACGTACGAAAGAAAGAGAGAGTAGAAAGAATATAAAAATAAAATGCCGGAACGAAATTGCAATTTTCAATTGTGGAATGTCGAGACTTTTGTCACTAAAGATTTGGTTTCGTTTTTTTGCCACAAAAAAAAAAGAATTTAACATTTATTATAGAATGAGTTCTATGATATGAGCATTCTTCACTTTGATGTTGTCGTCGAGTGTGAATAGATGTTTAAAAAGCAGTTGAATTTGGCATTCATTTTGACAGATACAATGTGTTTGGTTTGATAAAGAAGACAGTGATGACATAAAAAAAAAATGTTTGTGAATATGGGCTAAGAAAATTCAATGCATAGACAGTCTTTAGAAAAACTGTCAAAAGCAAAATTGTAAACTCGGCTTTAAGGGGCATAACTCTGATTTGATTCCTTTCTTGATTGGGAACGTCACTTTTCCCCATCCAAACTGTCGACTAAGTACCCAGTCACGAATTTCTTGACTAGATTCATCGTCTATCCCTCCATAAACGTCAACTGAAACAGATGTTCAGATGATCGATTTAAGCCAATCAAAACTGCTGTCGTCAATGTGTAGGAGCTCCACTTGTTGTTGTCGAGTTGATTTGCTTCAGTCAATTCACGGTTTTTTGAAATTTCACCACAAATAAGAGAAAATGAAATTGATGCAAACAAAAATTCATTCTTTTGTTATTTTTATACAGCACACTCCATAAATAGAGGGAAATTGCTGCGGCAATTATTTAGTCAACATATCTGTAACGCAGAGTAACGTGTTCAATGTCACCTCAGGGGGGAGACTGACACTCAGCTAGAAATGTTGGCTCCAATCAAAACTAGCCTTTTAAAAAGGATCGATACCGACTCTTTGTGTTTCTTTAAGTGCCTAAACAACCAAGCAACATAATATTTTATGACAATTATCGTCACCAAATTGCACAACATGTTTACAAAGAAAACACCCATTTGTTTACCAATTTCAGCAAACACAAATCAATAGTAGAACTTGAATAAAAACTCGCAAAGATAAAAAATAAATGCAACTAATTGACGTACTGTTTACACCATATACGCCAGCTTTAGGCAAAATCAACAAAAGTCGAAATAAACTGACGCTTGCCTAAGCACTATGCAAATATTTCTTGTAGCTTTCTGATGAGATAAAACCAGAAACAAAAACACGCTTTAAAACAATTTAATGTAGCACATATACCTACGAACATCAAAGAGAGTATTTACCCCCCGTGCGTCAAAGTTGATAAGAACAAACTGCCTAGCAGTCAATTTTCGATGTATTACAAGCGAATCGCTCTTCTCAGATAAAAAATGTT
Organism: Cheilosia grossa; assembly: GCA_963082955.1. Lineage (NCBI taxonomy): Eukaryota > Metazoa > Arthropoda > Insecta > Diptera > Syrphidae > Cheilosia > Cheilosia grossa. Next base: position 2,860,152 of record OY720148.1, read on the forward strand.
TAAGCTGCTTACATATAAAACTGCTAAACAGTGCGCAGAACGATAAAAAAGCATTATAAACAAATAAATAGATAATTGTGCGAACGAATCGGATGGAAGGGGGACAAACAAACCAATTATTGTGTGCAACGGTGCGAGGGGTGCAATTGATTACAAAAGCAGAGAAAACAATTTACGATTCGAATGCCAGTCTGGGGAAATTTATTGGTATTAACTATGTATACCTACGATAATGAGAAATATCTTTGCGTGTGTGCGGCAGCAGCAGTATTGTTTTTGCATTAAGCTTGAAACGTTTGGTGTTATCAATTTATGTATGAAGGAAAGCAACGTGATAGTAAAAATTAGGTTATGATGTGAGGAAAGAATTGACATTTGGTAACAGATACCTGGGCAAAAGTTGTGGCAATAGTTTCAGAGACGTCTGCAGAATCCAACTTGGGTTTCTGTGGATTCAACCTTAAAAGTTAAGGGTCATTGCGAGAAACCTCATGTTTTTTCAAGTTCCATGTTATTGACGACATCGCTCTTGAAAGGCGACCCTATCCATATACCCAAGAATGGAGTGAACACAGGAAAAACAAACTAGGTACGATGCGGATCCTACTGATAGTGAACCTATCATCTTTCGAGGTACGATTCTTTGCTCAGCCACAACCTGACCAATTTCTAATCCACGCGATTCCGCAGGACGCTCGTTATTTAAATTATTATTTTCTTTCCGTTTAGTTCTAAATTAGTATTTCCCTCCTTTGGCTAGTTGCTCGCTCATTATTTATTTGTCGATTGAAATTACTCGTTATTCTGCGAATTTGCTCTTTTCTCTCGAAGAAAACCGAGCACGTGACACAAAACAACATCCCACTTCAAAAGAGATAAAAATGCTGGTGAAGGAAAAGAGACAAATTGCAAACTAACGAGTAGCGAGTAACTTTGCTCCTAGTGCATCGCTCGGAAAAGCACATTTCAATTTATATTCAACATTATCTACAACACAATCAAATTCTTGCGGTTTTATAGTTGAATTTGACATCTGACGATTTTAGTTGGCAAAAACTCAGTTGGAAACCAAGTAATTTAGTTTTATATTTAGCATTTTTTGCATTACATGGGTGACGTACATTTTTGCCTGAAATTCATATCACTACTTGTGCTGACCTCAACCCGAACTATTTAATGTCAGGCATGTGTCACACCTCACACTTGTGGCAATTATAATCCGCATAATTAGCGAGTTAACTCTCGCTAGTATTATATTCGACAGTAACCAAACACAAACTACACATTCGTATATTTCAATTTAGGTTGAAAAGACTCAAAAGTCAACCATCTTCGTACCTCCAATTAAATCCAAATACAGACCAGAGAAAAAAAATCAACAAGAACAACAGCAACCAGAAACAGATAGAAAATAAATAATAATAATAAGCCAAACAACTCACTCTTGCGAAACCGAAAAAAAAAGTATTGTTGTTGGCACATGCATAAAATTATTTCCAACGATAGGAATAACAAAAACGGCAAAACCTCAAAAAAAGAAACGAAAAAAAACCTCAGAGCAAACAACAAAAAAATATATATTAGAAAATTATTGCGGTTCTGTCCTTGAGAAAATTATTATTGCAGCAACGGCAACAGGGTGCGTTTTTATTTTTTTGGATTTGAGTCAGAATATAGTGAGAAAGGAGTTTTTTTTTTTTTTTTCGAATGAACAATGAAGAAGAACAACTGTTCATATGGCCATAGCCTCTAAATATTTAAATTTCGTACAATCTACGAAACTGAAAGTATCTGTCGACGTCGTCGTCTTTTTAGATTTCTCTCTGTCTCTCTTTGGAGGCAGCCGACGTTAACATTAAAATCTTATATTATATACAAAGCGATAAACAAATTAAAAATTATGTCAGAGAGCTAGAGCTATGATGATAACCAACGAACAAAACGAAACGAAAACAACAAACGAAAGAGACAAGACTCAACAAATTTTCACCAGATTCGTAATCGCAGATAATTGCTTATTGTATGATTGCGTCGCAGAAAAATAAAAAAACAACAACTTTGATGAACGTTGTGACGATAAATATGATTGGTTTCGGATGAAAGGGGGACATAGCAGCGGCGCGGACTGTAATATTTAATTTTGCGGATCTTTTAGAGTGAATTATGGGCCTGTCAGAAACCTAATAAATTTCCGAATGTCATCAAAGGCAGTGAGAGAGCCATTGGTGTATAAGGCGGCGCGACATTTTATCATCCAATTTGTTTTATTAATTTGAGTAGATGAGTGGAGAGGTTTTGTTTAGAAGGAAAAGGCTAAAGAGTATGTAGGAGCACCTGCTGTTTCCTTCTTGGGATGGAAATTATGCAAAGGATGAAGCAGACAGGTGTATGGTATGGATGTCATCTAAATTTGCGCAAAGCTCTAGAGAAACAGTGTACAAACCAGTTGTTCTGTGTTATGAACTTAACATTTTGAAGAGCTTAATAAGGGTAGCGGTGGGTCGGCTGTAGATGTTTGAATTTAAAGTGTTTGAGGTTGGTTGCATGTTTTACTGGCAACGAAAGCTGGCTCAAAATCCATAAACCGGTAAGGGGCGGTTGAAAAACAAATGAATATTTTTGGCAAGAATGAAAGGGACCTACGACTTGGTGCTGGGTTGGGATACCTTCTCAGGACTTTTGTAGTTCTCTTTCGTCTGTGTCAGGCGCCTGCTAAAGGTGGCACAGTGCAAAAAATACCTTGAGGTGTAAAACATTCGTGTTTTTTTGGTGTTTAACATGTGGCTGCCGATTGCATTAATAACTATACTCCGCCATGGAATCTAAATCGGCAAACAGACATAAGTCCGCTGGACAAAAATTAATTATGGACTTAGCAGACATAACTCTCCTCACAGCACCTTTTTCTCGCACTCTCTGACAGTATAGGTCCATATCAATAATCCCGAAACCAGCCGACCTACTTGTGCCAAGTCTTTTGACCCCATCCAGTCAAATTGCGAAGAAGTCTACTCTCCGACATTAAGCGAACCAGGCGAATTTACTTATTTCCCACTTGACAAAAAACTGTTCTCCAAAGTCGTCGTGGGACATATCTATTTCGGATACTTATCTTTCGAGTATCTCACTCAAGAACCTCTCAAGTGAATCGATTTTTTTTTGACAGTACTATGACATTACTATCCATGGAATATTTCAGATAGTTTTCCATGTTAATCTTGCCTTCCTCCTTGGGTATATCAAAAAATTCTCCTGTTCAGCACAAAAAAGAAACCCAACAAAATATATGCACATCTTATAAAACTTGTGTTCGTACCCGTATCCACAACAACACAGTAACAACCCCCTGCGAGTTTCAACTTTCACCCTATCAATAAATTTTAGTCTTGCACATCGCCACCTCTATCCGTATAGCCCTGCAAGACATGTCCTTCGATATTCGTTTAAACTTGAATAAATCACCATCTTCCTCTTTGTTGATTTTTTGTTTGCACTGTGTTTACCTATCGAGGGTATATAAACATGTAGGTGGATTAGATGGCAAAATGCGGTGCCAAATGTGGGAGTAGCCGACAAAGGGATGGGTGGAGGTGGATGAATATCGGAAACTGTAAATAAATAAAATGGATATAAAATATTGTTCGAGTGGCCATTGTATGAGGTCGTAAATCGATTGGATTTTTGTTGTTGCTTTATTTTCTTTTCACTACCAATCGTTCCCACATCACGTGTGTCGACGTTGATTCGTTTTTATTATTTGATACATTTGCCACTTAACTAGGACACAGAGCAAGGCGTTTGAACATGCGGGCGGTATATATAGGAAGATGCGAGTTGAGTGTTCATGGAAAGGGTGTGTGTGCGAATTACAATCAATTCCTTTTGCTTATTTCTTAATGTATTTCCTTGTGTGTGTGTGGCTCCTTCCGCATTTTCATTCTGTTCTTCTAGCCGTCACTTGACCTAATTTTTTTTGTTTAACCAGTCTTTGTTTTCTAAACTTGCACGAATATGGAATGACAAGGCGGGGGAGTGAATTCAGCAATGAATAGTGTGAATGACATGTTCGCATGATGTGTCGTCTATTTACCCGTTTAAAATGTATTGTCAACTAAACAATGGGTCTGTGCAGCGGGTGGGGTAGTGTTTGCATAGGTAGGTAGTTTCTACGTTGTTAAAATTGGACTCAGAGTGCAGTTTCCTATTCAGTTCTACACCGAGATGTTTTTTTGTGGGATTCGATGAGGGAAGAAAATTGACATACGAAAAGCAGATCTGCAGAGCGACAACACATTTATGAACAGTGCAGATAGTTCTTCATATCTTCGTTTCCCCTATGGAAACTATATTTGTCTTTCAGAAAAACGATCAGCGAAAACTCTATGGTCTGTCAACAAATTTTAGGATTCACAAGTATGCAAGCGATTGGTATACAATTGAATTAAATATTCATAGATGTGAAATGTAAAATGTAGTTCCTGAGAGCACACTTCAACATATATGCTGTCAACTATCTGCCTAACGTCAGTCTACTTTTGTAACGTCAATGCGCGATGCCTGTCTTTATGTTGGTCAACTGCCAAGTAAACTATGTAATCAAATGTCGCAATCGTAATGTCTCAGTTCAGTAGCGTCCATTAGCCTCATCAAGTAGATTACTATACTTGAGAGAACCGTAAAGTAATCATTCCATAGTGCACCATTAAAGTCAATAAGCAGACAAACGCTTCTCTTATAGCCCAATTTGTGCCTTTTTGTGGTCGCACATTCATTGTAGATATTTTTAGGGTTTCTCCAGTACAAAGAAGTCTATAGAAATACCATAAAAACCTGTGCCTACCTGTTCTGCATTAAATTTGCCATCAAAATAAAACCGATAATATACGAAAACGAAGTAACCGAGTAACCATATCATCGGTAACAACGTAGGTATTTGTACTTCACTGCCCGTTTAACATACATAATAAAATAACAGTAAATACGTACAAGACGAACAGGAAGTATACACAAACATGACCACAATGGTGAACGTATTTACGCCCATACTGTGCCATCTATCTATTATACTTCAGCGAAAACAGAGCGTATAACTACGCATTCATTCAGCGTTCAGCTAAACCATTGAAAGCCATTAGCTTAATGAGCTAGAACTGTCAAGTTGACGTTGTTCAACATCAATGGCGACGACAACGACGACGACGATGATGATGATGATGATGACTGCGAAAGAGGGCCAATGGGTGAAGGGCGAACACAAACACAATGTAAAAACAAAACAGAAAAGAGATGGGAAATTTGGAAAATAGAGTAAAGAAGAAACACAAACCGTATCTTTATTCGGCTTACATAACTCAGCTTTTGCAAGACTACCAACGGACAATACGCGACTTACTGATCATGATGACGATGATGCGAAAGGTCAACAACTTCAAATAACTTCAGCAGGGAAACCGAAGCAGTGCGTGCGGACAGTTCAACACGCGCTCAGCGATGAATAGAAAACGGGAAAACCTAAAAGAGAGCGAAGAAAAAACCCGACGTACAATAAATCATATTCAACTAGCTGCTCCCACTTCCCACCCACGGGGTGTTTGAGTAGTGTTTGTTATCTCCTTCTCTTAATCAACCCTTATCACGGTCAAAGTTGAACCAATCTTTTCATTCTCCCGGGGGTAGATTATCGTAATCCATTTAACCATAGACTGTGCATAATTATACAACCTCTACCCTGTCCACAAATTGCACACTTCGTGGTGAGAATTATAGAAGGTCTGCTGAAAGGCACAGGACGAGCGATAACTGCACTGAATGTGCCCACCAGTGCGGAAAATGTACCGTGGAATTTTATTTAATCGTCGATTTTCGATAGTTGCTTTTAATATTGATTTGGGGCGGCGGCGGTTCATTGAATTGCCGCCCAGGGTATGGCGTAAAATTGACACACTTAACCCAACGAGGATTTATCCATGTAAACATAAAACATGCTGCAGCATTTGTGCAGCCGCAAATTAATTAATTTTCAGCGGAATTCATTGGAGGTGATGGTGGTAATTTTTACCGAATTTGATTGGTATATCGCAACGAAAAATGCATTTACGTCCTCAGCGTTATAATTAAAAAAAAATAAAAAATACGCCACGAATTACAATTCAATTATATGTAGAATTTGACAGGAGCCTTGGGCTTGATTATTATTCAGAAACTGAACACATATCGAAGGCATGGGACACTTAACTTGACGAATTTAATAGTCATGTCGATGAAGTGTGAGTTTTTGATTACCATCACAACATGTCGACATTGACATCGTCTTTTTGACGTAAGTAGGTACTAGATTTTAGTATGTGTTTTAGTACTTGCCGTATTTCTTTAAAATTCACCGACTCTGACTTGAAAGCTAAAGTTAAACTGTCCTAAACAAAAAAAAATCGCTTGGATGCGGCCGAAAATTGTACTTTGCTGTTTGATTTCTCCCTAATTTAGTCGAGAAACTTTGTTACTCCTCGCTGTGCTCAGTTCGAAATGATTTATTACACGCTGAATGGTTGACTTTACGTATGTATTTACAATTTTAAATGAAATGTTTCAGTATGTTCCCCAAAATGTTGACATCTTTGGATATTTCAAAATAAATTGGTATTCTTCACGACTGTCAGAAGTAGGACCTCACAAACAACAGTCGAATAAAATTTTTAACCAAACAAATTCTGCCTAAAACGTAGGACCAACCCTGTATAATAGTTCAGCCCTAAACCCCCTGTTACATCCAGTTTCTCTTGTGCCTATAAATTTGTATTTCACCATACAGACTCTGAAACTTGACTTGACGTAACACCCGGTACTGTAAGAATTCCAACGAAAACAATCTGACGTAAATGCACATGTGATAACCTATAGTTGACCTAATTTCGACGTCATCCCGTATAAGGGTATATAATAAAATTCCTCCTCACACCATCAGTCATAAAAATGAAAAAAAAAAAAAAAAAAACTTTTTCCGCACTTATGGGATTTTCGCGAGTGAATTTGCATCCCGGTTATAAACTTCATCCGCACTAATTACACTTATTATAATCGCAACTGTCAGAGTCATGAAAAAAAAAAAAAATGCCTGTCACAAATTCATATGCAATGCATGCAATAAAGGCTAAAAATCTCACTTAATCTTCAAATGGAATGGAAAAATGGAAAAATCTGGAATCAGGTAGCAGAAAGTCAGTTAAAACAGATAACGGAGAGACAAAAATTCCATCCCAAATCCAGTTGGTGTACCGTATATACCGGGGTAAAGTCCATGCTTTTCCAGCGAACTACTGCTGCACGTTTGCGTTTCCATTTGATTACCAGACCAACGCCACACGCCAACTTTGTCAAGGGGCACTCCTCTCTGGTGAGCTGGTTGTCTGTTCGTTTCGTAGAGCTCGCGTCAATTCGGAACTTCGTTTGGACTTTCCGAGATGAATATCCATTCGTTTGCTTGCGCTCTATGGCTAGATACAATTTGCCCCCCCCTCTCTTCGCCTGATCATGCTTCTTTTCCCTACTCCGTTTGGCAATTGTGGAAAATTAAAATGAGAGAAAATACCAAAAAAAAAAATGAAAAAAAAGCAACAAACGACAGCGACGTTCGTTTTAGCCATGATTGGCGTATAACGTGGTTGTGCTTGGTCCGGGACTGTCTTCTCTTTGCATTTTCTGGCTGACTTGTGTGTGCTCCGTGTTGTTTTCTATAAATGGTCATGTTGTTGTTGCAGCGAAGTGTATGTGAGTGTGTTTTTTCCTTCTTCGCCCTCTCTCTCTCTGTAAAGTCGTCGAGTCTATAGGGAAAATGTTGGAGGGAAATTGCTGTACATTGTTTGAGGGGTGAAGGATGAGATCGGCGGAAAGGTCTTTTGTGTTTTCCCATTTGCGTGTGACTGTTAAGAGTTTTTTTTTTTATTTGAAAAACTGATATTAGTCAGACTGATAGTGGGTGTTTAACACAAAGGTAAATGAAGCAGCTATTAGTGGGGGGGAATATCACTTAAATTGAGTCGGTACCACAGGAATACAAAGTGAGTTTGTTTAGGAACCAACCCATTGATTAGGAGGATCTGAATGGATTACACATGCTTGTCAGGTTTGGAAAATTATAAGTATAGTTTTCTGTCTTCTTATTCGTCGTATTTGATAGATCAATCGTGTATGGGATAGATACCAAAGGCTGGCATTTATTTTATGTCTTGACTTTCTAAATCACATCCAAATTTCTAACCTTGTCATCTTACATTGCTGACATGTTTTACAGAAAGGCCTGTGCGAGATCTTAGCGCTGAATTCCTCTTTGATGTTGGCAAAAAAGCTTTGTCCGGATTACTTGCCATCCTTACCGAGGTTTTTAAAACGATAACCAGCCTTAGAAAAGAGTTTACGGACAGAGAGGGTGGTACACCAGGGAAGCTGTTTGTTGTAGACGTCTGCTTGACGGAAAAGTGAGCAAACCGAAAGTGAGTTCAAGATGAAGCCATCTTTTCTAACGAACACTTGATGTATGCAGTATGATTGTTTGATTAGAAAATTAATGGTGTTCGGTGGGTGCTACCAGTTCTCTGATCTACTTGGAACGATCCCATTTATTTGAATTGGAAAAGTTCTTTTCAATCAAATATCTATATGATAAAAAGCGATGTCAGTCATCGCATAAGCGTCTAGGGTGTATGGTTCTACAAAGCGGCGTTGTCTTTAGCCCTGTACTTGACCGCATCCACTAGAAGTTCTGACTTTGGATTAAATCGCTTTACAGCCGATGACCAAATACCGATTGACGGTCTTTAAAACCAACACCTACCTCCGCTCTTTGCTCCCGTGGTTGGAGAGTTGCCTTTCTATTCGCTCTTATTCAAAGTCATTGAACCAGTTTTCATTACAAAATACGACGACAAACCTACAACAGTCAAAAACGGCCTATAAAATTGCAACAACGTGCAAAATTTCTTGTTCACTTAGCCCCACTGGCTACAAGCTTTTAGACTGTACACAAAATAACTATAAGCAGTAGGTACCACCCCACATTGTATTCTAAACCCATCCATCTGTTAGTGAGAGGCAAAAAAAAAAAACCCACAAAACAGAGAAAGTGAATTTGAGCTTACATCACCCCCACTTCCACCCACACTCTCCGACTGACAACCGATTAACATCCATTTGTTCACTTCCCCCGCTAACTATCAGCCGCATATAGAATCGTCCAATATGCACCACGCGACAGCAAGCAACAGCCTCAGGTGGGAAGACGGAATGGAAATACATTATAAGCAAAAACAAAAATGCTCGTAAAACAAAAGAAAGGAATAAAAAAAAAACATATCTCAGTCGGACATAACCTTAATTCTTTTCAAGTTATTCTCCAATGCTGAAAGAAGAAAAATTCAAATCCTAGCATATGGAACGAAGACGACCAAAGGAGAACGAATAAAATAGAACAACAATAAATAAAAAATCACAAGTGGTGTAGTTTTCATGGGGACAAAAGGGTGAATGCCAAAAGGATTCGAACCGTGCTGCTATTCCAGCGACGCGCAGGACATACCACTGCCACAAAAAAGGCGGTAAAAATAGAAACAAAAAAGAAACCCCTAGAAAAAACGCAGAAACAAAGTTTTAATTTTTGCGTTTGTCGGTGAATTGGATCCCGAGGAACCACCACCGAATGAGTGATTGTGTAGCTTATATTTTACGGGTGGGCAGACACAGCATCTCCGATGACGAGCATGACTCCTACGATGAAAGGATGTACCACCCACCGTCCCTCTGCCACCGTGTACAACAAGAAATAAAATTAAAGCGAAAGGCAACAAATCTATTTCAGACGACGACTATGAGAAATACTCGACTATATAATATACGCGCCCGACTTCTAGGACTCTTTGCTAGTCCTTCAGTTTACAGTCTTCCTCGTTTTGTTTTAGCTGCAGCTTCATGTTGTCCTGAATTGCACAAAAAAAGGAGAAAAGAAAAAAAGGAGGCGATACACACAAGTTGGGGGTCGCATTAATGGGGGGAAATGTATAAAAGATGACAGGCGGCAGGCCTTAGGGAGTAAATAGTTCAACTTGAAGTAAAGTTTTCAAGTCATTTGCGACTTCCTATATGTATCGTTTTCCTCATCCTCATGAATGTGTGTTTTATGAAAGAGTATTATGAATACGGAATGAACAGATTTCTCTTCTATAGCCAGTTTTTCACCCCTTTTTTTCTGGTTAGGGGCGTGGAAAAATCATTGTAAAATCGTCATACCTATATACCTACCTAAATATATATATCACTTAATACAACAACTCAATTTAATCGTAAAAGTGGTGTCACACTGCAGGGTTTCTTTTGGAACTGGTTGCTCTGCCGGAAATGTCAATCGGATTTTGTAGAGTATGGGTAATTCGTTTTTTGTGTGAGAACGGGCAAGGATGAATGTCGAATTTTTGCGGATATTGATACCGTATTTGCTTGTTTCACCAGTAGGAGTTGATATTTAAAGAGATTTTATCTGTAATTAGATTTTATTATATAAGCGTCAAAAATCATGGAATCTGTTTTAATTACCTCTGTCAGAATACTGCTGTCTTCAAAGGTGTCACAAGAAGTACGTCAAAGCAGGTAGAAAGAAAATTCTGTTCAGCTCTGCCAAGTTTCCCCAAAAAGGGGAACTTTTAATCCAAAACGGCAGAGTTATGCGCAGGCTAATTGGCTACCGTTGTCACTGTCAAGACCCCGCACTTGGAAAACTCGGCTCCAGCAATCCTTTTATAATCACGGGCATACATCAAATACTGAAGATATAGACACTCGACGAACATTAATCGAAAATGCCTGAAGACTTTCAGTTTTCTATCCTGTGATACCCTGCAAAGATCGCTTTCGATTCCGTGATCAAAATGGCATACATTGTAGAATGTATACGAAAACAAAGAAATGGACTTTCAAAATTGACAATTGGACAAACAATCCATTGGCAGTCATGGCCGACACATGTATATTTTCATATACCAATCTAAATGTTAGCTAATCAAATGCCATACCCTTTTTTGGCATAGAAAACATTCCACCGAATACATATTCGATGTTCAATTAAAAATCCGCAATCCCCTTCCGTCATACGTCATCAATTTGTCACCAATATCTTAATGAACATTAACCCCTTTCTGACTCAATTACATCTGCCAGAAACAAAACACCTCCATTTTTCTCTCTAATTAATTTCGCGCTTCATTCGCCAACTATATGAACACCCCAGAGATATGTGGTTGCCAATACACCTTGAAACAATATTCTATTTTCATAATACTCATTTTGTGAAAGCAGCTCATTTTCCCGCGCGAAATTCTCCACATTCCCTATCGCCCACATTTTGTGTTATTTCTGTCAAAAAAGAAAGAAGAATTCATCTAATTGATGGCACACAGTGAAAGAGTACATTTTGGTGTACGTCATGACATGAGTTCTTTCGCATTTTTATTCCTTCCCCACTTTATTTTCTCTCTCTCCATTAAAAAAAAAAAAAAAAAGAAATCGTCGTCGTCAGCTCAAGTGGAAGAACAAAACAAATCGCAAGGACTATTCTGACAGATGCGTTTGTGGGATCCGGCATTTTTCAACTCACATCAAATAAAGTATGCGCTACCGAGGGAATGATTTATGACCTATGCACAGGAGGGTGGGATAGTTGCAATAATAATTGTGTTGAAAACGCAGACGTAGTATGCAACAATTAAATGGTTTAATGGTGATTTGCCGTATAATGGAATGTCAAACTATGACGGCTTATAGGTAATAAAGTAGGGAAATTCAAGAGAAGGCATTCCTAACTCGCTAATCCTTTTATTGGCACCCGCTTGTGTGAAAATTAGGGTATACCTTATTTCTGAAAATAGGGTTGGGTTCCTAATGTAATCGCCAAATAGATTAAGAATTTATATACCGATTTATTGTTTAAAATACTCATGATGCGCCAACGCCAGATTGGTGGTGAAGTGGTCATTTGTTTTTGAAGTATGTTTGGTGGGGATTTCCACTCCCTTCAGGTATTCTTACCAAACTGTGGCTTAAGTCTAAAATAAGATTTTTTAAATTTGACATTCAATATTTTCGTAACTGATTTTAAATTTAGGCCGAAAACTCGACTTATTTTTCGACACGTGGCGCTTAGGAACGTCTTTGTGATAGGGACGTTTGAATAAATCAAGTACTTGTAAGAAGCTCGGCTTGTGGTCCTATAGGGACCTGCAGTTGCTGGTTTTTTAAGAACCTGCTACCTTACTGTCTTCTTTTTTCCCAGTAAGATAATGGTTAGTGTCCTTTACATCCGCACATACTTGGAATATCAAACATCATCCGTAAAAACATTTAGTCAAATAAATTCTATAAAGAAACGAGACCGCATTCCACTATAGACAAAAATGAACATTTAGCAAATCTCTAAAACAAGGACGGTCGTCCTTTGTTTTCTTAGTATTTACTATTTTATTTCTTGCTCTCTTTATTAGTTTCATTTCCTGGGAACGAAACATCATGGCTTTGCTTCGCCATTTACCCGACATGGTCTCCGTTTTAGTATTTTTTCTTTCGTTTCACTCGTTATTTTTATTTTTTTCAAAACTCTAAAGACAGTCAAAGCGACAAAAAGAAACGAAAAATTGATTAAGTTTAAGAAAAAACAACTTTCATCTCCGCACTCTTCAACTGCAGTTCTATGATGAAACGGATATTTCCCGTTCCCCCCTATAGCTCTCGCTCTAATTGACGGAAAAGACTTCCGTTTATGTGTGTTTTTTTGTTCTTCTTCCAATTGCATGTTTTTTTTTCCTATTCGTCCCTCCTTTGCCTTTGAAGTTCGACTTTTTTGCGGTTTTCCTAGTAGGGTTTTTTCGACCCCCTTTTTGATTCGCTATAGCTAGAATGAACACACGCGTCCTTGGGATTTGATTACACACGACTAGCGTAAAGTTTACACACAGCTTGGTGTTTATTTTTCCTGTTTTTTTCCGCCGAGTTTTACTCTTTCCATTCGTTACGGCAACAAGAGGTTGCGTTAGTTATCTAATCGTTTTTTCACTTTAAACATATATCTACAGAAAAATAAAACTGTAAACTGCAAAAACAGAGAGATGGGAGGATTGTAGATTATTGGTTGGAACTGGAAATCCCTTTCTCTGTAAATGTGAAAAAAAAAACTTTATTTAATTAACGAAGAAAAATCTCCATGGTGGATTACTTATCGCTTTATTTTTGTTTTGCATTTTGTTTTTAGTTTCCTGTGGAAAAAGGAAGATTTATATCTCTATGCACTTCTTATTTTAATTGCAGGTACTACAGACTTTAATTTAAATAATTATTGCAAACGAAAACGAATGCAAAAACTGAAAATCAAAATAAAATGAAACCAGTGCATTTATCAAAAGAAAAAGTAGAGGCCTAATAGTGCAACCACCCCCCAAATGGGCATCATCGTGTATAATTTTTTTTTCTATGTGAATTGAGAAAGAGCATAACCTTAAACAAAATCACAAAAAATACAAACAAACACCGAAAGGGTGTTAAAACTAAAACAACAAAAAACTAACAAAATGACTTTTTGTAAACTCTGACCAAACTTGAATTAAATTCCGAAAGGAAGTAAAACAAAAGGAAAACTAAGCAAAACATCACACAAAATTACAAGAGAGAGGGAGACACATTTTGTTCTCTTTAATTTCTTTCTCTCTTGTTTTGTGTTCCATAAACTTTTGTTTGACTTTTCCAAACAAAAGTCAATTTTAAAGAAACAAAATATTATTTCCACACCGCAAACAAACGAACACACACACACACATAACTTAAGAATCTAATTCTTCGCCGTGGCTTTTTACTTAATTGCGGACGATTTGTGGTCACGCACACAGTTACTCGTACAAAGGTAGCTATCTTGATTAGGGATACAGCAATAAATCAACAGACAAGTAAGTAAAACACAGTTGATTGTGATTGTGTTTGTGTCCTTGTCCTTGTTTGTGCTGTTTATGATTATCCTTCTTTTATTTCTACCTTATGTGTTGTTCATGGTATTCATTGTTTTCATTATACTTGGTCCTGTTTTGTCACTCATTTTGCATATTCAATGTTTGTGTCTTGTTTTGTTTTTGATCTCATGTTGTACACTAATTTTATGCATTGATTGGTGTTTACATGCATTTTTTTTTTTTTTTTCATTGCATTGTTTTATTTCTTTTGTTGTTACATATCATCCGCATACCCATGCATCTCTGAAATATACCGGTTAAACATTTGTCTTAGGTTGTATTTTTTACATAACTTCATCAAAGGGATTAAACGATGATCTAATAGACAGTAAAATTTGTTTGTTTCAAAATCTGATCGAACAAGATGGCGTCTAATATTTTGATATGTGAACTAACTTCTGCGACGTTGCCTTCTGTCATCAGATGCAAATATGGTGAACAATATTCTTGCGCAAGTACTTTTCACGGTAAATGTCATCAAATATAAAGTTGTTGACGTAATTTTGAATGCGTATTTCAAAAAAAAGCTAATAAGTAGATACGGGAATGGTATACAGAATAATTAGTTGGCGAGAGGTCATTATTTTTAAAATTTAGCTAAAATTGCCCACCAAGTTCGTGCGGTCTGACCTCGTTAGACTTATTTTTTGGGGACTGCTGCACTGAAAGTCTGAGTAGGGGACAGTTTTCACTTATTTTTTTCGAGATCATGTTACTAAATTCGCCCCTATGTATACAATTACCCAATCTCTTTGTATATTCATCACGCGGTGACCATAATAAGTATTTTAACAGATTTCAACACCTGACAATACTGTAACGGATTCTAACTATCAATAAAATTCAATACGAAAACATGTTTTTTGTAAACAAGTGCGATAAAATGCATAGGTATCCTTTGTAATCCTTCGGTTTTCCAATCCATGATCAGTTTTCGGAAAAAAGGAACATGTAGGTACATGTAGCTAAACAGGTAGTTTTTGTAAATTCGTTGAAAAGAGGTGTGCAACGCGTAACCATAAAGCCAATAAATATTTTTATTAACGAACGCCAATGAATGCAAATTCGGTGCATTTGGGTAGAAATTGAGGTCCTAGATTTTTAGGCAGAAATATACAGAGGGTCAGCGAGAAACGCATATATATACTTTAACAAATCTATTACATATTTAGTGCATTACTTGACTTTGCATAGTGCGGGTGATTATTGATTGACAACGAATTGAGAGCTACAGTGACTTAAGTTATTCGACGAGCTAATTTGACAAGTGATTGAAAGTGTTCATCATGTACAATAGGTAATTTTAATTGTTTAAAGTTTAAATGAAGTGTATATTTTCTGCATAGTAAGAAACTAAATATTGTAACTGGGAAATGAGTGGTTTTGAAGAAAGTAAATTTTTGACTACAGTAATAAAATCAGTGAGAGAAGATTGAAATTACTTCCTCAATGTGTGTTAAGTGTGAAGATCATTAGGAGCTCTGTTGCCTTCGCCCATTCGTACCACTCAGGAACACTCAACTTAGTTATTGGGAATAGTTTTCGTGGTATATGCTTCACTTTAAGTCATAAATGAGACATCATATACGCTTTCTCATATCTCGTGCTCCTCTTTCAAACATTTTCAGATAATTTGCTACATTGAATAACGGGCTGCATTGTGTCATAGCTTATATTGCGAGTGTGACACCGACACCATATGTAGTCATTTCAAAATGCAATTAATTAATTTATGTTTCTCTTCTTGGCTTGTGCGCCACTTCTCGCTTGCTTGCCCTAATTTAGATGGTTATCGCCTTTTGTGTTGCACGTTGAAAAAGATCTTTATTCTATGACTAATGCGATTTTTCTCTTTTGAATTTCCAGAATGGAAGACTATGACCGCCGAGAGCGTAGGGAACGCGACAAGTTGGCCCGTCAACAAGTGCACAATCCTGATCGGGAGCAAGCTTTATTTCGAGAACCGATTAGGGTAATTGACACGATTGTTGTTTCAATACGCTTGAGCTAACTAATTTTTTTATCGATCCCAAAGGTTGATCCGTCTGAAGGCGATCATATCATCACCAGTAAGCTGGGTGACTTTTCGATGGCCAAGACACTTATCGAACAGAAGGGTTTCATTGGAATCACCTCAGCTCGTAGACCACCTCCAATGCAACCACCGCCTCAACCAATGCCACCGCAACAAGCGAGTAGCATAAGTAATAATCGCCTACCACCGCCGCCACATCACTACCAACAGCAGCAGCAAACGCAGTCGCGTTTGCCCTACATGAAACAGGCGGACAACAAACCACCATATAATGGACGCGGCGGTTATCCCGGCCAGCCGGTAAAGAATGATATTCGTTCGAGTAGTGGCATGGCCCCACCCAGAGGACCACCACCATTATCTTCCTCGTCGTCGTCGTCGTCTTCGTCCAATCTATTGCCACCACCGGCTACTTCGATAATGCCCAATGGTCGGCAGGGAGGAGGCAGCAAAATGTCGGCCAGTGGTCTGCATGGACCGTCGCCTTTGCTCAATGGTCATTTCTCTCAGCCATCGATACCAAATATGCACAAGATACCACAGGAAAAGGATATCAATTATATTCTCAGCGAGATGACGACATCGGTGACACCTTTGACTGAGATAAGCGCAACGCCGCGGATGCAAATTGAGAACTATGACTTAAACGGGCCGAATAGGCACAAGTATTCACTGGCTCCGCCGATGCCCAAACCGCCAAAGGAACCACCGGTTAAACGTAAGTTAAAGCTAATCTTAAGCCAGAAGCTCTTCTAAGCAATATTCTTGTTCTACTTTCTAGCGGCCAAAGAGAAGATGTCGGTGCCAAATTCAACGTAAGTGTGACGATTTTGAACGAAGAATTTACAATCAACGGCTTGCTGTGACTTTCTGCATTGCTGTACAACCATCCTTATTCCGATTTTTAATGCGTAATTTTAAACTTTCTTCCAACAGCGTCCTCGAGCACGACCTGGAACTTTCCGAAAGTGATGACGAGCGCAAAAAGCAAACTTCTGTTGACCAGTACGTTACAGAAGATCTCAACTCCAACACAAGATTTCACAAAATTCCGTTTTTCTTCTTTCTTTCAGGATTTCCCCGTTGAACTCTAGCGAAAGCTCAGAATCGGGCTCCAGCGAATCGGGTAGCGAAGAGTCCAATGGCACCAAAGGCGATGGCCCACCAGCACCACCACAACCTTCGATTCAGTACAATTGGAACCTGAGTCGTTTCTTTAATAAACAGCAAGCGACGCAGGCACAAAACGATGCATCACCTGGTGGCGGCGTCGGCGGCATCATGCCACCAACACAAATTCCTGAACCAAACATAAAAAATGAGCCATCGCTGCCAGTGGACGATGACCACCATCACCTTGGCGCGTCGTCAATATCTCCACTACGAGATCCACCGATTCTTGGTCACCACCCCATTATGAATCACACGCTGCCTACCATTGAGGACATCAAGAAGGAGAGCGATTCGTTGTTTCCCAATCCAATGAAAATACTTCCGCCGACGATAGGAGAGTTCGCTACCATCCAACCAGAGCAGATTAAGAACGAGTCCTTCGATAAGAGCCCCTCATCGAGTCCTATTCATGATGAGAAACAAATGTATGCCGTCGAGTCGGATCAGTCGTCGGCAATTTTCGAAGCAGCTGCCGAATATGAAGGCATCAAGCCACTCTCTGGTCTGAGTGATAGTAGCAGCAGTGAAGCTGTTCCTGAGCCTGAGAAGCACTCAGTGCCAGTATTGGCTCCACCGTCGCCTCCACCGCCAATTATTGCGGCAGTAGTTGCGCCCACAGTCCAAAAGCCTTCACCCAAATTGAGAAACTCTCCTCCAACTATCGGAAAGAAGCGCCGAAAACGACTACCCAAAGATAAGAAACAATCTGGAATGGACTGTTCTAGCGATGAAGAGGAGGGCGAATATTCTAGTGCGGTATCCCCAGCTAAGTCCGCCGGCGATGGCCCTGAAAAACGAGGTCCTGGCCGACCACGTAAAAACACACCCAGTGGAAACATTAGCTCAGCATCATCGACGAAGGGTCCAACGCTGACGGCGAAGAAGGATGTCGGCGCTGTCAAGAAAACCACCGCCAGGCGGAGAATGTCGCGACAGAATTCGACGCAGAAAAACGTGAAGAGCAGGGCAATCATCGAAACATCAGATCCAAGCTCCTCCGACGACGATGGTAAGGTTGGTCGGGTTCTGCCAACCAAAGCAGCGAAGAAGGTTAATGTACCAATGATGTCAGCGATGGTGTCGAATCGACGACCATCTGTCAAACACGAAGTTGCAGTGCCTATACCTATACCTTCGGTCTCGAATCGACGAATAGTAAAGCAGATCAACAAGCGGATACCAGTTGAGAAGTCATCGTCGGACGATGATGACAAGAGTGACGATGATAAGGACACTTCATCGTCATCGTCCTCCTCATCGGATACTTCAATTGATGAGTAAGCTTTTAACCCTCTACAAATCTAGATTCTTTGCTAATAATTTGTTTGTTTCTTTCTTCTTTAGCCGACTATCGCCCCAACCACGCATTAGCAATGAAAATGCGACACACATAGGTGCTACGGGACCCGGCGGCAACAGCAGCTCCCATCGACATATATACTCGCCAATGAAAAAGGCCCTTAGCAAGAGCAAAGTCTCTTCGTCCTCCTGCAGTGATGATCATTCCGACAGCGAAAGTGAAGAATCAAGAAGAGATAAGGTAAGTTACCTATCATGCCGTACGGTAAATGGGACACCATTTGCTAATGAAAGTTTTTATTTTGCTTCCTTCTCTACAGAAAATCCGTGATAAAACAAAAAGTGATAAAAACAAAAGTGATACCTTAAGAAAACTCTTCAATCTGAAAGATGGTGGCGCCAAGAACAAAGGTCAAGTGCTCATCGTTGACCAATCGGAAGAGTTACAAAACCAAGCCAAGGAACAACAGCTCCACCATCATCAACATCAGCAGCAACAGTCGACTGTAGCTGCAACAAATGCAGCGACAGCAAACGCTCATCACCATGAGAAACTCTTATCACCGATAGCCTTTAAATGTAATAGTAGTAGTAATAGTACTGAAAATCTTATACAGCAGCAATCAATTGTAAATTACCCAACAAACGGAAGCAACAGCAGCACCATCAACAGTCATATTCTTAATAATTCTAGTTCTAATTCTAATCATAGTACGAATAGCAATATTAACAGCAATCTACAACAACAGCAGCAGGAGCCGCGATTGAAGTCGCCAAGGATAATGACGCCCACTCAGCAGATGACCTCTGCCGTGACGCCAACAGGGGTCGGTATTCCAGCGAAAACGCCTGACAGAAGTTCCGTAGAACGGAAAATGAGCACGCGAATCACGACTCCGACACGAACGCCAACGAGAACACCAACTCGCACGCCGACGCGTACTCCAACGCCTACCACACTCGCCACCATCACCTCGCCGCATTTATCTCCAGCAACAGCTGTTGCCGGAGGTCCAGTAATTCCACATCACTCGCTGATATGTAAAATTGAGCTGTCGCGGTTGCCGCGGGTCAATCCGGACTGGCAACTCAACACGTATCGAATATACGGGCTAAGTCCTCGCATCAGTAGTCCAGTGGCTGGAGATGCAATACTCGCCGCTGACCTGGCCGCAAGTGTCAGGCTAAAGGCGAGACCCAGCGGCGGTGGCAGGACTCCGACGGCTGTTGTTAGAGGACCCTCCACAAACGGCGGCCTAAGTGAGAGTGAGACTGCGAACTTTGCGAAAACCATTGACGGTACGGATCGCGGTGGTGGAACGCCTCCAAAGCCCGGTGATTTTGCTGCGAAACACCTGCCAGCGCAACATCATCAGCCGCACAATGGATATATAGTGGGACGAGTGCCCCCGACCGGTGACATCAAGCACGAGAACATCAAGTACGAGCAGGATGAGTACAGTGAGAAGTACAACATGTACAAGTTGGGCGTCAAGCAGGAACAGCAAATTAAGAACGAGTACAAGCCGGGCAATGGCAGCGCCAGTGTCGACGGTGGAATGATTGGCGTATCAGCACAAATGATGATGGAAGAGAAACAACGACCGATATCGCCTTCTTCATTGAGCAATAGCAGCAAGGATGAGTACGCTACGGCGACGACGAAACCGCGCAGGAAACGCAGTTCTAGTTCGAGTTCCAGTCCGTTCAAGGACAAGAAACGGAAGAAGGACAAGGACGTGCAGGTATGCCAGTATCCCGCACCCTTTTTATGAATTTTGTTTTATAATATCTTTATATTCTCTCATTTAGAAGGACATGCTCGAACAACTTCCGCCAACCAATCACGATCGGTTAATGGACAAGACCATGCCAGTTAGACCAGGCGCCGTTTCGGGTGCTGCTGCCATGCCAAATGTACCTCCATCACAACAACAACAACAACAACAACAACAACAACAACAACAACTACTACCACCCACAACGACATCAACAGTGGGGCCTCAACCTGGCTTGTTTCCGCCACACCAGGTCACAAATGTCGGTCCGCCATCACAACTGCAACAACAGCAGCATCTCCAACAACCGCAACAGCAGCAGCAACAAGCGGGTGGCCCTATCGTATCACGGGTCTATCGGTCGTACTTTGAGCGAAACGACGATGTCATGGGCGAGGGCCATTGGTTAGAGGAGACTCAAGCACTATTTAAAGATTTAATAACTCAATGTATTCTTTATAGTGACGCCAATCTTCTTGAAGAAGCGGTGCGTCTGAAGCGTGCTGCTGATAGGGAGACCAACTCCTTCGCTCAAGTCACACTCTATCTGGAAGCGGTGCTATATTTCCTCCTTTCCGGGGCCGAAATGGAGCAGGACAATCGCACAGAGAAGGCCGCTTGGACTATGTACAAGGACACTCTAGCCTTAATTAAGTGAGTATGAGCGAAAACGACCAGAAAACGTACAACAGCTGAATTGAACAAAATTTTAACAAACCATTTTCATTCTTTTCTTTTGCAGATTTATTTCGACGAAAATTCGTAATCAACAAACGGCGCCAAATGGTCAGGCTGACAACCACAACAAAGTTGCAATATTAAGGTGAGCTGGTGCCCAACAAAGCTCTATGCAAAACTAAACTGTTGAAACTGTTGCTAACTCGATGTATTCTGTTTTCTTTTTATTCCTCTTCTATAGCCTTCGATGCCAATCATTGATCTCGCTAAAGCTGTACAAAATGAAGCGTACAGACTGTTGTGAAGTGCTAAAAGTTAGCAACGATTACTTTTCCAAAGGAAGTACGGAGATCGTCAATGGCAATACACCGTCATCGATATCACCAACAAACTCGGTGTGCTCACAGGTAAGTCAGACAAACGACGAGATGTTAATTGGACAGGAGGTTAAGCTATGTTTATTTTTATTTATTTTCATATAGGGTTCTGGATCAAATACACCACCTGGTCAAATGGTACCACTTAACGTGCATATCGCTCTTCAAAAGCAAACGCAGTTCTTTAACTATTTCATAAGCTGTCACGACCTATGGGATCAAGCGGATATGTTGGTGAAGAAGGGAAATCACACTGGTAAGTTTCAGGTTTCTTTTTTCAAACAATTATTAGTCGCTTATTTTTGGAGCCGTTGCTTGTTACAAATGCGGAGAATCTTCCATACGCAATGCATTTTGATGCTAGCATCAGGCACTATACTTCACTGAACAAAACAAAGCAATATACCTCCGAAATTTAGTCTAAATATACATTTACAGCATACTATACCAAATCTAATGATTTTCCTCGTTTCTCGTTACAGATTTCTTTATAGCCCTCGACCACGACCACGGTCCCCTAACACTGCATAGCACAATTTCTGATGTCTTCAAGTACGTCCAAGCTGGACTCAAGAAACTCAAGCAGATGAACTCGATGCTATCAAATACAATTAGTTAAAAACAAACAAACAAAACGTAATAATAACAATTTAGTTGTAAAGCTTAGTTTCGCAACCACCACCAACATCATCATCATCATTGTAACACAATTATAAATAATAATGACCCTTTTTTCTAATATAAATATATATATTTAAATTTTTTAGAGATATATTAAATTTAATTGTTTACGTTTTAAATGAGAAATTTGTTTTTTATGGAAAAGTTTATTTTTTTAGTTACATAAAACAAGAACAAAACTGAATAAAAGTCGTCTAATAAACCATCAAAAACAAAAACATATAATCACATATATTTTATTTTATTTTTTTAAGTAGCTGAAACAGGAAAAAAACATAACTACAGCTATTATAATATAAAATAAATTTAGTGGGTATATATTATTATTAATTACGATTACCATTATTACTTACTGATTGTGTATAGTTATGTAAAAAAGAAAACAAAATCAACAACCAAATTGATTGCTAATCAATTTCAAAATTTATCCAGCGGTATGGAAAAAAAAACAAATCAAATTAAAAAAAAAAAAAAGAATACAACAAAATTCTATATTAAACAATTAAAAATTTAGGTAATTTATACAAAAATAAAAAGGAGTTACTACTATGTACTTTAAAATAAATGGAGAAGAAGAAATCAAACAGAGTAACAAAATTATCTATTATTTAATTATACAAAAGAAACAAACAACCGAACACACCGTTAGGGAGAGTAATAATTGCAAATTTGTTGTTTAAATATTTAATTTAAACGGGAAACAAAATAATTGTATAGGTGAAGATTTTCTACTGCGCATATGTATATTTTTGGATTATTCATTAGGTTTAATTACGAGTATATATATATGTATGAAGAATAATACGTGCAGGCGTATAAGAAATATATGTGTATTTAAATTTGTGTATATTATAATTGTAAAACTTATTGCTTATTGACTAAGTTTAGAACTAGAAGCGAAACAAAAATCGAAGAACTTGTAGATGAAAACCAAAAACATTTTATTTCATTTTTTTTTTTAAGTAAACGAAGAGCTGACAAAAATTGATAAAGAAAAACGTAAACACCACACAAAAAGAAAATACTAAATTAAAAACATACACAGTAACGACAAACAACAACACAAAGCAAAAACTAAGAAACATCAAATTTAATTAAGGAACAAGAACTCCAACTTCGTAGGAAAGCTTTGAGGGTCTGGAATTTTATGTTTTCACTTGGAAATTGAAATTGGATAGGTAACTTCTTATGGAGAGCGCTTATCTTAATCATACCCACAAGTTCTTTTGGCTGACAAATGCGAAAATTAGAAACCAAATATAATTTACCAATTCTTGTGAATAAAGTACGCTATCGAACCTTCTTTTCCCTTACTTTTAGACAAATAATGCTGATTTCTTCTACGACAGAACTGTAGACACGAGTGGTCGCCATTAAAAAGAGTCAGGTTTGGTCGTCCGAACGGTTTCTGTAATTAAATGCACACGCATTTGTAAGAATTGCCGCACTGTGTTGTTAAGGTTCTGATCCTCAAAGAAATAAATAATTTACCGACGCTACAAATTCCATGAAACCTTGAAATATTGGTGTCGATTAAATGGCTCCATGTGCAGAGATTCTTTAGTTTGAGGTCCTCCTTAGAAATAAAAGCAGACGGATGTCTTTAAAGTGACTTTATTGCTCTTCAATATATACTCATAGGTTTTATAATTGTGAAACAACTTACAGTTTTCGCCTGACTACCTCATTAAACGTTATTTCCACTCTTATTCTTGTAAAGAATGGAACATCTTCTTATAAAGTGTTGTTCATTCATGTTCTTTAATATTTCACAATGCATGGTCTGTATTTAAATAACAGCAAGCCCCTTTTTGATTTTAATTTTAAAGTTAGTGTTGTTTTCGTTGAATTAATTCCGTACCACCATGTTATAGTTAAATTTCGGTAGATAGTACTACTTCCAGATTACGAAGTATGTATTCCCCGCGATTTCTGTCTGATTCTAATATGCACTTCCATTTTTTTAATTCTGCAACGACATGGAGACTTCCTTTAATTAAATTTCGGTCGGAGTTGACCGCAAGGGCGAATATAAATGTTCCAACCTATCTGAATAGTCACTCTGGTCACTTAGCCCTTTTCGCTATTTTATTGGTAGTTGTCGCTGCTGTAAAAATCGTCTGAAATGTGTATTAGAGTGTTTGTAGAGTGGTTCAGCCATTTAATGCTCACCGTGGGTTCCCGTGTTTATACCTATTTTGCGTCTTTTCCTAGTCAATCTACTCGAGTTATCGCGTAAGAACTTATCCAAATATTTGAACTGATCCCTTGGTATTTCCGAAAAAAGCAATCGACTTTACTAAAAAAAACATTAGCGTTTATATGGTATTTATTTTTCTAAGAAGGTCATCTGACTCGATCTTTTACGTTCCATATGGGAGTGGAAGGCCTAGTTATGACAAAAAACAACGCCTTCCCAGAACTTACCTATAAATATTTCCAATTTTAAGTGTGTATTAACAATTGTTCTTCTTCCATTGCTGAAACATCAAGTACTCACCCTTTCAGGGATCAATCAAAAAACATCACTCCAACGCTCTTTCCTGAGTTTAATCACAACATTCTTCATAAAAACGGAATGCTCACGGCTATTCAATAGAATTTTGTTGCTAGAATCCCTACCAATCCAAATTGCAGATGTAAATTTCCGCATCCTCAGAAATAAAACTACGCAAACTTAAAAACAAAACAAAACATTATTATATTTTTAAGTAAATTTCTAAAATTTACAGCAGAATTAAAACAAAATAACTGAAATCAACAGAAATAACCAACCAACTATTTTGTAAATACTATTAACATAAAAACAAAACAAAAAAAAAAACATAACATAAGGAAATAAAAGAAAAACACAAATAACAGAAAAAATAAAACAAATATTTTACTACTACAATAATATTGTAAAACTTAAGTACTAAGTGAACAAAACAAAATAAAAACATAAACAACAAAAATTATAGCAAAAAACTCAAAAATTAAGAAGAAGAGGGAAAGTTGTTAAATTAAGTGAAAACAAAAAGTATATATCTATATATACATATATATATGATTATTCTATTATACAATTTTATATTATACATAAATTATACATAAAAGAAACAACAAAAAAAGAAGAAAAACTTAAACCTTTAAGAAAACGAAAGAAAAACCAACAAAGATAAAAAGTGAAAAGAAAATCCAATCAAATTCTGTTTTTTATTACACAATTAAATTTAAATAACGAACATTACTTTGTGAATTATGTTTACTTTCTGATTTTGTTTTGTACAATGCTCTGTTGTTTTTTTTTTTTTTGTTTTTTATTATTTCTTGGTAGGTAAATGTACTACGATCCAAATTTGTTAAATATTTTATTGTATTGTATTAGTTAATCTTTCTTTTCCTCTATATCTGAACTGTTGAGCATAAATTGTTTTTATTCAATTTCGTTTGCATTCAAGAAAAATGCTAATTTTATTTTCTTTAAATGGAAGGGAAATATTTCATTTTTTTTAAATTTTAAATATTCTGCTTGTTTTTTTGTAGGTAACTATTTTACTATTAAATTTAAATATTATTTTACATTTTTCTCCCTTATGTTTTTGTTTTTATAAATTAATTTTATTTTATTTAAGTAAGTTAAATGTTTGAAAAAAAGAAGAAATATATATTATCATTATTAATGAGAAAAAATTGAATACGAGTGTTTGTTTTTGGGATTGTTATCAATTGGAACTTTATTTGGTAGATAATTTCTAGAACAGTGTTGTGAGTGGATATTTGAATACATAAATCATTGGCAGAGGAAATATTGACAACATTTCGTCCCAGTGGTCGTAGTGAACAATATCGCGTTTAATTTGCTTCACGTAACTAATACAGGTTATCATCAAAAATAACAGAAAGACAGAAATCTATCAAAATGACGAGTAACTAGCAGTTCTGCTATTTCCTCCGTAGAAAGTCTGACAGCTGACTGGCGTATTGTGTCTCTGTTTTAATAAGCCCAGATCGGTTACGTGAACAGCTTTTTCAGTTGAAGTTTATGAAGGGGTAAGCCTTAAAAATAAATTGCCAATGAGTACTAAATTGATAGTTCGCATATGAGGCGATGGCTGGACAAGGTCGAGTAACCGAGAGGGAATTACATTATCGGCTAACCCCCAATAACGGCATCACAATGGGTCCATATGGACCTAAGTGGGTGTGGCAGGACTCGCCCTGCCGTACCCACCCATAAACCCAATCTAACCTACGCTATCATCAAAAAAAAAGAAGAGGAAAACATTAAAATAACGAGTAACTCGCAGTTCCCCTATTGGCTCGCAACTGCTCAGACAAGTTCTTTCCCAGTAGACCTACTGACAGATGGAAGAAATAAATCAAAAAATAGTTCGGTACAAAGATGAACGAATACAAGTAGAGTGATTTAAATTGTGAATTTTCCGTCCAGATTGAAATATTTTTGCTTTTGTTCAGATTGGTGTTTACTTACTTGGAAGTAGCTCGAAGTTTATGCATATTCTATTCACCATACTCGCACAGTTTCGCTCCTTTATTTGCGTTTGGCGGTATGCTCTCGGTTCGTAAAAGTACGCGAGTGTACAAGTTCTAACCTATTTTGTGGACCTTTTAGGGACAAACGTTTTTGTCTGTGGTATTTAATTTCTTTTTTTTTACTTCAGGACAGACATAAGCTTTGTAAGGTACAAATGTCAAAATGTCCAAAAAAGCAATTTAATTCATAGGCTAGATATCGAACAGGTGGTCAATGTCAAGCTTTTGCATCTATCCTTGGGGAATGAATTTAAACAACATAATTTTCCCTTGATATGTACCATTTACAATTATTTTCAAAACATAAAAATCTATGCAGATAGGATTGACCAATCGAATAACAAATTCCTCGATTTTCCTTTTTCCCCGACTGGTTAAAAATCAGCATTGATCTGGCATTGCCCCATCTATCATACCTCCGACTATGTCCTCATTTTATCCGATCGATCCTACATGTTGAACCCCAAAATGCACTCAAACACGATCGTCTAATGAACCAAAATGAACTCACCCACAAATTGCATTCAACCCTGTCGGGAGAAGCGACTTGGCCTGAAATACAAACTGTGAAAGTTTCTGCGCATGTGTGCTGTGTATTCTGCGAATGAAGTCCTACTCGCCGCGACCTAATCGGTTTTTTCTGTGAATTGTGCTTAGTTAACGTTTTTCCTAAATCATTTTTTGTTTGGATAAATTTCTAATTACCAATCGACATGAGTAACGACGAACTTCATTACCAACAGTCGCACCTCGCTTTTAGTGTTACGAAACAACTCGATTTTTGGCAACAGGCTCAGTTGCAATTGCCAGCGCATCCGGAAACGCCCGTCACAACTACCCATGCCCACTACATTCAGCGTTTTGCGACGACCTTCACCAATCACCCAGTACCGATTGTCCAAAGCCCGTCGCTGCGCCCATCGTATGCAGTGTCATTGAACGACAGCGAGGAAACCAACGTGCCAGCGATGTCCAGCACAAATCAAGATCTAGGATCCTTATTTTGGTGAGGTAAGTGCTGCGAAAAGATTTTGGCCGTTAATTTTGAACTGTGCGTTGTTTGATTCCGATCCGATGGAAAAATTCCCTAAATCGTGTAGTTTTCTGTAAATATTGCAACATTTTTCATTTTTGTTATACGGTTTGTGGGTCAGATGAGACGCCATTTTTGAATCGCTGCAAGTCTACAAATTTTTGCGTAATATTGTGTATGTGATTTTTATTGACTATGTGTTGAGGTATTCAGGAGAAATGACAAAAATGAGTGAGAAATGCACAGTGAATTCGCCACGCAATCGTGTGCGTGAAATGATGTGTTTCAGAATGAAAAAAAAAGACGTCTGCAAAAAAAAAAAAAAAAAAAATGACGGATGGGTTCAAGGCTACAGGTATAGGACATTGACGGTGGTGGGTTGTTTGGGTTTAAATTAATGCCAGGATGGTCGTCTTTTGTCTGGGGGGGTAATTACTATTTTTGTTTGATATTTATGGTGGATTTTCACTTTAGTAGTTTAGCCCGACAAATAGTAACATTTGTTAGCAAGAACGAAGGTGAAACGTAGTTGTTTTGTGGCATGGAATAGTTTTTTTTTACTTCTAGGTCGGAAATCGAATGATCAACTGTGCAGTTAGGTTTGATAAGGAACAAATGAAACAAACGAAGCAAACCTACATAATTCTTCATTCAAATTGTTACTTAAGTAAAGTGATTAGCTTAAAATTAGGTTAGGTTTGAGATTTATTCGAATGGTAACACTTTTTGGGGCAATTAGGCATATTCTTGGTCGTTCGACAGACGTTTGCGAGAAGTAATTGTATATAAACAATTGTGTATTTTCTGGAGTTGAACTATCCTAGCCCACCAAACTAAACCCTGTTTATAGGTTCTGGACTAGATAAAGATAAATAACAGCTACCTATACATGCACCTGTTTCAATGTATCAATTCAGTGATTGGGAAACCTAAAACAATCCGTTATGTGCCACTATTTTGTTCGAAGTTAGTTTGGATGCGATTGCAATATAAACTGAGCCTCTTGACACACATCGAGACTCGAATGTTTTAATGTCAAAGTTCTTCTTTTTGCATCATTGAGAGCTTCACTTCCAGTAACTTATTTACAATTTTTCCATTCAGATCCTCATTTCCTAGCCCTGCTGAATGGTCCACTTCACTCCTTACAACCTTTCAGTGTATGTAATTCCATATTTACAACTCACTCCCTTCGTAACAACTAACTCTAGGTACTTAAAAAGTCTCACGACATAACCTCGGTAATAAACCCAGAAAATTTTTCCTCAATTATCCAGAAGAAGAAGGAAAAAACAAACGGTAATTTAATCCCTACATTCCTTACCAGCCATTAGGTTAAGTGGGATTTTGTTATCCTTTAAATTTCACAGCAGCAGTAGTACGAAGGTAGCAGAAGCATCGCATGCACAGAGTTCAATGGTCGTTTGACACAAAGTGCTGGGGAGTCAAGTGGTAGGTGCTCAGAACCTGGGGGTGCGGTGAGATTGGTATACATGCGGTGCTTTTGAAGGAACCTATCCCAATGTGTTTGGAGGGAAAGCTTTGGCAAAAGATGTTACACAATGGGTTGTGAGATGTGTCGAAGCTTTCTCTAGGATTCATTTGTTTCTTCTAGTTTTAATTCTCCTTGCGAAGCCAAAGCCACATGGCGGTTCCTCCCTCCCATATGTCAAGTTGAAAGGATAACATTCTGGGGTAAGTTGCAATTTATTTTTGTTTGTTTGTTTTGTTTCATTCTGCAACTAACTACTCATACGGGTGTGTTCGATTGACGCATGCTCTGGAGGGTAGCAAATTTATTTTGTTGCTACAAAATAGGGGTTGGCACCTACAGTTTTTGTTAACGAATTTGTTAATGGAATCCATGGGCTTGAGATGCGATGAATCTTATTTAGTGCGTTGATAGATGAATCGTGTCCTGTTTATGACGGGGAAAAGAAAATCGTGTAAATGTCCCTGATATAAATGAAAGGAGTAACAGGATTTGTTGTTCTACATGGTAAATAAATAGATTTGAGTATAGCGCCAATCTTGATATTGATGTGTTTCAGTCGTTCAAATCGGGTGGTTCTCAAAAGTGTCCGGAGTTCTTTTTCAGCTACGGAGGCTGTTTTTTTGAAGTTTGGGCAGATAGATATGTTAAAAGTGTTTTTTTTTTTCGTATTATATTCAATGGCCCTGGTGCAACTATTTATCGAGAAATCAGTTTTATCAGTTAAACGGGTTGGCAAAATTTTCTATGAATTCATAGAATCTGCTAACAACTTGGATGCAATTTCCTTCAATGCAACAACAAGTTTATATGCAACACCCTTACGCACAACACGGCACACTTAAAATTTCACTCAACACCCGCTGCCTGCTTCGGATCATTTTTAAATTCATGCGCCCATAAAATTGCAAAATAAAAACAAAAACCCAAACCACCCCCATTGACCTGCTTCCTCACACACTATAATAGTGCTGCGTTGAATTTCAAAACAAATGCACACACAACATACCCACGTCAACACGCAACCAACATAAAGGCACACACAAAAAATAACCTATCACAACTGCATGTCGAACTGCAACATCGAACCAGGAACCTATAAAGTCGTAAGTTCGGTTGGGGGTGGTCCTGGTCATGGTCCTAGGAATTTGCACACACCAAGAGGGTGGAAAAGCCATGCTCTCCATCTCGTGTGTACTACCATCGCCGAACGAAAGGATCCTCTGACTTTTGTCTGTTTCTGCGTCTACCCCCCATTTAGTTCTTGCACTCTCTGAACGCAAGTTGTGTTTTTCATTTCAATAAAAATTCAAATATACATAATATATAATTATCCGTATTCAATTTTCTGTCACACAACACATATACGTTTGAATTGATTAAAGTCCAAAAGAAAAAGGGATAACAAATTCGATTTGTAATTTATATTGAAAAGGATATTCGCAGAATTCGATTCGATTCATTATTGGTGCTTCTTCACTCTCAATCGTCGTCCTTCGAATCCACCCTCAATAACCCCACCTATCTATCTATTTATCTCGATAACGGAACACCTACTATCGGTCAGAGTGTCCTCGTTAGTGTAGTAACATAAGAATTGTATAATAATTGCATTGTTTTTGTTACGTTACGAGCCGCATAATAATACACTTAATGCCGCACCTTAAAATAGTGTATATACACCCAAAAGAAGAAAACTACTCTACACATCGCGTTGCACAGAAGCATATGTAGGGAGAGTGAGCGAACTAAAAAAAAAAAAACACCCAACAGCAGCACAGACGACAAACTTGCAGCAGCAGCAGTTGCAATCACATAGAAAAAGGACAAAAATTAAAACGAACCAAAAATTACAACTTCCGAAGAAAAACGCCCAAAATTTGTGACAAGAAATTCGCAAAAAGGATATCGCTCGCCAATATTTTTGATAGTTGCAATCGCAAACCGAAAAATAAAAAAGCTTGTTGTGCAATTTTACTTTACTATATTGCGGACGGTGGTTGTGTGTGTTTTAAGTGACTTTTTTTTGTTTGTGATTTCCCGTGCAATAGTATTTCAACTTTTACTGAAAATAAATCGCTCAAAATAAGTGTAAAATTAAAATACCGGATATTTCTCCTCTCTACAAGGATACTGCATTTATTGCGTTCTCCTATTTTTCAACAGCAATTCTTCCAGGACACAAGTAGGTACATAGTTTGCTTATATTATATATTTCATTTTTCATCTTAAAAATCAATCATTTTATATTGGATGCCTCCGCCTCACAGAACCTCCCACATCATCCCTGGTTTGTGTTTGTTTTGCCTAGATTTTTACGTTTCATAGTATTATACTGGGATTATGTCCTGATTTCAGCTTCATTTATGTGAAAGAATTAATCGATTTAGTAGGGAGAGATGGATGCAATCCTTTTTTTTTTTTGCTCGTATTGTTGCTGTCATTGCATCTGTGTCATTGTTTGTCTCTTTTACTCGGGGACGAGCTTTGCAATGCAATCAAAAGCTTCAGTTGGGGTTGTATCGCAATTAGTTGGATACGAGTTGTTTCCTTAACCATCGTCGTTGTCCTGTTGTTTATATTTTTGTGTGTTTTTCCTTTCTGTCTTCTGCTCCTCGCAGAATACTATTCCGGCAGCTTTTACTATTCGATTGAGGGTGGTAGGGGATAATGGGGGTCTTGTATGTGTGTTTTTTTTCTTTTTTTGTTTTGTCCTTCCTCAGAATGTTGTGCTACTTGATAGTGGCGAGTAGGTTAGATGATTTTTTATTTAACAAGTTTCATTCAGAAAAAAAAGAAGAAAAAAAGAGAGTGTGCAGTAAGAGAAAAAGCTAAGCGATTAGCTACCTCTTTGCATCGGGTCTGGAACGTGCAAGAGTTTTAGTTTTCCTTTTCACAACACTACTCATTACAGAGGGTTTGTTTACGTACCCAGTTATAAATTGTTTGAATAGGGTATTGGGATGAATTAGATTAAACGTTCAATCAGTATCTGCGACGAGAATAAAATCGATTAATCATGACGGAGTAGTTTCATAGCAATATTTTTGATCCCCCTAAAGATAAGGTCGATTGTAGATATGGCCAAAAAGCACCTGGTTATTACAGGCAGATGGTGTTGGGTTTTTAATCGTATTTGTTTAGGAATTAGTCTGTTGAATCAACATAATTATGGCTTATCGAACGGACAAAAGCATGTATAACCTATGTAGAGTCTAAGCTGCGGAACCTAGAAAGAAAGGCACCATTCGCAGCGTGGTGACGGATCTTATGATATTTGTCTTCTCTAGTTTAAACAAAATGGATACAACATTTCGTTTCCCAATATTAGTGGCCGCAGTGGCTCAGTGGTAAGTGTCCTGGGTCCGGTACTGAGCGATGGGCCTCAGTTTCGTTCCCGGAGAAACACAAAGCAAATGTTAAGGTTTTTTCTTCAGCGCCATCTCTCTCGAACGTCCTTACAAAAAAAAAAAAATATGGTTGTGAGAAGCTTGGCCTACGGTGCCCATACCGATCAGCTGCATCAACTATTTTCAACTTATCGGAAAGCAAAAGGTCAATAACTTTCTCCAATCGCTGTTCCTATCGGCAAATAAGTTAGGTATTTAATGACCTTCATAATTTCTAACGAGACTCAATCATGCTCTATGGATCTCAGCTCTTTACAAAGAACATGGTAAATATAAAGCTACTTGTCCTTTTTTTAATGAAATGTTTCATAGTTATACAATTTTAAGTCCATTCGTGTAAACGAAAATCTGTGGGATGGTAGGCACACGGACCTGTTGCGCCAACTATCTACATATTTATTTCTATTCTAAAATAAAAAGCTCTTGCTTGATAGGAACATGCGAAGCTCACAAGCCGAAACCGGAGGTACAGTCTCATAAAATAAGTAGATTTTTTCCATGGCCATGCGAAGGAGTTGAAAGGGTGTTGTTTGAATAAATTCGGGTATCCAAAACTATATAGTAAATCTGCTTCAGAACACGTGCTATATACCGCACATTGACTAATTTTTCTTTCTAGGAGGACTCTTATCACACTTTTTTATATTTTCCCCCCCATAACACCAATCACTATATCACTAAGTGTCAGTGTTAACATATCGCTCAGCACGACCCCTGTTTTCCATATTGTTACACTGACAACGAACAACCACTCACTCGACCCCCACGCACATATAGATTTCGTATCGAATTCACTCCGATAAGGATCGCCTCTCCTCACGTAAACTATGACTGACACGGTGCTGGTGTACATCTGCCTTCTGCCACCCCCATTTTTAAGAGGAAACAAACAACCCCCACCCCATCCAGCCCCATAGCTGATTTAAGAGAACCACCATGTTACGAACGCATCACTGTTCTCTATTTCTATTACGTGCAGTAAAGTTTTCCCCGAAACCGAAAAACCTATTCCTCGTCGACTTGGACTTTTCATTTTCATTTTCAGTTTATTTCGGTTCTATTCAGTTGAAGGAACGTGGTTTTGTTCTTCTTTCAGTTGATTTACTTTATTTTTCTCCTAATTTGATTTTTTTTTAGTTTTATTTGGACTTTAGTTAATTTAATTTTTGTTCAATTTGTAACATAACTACTTCGTTCGGTTTCCTTTCGTTCGTTTTCGTTTTGTTAGTTTTTATTTTCTCCGTTAAATTATACAACACCCAGCTGAAAGTTTTTCTTTCGCAAAAAAAGAAAAAGAAATTAAAAAAAAATAAAATTTTATTTTTTAAAGAAAGTGCATTTTCTAAGTTAACCTTAAGTTTAAACATTTCGTCGTATTCTGGTGTGCTGTTGAGTTTCCCTGTTATTTAAATTTCGGATCATAATTTAATTAAATTTATTTATCGTTTCGTAATCGGCGTACACATATATTTTTTTTAAGTGCATCTATTATTGGAATTTATGTGTTTTTTTTTTTTGAGAGGCGCAGTAGTTTGTTCGTTTTTGTTTTCTGAGAGCACCTTTCGGTTTCTTTAAAGGTAAAGAACAAAATTAAAACTACCCATATTACTTTGACAGAAAATCAGCGTTTTTAATTCTCTCTTCCACGTTTCCGTAGTCCATATCTATACTCGTAAAAATTCGAAGGACTTAGAAAAGAGAGGCATATCCCAAAGTATCCACATTTGCCGCTGCCGCAATTTTATCTTTCGATGATGTGCTTCGAAAGTTATTTTTGAAAATTCTAAAAATATTTGAAATAAAAAAATTCTTTTCAAATCAAGACAACATGTGTGTTGTAGCTGTATACAAATAAATTCTTCTCGGAACACACTTATCACAGTTGTTGGTGCTCTCTCTCGATTTTTGAGTTCTGCTTCGCTCGTTTTGTATCGAACTTTCTAACCTACAATGGGGTTTTTGCAATAATTTCAATATTTCTTCGATATTATTATTAGAATTGGAATTACGCCGCTCAAAATCACTTGAATGGCATCCGAGCTAATTTTGGGAGTCTGTCGGCTTGGGATCCCATTGCAATTCGTTGCATTTAACATGTGTGTTGCCAAATTTATACCCGGTATACGATGGCAATGGCAAGCAGGTGATTTATATTCTTTCGAAATCATTACGGTTTGTTTTGATTCCGGTAAGATGTTCGGAGAAAACGAGTGTTTATAGTTCTGTGCGATCTATTTTTGAATGTATTGTATACGAGTATATCTACAGTTGGCTTAGGAGGACGACGCGACGTTCTTCCTTCTTGTGTGCCGATATTGGGATGGAGCCCAATGACGTTTGACTTTCATAATAAAAATGGATTCTTCATCTCGTCATGCACCTACTTTAAATGCAACCACTTTCAGAAACGAATATAGCTGATACGTTGGATTTTAAATATTTTTAAGCGATGAATCCAAAAGCATGCATGTGGACCCATAATTTTGTATCGGAGAAGTGAAAGTTTAAACGCTTGGTTATTAAATATGTAGCCTCTCATTGTTGGTAGGACTTTTGACAAGTCGCACACCGTATGTTATGCTGTCATGTGTCTCAACAACATTGATAATTTTTGTGTTTTCTTAAAGAAGCCAAACCGATTATACAATCATACTACACAAGAAAAATGAAACTTGTTCTTGTGGTTTGTGGGATTCGAACTTAAACCTCTCGATTATAGTCCGAAACATTCGACTTCCACTTAGAACAGAGATTCGGTTCGAAAATCGGGTACCTAATGGCTGATCCCGCAAAAACCCAAAATTCCAACTTAGGGTTTTTTTCCACTGCGCCGCCTCTCGCGAACGTCTGACAAACATCCGAAAGTATAACTGTCTTAAGAGCTTCTCAATTAGCCGTTTGGAATCGGCATAAAATTGTAGATCCCTTCCATTCGTTCCAAAAATGAAACTCACACAAAACGAATGGTTGTGAGAAGCTAGGCCTTGGGTCTCTACAGACCTGTTGCGCCAACTATATATAATGGCTGATCGCTGATGGTGATAACAACTTTCAACCGACACAACGTCTACGAACATTTTTTCTATAGACATTGTAAAAAGAAAACGGCGTGCGGCGTTCCATTAACCGAAAGATGAAGTACGCTAGTTTAAACGTCTTGCGGGCAACGAAACACGGACGTTGGTTGTTTCCTTAGGTTGCCACGCAGGTAGGTTATATATTTACCACTACCCCAGTGGCAGATAAACACTTATTTTTAAGAATAAGTTTTTATTCCTGCAGTGCAGGATGCCAAAATATACACGGCTTTAGATCTCACGTTGTTTTCGACTGTGGACACAAATATATTTTGGAAAAAAATTAGCTTTTTATCTAGGTATATACCTTTTCATTTAAGATTGATAATATGTTTGCCCACGTAGAAAGAATAGATTTTTTGGACTTCTAGTTTAGTACTAGAACAGTCTTCTGTCTCTATGTTGATGAACTTATATTTCAGTACATAAAGGCGTCATTATTTGAGAGGGATAGGTACGTAAATCTCTTTATTTCAAATTAACAAGCTTTTGTAACCATTATATTAATAAATTAATATCGTGCATATTGCCCCCATGGTTTATGCTTGACAGTTGGCGAGAGAATATTGGATACAATTTCAACGTTGCCCTAAAGGTCGACAATTGTTGTTGATTCATTCGCAAAAAATGGAGAACCGTAGCGTCGTCCTGTTGAAACCGCACTTAAGTTGCATGGCTTTCTCGAGTTGTAGGTTTCGAACTTTCACTGAAGAGATCAACATTATTGTTGTTAACTGTAGCAATCATCAAAATATCGTTGAAGTCGTACAAAATTTCATAAGGACTTCGTGTTAAAGTTTACTCAAACATACAAATGATGTAAACTCCATTAAAAAGCACAATTATGTGAATAACCCCTTTGAACATCAATACCAGCTACAAACTATAAACGTCCATCAAATACCAAAGCATTAGGCTAGGTAAGGTTGAAGTGGCTGTCGCTAGGTAAGGTTGAAGTGGCTGTCGGCTAGCGGACACACTTAGACCATTCTACCAAAGCATTACCTTCGTAGCGAATTAGTTACAATTTTTATGGCTTCTGAATTTTAATTTGACAATTATCGATTGTGACCCACAAATTAATTTCACTCCACCGGTCAGCATTCTCCTCCTACCCTCATTCTACCATCAAATTATGCATTCCAATCGCCCACCGGTTGGCTATAGTAAATCAATTTAAGTCCATTAATCTAAACAACAAATCCAATTAAATGATCCCATATATTTTTTTTTCTATCTCGTTGCAGTTTTATTTTTATCTTTGTGTTAAATTTAATTACAAATAAGAGAGTATAAGTAAAATAAGCTTTTTACACACATTGTGATCGATTTTACAAAACAAAAAATTAAAAAATTAAAAAGGAAATACGAACGAACATACACACCAACTGATTTGCTAA
The DNA here is from genome assembly GCA_963082955.1 of Cheilosia grossa. Lineage (NCBI taxonomy): Eukaryota > Metazoa > Arthropoda > Insecta > Diptera > Syrphidae > Cheilosia > Cheilosia grossa. Next base: position 2,897,151 of record OY720148.1, read on the forward strand.
CTGCTCTGCTGCATCAACAATTTAAGAAAGGTAATAAAAAATACAAAAAAAAAAACAATCCTTTCCGTTCTTCTAGTGATAAATGTTGTCTTTGTTTATATTTCAGGACGAATTTCTACGTAATCGTTCGTTTCGCGTATTTCACTTACAATCACACAATATTTAAAACAAACACAATTGTATATCAGTATTATTAGCTATAGGCTCTTGACTTTCTTCTAACTACGATAAAAAAAAATTAAGCAAAACAAAAACTTTTCTTCGTAAAAAAATTTTTCATTTATATTATTCTATATAAATTTTGCTAAGAAAACAAACAAAACATACAATTTTTTCTGTCGTCACTACACATATTAAATAAATTCTAATCCAATCTAAATGATGACCAGCGGAATGGTTGAGGGACAGCAACAACAGCCACAGCAGCAAAATGGCGGAAGTGGCAGCACTTCCGAGGATCCAAAAACGAATTTAATTGTTAATTATCTGCCACAGACAATGTCGCAGGAGGACATTCGATCTTTGTTTGTGAGTGTCGGTGAAGTTGAGAGTTGTAAGCTGATTCGTGATAAGGTTACAGGTGAGTTAAGTGCAGTTTTGAAATTTTGTTATGTTGTAGAGGGAAGGTCTTCCAATAGTTTATTCTTAAACGCAACTAAATTTAAGCTTGTGGTATTTTTTCCTCAAAAACTAAATCTAATAGAACAATTTTTGGCAACATTTTGCTGATTTTGACAGTAAGCTATGTTTGGTCCGTTCCCATGTGATACTGCATTCGAATAATTAAGTCAACTTAAGCAGTCGCACTTACCCATCGTAGGTTGGTTATTTGAACGGGGAAGACCTTCACATCTAAAGTCAATTGATTACCAAACCTATGTATATAAATATAAATCTGTTTGTTTTTGTTTTTTTATTTAAAGGCCAAAGTCTCGGCTATGGCTTTGTCAACTACATAAAACAGGAAGACGCCGAAAAAGCAATAAACTCCTTAAATGGTCTTCGCCTGCAAAATAAAACAATTAAAGTGAGTCGTTTGTCGGTCACCCCACTAAACTTGACACCAATAATAATTTTGAAATAAACTTTTTCAGGTGTCAATCGCCCGTCCTAGCTCTGAATCAATTAAGGGAGCAAATCTTTACGTATCTGGTCTTCCGAAGAATATGACCCAACCAGATCTAGAAGTACTATTCAGTCCATATGGAAAAATAATTACCTCAAGAATTTTATGCGACAATATCACAGGTGAGTCAGTCGGAACGATCTATATTCAAATATTTGACATTATTTTTTATTTCTTGTCTGAATTTTAACTAACCCGTAAGAGAAATATTTCCTATGATAAAAATTTAAAAAAAGAAAACAACGTAACAAGTTCTGGATTTTTATAAATTCCTAAATTAACAAAATTTGTATTTTCTTTTAGTTTTAAGTAACAAAATTTGATGAATTTCGTTTTTAAAAAAAGTATATTTTGTACCTTCAGGTGGAGCTAGTGATTCCGGTAGGTAATCAAACTGTTTTCTCTACAAAATGTGTTTGTTTTACAGCACACAGTTGTTGTGTGTTTGTTTTATTTTTTTTTGTTGATGTTGTTGTTTGTTTTTTATGTTTTTTTATTTGTATAATTGGATTTCGATGTGCAATTCATTTTTAAAATACTTATTTTCATTCATTTGTTGGTTTAATGGATTCGCTGGTTGTTCGTCATAACGTCATAGTTCAGAGTAATATAAATTCGAAATAAAAATCCAGACACGTATAAAATCGATTATTTCTAATCGTTCATATTCTCATGGTCGAAGTGATCGAATGTCTCTCACCTTAGGTTGTCAGAGTTCACTGATGACATTACTTATCCTAAAAGTGACAGTTTTCACGACTATGGGAATAAGAGTGATTATTAACTGCATAACAAAACTATCCCGCTTGTCTCTCACATACACACGCACACTCTTTATCTTTCTCTGAATTTCCTTCATTTCCTCTCATTTGCTGAATTATTTACGAGATTAGTTAAAAAAGAAAGGGAGACCCAGCTGAATAGCTGCTGTGCTTCTCTGGCTCTCAGACCGGCTTATGCTAAAAAAAAAAACTAAGTTGATGTATACTATCCAAAATGTATCTAACTACAGGTCTTTCAAAAGGTGTCGGCTTTATTCGGTTCGATCAACGCCATGAGGCCGATCGTGCCATCAAGGAGCTGAACGGAACCGTACCGAAAAACGCCACCGATCCAATTACAGTGAAATTTGCCAACAACCCGAGTAGCAGCAAAGCGTTGGCACCACTAGCCGCCGCATACATAACCCCACAAAATCCACGAGCGAGATTTCCGGGTGGTGCTGCTGCTGCAGCTGCAGCCGCTGCGGCCATACATCATCCTACCGCCGCTGGACGTTATAGGTGGTTACTGGAGTATTTTTTGTCATTTCCATAAGACGGCTATATAGTGGTAATTTTTCTTTCTTTCAATTGCATTTAGTTCGGTGATTCCAAGATATTCCCCACTGACTGGTGATCTCTTAGCCAACACAATGATTCCGGGGAATACCATTAACGGATCTGGTTGGTGTATATTTGTTTATAACTTGGCTCCAGAGACTGAAGAGAATGTGCTGTGGCAGCTGTTCGGGCCGTTTGGTGCTGTGCAATCGGTTAAGGTGAGTTTTTGTTATTCATATCTTCGCAGGGGCAGAAAATTGCACGGCTTACAAGGGCACGCGTTTACCGATAAAAACATGATTTCAGAAATCGACTTACCTACTACTCAGACAGATATTCATGGAAAGATTTGTGGCATATCCCACATAAACATCAACAGACAAAACTGTTCACGGTATTAATATTACTGCCTTCTGTCAGACTTAGTGAAACTAGTGAAGCTAAGTTGCCGTCGATGCTATATTTTCAGCTAATTCTCTGATATTATACTTATATGTAAGAGAAGGTCATCAGACTGAAGGACCAAGACTAATAATTAAGTAATTTTTTACATTTTCTTTTGCTCGGGATCTTCGAGTTTATTTTGGAAAAAATAAAACATACAATTTCAATTGATTTAAAGCGTTCCATAGACCGGTATGCGACTAGCGGCATATTAAACTAGTATCAAACTCTAAAAAAAAGTGTACACCTAGCACAAAAGTGGTCAATTGTGGATAGTTGCAAAAAACACCACTTAGATTTATTTAAATTCAAGTTCACGAACAAGTTTTCAAATATTTAATCTACTTGAGACACACCCTGCAAAGTTCGCAATTGTAGGGCAATGGTTTTTATTAAGAAATAACTCCTATCTATTCCAGGTAATTCGTGATCTCCAGACAAATAAATGCAAAGGATTTGGCTTTGTAACAATGACCAACTACGAGGAAGCTGTTGTCGCTATACAATCACTGAATGGCTACACATTGGGCAATCGGGTTCTACAAGTCAGCTTCAAAACAAACAAACAAAAGCAAACGTAATTTTTACAAATGTTCAATCGAAATCAATTGTTTGCGTTTTTAAATTTACTTTTACGTTAAATTCGTACTAGTCTCCCAGTAAGTCTACCATATTATTTATTTGATTTTTCTTTATAAATAATTATTGTTATATCCTTAAGTGTGAAGAGTCTTAAGTTTGCTTATAAAGTTTCCTCGTTCTTGTGTTTCTTTTTTAATTTAATTTATTGCGCTCCGATATATTTTGATTTTGTTTTCTTTCTCTGAATACCAATGGAATTAAATGTTCATTACGATACAATATATATACACAACTTAAGTAACTGATTTTACAAGAAATGAAAAATGCTGACAACTTTTACTGAATTCCATGATTATTGTATTTCTTTTTGTTTTTGTTAAGTTCTCTTACTTTTCATTTCTATTCATGGTTTGAAAACATTGCGTTCTCCTTGGCCATTTTATTTACAATTTTAATGCAACAATTTTTTTTCCTACGGACGAAAATGTGCTTGATTTATTTACAGTTGATCATTTTTTCTGAATTTTTTTTTCTTTAATTTTCGTATAAATTCAATGCACGTAGGAAAAAAACACACAGTTTAAGTAAAACAAAAATAAGTCAAATATGCAGAGAAATGAGATAATGAGATATAAAAACACACCATTTTTAAAAATGAATATTATACACCTAACTATATTATTATTAATATTATTATGTATACATTTATATAAAATATTATATTATATGTATTTAATCTACAATCGAGACAAAACAAAACTAAACAACAAAATCATGATTTTCGCAAATGAGAACATAAATTTATACATTTAATTCCAAGCATAAAAAATAACGAAATACATATGTGAGAGAAACGTATACAATTAATATTACAATAAATTATAAAAAAAAAATATATATATGAATTTTGTAGATATAAATAAAATCCAAAAAAAAAAAAATATAATAAATAAATCTTCAACAAAACATTATTAATTAATGAACAACAAAGAGAAGAACGATTGTAGTAAATTAAAGTAATTGTAGGATAAATTTCGTAATCCAGATTATTTTTGCGTTCGTTTTTAGTTTTGTTTTTAATTCTTTTTTGATTCTTTTTACAAAAAATTACCACACACATTTTCTGGAATTGGACTTTTCACTTGAAAAAAAACAAATGCAAAACTATACTTCTATTTTCTTCCTAATAAGAACACATTAAAAAATAATATTCAACTTGTTTTGAAAACGAGCAAAGGAAAGTGTGTAATCTACAAATTATGTAGATACTTATCAACTATTTTATTTGTCGTTATCTTTGCCAATTAAGGTCGCCGGCAAGGGAGATAGTCTTTGAGTTAAGTGCTAGAAAGGTTTTTGTATGATTTAAATGACTGGTAACAGGTTGTAATTTTAGTTAAAGCCTAATTGGCGGTATATCAAAAGCCTTCACCTGCTATTTACTCATGTATTGAAAAGCTGTTGATGTGATATAGGATGTAATTTGATTAGCATATCTAGGAACGGCTAACCCTGTGACTTTGATTTAAGTTCCTCCACCCAGTGAATCTACGTATTTCCAGTCATTCTTCTGCAAGTCTTTTGTAGATGTGCTCGTCTTGGAGTTTATTTTTATCGACACCTTACCCGTTTCGAATCATTTGACATATTCTACAACTCTGTGGAAAGTCGCCTCGAAAAAACGATTCATAGCATACTCTTTGGCTATTCTCTCTCTATCGACCATAGAATTATGAATCATCAATATTGTACTCCTTACACTATTCAGTTTAAATAGCATAATTTTTTTAAATTCATTAAACAAATAACAAAATGCAAAAATCGCTTAGAATTACTGAAAAGAAAAACAAATCGCATAAGTAGAAACGAAAAACAAAAAAATTATACACTTTTCAAGTAAAACAAATCTACGTGAGAACATAAAACAACGAATAATACAAATTCATTTTGTTATGTGGTTTCAAAAAAATAAAAACAAACACAAATTGTTTCTTTTTCATTATTTTTGCGATGGTTTCTCCAGCACAAAGTTCGCATAGCAATAATGCCACTTTTGTCTAAGTTCCTTAATGCATGAATTCGTTTTATTAATTTGTTACGTTACATCTTTCTTCCGCTCTTTATCTGTTTGTCTTTTGTTCCAGTAATTTATTAAAAAAAAAAAATTAAATTGTATTCACATTATAAAATAAATGTTTATTATTATGTGTATTATTTAATAGTCATTTGTGTTTCCTGTTGTAATTGTTATTATTTAAGTTAGTCTTGTTGTTTTCTTTCTGTTTCTCTCTGTTCCTTTTATGTCATAATGTTTATATTATGACTTTGTTAAAATAAAAAATTGCAAAGCAAAACATTTGCTCCGTTTTTCTTTTTCTTTTATGAAATTTACCAAATTTTAACTAAGCGGTAGGTACACACTTTTGATTTTATTTTAGCAAATAAAGCAACGTGGTTATAAGCAAATAAATTAAATTTATACATTTGAATGAATGAAAAAAACTTTAAACAAAAATTGCATGAGAAAAACAAATGGTGCTTAAAACATTTTCCTTGATGGTATTAAATACAAGAAAATTAATTATAGAAATTATTAATAAATTATCTAGAAAATATTTATGTGAAAAATAGAAAAAAAAATAAACAAAATATAAATGCAGTGACTGGTGGTGGTTGTTATGCTTGAACGGTAGACATTTTGTAAACTAAAAACCATTTTATTAATTGTTTTTTAACGCCAATGGGAGAGGACTTTCAGTAGTTTGTTGGCTTTCTCTGAATACCTTTCCAATTTCAATTCGGTTATCCTGCCTCTTTTTTTATAACATTTTAAAGGACATCTAAGTTTAATATCGTTGTTAGTTTATGTCCACAAAACTTTACGCGTAGTTTTGAAAGAAATCTATGTTTTTTTTTTTTTTTTTTCTGGAATAAGTTGGGTTACGCGAGAAATTGTTATATCTACACTAATGTAGTCATGGACCATTTTGATTCAAGACGAACACAAAAATGTGTAACATCAATAAACCCAGTACTTAACTAGGTCAGCTCAGTGAATATTGCATACATCAAACAGAGGTTTTCATTGTCAATGCGATAACAGTGTTGTATCGAGGTCCTCTGGCAGCCACACACTTTTTGACCGATTTTGAAAACAAAACTGATAAGTTTTCAACCCTTATTAACACCAGCTTTTCACAAAGCACTTTAAATGACTCTGCCTGCCTTCATATTATTTCTGTCCTTCCTTTTAATATCGCTATTGTTTAGTTAAGTAAGTCATTCCCCCCCTTAGTTGCAAGTCACTGCTCAACGTCCTAGAAAGCCAAAGCGTAGTTATGTCGCTACAAAAAAAATGTGTTCAAAATGCATGAGGAAGTAAAAAATTAAAACAAACTAGTTTGAAATAATATTAATAATTAATTAAAATTACATAGCATCTAGTACGTCTACGAAAATTAATTCATTGCAAATAAAATATTAACTCTAGTATATATACATTATTTTCAAGCTCACGATATTTTTTTTCTATAAAAATACATATTAACAACAACAGACTAATCATCCACTCGAAAATACAAACAAGTGACAAAACAAACAACAAAATAACACTCAATCTTGATGAAACAAATTATAAAGCAATCGTGTTGAACACACAATCCAATTGATTCACATAACTTTTTTTGTTTACTCTAATATTATACTATATATAAGGGTAAAAAAATCAATGGAAAAGAAAGCACAATAATATATTAATTAAATAGAAAAACAAAATGACAAAAGCGGAAGTAACAAATCGAAGAAGAAGAATTTATGGAATAAATGATAAAAAAACGTAAGGCTATACATGTTAACATAGAACGCGCATATCCCAATTTAAGGAAAAAAAGTAAAAACAAAACAAAAATTAATACATTGAATGTTCTTTTGTACTTTTACACTGAAAAAAGATATATTAAAGAAAACAACTAAATGTCAGTATTATCTATAGAAAAATTTATATAAACGGAAAAACGAAAATCAGACGAAAACATCGTACGTGGTTAATTAAATACAAAAACATATTTTGAAAACGTAAAAGACGTAAATAAAATAATAAATTTAAACGGTTGTGCTAATTCCAGCAATGGAATTATAAAAAAAAAGTCTTCGCTTTATAGCATTATTTTTGTTACCAACTTTTGGTTTTATTTTGACTTTCCTGCTTTGTACAGTTAAGAATTTTAATTTTTTTTTAATTTGAAACAAAAATAAAAACAAAAACCCCTCTTTGGCATATTAAATAACTTAGTACTAAATTTAAAAATACAAATATGTAAGTCATTGTCTGAACTAATTTGTGTGAAGACATCAACCTAGCACGTGATTTATCCTATGCTCGATGATAAATGGAAGATGTCTATAAGGGACAGCAGTACGTAACCAGCAAAAAGGGGCCTACAATTTTGTGGTAAGTCCGAAATCCTTAGAAGCTTTTTCGGGTCAGGTATGATCTCAGACTACTTGTCAGACATTCGCAAGAGGTTTTGCTGTGCAATAAACATGAGTCCTTCTGAGAAGACTCCAGCTCCCGTTCCCATTTCACATTGCAAAAGTCTGCCAATGAATATCCACAAGTTTGTAGTCGAATTTTGCAGCGTTGCCAATGGTTGCTCTGCTTCGCATTCACACCTTATCCGAAGTTCTTACTCTGACTGCCTCTCACGCCAATCATCGTCCATTTAAACGCGCCCCGCCCCAAATAAAACTAATTATTACAAAACAGAATATATATTACAGCAGTTAATTACAATTATTACAAATACAAGAAGAAAAAAATATTATTGCAAACATAAATTTATATGCAAACTCCAAAATGAATAGAATATCTATGTAACGTGAATTTTTAAATGTATATGGTCGGCAGAAAACCAAACAGTTTATATATTAAATAAATAATAAAATATACGTATATACGTTTGGTAACATTAAATGTATCTTTATAATTATAACTACAATTTATTATTACAAAAACAAATGAAAAACGAAAAACGATAAAAATGAAACAAATTACACGTAGATGAGAACATACTAATTAAATATTGTGTCTGTGGATGTCTATTGAATTATTACAAACAAACAAAAAATCACAATTTAAATTATTAAATAAAAAAAACAAAACAAAAGTGAAAAACCCAAAGCTATTCTCCTTCAGCAATGAAACTATCCTTATATAAACTTTAAATTAATTAGTTAATGTCTCTATCAATCTCATATGCATCAATGAAACAAAACAAAAGAGAATCAAGCAACCAACTAAAAATAAAACAAAAATCAATTATTGACGAAAGAAAAAAAAAATATTTATTATTATCATGATTACAATTATAATTGAATTACATTAAAATGAAGAAAAAATTTATTGGAAAAAGGTGTGATTCATTTCAAATTTAAAGAAGAATAAAAATTACAAATTTATTAAGTCGAAAATGTGTTGCTGTTTTATGTTTTGACACGCCTCTGAGTTTGCTGGCGAGTTTATCTGCTAATTGCAATTGATCGGCCAAGACCCATCAGAATAACAAAATGCGAGCATGTAGAGGAATTTTCTACGAAAACGTGCAGGAAGACTTAAAATTATAAAATCAGTACTGAACTTGTCACTCTGTGAACACAATTATAGAAACTCACTCTTTACTATTTTCCTCTGTGACCCACTTCAGCAAACGAACGCATATATATTATATTTTATAAACATATAGGTACATGTATTAGTTACGATATTCCAGTTAGCGCAAAATTCGTTAAGAAATCCGCTTCATCAAAAAACATATTTAAAATTATAATATGTATTTGTAACCGATTCGTCTCTTTAAATTCTTTGCCGTTTTTCTGCGGACATACCCGGCGAAATGATTTTTCGCCAAAAAGGAAAACAACAAACGAAAACAGACACAATAGTTGTGGACAAAAAATATCTTAAATTATTTCCACGACAGCATTTTCCACAGTTTATTCCTTTATTTATTTATGTTCATTACATTAGCTACCATCCATTTTTAAGAATACATACATTTTCTAGTGGGGAAATAAAACAACGAATTTAAACTCTGAGAACGCATCCATTAGCTGATGGGAACTCACCAAATACCTACACCAGATCTGCACTCAGTCTCAGTCAGTGCCTTAGCTGGTTCTTAGCACACTCACTTCCAATTGAGAGTGGGTGGGATAGGGTATTATTGAACAAATCGGGCAGACGTAGGAATGCTGTCAGTCTATTTCTACTTAGTTTTTGGTTGTCATACAATTTCTCAAACTATCAGTTTGATTCGGTACAATTAAATTTCGGCAAGTGCGTGAAGTGTTTGGTATGCAATTTCTGAAATATAAAAAGAGGGACCGACTACGACATCGTTTGATGGACTTTTTATATTGGACGGTGAGTTTATTTTAATAAATACTATCAATTTAGGTTTGCAAAAGGCGAATTTCTAGTGGGACTTTTGAAGCATATTAGATTTTCTTTTGTTTTTTGGTATAATTTACAAGCAACGCTCCTGAGAAAATGTAACAATTTTGTAGGTAAATATAAATTTGGAAATGAGGGAAATTAGGTATATTGGAAGTTTTCACGCTGCGGCTGTTTCGTGTATGTCAGTTTCTCAGTTTGACTTTGCGTCAAATGGAATGGGCAGCGGATACCTAGTTCATGTAAAACGTCAACTATAATTTTCTGGACAGGGTGACTTGTCAACATAATTTGTTTTTGTATTGTCGCGGTTTGCTTTCAATGTTGACACTTTGAAATGTTAACTGAGTATGCAGGATTTTCTTGATTTAGATTTGTCAACTATCCCTTCATACACTTCAACTGTATAAACAATTCGTCTGAGCAACCTGGCCCAATAAAAACTGAAATACCTACATCAAGTCCGAAGTCCGAACTATATATATGAAACAGTTGCTATGGATACCATAATTAAATTAACAAATTAAATAAAAGCAGCTGTGTATGCTACACGGGCGTTGCTGTTTTTTTTCCACGAAATTTTGCAACTGCAAAAGCGAACGAAATCAGATTGCATTCTTTCTAAAGAGAAACGTCGACTTCAAAGCGCCATTTTCCATCTCAATAATTCACCACCCCAAACGCTTAGTTTCCTTTTTTAAACACTCACGTTGAACTCCTCTTCTTTTACAACAGAAACAGTGTCACTACCTGGTGTGTAGTTTTAAATTAGAATTAAATTCCACACTGCACTGAACCTAAAAATTAAAACAAACTTCTCTGAACACGAGCGATAAGCGCATTCATACATCCATGCCCCTCAATTTATTTAGTACACCTAAACCAACAAGAAAACATTTTCTAAGCCGATTATTAATAACCACCAAACACAGACAGATACTTGTATATATCCCACAAGCAAGTGTTCCAAGCACCGACCTACCTAGTTGACTCTGCTGCTAAATCGATTTGCATACAGTGGACACTAACTTCACACCCCATCTTCTGCCAATGCTGGAATGATCCTTAATGCATGCACGTATACATTGTATGCGTCGAATTTCTGCAAAACCAACAATAATCTCATGTTTGCATACGTCTGTTGTGCGTGCTTCCAGTTTCTATTCTGTCTCTGACAACATAGTAGCACTGACAGTAACACACTCACTTGGCTTCCGCATGTGTGATATGTCCTTCAAAACAAACACGTTACCTTCCTCTATAGGCTATAGCCATTGTGAAGATGTAACAGTTTCATTGTCATTGTTGTCGAGCAATGCTACGGAAAGATTGTTATGGGTATAAAGGAGTACGAGAAGGCAGGATATCCTGCCTGTGTTGGTCGAAATGTTCAATAGCCGTACACAGCAAGCAATAGATATAGTGCCTAACCAGGTGCCCTGATATCAAAATTTTCCATTCATGTCACAGTTGCAGTTGACTCGATTACAAAGAGACCTAATATATCGATCATTGCATCGTTTGCTCTATACAAAGAAACACTTGCATAAGCTAAAGTGATACACAATTACAGCTACTGTGAAGTTAACAGTGGTGGTTTGAAAAAAGTGACCTTGTGCTAAGCACTGGGTAAACGTAACTCCCCTTCATATTCGTATACCTTTGTTCTTGTTGCTATTCTTTTAGCATACGGTCTCTTTTGTTTCGAGGGTGGAAATAATGAACCGAAACCATAAAAATTTAGTCTTTGTCATTTTTAAGAAGCGACATTCTTTCACATTTCGGCTGGCGCAGGTATATGCCACAAAATCGATTCTGAAAGGGCAGTTATGCATTCCAAATTTTAAACTGTTTTCGTGGTATTTCAACTTAATATCGGTTTTGAGATTCTAGGTGACAACACTTTCAATGAAGTGAATTTCCAAACTACCCAAATTTGCCTGACTTAGGCAAGTTTATAGTAGTTAAATAAATATACAAACTTTATCGTTAGTATTTGTTGCTTCTTTCGATTCGTCCTTTAGTTGAGCTCTAGATTCGTTTCCCCATTTTTTACATTTGTTCTTGTCGTACTTCTAAAGCATAAACAGGAAAGATACCGTTCGCATAACCATTTCTTTTTCGTTTTGTCAATTTTACAATATGTACCTTATTTTTTCAAAATGTTTGACAGATGTTAGGAAAACGTCAAATATTTGATTGCCATCTAACAGTTCTGTCAAAGTGATTGCTGTCCCATCTAACACTGTTTGATTTTTCTGTTGAATTGTTTTGTTTAATACATTACGGAAAACGTCAGGTTTTTGTTTCATATTTGATATGCAAAGTTCATGTAGAACGTCAATTAGATTTGTCTAGACTACGTTTACGAACAGGTTTTTGTTTTTATTTATTTGTACATAGTATCTTTTACATTGGACTTAAGTGAAGTTAAAGTCTATATAAGTAAAAGTTAAATTTAATCGTTGACTAATCTGACTTGAATTGTTTTTGTATTTTCTCAGTTTATTTTGAATTTTGACACTTTAAAATGTCAACTGAGTGTCTGCTGTCAGACTAACTATACTAGGTATCCGAACGTCCCCATATTTATACTGCTTTGAGTATTGTGCTCAGTTAAAAATTTGTCCAGTTTGACACCGAATTCTGTTGTTACAAACTATCTATATATTTCGTTGAGACTTTATGGTAGCGTTCAATGTTGACTGAACTAAACGTCAATGACATTTTATCGAGAATACATTTTTCTATGTGAACGCGAAATTCTTCTGCAAAATATTGAGAGTCGTCTTTCGAATCACTTCATCATAAAGACGTTTACTCGCATTTCACCTATCTAGTCATGCTCACTCGGTATAAACTTCCAGCAAGCTCCGTTTTTGTTGAACTTCTGCACTCGTTCAGAGTGCCCTGCCAATATATAAAAGCCAATTTCACTGGACGTTGCTAATGAAAATTCGCACCCACAGCGGCAAAAGTTTCCTAAGGCCGCTCTGCTTCTCGCAGTCCACACGTACACACAGTAGATATACTCATCCCCCAACTATGAGCTGCATGTTTGGTGAATTGCAGATAGGTTGAACCTCCTCCACTCTTGAGATATATGTATATATGTATTTCATGACTTTTAAGTGGGTTTCCAAAGTTGAATCAAGAATTTTTGGAAACGTACCCGCACGTCTGCTAAATGGTATATGCAGCACTGATTGGGTGTGGAGAGAATCTACGGTTAATAAATTTGTGGCTTTTGGGAATTTATTTAAATGCTCTCAACTGGTACCCAGAACACATGCCTGATGGGGTAGAGACGGAATTCGAGTCTTCTGACTTCGGTATGGATGGAAGTTAAGTGCTTGTGAATCATGTACTTGCTGCAGTTGAATCAGAAAGTTTATAGTATCTAACTGGTAGAGCTTGCATGCATTTCAAGAACGTGTTTTGAAATCAAACTGAATTTATGCGCACAAAGCCAATCGAAACATTAGGATAAAAGTGCTCATTTAATCCGTGAGAATGTCTTAGAAGGACATAGAGCTTCAAATCGAATAGGATTTAGTTTTCATTTGCAACTATGCGGAAGATAAATGGATTTAAGGTTTGGACTTCAATATGATTTAGTTATTTTTGTTTGGTTCCTTAACGCGTGGACAAAACAATTTTTTGCATTTGTTATGCATCTTTTCTATCACTTTCAAGTGCTATTGTCTTTCCTTCGAGTTGCTGACAGTTTCCTATATTTTCGCAGCAAACAGACTCTTCTGCCCGAATCCCAGTCTTGTATCTTGTACGATTTATTCTCCGTTTCCGTTCGTGTGCCTCTGAAACTGCCCAAACAAACAACAGCATGTTCGCAGGACATCTGCCCACTTAATTCAGCAATTTTGCTTATTGTTCTGTTGCCCTGTCGGCTTGCACACATCCTCGTTAAGTATCCTGTATCCAGCTCGACATGATTCAAATTCCATTCGCTTAGGACCGTCTTCGTGTTTTTGTTCGCACGTTCTCTCGCCTTAGCCCGGCGCAAAACCAATACACCTGACCACTGAAATTAGGCAAACAATTTTTGTCAAAGGAAATTAAACGCAATAACACAACTCCGTCCGAAATTGCACACCCAGTGGCATTATGCAAGCTAGGAGAGGTAGGCAGGATCCTATGTGCCTCGGTTTCTGTGGTAACACAGAGGCATAGGACCAGCCATAAATTGAATCCTTATGCACTTTAACTGGGGCGCTGTAGCAAATGCAAATGCGAGTACTGTTGCATCCATTGTGTGTTCATTATGTTCCCCAGGGACGGGAACAAGAGCGAAATGTGGGCAGGGTAGGTATGTGGCTGGCTGGCCGTCTGGGCTACAGATTTGAATTGCACCTATATGACATGTTAACTGTGTTGGTCCACGTAAGGTGGCGGAAGCGCCAAACACAGTTCTTGTTTTACAACATCATCATCATCGTGGTGTTGGTGTGTTCGGAGGGGAGGGGTGGTTAGGTGGTCCAATGCCACCACAATCGCTGTGATATTATTCCACCTCCACCCGTTGTGATTAAAGGAAGAAGACCGGCGATGGCTGGGTGCCGGTAGCAAGCCCACGATGTGTAACTACATTGAGGGTAGTTTTCAGTTTTGGTTCCGTTCACATTTATATTTTTTTTTTTTTTGTTACTGTTTGTTGCTGTACACAGTTATTGCTGGTTACCTTTCGTCGGATTTCTGTGTGTACTCGTATATACGTGTTATGTAGGTGCGACAGTAGGACGGAGACGACACGATGAAACCGAGGTGCATGTGCGGCATGGAGATGGAATAGTTGGATTTCGCCCCGAAGTTGGATCGGCATCACACCGACACCAACGCGACGACAACGACGACCAGAGAGACTGCGAAAGCCCGGAAAGTATGTGTGTTAGGGGTTGGTTGGTATGTAACCGACGTGCCGGAGTCTCTGTTGGGTATTCAAATGGATCTGACAATTGAGTCGGCTCAATAAGTTCATAAGCTGCGGCCAAGCAACAACCTGCCCGCTTGAAGACGCTACTAAATATTTGGTATATCGGTTGTCGGCTCGCAGTGCGATTACAATCGCTGGGCGGTTAGACGGCTTCGTGGTCGTGCAAGATTCGGTCGAACCCCGATCGTGGCTAAAGCAAACTAGGAAAAAGTTTCAAGTGTCTGCCTTACGCGTGTGTACATAGAGTGGTGTGTTTCAATTTGAATCTTGATCCTGACTGAACTACCAACAGGAAGGGATTTAATTTTTTTCTTTAGGAAAAAAAAAAATTATAAATTGCTTTTTGAGGTGAGTCCTATTTTGGCCTTGAATTTCGAAAGGAAATGAGAAACGCTGAGCGCCTGCAGGACAAGTCCTTTTTAATTAATCCATTCTGAAGGAGTGCGGGCAAATTTACATTTCAATGGTGCAGAGTTTGGTGAAATGGAATTGTACTCGTCGTCATCCACCATATCCTGAATTATTATCCTGGTATCATCCAATTTTCGGAATCATCTTTCATTGAAATATCCTTACGAATCTCATTTCGAGGCTCATCCTGTGTAGCATATACATTTAGTCTACGTAAATCCTCTGGCAGTCTCAGAAATGTCTGTCGGTGCTTCTCCGGTGGTAGGGATGTTCTTTTTTTTGTTTTTTTCATCCGCAAGGAATATATTGAGGCAGGTTGTGATGTTGATGTTGTGATTGTGAATGGTGATGGTTCTTTCGTGTATGAAAAACGGAAATGCATGGAATTTGAGAGGAATGGAAGTTGCTCCTGTATATGGTGGGTAAAGGACATGCCGCCGTGCGCGATGGGCACGAGCTCGCAGTGTTATTTAAGTTAAATATTTGATTTTATATTTTGTGTGTGTTTGAGTGCGCTTGTAATCGTTGGTGTTATTATTTTTTATTACCGTTGTGTTGATTGAATAAGTGGTTGTCATTGTTTTGAAATTTGTTTTTATTTTCCTTTTCTGGGTGGGACTTTCTCCAGAGATGAGCGAAGATAATGAGGGGATTTAAAAAAATGAATTGCTGACGTTCTATATTTTTAGAAGTACAGGGCTCGAAATGTTGCGTATTGAATTACGCGAAGAAGACGCAGGAGTTTTTTTTTTTTAATTTATAGAAGCTTTAAACTAGAATTCGCCTTCATTGTTCTTCCGCTAATGGAAGTTCTAAAAAGATATAGTTATGTCAGGGTGAACACAGTAGGTATATATGAATTTCGGAAGGGGTGCTTCCAACTAAACCTATCAGCAAAAGTAACTTAAATCGGAGAAAATTACTTGTTAAAAAGTGTTCTTGAAATGAGAGAAAAAAACTTGCCAATTCTTTGCAGGGGAGGTTCAAAAATGCTTTGAAAACATCCACGAAAATCCGTCAGGAAATGCATATTTTTTGGCACTAATTTCATGCCACAAGATGTCTTCAAATTGTAGCTAAACTTTGTCAGAATTCAGAGCGATTCTGTAACCAATTTAGCTTTGCTTTTTGACAGTTGCGTTCAGTTGTAATAGAAAAAATGCACCAGGACCGCAGATTATAATTCACGGGGCAAGCAACTCTATTAGTCTAACAGAAACTGTGTGAAGCATGTCAAAAGGAGGATGAGACCATTGCCCAGTACCTCAGCAACTGCCTTATCTCAAAGTGCTCCAGTTCAGATGGTTTTTCCTTGAAAATCTAGGCAAATTCGGAGCCACAAGGCAAAATTTCAAAGAGACCTTGTTAGCAACACCGACTGGCTTATGTATAATGCGTGGCATTATCACTTTTTGGTGCGTATGATATTAAAACACCGACCAATCTATGGTCTGAGCTCAAAGTGTATCTGCTGTTCGTAAAACGGGACACTAAAGGACTGTTCACATGAGAAAATCAAAACAAATCAATTTAATTGTATTTAAGAATTGATAATTGCTATTCGATCTACCACCAAAGCATTATATTTAATTAATCTAACATGTAATCTAAAAACAGCCGCCTCTCAATTGATTTAAATATTTAGTTAAGCCTGCAATTACAGTTATTTTGCCATACGAATTGATAATTCCTGCCACGAACTGTCCCACTTTATTCACAATCCACATAAAACAGTCGCGATCCACAAGCCCACTAATGAAAAATTCGTTCGAACTTAACCTTCAACAATGAAACTGACTCGCGAGTAGCTGCGACTAAGAAAATGTTTTCATGTGAATGAAAAATCTCAATCTACGAATATTAATTAAAATATCTCTCCCCTAAACGACCAGTGAAACAAACTCCAACGAGAAAATCCCTTAAAAAGCTTTTCTCAAACAAATATCAACATGCACCGGATCAATTGAATTCGGCTTTGGTCAGCAAAAAAACCTAAAGGGCACCCCATAACCCTGTTAGAGAAAAGAAAGTGCATGTCCTACATGACTCCCACTAATTTAACGTTCAACTTTCTGTCGAACCCCCATATCCCACAGTCATTAGTAATTAAAATAACCATTCACGAGCAAATGCTATCTCATCAGGCGAATGCATCCAGAATTAAGTATCCACAACCAGCAATATCTCTTCACCCGCTTAAAGTGGATAACAACTTTCCGCATAGATAAAGTTATCTCTCTGTCTCCAGTCGCCTCCAATTGTGGGAGTAGGGCAACAACCACTTCAAAAAAAAAATAGACACTAACACACACTGAATGTAGTTAGAGTAAAGCAGAGGCAAAAAGGAAGGAGGAAAAAAAATGCTATGATCCAATTAGATGGCAATTCGTTTTAATGGAACGATAGTTACATGACACAGCAACTGCGTGTGATCCTTCACCGTGCCTCCTAATACGCATCGGTGACTCTTTAGAATTTTATAACGTGAAATCCGTGAGTCCTGCAAACAGTGACGGAACAGGCCCATTCAATTGGATTACTTTATGGTTTTCAGATGGAAGGATGGTGGTTCGCTGACTTTTATTTTTGCGGATATGCTCTCACTCACATTGGCACAGCGAAACCAATCCATCTGCAAGCAATTTGTTTTTAAGGCCAACGAGCAAAAGCAATCCCACAGTGGACAGTGTATAATTGAATTAGCTGTCCAACAAAACAATTTGTTAAGCAGGTGGCAGACGGAGGCGTATATGTGACTGTGCTGTGGCATTAGGATAACTTTTTAGATTTGCTGTCATGCGACTGTAAAATCAATGATTTCCATTGAGAGGCTTCAATATTCGATAAGTCAATAGTCGGAATGGATGTATGACTTGGCACTCAGGTGGGAATATATGAGTCAAATGCTGGCCAATTATGTCGAGCTTGGTATGAGTTTCGAACTATTTTTGGTTTGCAATTGATTGAGGAGGACGCTTAAGTTGCGGTTTGTTATAGATAGAAGTGGATAATTTCGGTAGTTGATAAGTCTGCCTATAGAGAAATGAAAGTATGGCGAATGAGAGAGAATTTAATTACCGAGTCGGTATGAGAATGTCAAGCTAGCGATACATATGTGAGCCTTCCGCTGAATAACTCGTTCATGGGAAAGAAATCAAAAATGAAAGTATTTCTTTTTTTTCCATACAAAATTAAAGACTAAGAAAAGTTTAATGTTTGCTTAACTTCACATTTCGTTCGCTAAGAAACCATGGCGATGTTTGTGCCTGCAAAAAATAGAAAAAAACATTTGCTTATCGATCATTTTCTTTTCAGTTTTCTGAAGATAAAAGGTAATGTAACTCGAACACGGGGAACACGAAGCGAACGAAATGCGCTTGCCCTTCGTATGGGCAGTAGCAAAGCCTGCTACCAGCTTGTTTTGTTCATAGCAAAGCCCGCTAAAGCTCACAAGTAGGTCAAGCTAATGAATAAAAATCACTGTGGTCCTTTAATCCGATTTTGTCTAACTAAACGTTGATTTATGACCAATATCGGATGTAAAAATGCTTCTTGAATCATAACTCGAGCTCTTAAGGCGATCACTATCAGCAGTACCTTTGTGGCCCATGTTTCGAACCAACACTGTTACACCTGGCTAGAGGTTTCAATGCAGTGACTATTTTTTTTCGGAATCATTTTAATGATTGTTTGCAATTCTTGAGTGCAAATCGTCCGCAAAAATCCGTTTTAATTTAATTAATTAAAACCTGCAATAAATAAGACAAGAAATCGATTTCGGTGCACAGTTATTTGCGCTAAAAAATAATAAATAAACTTTGCATAAAAGTTGCTGAAAGAACTTGATTTTATCAAAGACAAATAGTTCCAACAGAACTGTCCATCATCTTCCTTGTTATTGGGGCTGGTCTACCTTGGCATAGATCTCTTAAAAGTCTTTTTTTCTAATAAGAGACAGCTTTATCTTTCGCTTGCAAGCAACTATCGTCGTTTGGTGGGGGATAATATGTTTTAAAAAATGCACTTGTCCATTGTCAAAACTTTTGTAGGGATAAAGATGATTGGTTCAAGATGGCTATCTTGTGGGACACCATGTTTTGCCCTAAAATTTTCTCAGACATAACTGATCTTGGTGAATTAACCCTGTGAAAAGTTTAGTTGGGAGGTTTTCGTATGTCACCTTAACCTTATGATATTAAACTTACTTGTAATTTAATATTAATATTCCATTACCACGAATTGCAAAATATAGCTCAGAAATAAAATAGGTTTAGAGCTTTAATGCAAAGCTTTATTTATGTGGGATTCTCAGAAAGTGTTTTAAAGGGTTTTTCAATAAGAGCGCCACAAAAGTTTTTTTTTAAATAAAACAAAAACGGTTTTGGATATCAATGAAATTCTTTTTCCTGTGAAAGTACGTTCCATTATGTACGTCAAATCGCACGACCGAGGCGGCCAAGCGACTGGATCATTTCGTGTGATTACACGTTCTCCAAACTTGGTTTCCAATAAATTGATTGTGACATTCGCTGTGTGGCTTGTGGCGCCGTCCTGTTGGAACCACATGTCCTCCAAGTCCATACCATCCAATTGGGGCCAAAAATATTCGGTTATCATAGAACGGTAGCGGTTCCCATTCACAGTAACGTGCCGGTCTTGATCATCACGGAAGAAGTACGGCCCAATGACGCCGCCGGGCCATAAAGCACACCAAACCGTCATTATTTCGGGATGCAATGATGACTCATGGAGTACGTGTGGATTGCTGCCTGACCAATACCGCATATTTTGTTTATTGACGATGACGATGAAATGAGCCTCATCGCTGAAGATGATTTTTCGATGAAAAGCGCTCGTAACGTTGAGGCCACTGACTCCGAATTTCGGTAGTAAATTTTAATAATTTCGACTCGTTGTTGGCTCGTATATCTTAAACGCTCTAAGCGAGCGCTCTAAACTTAACAATATCCTTAAAATTATTGCCTTTCGGCCTTAGATCTATCTATTTCTGTGATTTGTTTTGTTTTTTAATTTTCAAGAAGCTGGCTCGTATATCTTTTCATCATGAAATGGCAAACCTTACTGAAGAGAAATGTCAAAGAGCGGCAAGAAATTCGGCGTCGTTTGCTGTCTCTGTGGCTCTACTTTTGTAGCGTCCCTTTTGAAAAACCCTTTATAAACATAAAAGTGTTTGTCTGCTTTTCTTCAATTCGACTGGAGCTTTTCGAAAGCTTCCTTTGAATAGGTTCACCTATTTTTTTTTTTCGGCAAAAAACATTTTTTCTTGCTTGTTTGAATTAAACAAAATTAAAGCCCACAAATTAATCATTCAACATACCAATGCGTCTCTCATACACATCTCTGTAAACATCCTTTCAGCAGACCATTCTGCTGTACAAAAATAAAGTAAAATAAAGCTCGTGTCCTGACTCTCCCATTTTGCTATCGTCGCAACAAAAAAATGTAATCAACTAAATGAAACTATCTGACAAAGTGTTCCATGCGCAACGAAACCATAAATCATTTGCATTTTACACGTTTCCTTCCATGTTGTCATTATAATCAGGCAAATAGAAAAACACGAGCGCATTATATCAGGACAGGATGCATATTTCATCGGGTATATGGTGGGGTCACAGAGATAACAACTGGTGTGCTTGATCGGGATTCTCGCCATCACACCGTCTGGATTAAAATGTTTTCCTGTAAATCCCACCAAGGAAGGTGGCTGAGTTTGTTCAAAGTTTCACCTGATTACAATTTTCAAAAGGATGGACGCTTTAATGCAGAAAGGTTTACCTCTGTTCACTGCCATCAAATTGTGACAGGGATTTGAAAAGCGGATTTTACACGCTTTCGCAGGATTAAGAATGTTTCGTGATCTGCGCTCTAGGTCTCAGTCGCGTTGGTCTGGGTTGTGGGCTGCTGATTATTTGAACCTAGAACTGATGATGACAAATTGTTCTCACAATTTCTATTGTTATTAACGACACCTCTGAAAGGCCTACATCTCTTGTCCGGGTCGAACTTTTCCCAATTAATAATTCCCAGCCAACAGGCAAATTCATTTTTCACCTGGTATCTCGTTCATATGGCACATAGAACTGCAATCGTACATGACCTCAGAATGAGAATTGTTTGCAATCGTAAATCGTTGTTGAAATAGTTGTCCTCCAGCCAGTGGATGTAGGTGTGGAGTTTGAATTTGTTGTTTGTCCTTTTTTGCTATGGTGTACATCCTCAGCCCCTTCGGGTAGAGGCATAGACTTGCAGACTTTAAATCTCCCCAATGACCATTATTTATTGGACAGTGAGTAATAGTTGCTGTTAATAGCCTGCCCCAAGGTGTACACAGTACACTGATGCCTCTGCCGTGTGTGTTTGCAGCTCGTATGCTGGTCGGTCCTCGGTGGGGATCGGTCAACGCTTAAGGAGGCCAATTAAAGGAGGATTACAACGTTTTGTTCTTTATTGCAAATGGAAGCGATTTTTGGTTCTACATTTTAACCCGAATATTGAAATTGAAACTGTGTGTCACCCAGACGCGTGTATAACCATGTTTTAATTCATAATGTGGATTAAGTGGTGTACTGCGTGTGCATGAGTTGCATGAGTTGGATGAGTTGGATGAGTTGCATGGGTTGCATGTGCTTGCATTGTAGGGATTTAATTAACCAGATAAATTAATGATTATGTCTGGTGGTGGTGCCCATTATATCTGTTCAGGGCTATCATGTGTTGCCATTTGGATGCATCACTGAATTCGGCAACACAATGATGCGCGTTCGGGCGATACAAGGATGTGGACGCCCATCGTTTATCTCCTGCCAGAGATTAATTGATTTTATTTTTTCTCCCTTACCATGGACAACTGGTTATGGAGTAGAATAGCGTGCGGGATATACAAAATGGTGGTGTTGTTACTACAGGTTTTATTTTTGTATATAGACTAGAAATTAGATCAGTTCATTTTGGACACAGTAAATAACTTTCCATCGTGTGTATTTTTATTTTGAGTGGCTTTTATCAGTATAAATCATCGATGGTTGGCAGCATGAATCCACACCAGGAAATGGGAGTTTTACTAACGCAGTTTGTGCAGAAAAAAATCCATTTCGACTCTAGAATGGCGATGGACCAAAGTTTTGCTGAAATTTACCCATAGCCAAGCTTACTTCCTGTTTAAACTGTCGAACACCTTTTTGAAATCAACGGCGAGAGAGCCCACAACACCCTCCATGTCCTCTTTTGGGCCTATCAGGCTATTTCTCTGTCTTCCAGGATTTCTGAAAATGAAGGGAATTCGTTGACCAATAAGTTGCTGGTGGCAGAAACTTCCTTTGAATACAAACAGTCCTACCGATACCGACTGTCGTCGCTACTGAAAGTTTTGGTAGGTTTTCAGACATCTGTAGCCAATTTTGACTTGGGCTCATATAACTGGCGGGCTTTAAATCCTTGTCCGTAAGCTCGTACGAATTTGGGAAAAATAGAGCCCCATCCAAAGCCTGAATAGATCAATGAGTTCTTTTTAGTTCTTTGATGATTCTATAGGCCGTCCTGTTGTCACATCTGCTCGCTGCTTCTTCAGTCATTTTTCGCTGAGCCACATACCTGCTATGTCGCGTCAGTACTTTTTGGGTAAATGGATTTTTTTTTCTCACTAAAATGATCCGCAGAGATAATTTAACATATTCGGAGAATTAATTCTCTGTGCAGTGAGGTTTAACCCACGTAAAGGTTTGCTCAAACATTTTCTTTTTAAGTTCTATCAAAAATGCAAGCAAGTTTATTTACGACAGAGTTTGATCTCTATAGCTTAACGCGAAGGGTCTGTACATTTACTTGTCAACGAGGTGGTAGTGCAATCACTTGGTCCTGTGTTGAGTAGTAATTCCATCGCCTGAAACTGATTTGAACTATTCGAGCATTTTTCCATCAAATTTAACACCGCCATAAGCTGCCGCATAAATCAAACATCAGAATGCATTGCAATGTAGAGCCAGTAAATACTCCACAATCTAATCAATTATTCAAATGGAAATGCATAAATCATTGCCCCTTACATCCAATTTACTATATTCATCATCCGACCTACGACCCGATAGACACACACTGATGGGCGGCAGGGCTCCATCGCATAAACGTAAGGAGTATGCCAAAATCAGTGCATGACCATTCTCGCACACACCTCTGAGAGTCTGCTTTACACCGTACACACCACGTCACAGGGACATGTTCAACGTATAACTGCCAATCAACTGAGTGAAAATGAATTTATCGATTCAATTTGATTGCGCCAACTACAACTCCAAATCGAATTATTGCAACATTTCGATTAAATCTGATTTAATTCAAAATTCAGAAGTGCGACATTTGAGGGGGGCCTTTTGGCTTAACTGAATTCCGCATACACAAGAATAGGCAGCATGTGTCTCTTAAATTAATCCGCTTTTCGGACTTGGTGGTGGAACTGAGAATAGATTTAATGGGGCCGGTTGCACCGGAAATTTGCACAGCTAGAAATGTTCGGACCTAATCCGGACCGCCCGTCGCTGGTGTGGTTAAGCTGTTTGCTAACACTTGAGCTCGTGAATAATGAACTGTTTTTGGGGTTAATTATTCTCATTAATGAAACTAATAGCGTGGCGGTTAGAAATAGAAACAACAAATAAAAAAATAAATTAAAAAACAATTAATCAACTGGGTGGGTGGTTTTGAGGTATAGAAATATACGGTTGACTTGAAATTGGTTTTCAAATAAATTGAAAGCAAATTGAGAGCGGATGGCTCGTGTTTGACCTTTTGCCAATCAAAGTAGATACGTAGGGTAATTGACTTTGGTATTGCGAAATTGGGCATATCTTTGGGGTGGTGGCTTTTAATGGAATTGGAAATGTTTGCCAAAAGTCGCCTTTTGGAAACACAGCGATTGACAGGTGTTGTCCTATGCTCGGTGTCTGACGTGGTGTCATTTTCAGAGTTTATAGCAGAGGCGACGCGATGTTCTAGCCATCTTAAAGTTGGTTGTCTATTACGAGATTCCGTTCAAATCATTGATATTTTGTGTCCAGGTAAATAAACATTCACGGCTTCATTTTTGCTGCTTCTGTCAACAATTTTCCAACTGCACCAGGGACCTTGTAAATCAAAAGCTTGTAGTTGTAGAAATTTGTGACAATGTCCAGACGCAGTGCACTAGGTCATCCCTTTTATGATGACCTTTCGGCCATCCAAAGGATCCATTTCAACAAAATCATCAAATTTCTCAACTCCACTGGCTGGTTTTGAGCTCCCCTAACATCCTTATCCCCCTTTATCTTCAGCTATTTGTGTTTCCCTCGTCAGGCAACATGGTATCACACCACCTGACATTAAAGCCCTCAGTGTCATTTTTTCTGACCTTAATAGGTACCTTTAATAATGAGCGCCATCTATCGTTATTTCATGCAAACTAATGAGCTTGCCAGTAATAGACATAGCTCTATGTAAATCGCCTCTATAAATCCTTTTGTATGCGGCCTTTAAAGCGATAAAAAGACGGAAAATATCGATGTGGGCTTCTTGGGAATTTTCCAAGTCGTGTCGTGGAAATATGCTCGGCAATTGTCTTGACGGCTTCGCCCTCAAACAATCTGTAGACGACGTTTCCAGAAATCTTATGGTACCATCTATGGATAGACTATAAAAGGTATCGTTGCTTATAATTACAGGTCTTCGGTCGGGCTTTGTTGCTCTGGGACATTTTTGTTGTCTGCTCCGCAAAAACCCAAATTATAACTTAAGGCTTTTTTCCACCTTTTTGTCTTTAAAACGACAGTATAACCGTTCTCAGAAAGCTTCTCAATCAGTCTCTCGAACTTAGGAAACAATTCTAGGTGCGTTCCATTTGTTTCAAAAATATAAAAATTAACGCAACGAAGCTTAGATATATATTTGCAGCTGCAGCGATTTTTTATTTCTGTATTAAACTGTCTATTGATGCTTCTCTTAAAGGTCATAGAAAAGTCTTCCTATTTCTGCGGAATATGTGCCTGCTTATTAAATTTGACTATAGCGATTATATTTTTGATTAGCTGACCAAGAGGCGACGGGCCGTGTTTAAATAGAAACGAATACACATCTGGGACTTAAGTTTGTGCACCGGAAACAGCCTTCAACAGCATAGCCGATAATCGCAGCTTCCATTTGCCGGGGCAGCTATTAAAACAGGTCATGATTTATTGTACGATTTTAATTCTTGCATGTATTGACTCCGCAAAATTGTCTATTTATTATATTTCACCCCTAAACTAAATGGTTATTAATGACAAGGAATCATTCAAATAGAAACTGCGGTACATTATCAAACCCGCCCAATCCAACTTTGCAACATCTCCGACACCAATGTCCTTTTTTTTACCCACCTTTTGCTCATTTCCTCTTTCTGTTTACGTTTATAAAAATGGCAGCGCTGCTTTCTCTTATTTTTTACCTCACGTTCAGTTTTGCACAACATTAATCTTGTTCCTAATATTGCAACAAAGTCATAATTTTATTGACGTCACGAACAGACCTAATTAATGTCCCGACAATGATTTGGAGATTTTTCGCACAAATTACCATCAATCTGCCAAAATGATTAGCTATTTCGAAAACACAAATCCAAAGGATATTAATCCGATTAGAGTTATTCGCTTTGGTAAACAACAAAAAGGTTCCGCCAACGACTCGAATCCAAAGGCGTTTAGGTATAGGTACCTATAAAGAAAGCAACCCTTAATTTGAGCACGCTCCAAAACTCGCACAAAAGAGGCTCCAATACCTTGAAATAATATTTACCATAAGTAGCGTTTGTAACAAAAAAAGGTGGCAAACAAAAAACACACGTGTTTTATTAATGTTTTTGTCTCCAGTGTACCATTCTACCCTTGCCCAGCACATCCCTAACTTTAGTAAAATCCAGTTCGGCTAGTTCCATCAAATATATCAACGCACACGGACGAAAAACACGAACGTGCTCTCTGCCAAGTATGTAACCAATAACCATCGGCTGGAATAGTGCTAACACAAGGGGTGGATGGTCACCTTTAACCCACCGACACTTTATCTCGTTCCTGTACCCTGTGTAGTCGACTTGTGATTTTTTTTGTTCGAGATAAAAGACAAAACCGGGCGCATTGCCCATAGAAGAAAAAAATTGAACTTCGAAGGGGTTGCATGCTTCTTGTCGCAAGCGAGAAGTTGAATGGTATGACCAACAAATATTCGTATGCATATTTTTGTCGCCGCTGTCCAGTTTCGCCCCTGGTTTTGTGTGCGGCACAAATGAATCCTTTCCTTGATAGTTTATTTAAGGGATGTTGTGTACAAAAAGCCCGGCATTTACGAGCTGCTGTTCCACTTTTAAGGGAGGTGAATGCGTTGCGTACCTCAGTGATGTCCCGCACATTTTCCAGGACATTTCCACCCCCACTGCAGCTCTCAGTTTGGGCCTCAGTGTGTGTTGGTGCTTGCTTATTGATCGATTAGGAGAGCGCATGCGATGGTTCTCCGCAGGGAAGCACGCACACTTAAAGGATTCGGAAGGGATATTTGTAATTATGGCAGACAGTGATGCCAAGTTGGGTCTAAGAGGCAATGTGAACATAAATGAATCAGACTTGCCACCGCTGTGGGTAAAAAAATAAAGAACGATCTCATTTGAGGGTTTCCCAAAACCTGCTGATTAGCCTATCTAATCGCCTACTGCGACGCAATAAACTTTCAGCTGCAAGATACCTACTTCATAAATACTGTCAAATTTGTCCGCATTTCTTTCCATTTTTTTTTTCTTCTCTAAATGCGAGAGCGCAACAGCTGTTTATATCATAAATTCACTTGCAACGTGTTATCAGGTATTCGAAGATAACGCACAATATGTTAAAAATATTCAAAAAGATAACCGATCTAGTTGGGGGCATACTCCAAATAAAATATTAAAAGTGCTAATTTAAGACGCGACTTGTCGCTGTGATGCTAAATTAATATCCAAACAACACCCACAGACGTTATATCTTGTAGGAAATAGAAATAGACACGAAGGAAAGGAAACAGCAAGAAAATGAATTACACGATATTAATTGAATGTTAATTAGTTGACTACATGCTCTCGTGCTTTCGAGTGGTATGCTGGTGCCGGTGATGACCGGTGGCTCTATTTTGCTTATTTCTTTTTTTCTTGCAAGTGGAGGCAAAAATTCACAGGGCTAAAAAATAGATACACTCAAAAGAAAAATGCCAAACGACGTGCTGCGCAGCTGAGGCGATTGTAGCACATTTGAAAAAATTATTCTATTTTATAAAGCACCGCTTAATACGAGCTTGAACAGATTCTGTAGGGTGGTGCATTAATTTGAATAATCCGCTAATTGATTTTATTTAAACTTTCATGCGTAGAAAAATCTAAAACAAATAACTTTTAGAACACAGTCACCCTATATATAGAATAGGGTCCGCACCAAAGACATCGCCCTGACATTTGCCATAATTTCCCACCCAACTACCCCCTAAACTATTGAAAAACATGCTTAACCTAAAAATGTCCTTTTTCGTCCAATACCTACCTTCAAAAACAAACCAACACCAATCCACAACCACATCACATTCGCACCACCCAAAGTGCCAAAAACCACCCCGCATATCACCGCACCCACGAGCCGTGGCCAAATTCACCGCATTAAGCACACATCCAGCGCCTCAGTCCCAATCCTGCCTCCAAAAATACACACCAATACTCTAGCACCAGTCAACCATAACGCCTGGCTATCTATCTGTGCGCGTTCTCTCTGCAACTCTCCCATGCATCTACACATCCATAACATCACTAACACTATGCTTCTCTCCAACAGGGGTGGTATGTGGATAAACTTTTACCGCCATGGATCCCAGTGCTCTAGCAAATATGGACCGGGACGCATTAAAGAAGCAAATCGAGAATATGAAGTATCAGGCATCCATGGAGCGATGGCCACTATCTAAGAGCATTGCAGAGTGAGTAATAATTTTTTTTCCTTAAACTATATTATTAACTAAAAAAAATTCGTATGTGAAAAAAGTGCAATAAGAACAAAACCAAGTGAAAGTTGGAAAATTGTGTTTACACGAATCGAGTCCTATACAGTGAAAAGGAAACCCCTCCCTGTCATTGATTGCTGCCATAAAAAATTAGCCAGATTTTTTTTTTTTGTTTATTGTTTATGCGGTGCGGATGACATTTGTACAAAGCATCGAAACTCCCTTATAATCCTGTCAGATATTGATAAAACTTTTGCCGGGCTAGAAAAACCACCGAAAATCACTGTCTGCGGGACAGCTACTCCCTTTGTGTGTAAAAATCGATGTGTACACTGAAAGAAAGTGTTTGCAGGGGCTCCGTCAAAACGGTTTGGGTCAGCAGCAGGAAATGTGTGTCGATGAAACTTGCAAAGAAATCTGCCAAAATTAATGAATTTACAATGTTGATGGTAAAATCGTCGCTGGCGCGCAAGTTTATTTGTTTTATGTGTCAGCGCTGTGGAGAAACACAACACAGCGCTGACGATGCGATGCTCTTCGAAATGTCAATTGAACGAAATCGAAATTTCTTTTCGATCGGTGAATTTTGTTTTAATTACATCCACCAAGAGGGCGGGCGAGATGGGCGAAAATTTGTTATTTTCGAGGCATGAAATTGGCAGAGTGAAGAACGTGTTTGTTTATCTTGTCGAAACAAAAATTGTCGTGAGCGGATTTTCCGTTTTAATCAACACACAACTCCGAAGAGCGAAATGAGGGTTGATTTGCATGTTGCATAGTCGTATAGCTGTTCGCTGTTTGTGTGTACCCAGATGGATGGTTGTCTTTAGAGTGAGATTTGCTTAAAAATAAGCCCGCGCTGCTGGGAACTAGGAATACATTGTAAAATGGTGGTTGCAGTTTTAGGTAACCTGCAGAAATTCATGCGGAAGAGTAGAACTTGTTTGTATTTCGACAGTCGTTTCAGGAAGTTTGACGACAATTGGGTTGGATTTTTAGGACGGTTTTGTGAAGGTGATTTTTCACCTGCTCTTAGCTTGAAACCGAGAGATGTACTGACTGAACTTTGATATCACAAGAATCGTGCAGCAAAAGTGATAAAACCCCATCTTTCAAAGTTTCAGAACTCATTTCTGTGGGTACCTTCGCCCTTTGTTTAAAAAAAAAAAAAACAATTTTCATATTTATAATCTTAAAATAACTAACCGCGGCTCTTTAAAGCACCTCGAATTGGGCTTTCTATTGGTCCATATACGACTTAGTAACAAGTAAACTGACTTTTTCAAGTCCAAATTTCCTTCATCTACGATGAGTGGATTCAAGTTTGCTTTTTTATGTTCCTGTCTGTTTCACGTTGTAGTACAGTGAGACCAGCTGTTTTATCCAAGTCCTTTCGTGTTAGATAGCAGTATCCTTCAGCAAAAAAAACACCGTCGGCTGAATCAACACCTTCGGTATTCATTTCAAAGTATATTTGAATTGTGTCGATTTATCAAATGTAACCAAAAACTCCGTCACTTATGGCACGAGGCACGTCACTGATAAAAGGCAACAATACCTACTTTATTTGATTTTCGTTTTTAAAGTTGACTGGGTAAATGCTTTCTATAGTTTACAATATTGGTTTCAAGCTTTACGTATCTTCGAATATACTAAAAGTCTATTTTTTATCTTACTTATATGCATACATTGAATTTTCGAAATAGTCCGTTCTGAAACCGTTCTTACCTTCCTGCGCTTGACACACTCTTCTATGATACTGTAAGCGTTGACGAACACTTTTTCTAACCTTAAGCTATTAGAATTTTGAGTTTTTCGATCTAGTTTTGAAAATGGATAAACTCTATGCTCTTTGTACAGTGATCGTCTAACTTTTCTACCTTCGAATACTTGGTATATATTTTTTTCGGATACCTTGGTCCCCATAGGACTGAATACTCTAGTTGTTCTGCTGATAGTCTACTTAAGTATTATTGAAAATGCTGCTGCAATTTTTGGATCTAGTTCAAGAACGTACAAGACTTTCCAATTTTGAATCACAGTGAACGCTAAAATTAGACTCAGACTTCAATCATATTTTTTCGAAATACAGTGAAAATTTTGTAGTTTTGATGACATGCTACGAGTGTTATATTTACCAGAATTTGCATTTCGCACTTTAGTAATATTTATAAGGAAAACCCGTTTGCAATAAAAGTTGTCAGTTCTTATGTCGGTGAATACCATTTTTGTGGCAGCTGTCACCTTTTATAGTTAACTCTTTAAATCCTACCAAAATGTAGCGTAATCAAATATGAAAATTATTTTATGAGTTGCTCGATCTTAAACAATATATTGCTCCACAGTGAAAGTTCCCTTCGCTTTACCGGCGAACTAAACATTATCGGTCAAAGTTCGCTTGTGTTTTGGTTTCCTTGAGACAGTAAAACTAAACCTTGGACCTTATTGGTTTGTTCCACCTTAAACACGTGTCCAACATAAAAGTGCCTGTTGCCTTTCCTTCACCATTCATTGTCCTTGCGGTAGTAACTATTCGTTAACCAACCCCCACGGTTGAGATTTTCATAGATAAACGTACTTCTGGCCAGAACAGCCATTAGCAACACATTCTCGTACACTCGTGTTTTATAGGCCCTCATCTTCATAGATTTATGTTGATGGTTCACCGTATCCCTTTGTTACGCAACTTGCTAAGGCTTTTGCGAAATAAAATGTCCGGTGACAAACAAATAATGCAGGACTTTTCTTTCCATTTGGCGGGGGCGTTCAAGGAGGCTTAGGGTTTTGTTGACCTTCTTTTTCCGTGAAGTGTGAAAGTGTAGTCCCTTTAACATAAGAAATCGGGTAAATAAATCGGAGTTTATTGTTGGGACAACGTTGCGAAAGTTTGTCCCGAAAAATGTGTGAAAAATTGTCAGAAGACAGCTTCAAAAGGCCATTGGATTTCATCAGGATATTGTGTCTTTGTTGACTAATTTATTTAGCTTGGATATATTTAGCTAAATTACTTGACTGGATAAGGAGATATAGAAGAAACATCAAAAGGTACTTCCAAAATCTGTGTACATATTTTTATAGGAATTTTCAGTATTGCTACCAAATCTATCGAATGCTTGAAAAGTTTCGTCAGTCAGCAACATTTTAACTTTCCCCGCTTCAAGTTTTTAAGAAAAGAAAACCACGAAAGTGTCTTCTTCTCTCCATTTGTGTGATCCAGGAGTTTTTAGGCCTGCCTGTTTTACACGATTGTAGGGGAACGTTGGTTGCCATGGCCTTTTCGACGGGGTTCGTAGGATCCCTCCTTTGAACATGACAATATCAACTCAGCTGTCACTTATACAACTACATAGCTGAATTTGTAAAAACTTCTTCAAGTTGAGTCTTCCACGTCTCTCTCATCCAACTCCACTACTGATGAGTCCCCATCAATTGTTTAACTGACACTAACAGGCATTTCATCTGTCCAATGCTTCCAAACAGCTTATTGTGCCTTCCGTCGTAAACGGTAGCTCAGTCCGGACCAAACACCACCGAAATGTCGAAATACTTTGACAGCACTGTTCCCTAGTTGGCTTCATGTCTGCAATTACACCCGATAAATTTGTGTGAGTTAATTGCTTAGCCTTCAAGTCGTCGTGCCTACGAAATAAACCATTTACCTAACCCATTTCCGACTCACAAAGCCACAAAGGTCGCAAAAAATCTACTCACGGAGATACAAAAACACATCGCACAAAGAGCTGACAATTTGCACCTCGGCAGGTAGTCATTGTCAATAAACAATTCAGAATGTATTGTTATTTTACTTGTTAAGTGCTAATTTATTTTGTTCGAAACAATTTTCAAACACAGACAACTGACAGACACATCTGATATTTTTCCCATAGTCATGTTTCTTTTTGTGCTCTTTTCGCCTGCACTCCTTTGTCGGAGAGACAAGCTTTTTTCGTATACCTACACATAAACGATTCCTTGTGTAGGTATACTGTATTCGTAATGTATCCAATTTGTGTTGTCCGGTCTTTGTCAAAAAAGTTTTTTGTTTTGTATTGAAGAAAGTTTCTTGCAACTCTTTGTGAAAAAAAAAACTTAGGAGAATACAACATTTATTGGAAAACTGTTGTCGTAAATGCGAAAAGTTGTTTTTCTCTCGCTTAAAACCAGCGAGCAGCGAATAAGCAAGGTAATGGAGATAATCCCCACAAAGCGTTCTGGCGCTCTGTCGCTTTTTGTTGCCAACGTACACGCTAATGAGTTGCGCATTACCCTCGAACCAGACTATCTAATCGCGTATTGGACTTATCTGCACCTTAAGAGGCAGTTCATTTGCCAGTTCTAAGTCGGGCTATTAAAGCCCGTATGTCGCAAATAAAATTTTGAATAGTTCATGCCTTGCAAGCTGTAATTATAAAAATAGCTCCATAAAACCGACGATGTAATATCGATCTTAATGGCCTACACTATTTACCCTTCTGGCGCACGCAAGCAAACAAAGTCACCAGATTATCATTTCGTGACTAAGCAAATTAAATTTAAAATGTTTTTCAGCTGCTTACAGAAGCTTTTGTCAACTTTTAACCACAACCACAAGTTCACCGCCACCACACAAGTTGTATCAATTCGAACGACGGGAACAACAAAAAAAAATACTTCAAAACTTTAACATAAAATAATGACAGTCATAGGTCAAACAGACCGAGGCGGTAAAAAACTTTAAGAGATTAATTAGTTTGTTGAAAAAATAAGTTTTAGTGGTGTAAAAACGGAGACGAAGGTAGTCAGTCGGGGGGATGGAGCAGTTCAAAAAAGGTTACCTTCCATAAAGGTCACCGCGCTAAGAACGCCATTTCTCTACAGACTTTTTCGTTTAAGCTTGTGTTTTATTTTGTGCAATTTGTGCCCGCTGTCCACTATTTGTATTGAAGACAAAGACCCCACATTGCAACTCAGCTTTTTGTTAAAACGAAGACTGCATCTTGGGTGACTTTGTTTCGCATTTATAGCGAATACAAAGGATGTCAAATTGTGTTTGAGTAAGTTTTTTCTCCAATATTTCTAATAATTCGGTTTTGACACATTGAAAAATCATCGCCACTCCTCGAATCTTCAAGGTCATTAACTTTTGTGCAAAGCTTGCTTGCTTGCTCTTGTTCCGCGCACATTTTCCAACCACCACCGTCCTCAGCTCAAAGAACAGCGAAGCGAGAAGATTCAATAACTCATTTTGCAGCTTGCGGTGCTATAATGGCCACAAATCATCATTATCCCTCCCACGGCTGCAATAAATCGCATTCAACTGCGCCAACTGCATAACTGCCAGTACCAGAGACTGCCACCGTCTAAAGCAGTTTGTTACGGTGATGGCGAAGCCTGACGGCGGCAAACAATTACCGAGTCTGCTATTCCAATAGTTTTTCCTCAGTTTTTCCACTGTGCTCCATCGCCTTCGCTCACTCTCTATCTATCTGGATGGTGTGGATTTATGTTGAAGCTACTTGTACACGTTTATGGTAATCAAACCAGACGCCACCGGCCACCCCCGTAAAGGTTGTTATTACTGCCAGAGAGTAGCTCTCGCCTTGTGGTGCTTTTCAGTTTTTGACAAGGGCTAGGTTTGGGTGTCCATTTCGATTGCAATTCTGTCCCTGGCCGACAGGGTGGACACTTTGTCGGAAAGCCCTGTCGATGGGCTGAAGGTGGGCAAGTTAACCGGGGGAAATTGTCGAACCGTGTTGAATTACTGCGGATGACAGGTAGCACAACTCGCCTTTTAGTAAATCTCTCATTTGCAATTTCCATTTACATTGTGAGGTCTTTGCCGGTAAACGCGCTGACGGGAAGCAAATATCTGCATGGATGGAGACTTGTTAATCACAGTTTTCACAGGGTGAACTGTGAAAAATCAACAAAACGTCGATTGATGAGGGTCACGCTGTCATTAAATACATCATTTCTTCAATTTAAATGCAAATTCGGGTGTGTTTGTCTTTTGCACTCAATTTTCGCTTCAAAACGCTCCCCTTAGAGGTGGTTTCGGAATTGATTTCACAATTTTTAGGCAAATTGTCTTTGTGTTTTTTTTTTTCGCGCGATTCTCATTACTTCACCACAAGTTGGCAGAATTAAATCCAATTAGTCGCCAAGGTATCAATGGCTTTGTAGTTTGTGAGACGACGATTCAAGGGCGCAACCTTTGTTTAAGCGAAAATATCGCACAAGCCATCCGCTGAGACAATGGACAAACCTTTATTCAACTTGAAAAGGGTACAAGAAAAAACCAAAGCGGAAGGCAAAAATCGATTGTTTCTTTATGAGGGTGAAGTCGTATTTCACATTTATCACAAAAGGGGTTTTAATTCGTTGGGGTTAAGGGTGGTCGCCAACTTTTGGTTGCGCTACTTGGAGCTCTAAATTATTGTTCGGATAATTAAAACGTTTCATCGGGGGCTAACAAATACGCGCGGAGTGGGTTCTTTTTTTTCCGCCAAAAGGCAGTGGGGTGTTACTTAAGGACAGATGTTTTTTATTGCCCTTTAAAAATGCCGAAAGTTGTTACCAACATTTTCAGCAAAAAAGAAAAAAGCCGCGATTAACGTTAGAAGGTGTTTTGAGCATTGAAATATATTTTGGTAAAAACATTTCAGTGATTCATATATTTATATCATACGTTTTCAAATGCTGGCTGGAAGAGTTTAGATCTGACTTTGTGGTGTAGAAATTTATTTATCATGTAGCTTTGCAGACAATTTTCCTCAAAGCGATAATCTAAGAGAAAAATTTATTCAGAAAAAATATGTACATCCGTTAAAATTTCAAAGCGACAAAATTTAAACGACATCGTTTAGACGATTATTGCCGCACGTGGTTTGCCATTTGTCGTTCTAAGGAAACCAGTGTCCTTACTGGGGCTTTGATTCTAAGATACAGATGTGCAGCAAAATTGGTCAATAATCTGAACCCTTTAACATTCTGCAACCTGTAAAATTCTGCAACATGACTGTGACATTTTGATGTAACCAAAAGTGGAATTTACCACCAGTACAGACGCTTAAAGTGTCCCATAAGCGATCCAATTTCATAACTGACCCACACAAGATATACCTATTTAAACAAAAAATGTTTAAATGTAATTAACAACATTTTGACAAATTTTCATGTTGACCTTAAAACTTACTACCGGCCAAATTTTACACTATCCCAATTGTAAATTTACCATTCGCTATAACAGATTTGTTGAAAATGCTCTATTCAATCGTATCGTGTATGGGTTTATTCAAATACTGCCAGCTTACAAGAAACTTCGTAAACATAAAATGCCCGCAGATGCAGAAAGACTAAAACGTAACCAAACTGAATAAAGTGGAATTTATTGCTCCTTCGCGTGTCTGGACTGTGGACTGCCCTTAAGAGAATTTGTATTTTGCATATTTTCGTTCCCGGTCGAGGGGTTTTCAAAATTTCAATATATCGAAACTCATTTTGCTCTAAAGTTATTACTCGCAGGTTGCTCACTTTCCCGGGCAAAGTTGTCTTGGTATCCGGACCATAAGTTATGTTATAGTACAGTCAAATGAAATGAAATCCTTTACCTAAACCTATGACATTAAAGTATCCATGGAACTTTCTTGTCACGATTTATGGCACGTTCGGGGAAAGCGCTAATAAATAACTTACCAATTGCTCCCGTATAAATCCACCATATTGAATATGTATTTGAATACCTACATGTTGTTGGTTAACCAAGGCAAGCATAGGTTTAGGGAGTTCTAAAACTAGCTCTGTCTTAAATTTATGTGAAACTCTCTTCATCGGTCTTCCGACAACTAAGGGGGCTTTTTTACTATACACAAAAATGCATTAGGTTCGCTTTATTGAACATCTATTTCCGGCAAGTAGAGCACACAAATCATCAACAAAACTACCTTTTTAGAGTAACTTGTATCGGAAAGGCCTTCAAGTATGCAATTACTTGTGCTTAACTGGTGTAAAAATAAATAAATAAATAGTTGGCGCTACAGGTCCGCATTTGATGTGTACTTGAGATTGTAACCCAACTTTTTAAGAAATTGCATTTAGCATAAGTTATTTCCATACCTCCAAAGTGTTAACATGACCCTTGCGCTTAAAATTTAAGTCGCTCCAGTTCTTCGAGGAATAAATACACAGCGTGAATCTCAAAAGTGTCATTTAGAGGGTAGTTCTTGTAATAAAGTAATAAACCCCTCAAATTATAAAGAAAAATGTTCTATTTTGTTGCTTTCTTAGAAGCGGTCTTAAGCTTTGTTTTCTCAGTACGTGACTGTAAGATATTTCCTTGTGAATAACGAATGGTAATTTATATCACAATGGCAAAGGTTCTTTAATTTCCGAGCCACGTGTGGCCCATACAATGCAGAAATGGAATTTTCAAAGTAATGTCTGCTTTTATGTTTGTTCTTCGTAGTACCGCCATATCTTGTTCGGATATTTATAAATAAATTGAAAGCACGATCTCCTAGTTCATTTATTTCCTACTTTGATTTGTCTTTGCGTTTGGGTTCAATTCGCATAAATCAGATGGATAGTAAAACAGAAAGTAGGTATGGTCTGAAATGGCACATACTTTTGTCTCTCTTGCTGTCTGTTATCCTGCGGATGTTTCTAGGTACTATGATGCTTTATCTGTCGGTTTCTTTTAAATGCTCTTCTCGTTGTCGGTGTAGTCAGTTTCATTTGCTGTCATAAAACTTTCTCTTTTTTACTGATACACTTACTGACTGAATTTGTTTCAGAATGTCTGATTTCACGCAGAAATAACAAAACGCAATCTTGTATTAAGGTCGAAAAGTCGTTGTTATTTGGTTTGATATTCTGTATTTGAAGTGCAATTAGCTGCGGATGTATCGTGGTTTCGTTTAAGTAATTTTGACATTTCTTATGAACTCGATTAACATCGTTGGATACCTTTTCAAACGTCAAATCTACAAAACATTATTTTTCCATGAGTTAAGCATCATGTAGGAGAAGGTATTTATTGCCTTCGTGAAAACTTTTCCGTCAACAGTTTTGACATTTGATTTAACTTATCCAGCAGCGACTTGGCAACGCTGTGGCTTGATTCTTCTTTCTAACAAAAAGGGTAGCCTGCTTTTAGGCATAAATTAAAATTGCGAAACAGAAACTTTTTCACATTTGCGGCAAATTTTCCATACTCCTGTTTCGCTATCAATAATGGATACAAAAATCGTTGTACAGGAAAATAAATTCCGGTTTCTGGCAGTCTTCTATTTTAATCCAAATATTTGAGTGAATAATCAATGCGGAAAAAATATTATTATTCATGATTTTTAGAATCTAAATTCAGCTCCCTGTTTGGATCTAAAAGTCTCTAAAGGAAGTTGATATTTCAGACCAAAATTCTCTTATAAACAATTAAATTGAAAATATGAAATAACGTTTACCTTCAATATAATTCTTACACCTAATCCATCAAACACGAAACGTCAGAGTTAAGCTTTAATTTACCATCGTTCCCAAAGTAATTGATCCACTTGTCTGTAATTGACTTTTAACTTATGAATGTGTACCCAGCAATGGCTGTAGTTGATATCCTTAAACGTGTTGCTGTATATTTTCTTTAAATAAATAAATAAATAATGTGGGAAAGCGCACATAAAGCCACTCTAAGGAATTGCTAAATATTCCTTCAACTGGACTATACGAATATAATCATACTACCAATAGCATGATGGATTGCAAACAAACTGTAGAACCGTTAGTGGGAGTTTATCGAAGGTGAACAAATGCTGCACGCGATATTAGAAAGAAGAGTATGTTTCCGTCGAAATTGTTTTGACGCGTGGTACTGAAAAATAGCACAGATAGGCACTCGCTTAATTTTTCCCAGTTGCAATTTATAACTTCCAATAAATGTTTAGTTGGTTTTTGCGCAGATAAGAAGGAGCAACTAGTTTCTGGCGGGACAGGAACATTGATCTTAAAAATAGCTATCTAAATTGTAATTTGTACCGTAAACGGTGGTTGAGTGCGATGATTGACTCATTCTTAAAAGGGAAACAAGACATTTATACGAGTTTGTAGTGTAGTCGTGGCTAAAATGGTAGACCTCACAGTTTAAGCTACCAAACTTCATAAAATGAAACTAAATCTTCTCACTAGAGCCCAATTAAAATTCATAACTTTCATACGGTACATATACGTTAGTAAATTCGCTTACTAAGAAACCACAAAAGTGAACCTCAAAACGAACAAATTTGACGGCAAAACGGGGAACCGCTTTCAACACAGTTCAAGGGTCCAATTACTGAACTCACGACGCAAACGATGATGATTTGTCAAACTTATTTTATTTTTTAGTTTCTTCCAATAAAACAAACATAATCTTTCAGTTGATTAACTATGCACACAATATCTACCTTCGCCTTAAAGTGGTCAGCATAAATTTGCTCACATTTTTACTTGCTTTGGCGAATCTAGTTCCAACTTTTTATCGGATACGGTCTATATAGCTCTCAATCATTGCACAGATTGGTATCGTTTCGGGTTGGTAATTTTCTCGAACATTTTCGTTCTGCCCTTTTAAGTAAATTTTTCGTTTGATTGATGAGGTATTCGCATTCAGCATTCTCTATCAAGCACGAATTGGCGAACTTGGTTTCGCGAGAGAAAACTATTTTCCTCTACGTGCTTTGAACGTACGTACGTTCTTTTTGAAGAAGTACAAAGCCATCGATTAGACGTATATACGTCATGCTATTGTACTCCGCACGACTGACAGGTGTCAAACTGTGAACAGTATTTTCTTTCTTTCTTTCTCTCGAAAGTTTCCTCTAAATTCAAAGCGATAAATCTTTTTGTGTCTATCCTAAATTCGTCTCTGTAACAGCAAAGGTGGGCTACATTAGGAGCGGCATTTCGAAAGATTCACTGAGCTGGAAATGTATTCCACAAAGTGTGAAAGACAGCGTGCTTTTCACAAATGAGAGACAAATTGATGGTCTGCAGATCCCAGGTGCTTGCCTCTGTAGCGAAATAAATCAGGTGTGCACTGATACACTACACTCTACACTTAATTCGAGATACAACTGGCCGACAAGAATCGAACTCCATTGACATATATTCCAAGTGACAACGAGTGACGGTGATGGTGTCCTCGATGCTCGTTTGTTCGGCCGCTCCGGGTGTTGGATAAAACAAAAATTGGCATCGTCAGTAAGCAGCATCTTTTGTGTGTGTGTGATGTGTAAAATATGCAAGGCTATTTGAGTCGTTTTTGAAAATTTGCGAATTGAGTGAAGGAGGTGGTTGTCGATTGTGCACATTGACTCTTGTCTTTCCGAAGTGCGCTCGTATGGCACGATTATTCAAGCACTTTGAAGAATAGTAGATTTTCCTCTGCGCCATGGGGAGCTATCTTCCTTCCATGCACTAAATCCGGTGCATTCCATCCGTTTCCGAGCAAACTTGACAGCACTTACAACTATGTAGCTTGTACAGAACATTATATAGGCAATTGTCTGTGTGTGTTTGTGCTCCATTCTGATGTATAAATCAATCCGTAAAATGGCATCCCTGTCATGTGCAGCCGCATGAGTATAAAATATGCAATCTCAGCTGGCCCCTCGGGGGCGTTGTGAATCCTTCATGGAAAATGTCGCCCCAAAATAAAGTAATTATTCAATTTTGGGCTTAAGTTGGTTTTCACACCTTACGCTCTATCTGCTATTTTTGGTTTGGTCCTTCTTCCAAAAGCCAAACCCGAAAAAGCCAATCAAATCGTCAATCATTTCATTGGTTATATGTCATTGTGAGTCAAATTTAAATGGGTTTCTGGTTCATTCAACAAGGTGATGGGCTTCCGAGGTGATACATGTATTTGCGAAATTTGTTTTTGATTGGTTTTTGGAAAAGCAAACTGGGGTCTTACATCGGGGGGAAAAAATAGTCGCAATAAATTGCTTGCACTCGGGCATATCGCTGACGACAGCTTAAAGTTCCACCAGGAAATCGAAACAAACGAGTTGGAGTTGACTGTCGCTCAATGCAGACCGTATGGAAGGTGTTTTAACAGCGCCCTCCAATTTCTGTTGAAGTTTAATACCATGGGTGCATTTTTTTTTTAATTTACATTTTAGTACACTTTCAACAATATAAAACCCCTAGACTTCGGTGTTATTCCGGTCACCCGGTCAAATAAATTCCTCATCCTTATAGCTACACATAAAAATCGTTCCACAAATCGATTTCAAATGTATTTCCTTCGCCAACAGAGAAATCCAAACAATCGATTTGGGACTTTCGAACATAAAAACACATTGAACAGTCGGAATGAACGGAATTGCTTATTTGAAGGTTCAATCAATTGATTATCCCTTAACTATATAAGAAGCACAATGGGGGCCAGGATGATGGAAAAATGAATCAAGAATGTCGGGGGCTAACATAAGACAAAAAAAAAAAAAAAACAGGTCTGCGCTACTGCTAATCATGGCCATGGATCAAGTTGGGAAGGACAGCCGGATATTGGCAGCAGTTTTCATTC
The DNA here is from genome assembly GCA_963082955.1 of Cheilosia grossa. NCBI lineage: Eukaryota > Metazoa > Arthropoda > Insecta > Diptera > Syrphidae > Cheilosia > Cheilosia grossa. The sequence goes on from OY720148.1 coordinate 2,938,014, forward strand.
GCTTCAGTAGAATGGTGTCATATTTTCTTAAAACCATTTAATCCGCACAGAGTCTCTCGTTTGAAGTTAATCGTTCATCTTAACTAACCGAGAAGAAAAGTAACCTAATCTACGACATTACGATAAGTATGCACTTCAAATTGTTGTGCTCCCCCTTTTAAGTTTGCTACACTGGAAGGCGAAGTACTTATCCCCCTTTACGTAACATCCGGGAAATGGTAGGTACCCCTCCGTTCTAATTGGAGTCTTCCCCGACTTGCCTGTGCATGTGTAAAATAGATGAAATTTTAATTTAATTAATCGAAAGAGGGTTACGTGGAAGTTGCACATAAGGGGATGATGACTAAATTAGAATAATGGGGGGGGAAACAGAAACCGTGCTACCACGGCAATGAAGGGCTTCTTGTTTTTGTTTACTTCCCGTTCGCTAAATTGGCTTATTACGAAGTTGGAATTCTTGGCTGTCGTTGGGCGCCGTTATTGGCAATACGATTTTTGTTTCCTTTTTTCTGCGCTCCATGGTTATCAATGGTGGGGCAAGAGGGAGAGAGAGAACACCCTTATGGAAATGGCTTTTTTTTTTGTTAAAAGTTATCAAGAAAGAAAATAGAATGATGATTGATTAAGAGCCACCTATAGGTACATTTTGTGTACAATCCATTTGCCGTCTTGGAAAATGGTTTCTCCTCCGAATTGCGTTCTATCGAAATTTTTGTGTGCGTAGGCTGTAGAGCCAAATTGAGAGGGATTGATGAACATATTTGCGATTATATGAAACAAATTCTCAAGAATTAAATGTTTACAATGTACTTGAGGAGGATATAATATGTCTTCTTTGTGTTATTGACGCGCTTCTATGGCATGGCATAGATTTATTGATTCTTCTCAGCAAGGATTGTAATAAGTCGAAGGATAGAGTTCTATTATATGGAATTTGATAGGCATTCGTGATTTTGTATAGTCTAGGGCTTGGCAATACAGCATTGTTCGATTTGGGGGTAAGTGTCGGAAGGCTGTATTGAAAGTTGAAGATAGTTGAAGGGTTAGTAAGCCGCTTAGAATACCATTTGTACAGGGACATGTTTCGGTGGCTTGGAAAGAGCGACGAAATTGAAATTCCGTTCTATATATGCTTGAGGGGAGGACGACTGAGATTGTATTTTCTGAATGGTTTTCAATGTACTTGCATGTACTCAAATCAAAAGAAGCAGTTTTACGTATGTCTATCTGAGGAAATCTAATCGATACTTGACTTACATTTTTCCACTATGGCATTCGCCGTTTTATTTGTCGCAGGTCTTAAAATTAGCATACAACAGGACCCTAGGCTTGGCTTCTTGCAACCAGTCAGATTGCCGGTAACAAACGAGTAAAAATTTAAGGATTATAATTATAACTTGAACTAACAAGCACAAAAACCAAAGTAGTTATCTTTATCGATTCTAAATCTAGTGAATACCGACAAAAACAACGAGTACTAATAAAAACAACATATTATTTTAAAATAGCGAGCACTTAAATCGAAATCTTATGGATCTAGATCAGCGTTGCCACTTTGCTGCAATAGCAGTAGATCTACTGCACTTTCGCAAAAATAAATCTGCTGCCACCAAACCCAATCAACTGCACTTTTTTTTATTTGATAAACCTTCTCTTCGACAGCTGTAAAAAAAATCCATGCATAAAAATAGCAGAACGATATCATGAAACAAATCTCTGTCTATGTCTAGTTTCTGTTGTTTTCCTCTGTGGGCTTATTTGAAATTTGAATTCGTGTTTCGTGTATCGTGTCCGTGTCGAAGACCCTTATTTAACAAGATTTGGAAAGGCATAGTGCATCAAGGGTTCATTTGGAGAAGTCAAAAAAATACGAGCCTTATTCCAGATTTGTTTCTTCAGGTTTCCTCACGAAACAATAATAATTCAAAACTTAAAGCAGAGATGAATTGTGTTAAGTACTGCGTCATAATTTACCCTTTTCCTTAATGGATAGTATTCTCAATTTTTGCAAGGAAATTAATAAATTCAGCATCGGTTGCGGTACACCCTCATACTCTCCTGGGATTTTAGAGTATTTTCAAAATTTTAATTATTGATTGATTGATTATTGATATAGTTTTAAGCAAATTATCTTTGGTTTTTGTATAGTAAAAAATCTACTGCGGAAAGATCCAATCTACGTAATTTTTTTTTACGATCTACTGCGCTCCTCTGTTTTTGAAGTGGCAACGCTGATCTAGATTATTAGTTTAAGTTCTAGTGAACACCAAAAACTAACGAGTTACTGAAAAATAACGAGTAGATACTAAAAACGAATTGACTGTCTTTTATTATTGGTAATGCCAGTTCTTACACTCTTACAAGTAACGAGTACTAAAATATTTCTTAAATCTATTAGCACTGGTCAATAAAAAGGGATGTTTTTTGAAAAAAATTATGCAACGCCCTTGTTTAAAATGTCTGTTGTAAAACACTTGATCCCTCATACAAATGGGGGTACTTCAGCTTAGATTTGTTTAAAATTGAAGCTGTTTGAAATGCTACACCATTTAGACAATTCTCCGTAAAAATAATATATTTAAAAAAAAAACTCTTCTTCCAGAAAATTGTAGGTGTAGTCTTCAAAAGTCGATTATAGCAAACACTGTCTCAACTCCTTGAAGTATCGACTTATACAATTGTAAAGTTGCTGTCATTGCTATTGATAACATTCCCAAAGATGATTGAAATTTTCTTACAAACGCTCTCTGAAATATTATTCTTGACTTCCTTCGTAACCAGCACGCGAACAGTATAGCTACGAACAGCTTACAAACAATTAGCAAGCAATCACACTTAAGATTGATTAAGCACTCTCATGATTGCACATCGAAGGAGTTCAAGAGTTTCTCTTCAAAATTTCTGATTAAACACGTTCGCCTGTATACGAACTCGGTGAACGTGTTCACCCCCCACATAGAAGAACTCAATTTGAAATGAGATTCCTTTGGGCGAATTGCAATTTTGCACGACACCAAATATCACACTAGTGCTAGTGTCTAGTCTCTAGTTCTTTATCATTTCTTTTGTTCCGTCACAGCTCTCTCTCGACTAGCTGCAGAAAAATAAAAAGAAATTCCGCCAGGATATTGAATTGAATATCAAAGTTTTTGTCCCAGAAAAACTTTATGTTCTGCATATCTGTGACCTTTTTTTTGTGTTGAAAAAATGTATATTCACCAAGAAAAATTAGAAAAAATTAACAACTCTGACTACCGTGATGATGACGAACAAAAGAAGAGAAAAATCTTTTCACAAAAAAGTCGTAGATAACCTACATTCAAACCAGAAGTATACTGAAGAAGCAGAAAAGGGATTACAAGAACACTTGAGGTACATGCGGAGAAATGATTCTTGGTTGATAGGGACGGAGGATGGAAACACGCATAGAAACCAAGATAGACAACGGGACGATATTGTGTGCTGCTGTTCACTTTGTAATCCAGTTAGGATCGATCCTTGCGAGTGTTCAGCTCACAACAATATATCTGGTGCGGGGCAAATCAAGTCCCTCCTCTCGTCGTAAGCTGCCTTATGACCTCTCACTGGAAATCTGTAGCCTAAGTGCATTTCAATGTCGATAGCGATGTCGGTGTGGGTGTTTGGCATTATATTGTCCGTACAATGCATCGTGTACGAGTGAATCCTTTGTCAAAACTATACCGCATTTAAGTAGAAGAAACGACAAGATAGTCCACTTCAGATTAAAAGTGGCTGTATCCTGCTAAACTGCAGCAGCATCACGGGTGGGTGTTTCTTTTTTTTCTTTTTTTTTTCCTTTTCTATTCTACCTTTTCTTTGCGCTTTCAAATCTGTTTCGAAAAAGGAAGTGTGCACACTTAAGCGCGATTGTTTTTCATCAGTTTCTGTTGTTTCGTTTTTTATAGCTGCTCTGTGCACTTTTTCGTTTACAGTGTCAGTTTAAGTTTTAAGTCTTAGACGGAGGAAGGGGTGAAGATAGCATATTTTTATTTGGCGCTTTCACATTGATGACATTGTATTAAGAGCTCAGTGCATTAAAACAAAAAAAAAAATAAGAATAAAAACTCATCTTCCTCTATGGAACCCTCTTCTATATTTTTCTAACCCAACTGTTGTACACAATCAGCGCTAGGAGGTGGTGCGCGACTTTGCTCCGGGGTATACGAGTACATTTACCGTTGTCATGTTACAATTGCAAATGAGGGGGGTGCGAGTTATATAGGTGTCGAGAGCAGAAGGAGCCACCGAGCATTCAGTCATTCAGAAGGGTTGGCGGTGGCAGAGACTTGTTTTCAGTTTTCTTTATTTCTCGCTTCTGTTTCCTGGGGCGTTTTCAATTCGAATGCAGAGTCGACATGGATAATTATTTTCATAGGACTGGGTTAAGCTGGGATTTAGGTTAATGTATTCAACTGCTAAGGATCTATTTCTATGGACTTGCTATAGTATTTGGACAGACGCATGATAAGGCAAACAAACAGTGAATGGATTTTCTAGGGTGGAATAATGCGTCCAAAAGACTGGGACTTGTGTCTCGCATTTTGTGCGGGATGGGTCTTCTGAAACAGGGATACTTCTGGGGTAAATATCGCACCTAGCCATATAGCTAAAATTGCCTCTGATATGAGCACACAGTGTATGCCTTGTAAAAGGTTGGCATTGAATTGTATAATGCTCCCGAAATTTATTTGGAAGCTCGGAGTACACCTTCTAAGATCGCAAAGCAACCCAATTAATACCAGTTCCTTTCCAATTGAAGACAAATCCTTCCGTCGAATTCGACCGCTTACATCCGACAAAAAGACCGATTCCACAAAGTCCTTTTCGCACTGCTAACCTTGCGAAATAAATATAGTTAGCTGGAATAAATATCCATCAAAAATGACAGAAATTCAAATTCAAGCATGACACCCGAGTGCAACAAATGCAAATTCCTGCAGACATATAACATGACATGCACTCATTTCAGTATAGCTAGAGGTTAACTGATACATTCAGAGAACAGCACCGACAATTTTCAATACAATTCCATGTGAAATCCCTTAGAAGCACTGGAAAGTTGAAACTTTCCGAAATAATCTCCCTCAAAACCAAACGAAACGAATTCCATACAAAACTTTACCATTTCATTCGAATTTTTCTCCTTTCTCGTTTCGGTGTCCTTCGCTTTGCGGAAAAGCGAAATTTCCATTTGAAAACTCTAAATATCTGCCCGGAGCGGAAACCACTACCACAACCAAAAAGCCACACCGCAAACGCTGATATGGTTCAAGTTCCTCCAAGCGAACATAATATGTAAATTGGAGTGAAGCTAACTATGTACTCGTATGTCCGCCCAGGACTCTTCTGAGATAGACACACCCTCGAAAATATTAAACGTGGTTTCATCAAGTTTTTGAGGTTTCTCCTGTTTTTTTGTTCGTTCTCCAAATAATTTGTTTAAGCTTTTGCTGTTGATATGTGCGAGTAAACTTATTTGGCACAGCGGTAAAGCAATTTTCTTCCTAATACGAAAATAATAGGCGCCTTCAACGAGGACTCATTTTTCATGTAGCAAAGGTAAGACGCAGCTCAGAAGTAACACTGTGCTTGCGGTTTGTGTGTTAATTTGCCGCTTTCAATTATTTGGGTGGGAGAATTGAAAAATTGCTGCGGCTGATGTTCTGCCCCTGCCGAAAAGGAGATCATTTCGTCAGGAATCGTTAGCCATCGAGAGGCGGATGAAGAATGATTGTAGTCTGAAGCTAGGTTATACATCGCGAATAATCCCCAAAGTAAGGTTATGTGTCGGTTTTTGTGTTTGCTATTCTCCCCCAAGTGCAGTGTGTTCCACGAAGAAATAACGGATTTGGGCCATTGAGAGCGAACAACACAAACAACACAAACAACGTCTCCTAAGAGGATGATGGGTTTTCGTTTTTGAATTAAAATCCCTGTGGGCCTCGGGCCGACAACTAGATAAATAAGGGAATTATGACATTTGCGGTTAATTTGCTGTGGGTTTAGTCGAGGAAATGTCATGATCCTAGAAAGGGTCAAATCGGGTATATTATGGTTGCGAATATAGGTGGCTTTGTGGCTTGTACGTTGGAAAATTAAATTGACTGGGGAATGAATGGCATTTGGAGGAGTTTTATTTTTTTTGTTTGATCATCGTTAACAGTGCTTCTTCAAAGGCTTTTCTGTTGACATTCGTATGTGCGGATAAAAAAAAAGGTCATATTAATTTAATTTCTCTTATATTTATATCTGACGTACCACGTTGTAGCGCCTGAGGACTCAGTCTCAGTCTATACCTTATTTATCCAAAGGATGTTGTAAAGTGCAACAAATTCCATCATTTTTAAACTTAAATTGCACTGAAAAATGCCGATATTTCTGAAGTTAAAGAAGTCGAGCCGAAAACTCGTCTTAAAAAACAACTTTGTGCGCGACTGGTTCGCACGGAACATTCTCGTATACTGCAAGTTTGGTCAAGTACAAAGTACCTTTTATAAATCGACTTTCATTAGAAACTGCCCTTCACCTGCAGGCGGGATTAGGGTTTAGTTTGACCGCCCATATTCTGATTATCACAAGAAACCAAAAATCGGTCCATCATTCAAAGTTACAACGTAGTAAAATCAAATATGATTGTAAGGAAATTCAAAGAGTGTCCAATGATGATAATTTGATCAAGTATCCCAAAAGTTCAATGAAACATCTTATTTTTCCGAGAATTTGTCATGCAAAATGTTATTTCGCATAGAAATTCTAAGTTTCCTCTTAAATATTAGCATCTAGAGAGTTCCTTAACGGGTCCCCCTTGCGATGATAAAACAAAATGTCTCAGTGGAGACGTTTAGTAGAAATAAATGACTTTTATGTTAATGGGGTCCACTATTTCCATATGAAAAGGGGAGACTACAGGTTAACGTTGAAGGTGAAGTCAACCTGTTTGTTTAGCTTGAATACAAATTGGTTTTAGAAGCTCTTGTCCATTTTTGTGGAGAGGGGTATAGGTAGTGTGTATTTTGAGTTGAGTTTGAATTATTCTATGAAGTAGGGTCGGTTCGGGGGCCAGTTTCTTCTATTTTCTGGAAGAGATTCGTACATAAAGAATTTGTATTGGGTGTTTGAGTATTTTTATAATACTGTGAGAAGATGGGCCTTTTCGTCTTATATTTCTTAAAGGGAAATTTCAAATGTCATAGGGTATTGTGAATAACGAGCGTAACGAAAAGTGAAACGCCATTAAGCGCCTCAATGCTGCGGTAGAAATCCAACAGCGGACTGATTTTGTCGTATTTCAATATTCGTTATCAAACTCTGTAGGTTAAGTTGGTACATATATTGCAAGATATAGGTGTAACGAATTGTGAAACGTGTCACAGAAAACGCACACCGGCAGCAACACAGTAGTTGAGTCAATGTCATTCTAAATTTTATGTCGCTTGAAGAAAAATTGTTAAAGCTGTGAACCAGGAACGTAACGAAAAGTGCAACGTAACGTGTAACGAAATGCGAAACATGCCACAGATAACTCTCACCGGCAGCAACACAGTAGTTGAGTCAGTGTCATTCTAAATTTTATGTCGCTTGAAGAAAAATTGTTTCAGCTGCGAAACAGGAACGGAACGTAACGTGTAACTAAATAAGAAACATGCCACAGAAAACTCACACCGGCAGTAACACAGTAGTCGAGTCAGTGTCATTCTAAGTTTTATGTCGCTTGAAGAAAAATTGTTTAAGCTGTGAAACAGGAACGTAACGAAAAGTGCAACGCAATTGAATGGCCCACTTCTTAGACAGCAACCCAACAGTGTAGTTATAAGTGAGCTCATCGTATTACAGTAATCGTTTCGCTATGAATCTTGGCATGTCGCTGTCAGGTTAACTCAGGATGTTAAGTAACGTAAAGGGTAACGAAAAGTGAAACCTGAGTAAGCACCCCACTCCTCAGGCAGCAACTCAATGTCAGAGTGAGTTTAGAGAGCGTTAAAAGTCGTTATACTCTTAACGCTTGTAGGTCGCTATAGTTCAAGCTGGAATAAACGGTAACAGTTGCGTAAAGAAAAGAGAAACGCGACCAAATGCAACTCTTTTTCGGAAGCAATAGTGTAGAGAGTAATCAACACAAACAAAATATGTTCTACCTGAAATGATTTCGTCCACTGGAACAATCCGCCCTATATACATTTTCACCCTCCATATTTATTTTTTGCTTGAATCTACAAAAGTCCCCAAACTCATAAGAGTCGCCAACCAAATGTTATCAAGATAAGCATACATCCATCCGCAAAGCTCTCCCTGTCGCAATGCGACAAAGCCACCTCTATATCATCGTTTTTGGCAGTCACAGTCGCACCGACTGAAGTATCAATAACCATTGTTGGGGGTGTCACTTCCGAATACCACATCGGCTTCTAATTCTGTCTATTCACACGATTCATGGTTAAGACATTCAATAAGTTCATTGTTTTTGTCCTTTCGCCGCTGGCAGCCGGCTGTGAAACTCTCTCCGCAATCTGGAAGGGCAAACACCTTGGCAGAGTTTCAAGTTTTATTTTTGTTTTCATTTTCTGTCATATCTTTTGAAATGATCACGATGGAAGGCGGGTGTTGTTGTGATGGTAATCTGTCAAACGAGATATGCTAGGACATTGATAATTGAATCACGCTATAAATACGTATCGCAAAGTAGTTAAATTTGATTTTGCTTTAGCGATGAGGGAATATTATATCCACTTGGCATTTTTTTTTTATAATATTGAGTCGTGGAAATGAGACGGTTCTTGTAAAGCTTTGATCTTATCACTTCACCGTCATTCTTCATGTGGAAAATCCAAATTAACAATCGATCTGTCAATTTATTTCAATCTGGAAGAGTTTATTTCCATATTTATAGTATCGACACCTGCCGACGGAGTTCAGCCTCCCGTGAGGGAACCTACGCCATGGATTAGATCTTATTATTTTCGGTTGACTTCTTTAAGATAGGCGATAAGCAATAAAAAAAAAAAAAACAAAACATTGTAAAGTGAAATCGTATAAAAAATAAACAGAAAGTCTGGTTGTTTGCGATTTTGTCCCCATTTCACCTTCTATACTTGTCGCGAGCATGTCGTTGCTTACATGGGATACATTGCATGGCAAGTGGATTTAGGGGTGAATTTTCAATTGGAATTTATTTGCTTAGGATATCGAGAGGCGGTGCGGTGTTTCGCTTCGTAAAATGTTTGCTCCGAATTAAATTGTCAATTGGAATCGATTGCACAGGATTATGGGAAAGAACTAATGTGTTTTCGTTGGCGGTGTATACTCGGGCTTACTTTTCAAATCGATAGAGTTCTTAATGCAGGGTCAGGGTGCTGGATATCGTACCTACTGCTTTTATTTCACTTTGTGGAGTTTTGAGTTGTTTCCTTATGACGTTAGGTCCTTAAAATTGCTATTTATAAATATATATATATATTTTAACCAACCATACTCGTGAAATAGATTTGAAAATATATCAGGGAATTTTTGCATAAACCTATAGAAACAAAATCTTTTCTATTATTTTTAGTGATTGCCTTGTTTTGTTGTTTGTTAATAGTTTTTAATGAATTTTTGACTAATTTATTTTTTTTTTCTCTCTTTTTAGGTGAGTATCCGATGATTTTTTCACATGATACGATTGCGTGAGTAATGATAGTTAAATAAGTGCTTGTCGCAGTCGGAATTTAAAAATTATTGTAACTTTCCATAATCCATTTAAAAAAAAAGGCACAAGTCGTTGAGTAATCTTTAGAGTAGGATAGTCTGGTCGTCCAAAATTGAATAAATGTATTGCCTCGTGCGCAAGTTTATGTTGCACGCTCTTAATAATGTAGCTTGAAATTGAAAATGTTTCTGTTTAACTCGTAACGAGTCCTGTACGGGCGTACACGTAGTTTATTTATTGAACAACAGCTTATTGAAGAACTTATTCAATTGTTGTACAACAAAAATCGGTACCTTGGGGTGAACATTATTCGCGTTATATCTATACACCAAGCATCGGACGTTGAGCAACGCGTTGAACGCACTCTTTGTCTGACAGTAGGTTAATGTTAAAATCTGAAGCTACGCTTACAGACTTTTATTTAACACTTCCATCTGTCATAGTCAGTTAGTGATTATTTTATATTTGATCCCGATAAGGACGCTTTGGAAGGCCCGAAACAACTGCAGCCCCTTGCGTCACTCGATGCAATATTCACAACAGTCTTTCCTTCGGCTGGTGCCATTCTGTATTTACCAAACTATTTCCTTAACATGTCCCCATGTGTAATATTCATGTGTATAAAAACTACTGGTGTTTTTTTGTACTGGAATACACCTTCGCATTACTAAAAGTACCTCCCCGACCTGTTTGCTGAAATTGAAAATCCCCAACAACGTGGATGAACTGTCGGGCTGATTATTTTTTGTCCTTCCTCTAATTCCGTTTTCTTTCTTCGTTTCCGTTGTAGCTCGTAATCCATATTTAATTGTGCGACCAGGGGAATTACAATCCTTGTGCTAATTAAATTGCATTTACTCCGAACTTTCCTATTTTTGTTTCTATTCCGGGGTTCGCCCACAAAGCAATATTTATGTACACAAATTACAAAACCACGAGACTGTTTGTTTTTGGGAAGAGGACTGAAATCCATTTTCCTCATTTAAATTGCAATAAAGCACCTAAAGAAGTCACAAATGAAAGCAACGGAAATAAAACCACCCAAGGAGGAGGCTATCAAGAGTGCGCTTTATATTTTTAGAAGAGTGCTTACATTTTAATCCGTTGGCATTAATTTGTGTATTCCTTTGACGGTACGTTAACTGCAAGTCGGGCTTTTTGATGGATCAAATACATACAGAGAGGATGAATTCAAGGATTTCACTTCATAAATCCTGTAAATTGATGGTCGTAATGTGCACTTTGGCAAATTGCCGTGCACTCGACGTGCCTCCAAACTTTATAATGATGAAATGAAAACACTAAGTGTTTCTTCCCTGCGTATGGGGAATAATTGTGACCTGAATTTCAAGTAGCTTTCACAGATCCTTTTGCAAAAGGTAGTTCTAGTGGCACCTACTACCTATGCCGCTTCGACTTAATGATGTGTGAATAACAGCTTAATAGCGAAACGCACTACTTAAATTTTCAACGGGGAGCAGCCGACAATCCTCGTTTCTCGCCCTAATCGCTCACTTTGTCCCAGGTGAGTAGGTATTGGGACGGTTGAGACTGGGAATTCCGTGCTAGAGTGAGAGGGAAGATATGACCTTGGAGTGAGTGTGTTAGCTTTGTCGGAAGTGTGTTATCTGGATATGTAGTGTGTTTGAGGCGCCGTGTCGTGTGTTTGAAGTGTCGCCGCCGCTGGCGCCGGTGTTGGTTGTTAGTTTTTGTTATCAGTTTTGTGGGTGGTGTGTGGAATTGTTTAGAGATGAGGTAATTATTGGTATTCGTGTTGGGTTGTTGTGATGATAAAAATTAAAAAAGAGTGAGTCGTAGGTTATCGGTGTATGGTGTGGATGGTGTGAGATGTAAGTTAAAGTGGTTAGATATGTTGAAAGTTTTTGTTATCAGTTTTGTGTGTTTTGTGTGGGGTGGGTGTTGGGATTGCTTAGAGAGAGATGAGGTAATTATAGGTATTCGTGTTGGGTGTTGTAGGTTATTGTTATAGCTGTGCGTATGCTGTGAGATGTATGTTAAAGTGTTTGAATATATTGAAGGGGGGTCCGCCGCCGCCGCGATGGGTATTGTGAGCTGGGACGGTTATCGTGAGCTGGGACGGTTATCGTGAGCTGGGACGGTTATCGTGAGCTGGGATGGTTATGGTGAGCCGTGACGGTTATTGTGTCTGTTGATTTGTATGGTGGTTCGTAGTAATGGTCGCAGTGTATGTTAATTAGATGGGGTTTTTGGTATGGTTTATTTGACCGAAGAAGTATTATTATGAAAAAATGCGATAAGAAGTCATGGTTGAATTAGCTTTGTGTAAAATGAGATGATTAGGTCATAGAGTTGAGTTTGATGTAAACAAATAGGGATGGCGGCGTAGAAATGAATCATGCTGTGTTTGAATTAATGGTTAGTGATGTGGGGGAATATTTTATAATCTTGGGGGCAACAACAGCTACAACTGAAATCGTCAAGGGCAAAATAAAAAAAAAAAAAAATAAAACCATTAAATTAATTGTTTTTTATTTATCCATGAATTGTTAGTGGATGGGAAACCCAACCATTTGACATATACTTTTTCGCCTTTTGTTGCAAGAATCTTTTCCACGAGAAATATGTTGGGAAAATTCGTCTTTTGTAATTCGTGTGCATAGAAACTCCCACTAATAGGCTGACCTTGAAAATCTTCAATTAGATATGTAATAGGGTTTGTTATCTGAACTTTTCTTATTTTGAATATTTCAGTTGTCCAATTTGGTGTGTATCCTTTTTCGAAAGCATGTTTAAACTTGCTTATTCGAACGCTATTGCCAACTTCGTATTTTCCCTTCTCAGCAATTTTTATTCGTTTATAAACTCCTGATAGTAATTCTTTGGCATTGTTTTTATTTATATCAACGGGGCGTTTTTTTATTGTTCTATGTATCGAGTGATTATATGCATGCAGCAAATCCTTATAAATGGGTAGCCATTTGTAGTTCCCATTGAAACTGAATTCTTTCCACATTTTCTCCTTAAGGGTGCGGTTAAAGCGTTCAACAATTGATGCTTTTAATGTACTGTACGTTGAGTAGTGATTAATTTTGTAGGTATTCATCAAATTTTGGAAGACCTTGTTGAAGAATTCTTTACCATCATCGGTTTGCAAATTTTTAGGTGTTCGATTTGAATTGGTAAAAATTGTTCTCATAGCTTGTGTTGTAGCTGATGCAGTCTTATGTTTCAAAGGAACGACCCAAGCATACTTTGAAAAAGTATCAATTACGGTTAGTAAATAGTTGAACCCCTCATTCTCATCACTGTATGGTATCATTTCAACCAAGTCTGCTTGCCACAGATCATCAAAACCCTTAATAATAACTCTACGCCTTTTGAAATTCCTTCGGGCTGGCTTGTGCAGCTCACCAACAACTTTTCTTTTACTCATTATAAAAACGAATGAATAGAAACAAGGAGAGTTTTTGTATTTTATTAGATATTTTATTTGACCAATCGTCGATAAAGTAACATCAATTTCTTAATTCTAATCAATCTGCTTTCAACCATATAGCATGCGCAGGTATCTGGTCCTTCTTGACAGAGATTTTCAGACCAGGGGCAGTTTATAAAATGACACCCATGAACAGAGGTGGTGGAAGATACGTTTTCAAAGTTCCTCAGAAAACTAATGCAATCAATAAATTCATTGAAATGTTCCTCAAGAAGAGTTTGGTTATTTGTTTTTAGAAATTTTAACACCTCATCGAAGATCGTAGACGTATTTACTGTAGACATGATTTCAAGTCGAATTCCGAATGCGTACTAAATTGGTGAAAAACTATTTGTTGCCCCTCTAATAGGTTCACCACTATTTTTATACTTCTCGAAAATATCCAACATATACTTTCTAATCCTAAATTCTGATTATGTATGTGGCTTAGTTGATCTGCAAACCTATAATTCCATACCTAATGTGGATGAATTAAATAATTTATTTCATTGTGGTGATGGTGGTGGTGGTGGTGATGGAGAAATCAGGATTGAATTTACAGTGGGCTCTTATGAAATTGAGGATATTAATAAAATAATTCAGAAGGTTCTGAACACACACAATGAGAATAGCATTGAAAAAGTTATAATCAAATTAAAAGCCAATAATAATACTTTGAAATGTGAACTGTACAGCAATGTGGAAATCGATTTTACACAAGACCAATCTATTGGTTCTCTTTTAGGATTCAGTAAGAAGAAACTAGTTCCTAATATTCTGCATGTATCTGATCAGAATGTTAATATCAATAGAGTGAATATTGTACGAGTTGAATGTAATTTAATTGACGAAACATATATCAATAGTCAACCTGCTCATATACTACATGAATTTTCAGTCAACGTTAGTCCAGGATATAAAATAGTTGAAGTTCCACACAATGTCATCTATTTGCCAGTGAACGCTAAGAGGATAAGTTCTATAACATTGAATCTCCTGGATCAGGACGGAAATCGTATAAACTTTCGAAACGAAATCATAACAATTCGCTTGCATTTGAAACCACAATAATGATAGTATATAATTACCCCTCAAGTTATAAAAGAGCAGGTAACACTACTAACTCTAACAATATACTATCATCTTCTGATAAGAGAACATCAAAACTTACTATAGAAAATCAACAATTTCTATTGTCACTGGGATATAAATTAAAACATTAAATCAATCCTAACAACATGCTGAATATTTTCGAAGAACCAAAGTTTGAGGAGAGTATCTCAAAACTGGATTATCACACCTATTCACCATATCTGAATAACTTTGAGAAAAATGACATTATACAAATTTGTGTCCAACATCAAAATCTTAATATTTTGCCTTCAGAAAGTTACATTTATATTGAAGGTACTGTATCGAAATCTGATGGATCGGCAGCTACGAAAACAAAACTTGTAAACAACGGAATAGCCTTCTTATTTGACGAAATACGTTATGAATTAAATGGCGTGGAAATTGATAGCAATCGTAGTGTCGGCATAACATCAACTATTAAAAATTACATTTCTTTAAACAAAAACGAAAGCGATATGCTATTGAATGCATCTTGGTCGCCCAACTCTTCAATTAATCTGGATAGTTTCTACTTTAATTTTTGTATACCTCTAAATAAATTACTGGGTTTTGCTGAAGACTATAAGAGAGTAATACCCAATGGACGCCATGATTTGATTCTAACACGATCACGCACAGATGATAATTCATTAATTGCTGACGATGATGAAAAAGCAAAGATAAAATTACTTAAAGTACAATGGAAAATTCCTCATATTACACTGTCTGATTCTTACAAATTAAAACTTTACAAACCTATTAATAATGGTCAAACTATGAAGATTGCCTTTCGTAACTGGGATCTGTATGAATATCCTACTTTGCCCAGCACCAATCATCATATTTGGAATGTGAAGACAACCTCACAAATGGAGAAGCCACGCTACATTCTCCTTGCATTGCAAACTAACAAACGTAATCTACTACAAGGAAACCCGACTTATTTCGATCATTGTGATATTACAAACGTGAAGGCATACTTAAATTCTGATGCTTACCCTTGTGAAGATTTAAATTTATCCTTTGATAAAAATAATTACAGTTTACTATACAATATGTACTGCGACTTTCAAAAAACCTACTACAACCGACTAGTTGCTGAACCACTCTTATCAAGAGATACATTTAAATCTCAAGCGACAATTTTCGTTATAGATTGCAGACATCAGAGTGAAATAATCAAAAATGGTCCAGTTGATATTCGCATTGAATTCAAAACAACAGGAACAAAACCAATCCCAGCAAATACGTCAGCCTACTGTTTAATGTTACACGATCGCGTCATAAATTATAATCCACTCAGTCAAATAGTTTCGCGAGAAATCTAATTTCTTAGTTCAAGGTTAACTCTTGTTGGAAAAAGACACGCACGCATAAACCAACAATGGCCATCATCATCATTTCATCATGGTACAATAGATCTTTTAAAGAAATAGCCGTTCTATAAAGCTATTCAGTTATTAAACAGCTGCCTACATGACCACATCTGCTTTAGAACAGCCCTGTTATTAAACAGCCCTGTTATTAAACTGCCCTGTTATTAAACTGCCCTGTTATTAAACTGCCCTGTTATTAAACAGACCTATTTGAAACCTATTTCATATACAATAATAAATATGGATATCGATGAAAGTTTGCTCAAAGACCTCATAAAAACTAAAAAATCTTTGAAGAGAAAATATATGTCCCTCAAAACAGGAAGAATTGCAAAGGAAACCGAATTTGAAAATACTTTTAAACCAATAGTTGAACCTTTAAAGGAGATCGTGGAAAATGTCAAAACAAACAAAACTCAAAGTATCGAAAACATAAAGAAACCATTGAAACGAAGGAAGTTAGAATTTAAATCAGATATAGAAAAGGAGTCCCCATTACACTACTCAAGTCCGGTTGAAGAAGAAGAAGAAGAAGAAGATGTTTCATTTAGAACACCCACCAATTCACAAGTTTATAATCAAAGCACACCATTCAACCGATCAACGCCGTCATCTGATGAAAATCGCGACAAAATCTATGGTCCATATTTCGATGCACTATCAAATTCAACGAAGTTAGGCAGATCAACATTTTCAACTAATAAACACAATGATTTCATTATTGATTGGATAAATAAAAAACAATTAATTCAATGGTTTTATTTTTTTTTTATTTTACTAAATATTTATAAATTTTTTTTTATTTTAACTCTAAAATAAATAACAACCCTGGACTTATGTCCGTGTCCAGGAAATCTCCTGCCCTGGCTCTCGCATTATACGCCGCCAGTAGGTATACTACAGCTTTCAGCTGTAACCAGCTCCTCGTTCGCTGGGCCTCCTCCATAGCGTCCTCCAGCTCCTTCCTAAGCTCTTGAAACTCCCAGCATACGTCAGCTATTTTATTTTTTTCAGCTTTGATGATGTTGAATAAAGCCTCCATTTTAAGGTGTATGTTTAAGCTGTTCAATTTTCTGAAACGGAGTAATGCTATGCTTAGATTCCAACGAGCTTTTATACTACAGATCTTTAAAGAAATTCCAGAAAAAACAATATGGTCAGTAAGATAAGAATAACATGTTCCATCGTGCTACATTAACGGCTAGTTTTTCGGATAACACCATGCTTCTTTAAAGAAATTCCAGAAAACAATATGGTCAGTAGGATAAGAGTAACATCAAATAAACCATACCAAAAACACATCTAATTAACATACACCGCGACCGAAAATATCACAATTTCTTTTCAAACAATGTGGTCAGCAAGATAAGAGTAACATGTTCCATCGTACTACATTAACGGCTAGTTTTTCGGATAACACTATGCTTCTTTAAAGAAATTCCAGAAAACAATATGGTCAGTAGGATAAGAGTAACATCAAATAAACCATACCAAAAA
The DNA here is from genome assembly GCA_963082955.1 of Cheilosia grossa. Classification (NCBI taxonomy): domain Eukaryota; kingdom Metazoa; phylum Arthropoda; class Insecta; order Diptera; family Syrphidae; genus Cheilosia; species Cheilosia grossa. Next base: position 2,955,163 of record OY720148.1, read on the forward strand.
CCCTTGACGATTTCAGTTGTAGCTGTTGTTGCCCCCAAGATTATAAAATATTCCCCCACATCACTAACCATTAATTCAAACACAGCATGATTCATTTCTACGCCGCCATCCCTATTTGTTTACATCCAACTCAACTCTATGACCTAATCATCTCATTTTACACAAAGCTAATTCAACCATGACTTCTTATCGCATTTTTTCATAATAATACTTCTTCGGTCAAATAAACCATACCAAAAACCCCATCTAATTAACATACACTGCGACCATTACTACGAACCACCATACAAATCAACAGACACAATAACCGTCACGGCTCACCATAACCATCCCAGCTCACGATAACCGTCCCAGCTCACGATAACCGTCCCAGCTCACGATAACCGTCCCAGCTCACGATAACCGTCCCAGCTCACAATACCCATCGCGGCGGCGGCGGACCCCCCTTCAATATATTCAAACACTTTAACATACATCTCACAGCATACGCACAGCTATAACAATAACCTACAACACCCAACACGAATACCTATAATTACCTCATCTCTCTCTAAGCAATCCCAACACCCACCCATCCCACCACAAAACACCACACAAAACTGATAACAAAAACTTTCAACATATCTAACCACTTTAACTTACATCTCACACCATCCACACCATACACCGATAACCTACGACTCACTCTTTTTTAATTTTTATCATCACAACAACCCAACACGAATACCAATAATTACCTCATCTCTAAACAATTCCACACACCACCCACAAAACTGATAACAAAAACTAACAACCAACACCGGCGCCAGCGGCGGCGACACTTCAAACACACGACACGGCGCCTCAAACACACTACATATCCAGATAACACACTTCCGACAAAGCTAACACACTCACTCCAAGGTCATATCTTCCCTCTCACTCTAGCACGGAATTCCCAGTCTCAACCGTCCCAATACCTACTACTAATTCAACCATGACTTCTTATCGCATTTTTTCATAATAATACTTCTTCGGTCAAATAAACCATACCAAAAACCCCATCTAATTAACATACACTGCGACCATTACTACGAACCACCATACAAATCAACAGACACAATAACCGTCACGGCTCACCATAACCATCCCAGCTCACGATAACCGTCCCAGCTCACGATAACCGTCCCAGCTCACGATAACCGTCCCAGCTCACAATACCCATCGCGGCGGCGGCGGACCCCCCTTCAATATATTCAAACACTTTAACATACATCTCACAGCATACGCACAGCTATAACAATAACCTACAACACCCAACACGAATACCTATAATTACCTCATCTCTCTCTAAGCAATCCCAACACCCACCCCACACAAAACACACAAAACTGATAACAAAAACTTTCAACATATCTAACCACTTTAACTTACATCTCACACCATCCACACCATACACCGATAACCTACGACTCACTCTTTTTTAATTTTTATCATCACAACAACCCAACACGAATACCAATAATTACCTCATCTCTAAACAATTCCACACACCACCCACAAAACTGATAACAAAAACTAACAACCAACACCGGCGCCAGCGGCGGCGACACTTCAAACACACGACACGGCGCCTCAAACACACTACATATCCAGATAACACACTTCCGACAAAGCTAACACACTCACTCCAAGGTCATATCTTCCCTCTCACTCTAGCACGGAATTCCCAGTCTCAACCGTCCCAATACCTACTCAGGTGAATTGAATGGCTAATGATAAAACACACAGAGATGGAGGATGATGAATGTGCAAGTGAATGCATGAATGGAATTAAACTGACTTGTTGCTGGTGTTCCTACTTAGTTTTTTTGTCTTTTTAACATCAATTTCATGGAATTGATGAGTTCCACCATGTTGTACACGGTGTATTGATCCACACACCAAACTACAGAGCAGACTGCAAATAATTCCTTTTGCTAGCTTCGTTACATATTCAAATTTAAAATTGCTCTTGGTAAATCGTGTATTCAGGACACGAACTAGAGAAACCAGAGAAAACACAGGACGAAAGTAACTTTACTCTGGAAATCGCACACAAAATCCCAACTGAAGCGCAAATTTCGTTCCATTTGTCTTTCTTTTATTTCTATTTCGATTTCTCTTCCTTTCTTTGCCGACTGTCTGTCTGTCTTGTGTCTTGTACCATGTCTGTTTGCATTCGGTGAGTTGTAGTAGTTTCCCAGAGTGTACCAGTATAATGGCTGGGTGAATCGAAGGAAGACTTTTCGACAAGCATATTTGAGCATGAATCTGCCTTTGAATGACTTTGGTATAATGGTGGTGAGGAAAGAACAGCACGAGGTATATACTACAGCAATAAAGTGAAGGCGACACGGCGGAGAATCCTTTCTCCGTCTTCAGTTTTGAATAGGAAATGGCAAGCTTACACAGCGCATAGATCAATGTTAGTTATGGTTCGTTGAATTGAACGGATGAGGGATTACTTAAAGTAACTTCCTTAAATGGCAGAGCTTTGAGTTGGGAGCGGTTTAGATAGATGTATAGGCGCCATTCCATTACCGCGTGTAATGCTTTGTTTGACTTGAACTTCGGTCGCGCGAAATTGAAGAACATACCATTTCGTGGTGTAAAATTGGCCATGACAGCTGGTTATGTCAACAATGATTATTTGCTTGGACTTTCAGCTGTTTGTCTTGTTTCGGAGATTGTGAAAGGACATTTTTCGTTAGACCTGTCAAGTGTGTGTTTGGAAAATTTCAAAATTTCCAGTTGGAGATTTGTTACTGTCGGCGCAGTGGCTTAGTGCTTAGTGTATTGATCTACTGAGTGAGGGGTCCCAGGTTCGATTCCCGAAACACCCAAATTCCAACTTAGGGATTTTTTTTCTACTTGGCCACCTTATGCAAACGTCTGACAAAAGTCCGAGAGCATGTTTGGATTCGTCATAAAATTGTAGATCCCTTCAATTCGTTTCAGAACTTAAAAACTCACACAAAACGAATGGTTGTGAGAAGCTAGGCCTGGGGTCTCAACGGACCTGTTGCGACAACTATTTATTAACTTGTTTGTGGATTTTTTATTGTTTTTTTATAAATGTATATAGAGAAATCTTAAATTGCAAACAACTGCCTTGGACAGACAGGAACAGGATGGTTAAACGGACGTGTACCCAGCACTCTGGAAAATCGCAGCGTGTCATTCATGTCGATACTCGATGTGCGTTAGTAGATCTGTCATCTTAACTTAAGTTGCTAGTCTGGAAATGTATTAAGAGTTTGCACAGGAAATTACTGGACAGTAATTTATCCAATTTTCCATTGTCCCAACTCGCGTAAGCGTTAGCCAAATTTAAGCGTAACAAAAAGTGAAACGCTACTAAAAAGCCGACACAGCAACGCAGTCGTGGAGTCAATTTTGAAAACCATCGAAGACTATAACTGTCACCAGAAATAATCTCAAATCAGCCCTTCAGATTCGCGTTTTAGTTGAAAATGTTTAGTTTTAGTTGTATGTCTATAACTTTCTCATATTCTAATCCTTTTTTTTTTAAGTTTCACTCTTCTTATCGCGCATAAGTTACCACTTTGAGAAATAGCAGCGTAACGAAAATTGAAACGCGACTGAAAGCCCTTTACAACCAAAAAAACTAGAGTGAGTTAAGCGTGTTTCAATACTCGTTGCGTTCTAAACTAAAGGGTGATTTTTTAAGAGGTTTAGAACTTTTTTTTAAAAAAAAACACAAAAAATTCGAAAAAATTAATGAAATATTTATTTGAATCGATAGTTTGAGCCTTGCAATTTAATGTTTAAAGATAATTTCATGCAAATGTTGACCGCGGCTGCGTCTCAGGTAGCCCATCCGCTGAGTCCAATTTTGGCATACTCTTTCACACATATCGGCCGGTATCTCACGAATGAATGCATGGATGTTGGCTTCCAGTGCGTCAATCGAAGCGGGCTTGTCCCTATACACATTAGCCTTGGCATACCCCCACAAAAAATAATCTAATGGTGTCAAATCGCACGATCTAGGCGGCCAATTGACCGGCCCGAAACTCGCCTCGCAATTGCGCCATTGTTTCGCGTGCTGTGTGGCATGTGGCACCGTCTTGTTGAAACCACATATCATGCAAGTCAAGAACTTCCATTTCGGGCAAAAAAAAGTTTGTTATCATCGCTCGGTAGCGTTCACCATTGACAGTAACGCTGCGATTCGCATCATCTTTGAAGAAATATGGCCCAATAATGCCGCCGGCCCATAAACCGCACCAAACAGTGGCTTTTTCGGGATGGATTGGTAGCTGTTGCAATGCTTCTGGCTGACCTTCACTCCAAATGCGGCAATTTTGCTAATTTACGTACCCATTCAACCTAAAATGAGCCTCATCGCTGAACACAATTTTTCGATAAAAAAGCAGCGATGAACATTTCGAACCGAGCACGAATTTTGATAGTAAAATTCAATAATTTGCAAGCGTTGTTCATTTGTAAGACGATCCATGGTTAAATTGCAAACCAAACTGAAGCTGTTTGACAGTGACACAAGGTACTAAACACACGTCAGCTGTCAAAACCAGTGTTGCCAAAACCAAACCAGCTAAAAAATCACCCTTTACAACTGATCTGACTCTAAAATTTCTCTTTTCTCCATATTTTAAGTATTTTTTGTATGATGTGTTCATTGAGAATCTATATATGTGTGGAAAATCTAGTCAACTTGGTAGAACGTTCCATCTTGCTAAGGCCTTATTTCTGTGTTTCACTAATTCTTCTTAAACTTTCATAGTTGGAGGCAATCTTTTTGCCACTTTTCCGTTCCTTCCATTCTGAGGCGTATTTCGGGCAAAATTAAATATCTTCTCACGACTTTGTAGGCAGCAACCCTTCCGTTGTATATTGATCAAGTAATTCTTAAATTCACTTATTGTTCAGGTGCTATTACCTCCACAAAAAAAATACATTGCATACCTCAAGGTGTTCAGTGATCAATAAGGAAATTAATTTGCTTAATCGACGCAACGATGACAGATGCGGTGTCGCGACCGCTGATTAATTAATTTTATGTGTACCCCGCTTACTACAAGTATTTGAACTCCGTAGCGCCAAAAAAACGCTGTATTTTCTAACTTAATTTCTATTTTATTTCACTTTTAAAATACAACAAAAGGTAGGTAGAGATGGGAATAACCAGAAATCACCCCACCCAAAGCATTTGATGAGAGAATGTGACTAGAAGATCTCAAATTTGTGTCTCTCAACACCTGAAGCTACGGAAGCACACGCAAAAGTTTTCATTTCCTCAATTTTTACAACTTGTCTGTTGAAATGTCACCAATTGTCTACATTAGTACTCGTGCCAGTGGTCTTCTGGTGTGACTACATCAAATATTTAGACACAAGCACCTCAGTAATCATTGAAAGAAGTTCCTTAGCACCACATTTGCTGAATAAAAATTGAGAAATTCACTGCCACATCTACCCTTATCCCAAAAGAATGACACAAAAGAAGCCCAATCAGAACCTAACACAGCTGAAACAAATCCTTCTCGCCTCCCCGAGGAGCAGAAGTCCCTTTGTGGCTTGTATCCCCCCCTGAAAAGTAAAACAAAACAACACGAAAGAAAAACAAAAAGCAACAAAAAATACTTCAAACAAGCAAGGATAGAAGGCTGCATAGAACCAAACTAACAGTGACTTTGTAAATAATTTCAAGGGAATAAAAAGTAACGTCCCTCAACTATTACCCAGCCCTTCGAGTTGTCCGCTAAATTGCACATATACCAGTCCGTCAGATACAAAAGCCAGGCACACTCAGAGAAATTTTCATTTCAATGGCAAAGTCGCAACTGGCAGCTCGGAAACGTACACACAGTCAGGAAGTGAATAATTATGAATTTTGCATGAAATTATTACTGCGTGACTCCTTGTTATGCAAAGCAAACAAACCCGTTGATGGGGTGGGGGCGTATACCAAAAGGGATACGAGACGGGGTAGTTAAGCCATGCATTCCAAATGACAGCGAACAATGAATGAATGACGACACGTGACGAGTGGTTACAAATGCAAATGGGGTTGGGTCGTCAGTTTGGTATTTAATATGCAGAACTTTTGGACCAGAAAGGCAAATCTAGTGCCGCATTGTCTGTTTAATTAATTCTAGTTCAACTGGCATAAATTGTTCTGATGGAGTTGACAGATTGACTTAGTATACCGCACGGGATGGGCCGGTACATTTTTCACCGATTCATGCAGGTTTTTCCTGTAAATTTCAAATAGTATGGTAATTATGACGGCAAGTTATTGCTGATGGATTTTGTCTCCAACACGAGGACATCCATATAGGCTCATAGCTTATAGCCCCGAAAAAGACTGGAGAGTGACAAATTGTTTTAAAAAAAAAATGTGTAGCCCCATTTTTATTTGGTACCACTGTTTAAACACACCTTCTTGTTGTGCTCTTGTGCATAATGTTCCCTATTTGGGTTCTATAGTCAACTCTCGAAAAATGCCGAATCCCTCACTTGAATATGCTCAGTGACTCAATCCTCAATCAATCGCTTGAATTGTCAGGTCTAATTTCATTACTGGGACCTCTTCTCAGACACGAATGCGTGTTGAATATTTCCTGCCGTGACTTCCATTTCCCAGAACCAGATCCATTGTAAGTAACAGCATGTGACGTGACCTGTGATTGAAATGTTTGCTCAAGTGAAAAGGAGTAAATCCACCAACCCCAATTCAAATAACCGTTTTATCTATTCACCACTTAAACCTTTCCTTGTCAAAAGCGGGTCGAATTTAAATAGACTCTCGTGTCCCCAAGCAGAATTGATTCAATGTGCATTTACATGATAGTGAGCGTTGTTGAGAATTTCGCCGCAAAATCTGAACAAAGCCACTCCACAAGAGTGGTAAAAGTTTTCCAATAATTTTTGAATATCTGAGTGCCCCCTTTTTCCTTGATCGCTATTTGTCCTTTCTCCATTAGGGAAGATTACAATCAAGCTGTTCTTAGTTTTAAAAGCAAACACCCAGCATCACTGTGGTCGGCATATTCATTTCGCCGCAGTTTGAATTCGGATTCGGCATTCGGGTTTTGAATTTGAAATTTCTACTCTATGACCATATTCGTGAGATTGTCTCCTGCTGAGCTTAGGTCGATATCTGAAAATTATAAAAGAAAAACTGAAAATTATTCTCACTTCAATATCTCTGCCCCATGAAGAAGGACGTAGAATTTATTACCCTTTCTGCTGAAACCGCCAACAAAATCTAAAAGGCGAACACGAAGTTCGTGCACTGGGTTGATGATATTCCAGAGAAAAAGTAAACTCTGGGTCAAAAGTTTATATGCACTCGCCCCCATCATGGTATACTCATTCTGCTGGTGGCTGGCACTTCAATGGGATAAGGTCAACTTTGGAGTTACACCCTAAGATGGCTTTTGTTAGACGGTCGAGAAGAAAAATTGTGTAGCCCGAAAGATAATTCCCCCAAACAATAGACGAGTGCAACATATACGACGGGATGTTGCTTTAAACTTAAATTGTTGAGCAGTTTTTTTTTTTTAACTTGATATAGGTAGGGATGCTGCATATCCTGCGGAGTAATTTATGTGCTGCGAGCATCAGCATATAAGTAGTTCGTCATGGCCTTTGTTTTAATGGTGAAAAGGATGTTTGAATGGAGGAACAACATGCGGCTAGCCACAATGAAATTTTTAGTCCTCTGTTTTCAAATAATTAGAAACAATGTGCAAAAGGATGAATGAAATGCGGTTTTGTTTCTTGGCTTTGTGTTGGGAGGCCGAATTTCTGACTTACCATGAAAGAGGTTTTGGTTTTTTCTTATGGTAGGTGGTAGAGCTTTTCTTTTGTCGTCATCTGAAGGTATGGATTGTTGTTGCAAAAGAGTGAATCATTTTTGATTGGATGTCAAAGCGGGGATGGGGCAGTAACAGTATTTACTGCAAGTGTCAAATAGATCTTCTGATACATCAGATGCTGCAAAGCAACCACTTCCCAACTTACTGGTGCAACTTCGCTCACTAATTGATGATAATTTGTGTATCGTTTGCATCGTTTTTCAATATATTTCGGCAACAAGATGATTTAGAGATAATTTCACATCGAAAACCCTTCGTTTGAAGAAGAAAAAAAAACATCACTACGGTCCTTTATTCGAATGCCAGCCATCCCATTCAGTTTGACATAAAAGGAATACCCCAAAATTGTGACACAGACCATTCCGCAACGTTCGACAACATCAAGATTGAAAATTATTCACACTAGGTCTAGTTCTGACAAAAGACCGAAGACCGCATCCTTTGGGCGATTTGTATCCATGTCGCTGCGCAACGTTCTTAGCACATGAAAGGTATCCTATCCGAAAGTGCCGCCCTTACACCGCGCGCTGTGATAAATGAATAGTTATCATCAACTTGTCCTTACGCTCGTCCTCAAATTAGGGTTAATATTTCACGAAGAGCCGGAGAAAAACAAGCAAGTCCACAGTGGAACTTAATTTTTGTTCGTTATTCATAATATACGAGTGTGGTGGTGTGCAAAATTTCTACTAGGAAAGATAAAATCCTATGACGAGGGGATGTTGAGGATTAACAATGACCGGTCGGGAGGTCCTCTTTCCAACTTTTTGTTTGTTTATTTATTATTAGGAAGTATTCGTTCTTAATTAATGAGAGCCTATAATCAGAAATTATCGTGGCTGAGGAGATCTTTATTACAGAAGTTCCTTCGGAGCAATTTTCATACCCAAGTGCGGGTCTTTATTATCGTAGGACATTAAGTGCTTATGATGGAATTGAGTGGAATATGGGGTTTGGACTTGTTTGGTGGGAAGGTATTCAGGTTTGGGTGGTATTTCCCGTTTTCTGATTTCCAGCTCTGTCCTCTTTTTATGTATATTAAAATTACATCCATTACATATTCATTAAAAAAGGATTTAGTAAACCTTTTTTTAAGCCGCTTCAAATAAATAAAACAGCTCCAAAGTCTTGAATTTATTCTTCTGAACGTGAAAAAAAAAAATACGGAACAGTCCTTTCTTTCGAATCGTCTAAGTATCTGCTATTGGGTGTCCTTAATCTAAGGAATTTATATGCAAAACCTATTCAGACTACCCGTTTAAAGCACCTATTGATTTGGAGCGGCTGGGAAATCTAGGTCTGCCAGTCACGTCCTTCAAACTATCCAGCCGGGTTAGACATTATTAAATACAAATCGACCCAACTCGTTGACCTCGATTTTCCTTGTAATAATCCTCCTCTTCATGTATAATTGACTACATCACATAATTATGCTATAATCGCATTTTTTTTCTCCACGTTATCCTGTGCAACCCCCCTATACGGCCCTATACGGGCTCATTCAGCAGCTGAAGTACTTTAGCGACTTCATAAATGCCCACTTCGAGAAAAAAACAAAAAAAAAAAACTGCTTTGTCCTTACACAAAGCGGCAATACATGGTTACATACATCCACTTCATAAAGGATCAATTATAATAGAATTTTTTTCTCCCTCATTTTCACTTTAACATTAACCTAATGTACACATGTTCAAGTGGAACGTTTCTGCGTGAACGTGTTCGTTTAAGCTGTATAGGAAGAGAGTCGATTGAGGACATCTCATGCATAACCACAATCCCAGCAGTTGTTTCGATTTTCTTCGTATTTTTTTTTTTTTCACAACTTTAACCCTGTAAGCCAAGTAACCATCTCGGTGGTAGTTGGTATATAAGAGCAGGAGGTCATTATTTCATGTAGGTGCATAATTTAACCGAAATAATGCAGCACACAGGGTTAGGCGCTTCGCGGTTGTTGTGGCACAGGTCTCAAGGCTGTTCCTTTTGATGGCAAAAAAAATGGAAAAGCTATGAAAATTCACATTTCATTGCATTTCAGATTTTTGTTTTTGATTAAAGCCATGGAGATAATCATCTCATTAATTTTAATTAAAAACGAAAAATAAAGAAAAACAAAATTGGGTGGCACAGGAGCTTAGATGAAATTGGGAGGGTGTAGTTGGTTATTTTTTTTTTGGGGCGCACATTCATAGGCGGTAAAATTTATTTTACATAATTTGGGGATAGGTGTCGAGGTGTTGAATCGCATTAGGATTAATTGTGTTTTGAACGAGCAGTCTGTGGAATCGCAACTGCGTGGGGAAGTGCGTGCATAAGGAGGTTTTATGAAGCAATTTGTAAAAGTAATCCGTTTGGAATTGGCAAGAGTTTATTCGCTGTTGGAAATGAGCTTTTTCTTGACTAAATGTTGAGCTAAAAAAATAAATTTTTCTATAATAAGAGATAAGAAAGAGAGATTTTTACCTAGACCATTACCCTTTTGAAAGGAGAGAAAAAGACCGGAGGGACAAAAAATGGAGCCATGTGAGGCAGCAACAAATTTTCAATCCACATGTCATCCTATCTGTTCTATTCAACAGAGAATTGGTGGTACTTGCCGCTCGATTGTCGTCTTAAGTGGTCAATAGACCAAAGTGTGAAAGGTGTTAGATCACGGAATCTGACAGTGGAGGGACCATACAAAAGCAGGGAAGAAGACTAACGCGGTCTGGCTGTTTTTCTTACTTACCATTGTTTGAATATTGTATGTATGCCAATTTGGTTGACAAGGGATCGATTGTGGCCTTTTATTAACGATACCTACCTCTATATACTGTTTACAGCTTATCTCATGGCATTTGATTTGTTGGAATACCGTGTGAAAAGCATTTAAAAACAACACGCTTAAAAAAATATGCCACGAATTTAATTTCCCGATGTCATACTAAAAGTATGCAACAGTAATTAACTTTCTACAAGCATTAATTGTTTTTTTATAATTTTTAATATTATTTAAAGTTAGTATCGTTCAATTGCATTATTTTAAAATTTCTTAAAAAAAAGAAACAACATTTAAGCTAAAAAGAAAAATAGGCGAACTAGATTTTGTGAATGTGTTAATATTATAAAACTTATTTCAAGTTCAGTATTTGCTGAGATTACCGCTGACAACGATTTTTAGTGTTTTCGCCATATATTATAGGATTAAGATTGCTCTGAATACAGAGTTCGAAAACTACCGCCTAAATTCAGTAACCAATCCATATTTGCTAGTTAAAACAAAATCAATCCTCGCTCATAAACATTATCTCAATATACTTTACCAACTTCATCAATTGGGTTAAACGAGTTAATTTTCGGAAGCCGCAATTCCAACGTTTGAATGCTCTACAGATAAAGGTCCTCCTAACTGGCATTCACTCCGCCCCGTCATGCTTGAAACCAGGGAGGTAAATAAATAATAAACACTCCCGTTCGTAAGGAGTAGGATTTTAATAAATTAGCCGACTCAAAAGCATGAACCTCTCTACGTACATCTTTCTCCCTTAGTTTTGCAGTATATTAATCAAAGTACACACTATGAAGTTTCAATTACACGATATAAAAACGACAACAAGTAGGAAAAACTCGAAAAATTCAATCCTTTTGTGTAATTACGAACTTTCGTCAGTCATATTTTCTCTGAATACATTCAAGTACTAAAATTCCAAGGACGCACCTAGAAGCGGGTATATCCTTCTTTGCCAACTTTACATTTTAATTAAACGAACTTATACCAATCAAGATGTAAAGTCACAAAGCCCAGACTGATAAAATGAAAACTACAAACTACAATAAGGTGTCGAATACCCTTTCTCCTGTGGGGATATTTGAAAAGCAGTTTTATTGTTGAAACCATCATAGGTAGGTATTTCCCAGAAATAAAGTGCTAACTAAGGATCTCCCTATATATGTAGCTCTGCGTATCATATGTAATCCCATGTCTTTTGCGAAGAAAGGAGGAGAATATTTTATGAGGCAAGTGTATCTCGCACATATCCTCAATGAAAATGCCATAAAATAAAAGTAAGGAGAGAAGTCAGGCACCGACAGAGAGTGCATAGAACTTTTCAAATTTTGATAATTGAAAAAGTGAGCAAAAAGTAAGTCAGGACCATGGATGGTGATATGTATGGAAGCGAAAGGGTGGGGGGGCGACCGAAACGAGTTTAATTAAAATGATACACTTGGCAATGGCTTTAGGGGAGCAACTGTAAACGATCAGGCAGGACGACTCTGAGAGATGGAGATGGGGCAGTTAGGAACTTCCTAGGAAACACATTAAAACTTCAGATCAATAAGCGGAATCAAATATTAACCAGGGTTGGATTGAGTCTACTCCGCGTATAGCAAAGGAGTGCTGGGGATTTTCCAAATTCAAGCACTTTTTGGGCGGAAAGACTCTCTGGGGGCATTAAGATATGAATATTTGATCAAGTTTGTGCTCAGATAAACGAATATGGAAATATCGATGCTCAGCTTATTCTGAATTCTGACCTTTTGGGAGTTCGCAGAAGTGCTCCGGCAATCTGAAGGGATCAGCAGAGTAGGTGTAGTGGAATTGGTTTAACGAGCGTTGAGGAGTGGGGCAGGTTTCCCATTATTTCAATACACCTACCTTGAATCGATTTTCGAAAATGTGTGGCAAGTTTGTTGCTTGCGTAAAACAAAGTCTGACAATTTTCTTAGTAGGTGAGTCTTATTTTGACTATTTCTTATTTATACACAATTCACATTGTAAAGGGTAGGCCGCTACAGAGCGATGGTTTCCAGGTTCAATTTAAAGCCCGGTTTTTGAGATCAGATTTCATCGAAGAGTTATGTATAAGACGCACTTTGTCTTTACTTGTTTGGACAGTGACGTAGTGAGGTCTTGCTGCGGAATGACAATTCTTGAACCATCTGTAAAGGAACCCAAGAGATCGGTTGGCCTTAAGAACTATTTCATAAAGACTCACCAACGTGATTGTTTCCATTTGAATCTCCCCCAAACGCCTCAAATGTCTTCCTATGCCATTTTGAAATTCAAACATTATTAAGTATAGTGTAATAATTTTATAAAACCTTCCTGCAATCCCCATTATAAATAAACAATATGTACATAATCCCCCAACAAGTCAACAAAAACACAACGAATCCTCAAACAACCGCAGCGCAATAGAGCTGGACAAACATTTGTACAGCGTAAAACCAAACATGTGTAGTGTAAATAAATCACCGACCCAACCATGCAGCAACACATCATCAAAGACACGAGAAACCACTCACATGCAACTCCCAAAGCATGACCCAATTTTATTATTCACATAGCTTATTGCATCCATTAGTAGCAGAACAGCATCTACTCCTGCGATACAAAAATATCCGCCATCTTTCCCCATCATTTCCAGCAGTCGCCACTGATATTCATTTAAATTCTGCCATCGATGATAGCGCGCGCACACTAAGAACGAAATTCACACTTTCGACACGTAGTCTGCGATACACCGCCCACTGACCATTTCACGTGTCCTTTAGGAGTGTTTTTTTTTTGTTTTTTCTGTTTTGTTGTCGTCCTCAAAAAAGTTTTTATTTCATATTTGCAGATCTGATGTGTATGCATTGTTTCATTTGCAATTTATGTTGGTATTTTTTGTTTCTTTCTTGTTGTTGTCTCTGCTCCCCTGCGCTGTCGCATTCAATTTTAAATTGCGACGACATTCGGAAGTGCGAATAAAATGCATCCTACGAGTATAGATGTCCTATGGGAAATAAATACCATTCCAGATATATGACTCAATAAATAAAATAAAATAAAAAATCGGTTATGCACAGTTTTCCCACAAGCGAAAGTCAGGTAGAACGAGGTTGAATATTTAATAAAGATTTTAAAAATTGAATTTTATGTATTTAAATATGTGAGTATGGGGAATTAATATTTTAGGATTTTCCGCTCTTCTTTTTTTTTGCGTTGTGGAGTTTGTGTACTCAAAATTGTGAATGACATCGCCATGAATGCAAACAGGGTAATAAAAAACGATTTGTTTTTCATGAATTATTTGACCTCGCTTGGGAGGTCAGTGGTTACCAAGTCCAATTTTGTATGATACTCTGAAATTACCGGTTTCTGTTTTAATTAAACAACTCAGCATAGACAAAAAATGTCCTAAGAAGTTATAAATACAGGGTCCGCCAAATAACTTTTTTTTTTTTGAAAATGCTATAAAAAAAAACTACTGAATATTTTCTCAAATTTCTTTTTTTATTTGAAAGTATAATCCTTCCGGTTAATAATGGAAAATAATTTCATTCAAATGGCTGCCTCGGCTGGCCATGCAGTAGCCTACACGATCGGTCCAATTTTTAAGCACATTATCGATTGTGTGTAGCTGTATTTTACCAATGGCTTCACGAATATTGTCCTTTAAAGCGTCAATTGTCTCTGGCTTGTCGGCGTAACACTTATCTTTTACGGCACCCCACAAATAATAGTCCAACGGTGTCAAATCGCAGCTCCGAGGTGGCCAAACGACATCAGCTCTGCGGCTGATAATGCGATCTTCAAAAACAGGGCGCAAAACATCGAGTGTAGCTTCGGCTGTGTGGCACGTAGCGCCGTCCTGTTGAAACCAAATGTTCCCAATATCCTCCTCTTAAATTTTTGTGAACAAAAATTCGTTAGTTGGCATCTTAGAGCGTAACGAATAAATATAATAAAATATATATATTATCATTTCTTAAATAGTTCACAAGGAGGTATACATACATATACATAAATAAGTAATTTCTCTTTTGTTTCGAAAGCAAGATTACCTACAAAATTCCTTTTGAAGGTCGCAATCATACTTTGCAAAAACCGTTGTGCCGTTGAAGCCTTTTATGACACCCAGAACTGTAGGTACTTCCGCCGTAATTTCTGCGGATGTTTCCTTTTGTCATTATGAATTGCTACATTCCAAGCACGAATGTCAAAAGCATACGAGTATATGCCACGTAGCGAGTTGATAGATATATTAACAGTAATTCATGTGAAATATCAAAAGTACTTCCTAGAGACGTGTGATTACCTAATAGCGTGTGGGTGACAAAATGCTAATGCCAAATGTAGACACACTCTGGCAAATACTTTGAAATACATGTCGATAGAAAGCGAGGTAAAATAAATTCGGTAAACAACATAAATACACCCCCATCTCTCCCAATAAAGAATAATACCGTTCTCAAGGATTCCCCTCGGTATGTAAATCATGAACATTGAAATTAACTTATGCAACCGTGTTGACTCCTTCAAGGTGACGGTGTCAATTTCTATTGGGAAGTCATTTGTACCGATTCAGTTGAAGCGAGAGTAAGAAAATCCTCTTAGTGACGAAAGGATGCATTGTTATTCGCATTGTGCCTGCATGTTATTTGTCATTAGGGTGATGTTACACACCGCAAGGAGCGAGCAAATTTTGGTACCTTGAATGCCGACTTCATGTTATTAAAAGTGAATGAATGAGCAAAAAAAAAATAATCTGCACCTGGTGTTTTTCCTCATATACGATTATGTTGACAAGACAGCTGCTGTGGGTGTAGGATACTGGTGTCCTAAAATAGTAAAACGCTTCCACGTGACTAGATTAACTACATCACTCATATGTGTGACAGGCATACCGTATCCATTTGTAAGTTGGCCTTGTGTTTGCTCTTGCGTCAAATGAAATGCTCTCCTTAGCTACGTCCCAAGTGGCACTTGGTGCCAACATGGGTTTGCCATCCCCCCATTTGGTTGTTTTTGTTACCAAATATTGTTTTCGTCCTTAATGCCATTCCGCATAAGGCCGCTGTACAAGCGTGCGTGTCATGTTCCGAATAAACCATGGATACAATTAAATACATTCACAAAGCAAAAGGCCCATGGTTAGAATAAATACAAACCCAGTGGTGTTGGGCGAGTGGGCGGATATATGAATGCTGCTCGACGCTTATTAAGGTGTGAACTTCCATATCTGTCCATCTATTAGAACCTTAAGGCATCCGATGGGGCTCATTAAATAAGTGGGAATGTTTGTTAGTTGTATCAATAGGCGTCATATAGTGTGAGATAAATGGGATTTGATTTCAAAGGTGTTTCTTTATATCTAATTGAAATTATCTTGTTATTTTTTGTACAGGGAACGAATGGGATATTTAATTAAGTGATCTCTTGAGGATAGTCGAAGGATTTAGTTGGCTTGGGGGACCCCCATCTGTATTTTTTTGTGTAAATCGTTGAATGGAACAATAAAATCCCTCTTTACTTAACCCTAGTAATTTTCATTTGTTGGTTTCAGTTCTCTCACTGCCTTTATAATGTACACTTAAAAGGAGAGTGCATTTCAAGTGCAATTTGAAAGGAATGTGAATTAGAAATTTGCAGTCCAACCAAGGAAATGTAAATCATGGCGAAAAATAGTTCTCTGTAGCGCAGCTTCATTAACGAATGCCTGAGGGTGCAACGTACCGAATTTTGAAACACGAAAAAGGCACTCCACCTTTGTGGACATATAATCGCGTTTCACGTTTCACTGCGCTCCGGTATCTCAATATGCTATCTTTTCCTATGGCGACTTAGAAAGCGTCAAAGCGTAACGGAACTTACACCACTTTTGTGGAAGAAATGCGTTTCTATTTCCCAATAAGGGAACTTCGCGTTTCGCTAAACTCACTCCGCGTTTCATTTTTCGTTATGCTGCTGTTTCCAAATTTCTTCACTGCGACAGAATAACTTTTAAAGCTCAGCGAATATGGAAATACACTAAGCTCTCAACGTAAGGTTGCTTCCGGAGATGTGGGGACATCATAGTTACCTTACCGCGGTATAGAAAGTACTCAAGCGGAACGTATTTTGAAACACAATCAACTCACTTCACTGTTGGAGGTACAGGGATATAAGTCCCCGAGACCTAAGTTCGGAAAGAAAAATTTGGGACTTAACTCCCACTTAGGTGAGACATAAGACTCGAATTGAATTAGGGACTTATGTCCCACCCAACCACGAGTTTTTATTTTGTTTTATTTTCTTGAATACTCAAAAACTTGCATTTTTAAAGCTCTCTCGAGTTCTTAAAAACTGTGATTTATTTAAGCGTGCTTTAAGTCCCAACTCAGTTGAAAAAATAAGATACACAATCGCGTTTCACTTTTCGTTACGCTCTAAGATGCCAACTAACACCTTTCCACGAACGACGAATTTTTACTTCAAAAACAAAGTAGAAATGGAAATCATTTGACGGCAATTCACACCAAATTGAACGACCTTCAAAACCCTCTCAAAATTTAAAAATATTGGGCTGGGTCCAGTATGCATGCAACTCCTCGCTCGAGGACTAAATACAACATGCGATACCCTCGCTAATTATACTTTCGCTGACCCTTAAGGGAGATTTGCCGCAAGTTAAAAAAAAAAAACAAAGTTTCCCAAGCCATTATTGATTGGAAAAGATGGCAAACTTGTCTCTCTGAAAAGTCATTTTCACATTTTCACTGGATCCAACTCAAATTTTTACCCCTAAAAACAACACTCCCATCCCCTGCATTTGGAAACGATTTTCAATTCAACTTTTTTATTATTTTCTATATTTCCGCCAAAGAGGGGAGAAAGTCTGACAATATCCATTCATCGTTGTCGCCTCGAGAGTTGAATAATTAACGAAGATAACTAGAACTACCTAGGCCAAGGACAGTTGCGTCAACATGAACGCACGAAACAACTGTCTTTCCACTTCCCATAATCTTACCCTCGAAGCCCTAAGGAATAAAATTCATCGTACATTTGCAGTTGAATGTCATTAAAGAAATAAAAAAAATAAATAAAAACGTTTACTACCACGCCATGCTGCACTTCCCGAACCAAAAATAATAAAAGTAAAGCGTGGATATATCTTGGAAACTCGTCTAAACAAAACTTCCCCCATCACATTTAAATAAGAGCTAAATGTTTACGATGTGATGTCCTTGTCATCTTTTCACCGGTAATAAAGGCGAAAATCGATTTCGCCTTACACAGAATAAAAAGTTATCAAAGTCGGAACAGTTGCTATTCGAAACGCACATATAGATTTTTAGCAAGAGATATATTCTGATAGTGGTTCGCAATGCATTTTTAATTAGTTTTGTATGCAAATGACTGCTTCCCGCACAAGGATAATGCATAAGTTGCTGAGAAACTTTTCCCGACATGATGTAAATAAATTAGGACTTTTTAATTCGAACAGAAAGGCGAACTTGCTTGCGTGGTGTATACTAAGTTGGGCTTATCGAATTAGTATGAACAGGATAATAGCTAAGCGCACAAGAGTTGAGTGAAACGCATTCGAAATGAGGTGCTGCTAATGAATGCTTACGTCAAAGAGTTTGTTAAACAGATCTGTGCGTCATTCGGTGAGACATCACTTCGTACACAATAGGGTCGGGGATATATTCACTCAAAAGTTGTCGGGATAAGCTTCTGGATTTTATTTACTAAAAAATCTACCCAAGACATTTGACTTTAAAAAGCATCCAAAGAAGAATTTTGCATAACTTTCATCTGTCCCCGCATCGGAAACCTTTTTTGCGGAATATATTTCACTCCAACATATTACTTCTACTGTGTAACGTTGGAAAGTTTAATTAAAACCACAAAATAATTTTCACCACACATACCATCCTGCCGCTGTGTCTCGATTAAATGCGTTTGTCGCAACGGAGCTCATAAAACGCTGCCTCAAATTCATTTTGTCACAGGTAGGCTACGTGTATGCGTCATAAAAATGTTAATATAACCTAATTTATGCAGACGGGAGTAATAAGGACCTTGCTAGCTCCTAGATTGAGCTTGCACGTTTTACTACTTTCGAATTGCGCACATTTAGAGGATACTTAACGCGGTGCTTACAAAACATTTGCGTTTGCCAATCTATTATGGACCATACTACCAGACACACTCAAAGGCTTAAGTTTTGTTGTGTTTTTTGCTCCCGTTGAAAAGTAATAAAACGCAATCCAAATGCATAAAAACGCAGACCTTTTGACAAGGCGAAAACAAATAAAATTCTGCTACTGTATACATCGAAGGGTGTAGTGGTTGTGGCTTTTCTGCTCAGCCAAATAAAAGGTAAACAGAAAAACTCTTGAAAATCTCCTTAATTTGTATATTTCCATACCTAACCTCAACTTTGTCCAAAGTGATGCTTGCGTTGTTCCCCCCCCCCCCCCTATATATTTTTTTTTTGTCGTTATTGGTATATCCTTAGGAGGTCGTGTAACTGTTTATTGTTGCACGCTCTAACGTTTGCGTGATAACTACTAAAAGTGTATTCCCTCATGCTCGGTTGAGTTTTTGTGCGTTTTATGGACCGCGAAATTGTATGGCACTGTTCTAGACGAGCACATACACGTATGGGGGTGTAAAACTTTCTACTGATACTATTCGAGTGTGTGGAATTATTTTAATGAGGACTCTCACAAATTAACTTAAAAGTTGGTCGACGCCACTTTTATACATTTGAATGAAAACTTGGTTTTTCATTAAAATGTACCTGCGGTGCTTCATTGAGGAGCAGGTCCTTTTTTTTATTTTTCCACTCGTATTTGATTAAATCGATGTTCGGGTATGTATTAATTAAACAAATTTTTTGAGGCTAAAATTAATAATTAACATGGAAAATTCCCAATGGCTTATAGATGGGATTTATTGATGTAAATTCGTGGGAAAGAACGGTCTTTTATTAATAATATTGGATATAAATACGGGTGGCTATGAATATCGCATTGAGTGCTGATTTTATGTTCAACGCTCCGAAGCCCCAGAGGTGCAATTAGTCTTTTAAATTATGGTTTTCGCTTCAAAGCCAGTTCACTGAAAATAATTTTATATATCTGTGGTACTAGCGGGGATTTTTTAAATCATAAATTATAGCCGAAGGAGGGGGTAAGATACTGATACTCGATGATCAGCTCACCAAAGTCTATACTGTAGGGAAAGTCGTGCATTTTGTAAAAGTCTAGGACCTTACTTGAATATTTGGTACAACTTATATTTTTGGTTGTGGGTTTATAAAATTTAACACACCAATTTCTAAAACATACATGAATTTAGTGAAAATAATTGTGCTTGGTAGACATTTTTTTTGTGTTTCAAAATATTCATATGTGTTTCAAAATATTCATAAAAATAGTCCATTTGGCACTGAACAAGTCGAATATCCGAAGGACGCCATCTGTTCACAAGCCCGAAGGAGATTCTCCATTCGCCATCTGTCGCATAGATGTCGCTAGCCAGATCGAGGTTGTATTCTAGACTAAGTTTGCACATACGAGTATCACCAGCATATTTAATGAGTGGCAGCTGTTTTGTTATCTTGTTTAATGAGTTCACTAAATACCTTTTGCTGTCAGTGATTGATTATATAAACTTGTTGGCTATGCATGCTCGTATTGCTTCCAAATCATTAGGGCTGCATATATTTCCATTAATAAATTTGAATTTACACTTCCTCCCGAGTAAATCACCTCACTACATAAATGATAAGTTCTTAATAGCATTACGTACTTTCTTGCTACTAAAAGTTCTTATGCGACTTATTCCATGTTGTTTTCCAAAGCATTATCCCGCTCAAGCAGTAATCTTGTCCCCATCTTGCCTTTTCAAATCACTAACCAGATTACAACTCCCGATCCAATTATGTGACACAAAATCTTGCTTTGAATACTCGTACCAGCTGCCGTTTGTTCGTCACGTTATTCCTTCTCAATTCGTTAATAATTAGCAGCCATTTTGACTAAAAACTAATGAAGAAACTTCTTCTCCGTGGAAAGAATTGAAGCCAACCTCTCGACAGTAGCTGTTGTTTTAGAACCACCAAAGTGTAACATGGTGTTGGCAATTAGTCTGGTATAATCGTCGTAAACCAACGGTTTAACTGACAAAACAAACCATCGAGCTGAGATTTAGAGATACTGAGACATTTCGAGTAATAAATTAGAAAATAATCGTCTAATGGGGTCGTTGCAGCACACAGACATCGGGCAGACCACCACAAACTACCGACTTTTGAGTGGCACAGTATGTACACATAGATAACAAATTTGGTGTTGGTGTAACAACTTTTAATCGATTTCTGTGCAGTCAAAGATTAGTTTCAAGCCAGCCATGATATCTTGTTGCTGACATGGCTATTAGGGTGGTTCCGAAGAGAAACCACACGATAGGTAAGCATTTCTGGTAATCGTTATACAGTAAATTTGGGCCCACTCGTATGTAGTTTGAACGGCGCCACTGATGAGATGTGGGGACAGCTGGTGGTTATAGTTTTCAACTTTGTTTGACAGGGTTGATAAAGTTTTACTTTACAACGTAATCAGTTGAAGTGTTACACATGACATTGGCATTGGATGCGAACTTTCTTCCTGGGGTTCAACAGAACGAATTATGAAAGTTCAACGGCAGCAAAAATGAACACTCACTTCAAGCAAAACGCTTCCGGGTGCTGCTCGCAAATTACCATCAAAATTTTGACGCCCTTAAGATTAATATAATAATAAAAACGTTACGTATACGCCCCGGTTCTACGAAAAAAAATGACTCCTACGCCAATTTCATCCACTCAAACGCCAATTATTATTTATACTCAGACACTTATTGTGCCTGTCGCCATAGGGTCCGGAAAATTCTAATCCAAATAGGTACATATACAGAAACACAGAAAGAACTCATATAATTTCTTAGGAAAATAGCCAGCGATATGCCAATAAAAAGGAATCACTTTTTCTTTCTTTCTATATCCTTGGGTATATTTTCCCTCCTAGTTCCAACCATGATAAAATAACTTTTCTATCGAATGAACATAATAGTCTCGTAATAATAGAGAAAAAAAAAACAACAACAGAAAGGAACATCGAATAACATCCATACGTGTTACGTCCTTCTTCTATCCCCTAGCGCGAATCAGTTTATCATGTCTTGTGTTGAATGTAAGACTGATTTTTCTATTAATAAAACAAAAGAGATGGCACCAATGTCAAGGGATTCTGTAAGAGACATTGGTTAAATAAACCCTAAATTACCATTTTGACAGACTAGTAGTGGTTTTTGCTAACACACACTGTGGAGAGATTATGTGTGCTGGTGGTTAATAACAAAAACAAGAATTAGGTGGAAAGGGGTCAGCAGTTTCGGATAGTAATTGGAGATGATAAAGGGTTTTATTCCCAGTGGATCTGGAGATGCTATAAATATTTAGGTCAATCACTTGTGAAAGTTTGGAACTTCGACACAAGTGATTTATTGAAATTTTCTGCAGAGGAATCCTCTTGAAAGCGGACACACCATTTTGTTGGTTTGAAGTGTCCCCACTTTGGGCGACATCGATTGGGATAACCGGAATTTTTATTTAAGTGATTAGTCCCTTGTTTTGGATTCGCTGTTCTGTTTGTCAGCTTGGGTGAGCTAGGATTGCAGGCTCAACACTACTGTTTTTTTGTTGCCACTTTTTTACAAATGTCTGACAAAAGCAAAGAGTATAACCGGCCGGATGCGACATAAGACTGCAGTTCCCGTATAGAACACGAAAGAAAGACTGTGGGAAGTTTCTTTAGTGCTCCCAGGATTGAGGACGAAATAAACTTCGACGTAGTACAAAAAGCGACCAACAAAAAAATAAAATGTTGCGTATACGCCCCCGATGAACAATTTTTGTATCGCCTTTTGCAATTCGCTTAAGGTCATATTTTTACCTCAGTTGGTATCTTTAATCAGACAATTTTATGACTGAGAATGAATCAACTTTTAACAGTTTTCCAAGAGTCTGGAAAAATACAAGTCCTAAGTTTGCAATCGAATCCAACCAACTGCTCAGATGGTCGCAAGAAGATGGATTGCAGTTTGATTTTCTGCAACTGCTTGAATTTCTCCGGCTTTTTGCATTTCTCAAGGTCCCTTTACTATGACCCCTAAAAGGTCAGCATGTGTCGAGCAACTGGGCGCTTCTTACTTACAAACAGAAACCCATTTGTAATTGCCGACAGCGCACCAATCAAACAGGTCCCAGCGCAACGGGCCATTACACAAACACTTTCTCTGTAAACAAGTCATTTGTTTACCATGTCACATTAATGTGATAGCCAAACTCTGTAAGCACATTAATCACTGAACCATCAAATTGAATCTGGTGAACTGGTGTTCATAATAACGCAATGGCTGACTTAGACATTTTGAGAGGACTAAATTGTTATTCGCCATTTGATTGACTTATGCAAGAGGGGGTAACCCAAATGTCAGTGCGGCTTACAAAGATGAAGATATTTTTAAATTTAATACAAACCCTCAAACAACACTCCTCCATAGCGAATACCGCGCCCAGATTGCTCTTATATCCTGAGGCGAAAGTAACTACAAACAGCCTTTGTTTTCAAGGATTTCGAATCCAACAACGCAGCCAAATTAAAACCGTCTAAACGTCGTCCTACTTACTTGAAACATGAAGCGTCTCTGTTTTAAATGTCGGACGACATCTTACTTAACCCTACAAAGTGGAAACGATTTGCATGAGTACTAAAGGAACAGCTCCAATTCTTGAACCCCAACACTGGCGTACAATTAAGTATGCTCGTTGAGAGTATACGGTGTGGTTTAGTTTTCAAAGTGCACACTTGCGTCCCTCACCACCATCTGTTTAAACTGCCATGAGAATAATTGCCGCCAGCTATATTTAAGAACACATGTTGGTGTTACTTCATGTGATAAATAAGCGTCGGAAAACCTTTCATTGTAGCAGCATCTCTGCACCTCCTTGTGCTGCTGCGCTTGTATGCCATGATAATTTCCGTTTCCACAGAGATTGAGAAAACGTGCTTATAACCCTTTTGCAAGGGGGAAGCCTCCCGCCCGCTTGAAATATCAAGGACAAGTTCATGAAATGCTCCACTAAATCCTTCTGAATCAACTCATGAAATGGACTAAGCAATATATCCTTCACTACTTGCGCCACAAATGAGATCAGCATAATTTATAATTGAATTTAGTTGGCGGCTAGAAGGTGCAAAAAAGTCAACTCCGTCATTTTAATAGGTCTCATTAATTTATTAAATTAAAGGATTAATTAGAAAATTTAAATGTGTATGTGTTTGCGTACTCATCAGTAGATTTTTTTTTTATAGTTGACATATAATTAGAAGAAAATAACGACCTGACATGGCAGGATGTCACACTTTAATGAGATAATTACATAAAATTAATCGATAGCTACAACTAAGAGTGGCCTCTTTGTATGTATCCTGCGGTTTTTACAATGAGTACTTTAATTAATTAGAGCTGGATTTATGCGTGCCTATGTGATATTTATACGAACCACAATGAGTGGGGTAATTTGTGTGGCGGTTTGTCCTAGGAGTTGGGGAAATATTTGCTGAAATTCAGATTTTTTATTGACAGTTGTTCAAGCAGTGATGAGGGTGTACAAATAAATTTGGTGATGAAATGATGGCTGCAATTGTTCTTCAACTTAATAAATTCATCTCGTAGCAGGCGTTACTTGGTTTGACAGAGCCGACAATAAGCTGTTTATCTAGTTTATTCACTTTATTCACTTTATTCACTGTATTTAGTTGAAGCCATGTAAATGACTGATTTGGTTGTTAATTTGCTCCCTAGTTTGGGGTTTGATTAGTGAGTGTAGGCCTGCTCTTCTGATATCACAGCACCAAAAGTTGTGTCGGACACCAAAAGTATAACATGTTTTTCCAAGTTAAAATTTTGAGCCAGTAACAGTTGTTCTGTTTCTCATTCATCAAACTCTCTTTTAAGATTTAATATCTCCTTTTTTAGCGTGCTTTTCTCTCTTAAACTGTCCATTTACACGAACTGTTTGGAAAAACATTCAGTCCTCTGAATATTCTCTCGGAGGAATTTTTTTTTGTTTTACTGCAATAAATAATTCATTTGATATCTCGTTAGTGGGCGACAGCGACATAAATATCCTCAACTGATGTCGGAAATCTTTTTCTCCTAAATTTATGTGCTTTATCTTTTCGTCAATATTTCCCCGGCATTTTCTTGATTTTTTAACCATGACAGATGAACCAGTTTTTTTTATATCACTGATTTTTTGAATTTCTCGGGTAGTAGTAAAGCATCCTGTTTCTTCAACCACTTCACAAGCCCAACAGCTCACCCCAACTCCAAATAAATTTGATATATTTCCAGACAGGCCTACCGTGGTTCTGAAAAAAAAAGTAACAAGAAAATAATACATTAACAGTATATGCTCACGAAATGAGAATTTATCACTAAGGAAAGAAAGGTAGTAAATTATATTTTCTCCGAGGATGATTTATAGCCCGAGATCCGTTAAGATAAGTTCTACTTGGGAAATGTGTTTCGTATGGATTTTTTTGCGATCCAATGTTGTTATGAGTGTCTTTAAATTGACGCGCAAATTTAAACGGCATGAAGTACAAAAATGTGTTTTTCGTCGGACTAAATATCAGACATTTTTTGATGGCTGTGTTCATAAAAGCGTCTTCTCGTAGGTACTGATGAAAATCTGTCGGTCACAGCTTTTCTATGCATCTTGAAAGATGTCTATCCGTTACTCTTCTAATAAAGTTTTAAAAACACTCTGAAACTGACCATAAACGGTGGTCCTTTTTTTGACAGCCAATTTCTTAGACTCTACAGGGACTTCAACAATCTTCAACACTTTTATCATTCAAAAGATGAGATATCAGACATTTTTTTTTATTATATATCATAATATATTGAAAACTTGGTTCGTTGTTTTTATCGTTGCTCTGAAACCTTAAGAATAACATTGTATTCAAAGGGAGAAGGAGGAGCAACAACTTTTCATGCTTATCTCTTGAATTTATGTCAGTTTACACGTTCCATTGACCACTAAGTGTCTATAGCGACATGTCAGACTTTATAAATGAAAAATAAAAAAATAATTGCCCCATAAAAACAATTTAAAAAGTACACCCACTTCAAACGGTTGGGACTCTTGCATAAATCGATCGATGTACGTTTTGTTTGTATAGACTTTAACACAAAATTTATCTGTCGCTAGAAATTTTAGAAAATCATTGACACATTTTTATTGATTTATTTGTTTGAGAGAACAACAATTTGTTTCCAAATACTCTGGTTGGAATTATTGCTATTTCAAACTATTGCACTTCTTCATTACCAAGCCCCTTTAAGTGATTGTTTGAGTATATTAATTCTGCCAGAGGGTGGCGGCGTTTGTCAGTAGTGTAATCGTAGTAAAATTCCATCCTCGTACATGCTGTTTGATGTTAAACACCCCACAGGGGGCTTCCCCGTACAGCAATTGGTTTCAGTCAAATTTTCCCAGCATTCCACTTTGTGCAAATCGTTTGCTGTTTGATCTGGCCACTGCGTTCACTAATTTTACTGTCGTATCCTTGCCCAACTGGCGGACTACACACCATTTGCATAGTTTGGACAATTGACTATGACTACAAAATTTACTTTATAGAAACACGTCCACTTTCTAATTGCACCGCGACTACCTTAATCGAGGCAGTTGTTCATTTCCTTAAATGCGTCATGCCACAGAGGCACCCAATCAGTCAGTGCTTCTAGGTTTGTTAAATGTTGCTCCGGCTTCGTCGGGTGACCGAGTGTTTCGTATAAGAATTAGTACAACTTGTTGTTAATGGTAGCTTTCATTAAGGAGTGTATTCCTTCGTTCTACAGCTATATCTGAACAAATGGTCTTGTGCATGTTTACATGGATTAAAGCAAGCAAGTAATTGACACAATTTGTGTACAGGGTCGAGGCTTTGTGCGATTTGTCTGAGTATAGTAGTGTCATCGCGTTCTGGATATTAGTTTTTATTGTCATTTGTTTTATGACCTCTGAACTTAATTGTTTGATGCTGGCGAAACTTGGAATGTCGCTCATTACAAATTGCCGATTGGAATGGGTCCACGATTTCCTGCCGAAACCGACCGACAAGGCAGATATACGAGTACTTCTAATTTTTACTTGTTTTATATTAATGTTGAGAGGCTACAACTTTAAAAATTATATCCAACCGGAAGACCCTGTAGCTAGTGTTGAAATTTATTTTCATTAATATTGCAAATTAATTTTACTTATTAGTAAATAGAAGTTTCGAAAATCGACCTTATCTTTCAAAAGGATGTAATATTAAAGGATGTACCACAATTTCGATAAATATGTTTTTCAAAGCGGAAAAACCACATCTAGATATCTAGATAGAATAGTTTTACTCATGATTAATATTCAAAAAGTTAATGTCGACAAATGTTCGTTCCCATAGTAACATCTTTGAAACGAACCGTCCCCAACACCTCACAGGTATAATTCCCCTGAATTAAAATTAGGTACACCATTGCTTACTTTTAGGGTTAGGTAAATTGCATTTTTAGAAAATTGGTTCTAGTCTAAGATTATATATATTTCAATACGGTACTATGCCAATATGGCGGCGACAAATTCAATGCCAACAAATTGGGTTCTATTAACTGATAAGCATTCTGCATGGGGATTTCTTAACTTTTTTTTACCAGTCTCAATGGCGACCTATACCCACGATAATTTGTTTCAAAAAACCTTTCAAATAACATAAATTTCATTCACCTCATTTCATAATAAATACTAAAAAAGTGCACGGAAACTGTGAATGTTCACGTATTAATATAATGATTAAAAGTAATAAGTAAAAATTATACACCAATCAGTCTGAGTTCCGCCAGTCTTTCCAAGTCACAGCACAGCAGTCAATCCAAGTGTTGCCAAGTTGGGTAAGCCTACGAGTCACTTAATACGTCTTCAGCAGAATTCTTTTTCTACTCTTTCAACATTTGTGTCTTGATTTTCATTGTTATTGACACCAACGACCGTCGCCGTCGTAGCTTAACTGAGTTAAAGGTAGTGCCGCGTTAAATTATCGAAACGAAACGATCACAAAATATCAGTGCGTCCCTCTCTGTCCATTTCTTATCATCACAATCTCCACCAATTGAAATAAATTCTTTTATTCTTGAGCTATTACGTGGAATATTTTGCTTTTCGATATAACTAATAGCTTTTCAGTTGCATCGCGAAACTGTGTCCCCTGATTTTGTTATCATCTAGTTTTTAATTTGTTCCCCCACAAGAGCGTAAAATTTTTGTACGTTTCAACCTAAGATTGAGCATGATGATAGCTTCACACAGCACAGGCTACGATTTATTTTTAATCAGACGGACGAGATTTGTAGGACGAAACTATTTCCCATTAAAAAGGCCATATTGGTTTCACGGAATTATTCCCATTGACAACCTTTGCAGCAACTTTAACATGTTGAACTTCTCCAATCGGAAAAGGAAACTTTTTCACTTCCGCATCTATTTAACAAACCTGTCATATCCGGGCGCGACGGTGGAATTTCCAAGAACTCAGATCGGCAGAACTTATGCGCTTAAGTTTGCCATGCATATTAACACGATCCTGATAATAATTCCATCTTCAACTCACACTCGCATTAAATTCAACCCTTCCAACTTGATGTATTTCCTCTGATTTATCGTTCTTTTATTCTCGTATAAATTTGAAAAGTTGTATCAAAAAATGTTCACCTATCTTCCCAACTACATTCACATCGCTAGCGCCTGATGAGAAAATCCAATTTGCGCCATAATTTAACCGCCAAGAGCTCATTCGAACAACTTAAAGGACACAACGGCAGAGGCAGACAGAGATAGAGACAGGGAGTAGGAAAAACCTACCTAACCAAAGTATGTGTGAACATAAATAATAAACTTATCCGACGTACACATGCCTGCCCGACAGGGAAAAAATCCCTTTCACAGAACCACCAGTGCAATACGAAACGAATCCGTTTTTCCTCCTTATTCACTTCATTTTGCTCTCGTGTACCAATTTTTTTCTTTATTGAGATTGAACAAAAAGTATAACTTACTCCTACAAGAAAAAAAAATGTAATCCAATGTGTGCAGAAGATGGGATCGCATGTGAATATAACCACTGTGCATTTTTGCAAGCTTTGATGAATTACAGTTTCACTGGTAGGTGGTACTTGTACCATGTGCTTGCGGATGTATGTAACTCGTTGATATATTCAAAGGAATGTGCATAGCCATTAAATAAATGGACCACGCTGTGCGCTTAATAAATGACAAATACTTTATTAGATGGACCCAGAAGGATACGAGAAGGGAAGAAACTAAATTAGATACACAATACAAGATGGGATTAGGGGATTTATATCCTAATCGAATAAAATCTGAGGATTTTCGGTCCTGATCCCGAGTCAGGGTCGTGAAGAATGAGGATCTTAAAGATATCTTCAAGTTACATATTCCTAGATGTTGTCACGAAATCCTAGAAAGAAAATCAATTATCCCCGTGAATTGGGTCATAGATCAGTTTTTGGATTGCCGTTAAGGGGACATCAAAACAGCGGAAACGTCAAAGTGTCGAATGTGTACAATTAGGGCATTTCAAAGATAAGTTGACTGCGACATTAATGCGCGGTTTTGTTTAGTAATTAATTTTACCGAAGGCTAGCTGATAGGTAGATAGCTCACAAGCAACACACATTTCACATATACATTTCTTGAATACTCCTACGTGTTAAGGACTTCCCAGAAGCGATGAAGAGTTCGAGCAGAACTAGAAGCTTGCGCTTGGATTTATTACACTTATTGCAGTTGTCAAGTTTCGATTGGCAATGTAATGTAAGTAGAGAGGTTGCTGTAGGTTTTTTTTTTTTAAATTCACTGTTCTAGTATCAGATGAAAATATTTCAAACCTACTCACCAAATTTAGGTGGAGTTTTTTGCAAACAATTTCAAAACCTTTCGAGACTGCGAAATTGAGGAAAAATTAAATCCTGAAGAGGCCACTACTAACAATACTTTAACCGAGCATTTGAGTGGTATTCCTTCAACTCCAGAGTTGGCTCCAATACAACTTACAAAGTAGAAAGTAACTACTATCTCCTTTTGTGTACCACGATGATTAAAATATTCGCTTACCTCCGTTCAGCATTTTTTTTTTTTTTTTTGCAAAAATCCACAGTCTGCTGGCAATCCTTGCCACTTAATGCGATCCATCATAAGAAAGAAAACACCAACCTCTACCGCGAATTTAGATTCTCAACGAGGACTCTTTTCCGTGGTGAAAAAAGAAACTTTCATTCTAGAGCAGTAATTCGCGCTGAAACACAGCACAGCTCACAAATCAGTTCTTCTCTTTGTTTTTCCTATTTCGCTATTTGTCTTTTGTCGCTCCGCGGAATAGGGAATAATAAAAGTTGTCTTTGTTTGCACTCCGCATTCGAGAAGACTTTAATTATTTTCTATCCCCATTCCACTGGTGCCTATACTCAGCAAGTTTTAATGAAATTCCGTTCTTTTTCTTGTGCCGGATTATAAACAAGCAACAGAGCGAAAAGAAAAAAACAAACGCAAATAAATTCCACAACCATAAGTAGCAAAATATATAATTTATATGGCCCCCTGTCGTAAATCATAACATTGAAACGCCGAAAAAGGAGATTTAGTCTGCCCTGGAAAACAGTTTTACCAGGCCTTGGGGTTGCGCGCCATACGAGAGGCCGATCACGTCTCAGGAGAGGGCCAGAAATTAAATAATAAAGAGAAGAAAAACAACAAACAAATATATATAATAAAAATAGAAAATTAATGGAGAGGAAGTTGCTCGTGTGTCCTGGGCAAATGCCTAAGGTGGAAACAATATTCCCTCTGTCTTGTGTCCCGTTTACCTCACATGTGTATATATGCAGTGTAGTTCCAGGCAGCGGATAAAAGAAAATCATACATGGGGATTTCCTCAAATGTTTATGTTGTCACGAGCTTTTGCCTCCCTTGAGCATCACCCTATATTATCCTGCAGAAGGACATGGAGTTTCCAAACCTCCCGTTTGAGATATTTCCTTTTTCATTTCAACGATCGCTCATCGTTGCCGTGCATGGAAAATCAAAATGAAGAAAATTGCCAATTCGCTTCTGGGAATTCTACTCGTTTTCGATTTAATATTTCTTATGGGCTTCGCAGGATCGGGACAGGGCCACAACTGCATGGAGGTGGGAGTGATTTCAAATAAAAATGTGTATACATGGGTGTTATTATTGGAATTACAAGTATATACTTTATTGCGACACGATGTGAGAGTGAGGCTTTGATGTTTCAATTGCTGCAGGGAATAACCACGATAAGAACATTTTGTATGGAACGTGATTCCAAAGACAAATGGGAGGTTGCAGTAATTTGTAAAGTGCCGAGTGTAGAATATTTTAAAGTGTTTGCGCGCCACTTGATCTGAGCAATGCGGGGTATTTAAATTACCTACGCAGAATACCTGGCCGCCAGGGAGTTGTCTCATTTGGAAGTTTCTTTCACTCGGGGTACCTACATTCATCTTAAAGGCTTTCTGGCGGGCGGTGTTTGTGGCAATGATTGACATTGCGAATGGCACTGAAGTGGGGAATTAAATCGGTAAAAAACGAGTGTTCGAAGTATCTACTGTTGGATATCCAAATTACTTGACAGTGAAAAATTAAGTAGAAAGCGTCAGCTCAGTCTAGGAAAACCAACAAAAAATGGTATAGTCACTGCTTGCCCAAGCGAGAACACTCACTAGCTATTTTTTTCCAGCCAATTGTTTGCTTTCAGATGTGCAACGCCATTGACAAACGACAATCGTGGAAACCTACCCAACCATACCCATACCTCACTTGCTTACATCTTGCAAAACATTTCACTCCCATAGAAGTGGAGCTCAACCCACCGGTCCATAGCGCCCTTCTTCGGAAAGTAATTTCTTACAATTCCAACCAACCACGCTGCTCCATTGAACCATTAGTTAATTGTAAAATCCCATCAAATATGCAAATGACTTACAGTACAGTTATATCCGTAGAAACGGCACATAAACCTCAATAGGAACGTCAACTACCATACGGAAAAATGAAATGAATGAAAATGCAAAAAATAAAAAAATATTTCCCTTTAATCTCCTTCTTACCAGTCTGGCCAAAGGTCAGAGGATAAAAAATACGATAGAAAAAGAAACAAACTTCCCTCGTCATATGCAGTCTGGGTCCTCAGCAGGAGGCCATGAAATGAAATGAATAAAAAAACAAAAACAAATGAACGTCAAATGCATGGGTATATTCTTTTCATCCTTGAAAGCCTGCTCCCCTACGTAGACTACCGGAATACCAATGTATGTCTGAACAAGCACACATGGGACAAATGTCGAAACAACATTAATTCAAAATTTAAAAAAAAGAGGCAATAAATGGAGGAGGGGCTTATGTCCCACAGGATGCACTGATGTCACCTTTCTAACCAAACAACATATAGACACTTAGCTCGAAATAAAGAAGGAGAAAAAAACAAATAAAGAAAATTGGTAGTTCCCACCCCCCAAAGCAAGACAATAATCCTTGTACCGTGGTCCAATCCTCTGCCATGCATGTCATAGACGGCGCGACGTCTGCAACTGCTACTGCAATGCAAATGGATTAAAGTCCTGAGCATTCTGCAAAATCATCCTCATTCTATTTCAATTTTTTTCCTCTGCACTATTGATAGAAAATTTTACAGTATGAGGTTCGCCTCTCTGGGCAAACAATATATCCTCTCACATAGCTGTTTGAAAATTGTTTCCGAGCATCAGGACGATGTTCGGAGTTTCTCTCACTTGGCTAGGTGGCCGAGATACGAAATGAAAATACACACACATGTGTTTACATAAGGCGCCAGAATTGTCGACATAAGGATACCGACCAATCCTCTCGAAAAGATAACTAATCTCTAAAACTAGAAATTTCAACGACTGTGTGCAGGGGAAATAAAGAATTCAAGGGAATTCAACTGTCTGTTTTTTTTTTTCTTCTCGTTTCCCCTTTTTTCGGGGCTTAAAAGTGACATTCCACAGTTTCCCTCCGAAAAGAAAGTCATTCACTTCATGCATCTGCTTTCACATTAAAGATATGAATTGGAGCGTTAAAAGCAAAAGAAATATTTTTTGTACACTCGGTCGTATGAGTGATGAATAAATTCAAAAGGCCAGAAAGGAGAGAAAAAGGCTTCACCGAGGTTTCATTTTTATTCATATTTATGTGGATGTAAATTAAAGGGACATGGGATAGAAACCAGGACGAGCTAGCATCAAAACATATGGGACAAAATGAGAAGCCTAAGAGAATGAGAATGTGTATGAATGAAAGATGGGTTGCGAAACGAATTCAAAGGACTCGGCGGGCATTTGAGTTTGCTCTGGATGAAATATTTATGTGACATGTGTAACTGAATGGGTTCCCTTTTAAATGGTTGTGGTTCGCATTTAATTATCTAAAGATGGCTGTAATCGGGTTAGCTGGGTGCGGAATGGGTTTCTCATAATTGAATTGAATTGAATTGATAGAGCTACATGACTGAGCAAAATTGGGGTCCATTAGCTCCGGAGAACCATTCTTCTGAAATATTTGGAACTTTGGTTATTTATTCGGCTTTTGTAGTAGTGAACATCATCATTTTGCTAAATTGGTCCCTTTGATGGACTGAGTTATTTTATTGGCGTAAAGCGAGGTGCCAATTCTGATTCGAAGCACAATTTGATCGGAACTTATTCAGAAGCCGCTTCCGTCCTTTCAATTCGCGAATTTTTTGAAAGCCATCTCGCTCCAAATTTTAATTGCGAAACCACACGATTTATTGTGAATGAAAAATACATTCCTTCATTAAAAATGAATACAAACAAAATAAATTAGAGCTGGCATAGTCCTCTCCGTAAAATGTTATATTATCTTAGAGAACTTTAGCCTCATATATCTTTTGATTAAGTTGGCCGATTGGGAGGAAGTAAAAAAACTAAAAGTTGCTCCATTAAAATCTGATTAATGTCACGGAAATCCGTACAGATTGGGTGGGCAGTTTGACGTGATGCATTCGCAAATCCACATGCACAAAACATACAACTTTAATATACCTATGTAAAAATATACAACTTACAGAATTTATACACTCATCTCGTTCGGAATTGGACCATTTGTTGGTCAGAAAGTCGCTTAACGCCCTAATTGAGGTATGTAACAATATCCGCTTAGCACCCTCAAACATCAAAGGCAACAGAAATTGTGAAAAAATTGTAAATTCGCTCATGAAGAAATAGCGCACGAAAGGAGTAGTGAAAAATAAAACTGGTTCAACTGTCAATTATGTATATCAAAAAGTAGACTTTAATTTTTTTTCCTTCCCCTATACCCATTCTAGAATATATTATGTAGTTAAATGCAATTTACTGAAAAGCTACGGAAGCCATTTTAGTGTCAATATTAATATGAAACGTTGCCTGTCTCGAAAAATGTTATTATTCTTATGACAATGTTGAGTATGTGCAAGTTTTTTTCTTTCTGTAGATAAGCAGAGTTGAGTGAAATGTGACATGTCACATGAGAAGCATTTTAAACTGTCACTTCGTGTTGACAACCATTTTGACGTCGACAGACACGTAGCTTGTTTCGGAACAGTTTTTATTTTTGTATTTCGGATTAAACACATTGTCGGTTTTAATTAAAACATCAAAAAATACAAACACGAAAGACAAAAACAAAGTCCTAATCTTGTTGTATCAATCCAGTGCGTTCCTTTGCATATTTTGATTATTAATTAAAAAGGATGTCGCCATTTCGCATTTGTTGCCAGCTGACGTGTCTAATTATCGAAACCACCCGAAATGCTAATTTCTTTTCAGTAGAATGTCCATTTCGTTGATTCGATTAAATCGCAAATGTGAATGTTATAACCGAACCATTCGCAACCTATACTCGTACATGAGTACCATGATCATCCCATGGGGAGTTATCATGAATTCAAAGCAATTTCATTATTTATATATATATACAGTGCAGTATGTGTTGGTAGGAAAATGAATTTGAAAACAATTGCATAATGAATCTTTGATAAACATGACGTATAGTGCCACTCATTTGCATTGCTTACCTGGTATTTGTTTTGTTACTGTTTACTAAAGTGCATAGTCTGTATAGCGTTTTGTACGGCGCATATATACATGACATGCCCTGTCCAAATCCTCCGCTCGTCTCTTCTGGTATGGGGTAACAATTTCACACGATTATGATACACGAAAACCGCCCAACACCCAACCAATTCGATTTAGCCTTAGCGTATCCGTATACGCTATCCAGTCGGGTCAACACTTTGAACGGAATTTAAGTGCAAAAAAAAAGACTCGAATTGCTTTCGTTTTAATGGAATTTTATAGGTTGGTAATGTTGCTCTGGTGGAGCATGTTTTCGTGACATATTGTGTCCTTCGGGGCCGACAGATGTACAGGTGGGCAAAATAATGACATTTATTGTATTGACAGAAGGAAAGACATTGCACACAAAGAGTGTGAGACAGAAGCAATGTGACAGATGTCAAATAGGTTTGTCGTAGGTTAGCATTGGCAACTGGCAAGTGTTTCATATGTCATCCCGAATGTGTACGAAGTGGACTAATTAGTACTGAAACAGCTGACTTAAGGAGTACCTAAGATTTTGTGCATTGACTTCTGGTTTGAGTTTTGTTTTGTGCGTAGAGGATTAATTACCAACTTCTGGTAGTGTGCAGTTGTCTTTGTGAATTTAATTGTCCATTAAATGGAGGGGGACAAACGAACAGCGAGTTCGGGGAAGTCAATCTGTTGCGCGGTCACGTTTGCTTTGACCTTGTTGGTCATGTTAATCTTGTTAGTTTTAGTTACCTATTTAGATGTGTACAGATAGGAGTGACGGTTAATATGTGATCATTTTTGTGAAATAAGCTCCTGCCCCTGCAGTAGATCCATCATTCGTAGCCGTCAACATCGTTCGTTCAGATGGTAAGACATTTGTCTTTCTTTCATATTCTTAACAAATAGCTTGCTTCATTTAAATAAATTGTGTGAATGTACTAGAGTAAACATAGAAAAACAGGAGCGTTGATTGATTCTGCAAAACAATGGATTACGTTTATTACACCCTCCTTGGATTCTTTGAAGAGAATAAAATGTGCCATAAATCTCCTTCTTAACAGTGTTAAATAAAGTAAAACGGTTATTACTCGTTGCCTCAGGAAATTCTTTTTCGACTGACACCTCGTTTTTCAGGTAGGACAAGCGCAAGGGGATTTCTGCCATGCGATAAAAATATATTAATAATGTGTATATATAGCAACCCTGTGTGAGAAATCTCGCGCATTTATTGCAAATCGTTTATAATAAGAAAACAAAAGGACAATCCCTCGGCGCTCCAGGAAATAACCTCTTTGTTGGCACTTCTCTTGTTAAAATAAGCTTTGTATCAAAGCCGCAAATCGGGTCCTTATACGGCATAATAATCTGTGAGTAGTATACTCATGCGAGAATGGTCGCTAATTTTTTTTCCTCAACAAATGAAATCAATTTGCGATTTTTCGGTGTTTCAGGAAATTGACTTGTGGTTGACAGTTAACTTCTTAAGATTGGTAAGGTATGAAAGCCAAAAGAAATCATCGGTGAGCGAATGTTTATATCTATATTAAGCATGCGAGAACTCTCAAACGTTTTTTTTATTGTTTTTATTTAAAATAAAGAGTCACTCTCTGAAATGTTGCCCATTACTTCTACTTTTGTTTAGATCTGAGAGTCACTAAAGGGACCCATTAAATAGAACTACTGTGCTTGGTAATATCCGAAATTTTGCTGTCGACATATTACGTTCAATTGAAGGTCTCTTCTATCCGTAAAAATAAAACCTCACACTAAGTGAACAAATTCGATAAAAAAAATCATTTCAGCGACATCCTCTCAACTATCCACTAAATACTCATCCTTTTAGGTGCGAATGGAATGTGCTTTGACACGAACTTAATACTCGAAATCAACTGCCTGTGTGGCGGTCGGAGGGCAGTTTTTATGTAGTCAAATCATAAAAGATTGACATTTCAACAGTATCCAAATTTGTTGACAGCCAGTTTAATGTGTAGAATTCCTAAAATACGGAAGCCTGAATCTTAAAATATGCCAACAGATAATACCCCGAGGGAAGCTTTTCAACGTTTGTCTGTCAGTCATTTGGCTGTTTTGCCTCTGCTGTTTTTTCCGGCGTTTGAACGTCACTTTTACGCCAAATTTTATCATCGATTCATGACAGCTTTATTTTTTTCTGCTGGCCCATAGCTTTTTAACAGCGGACCTACATCATTTTGAAAAAAGCTGTTGCTCTCTTCCTGAAATGTTGTAAGTGGTAGTTGTAGGAGCATTATTCTCCAGGAAGCGAATTCCAAAGTCAGTAGACTTCAAACTTAGGTGCGAATACAGACCATTTTGAACCACATGTACCCCCGGGAGTTGTCTCAGCCCTTTTCACAGGTGAAATACATTTTCCACTCCCACTCCCCGTGAAAATCATCAGCTACACACATATTTGCCGACCTTCGTGCTCACTCTGCAAAATAAGTCTAATTAAGCCATCATCCATCAGCGGGGAATGCTAACTTCTACGGTAACACCACAATTCCGAATTGATCATAAAAAGCCGCTTGACACCCTCCACTCCCATATACCATCTACTTCAGCACTATCTACGTATATTCACCGAATTCCATTGGAAATTCCCCGACGGCATTCCAACAGAAAATATTTCAAAACTCTGGAGAAAGTTTTTCAACAGGACGAAAACAAGGATCAGCATCACCACAAGGGAAAATGTATAAATTGTCAAAGTCTCCCACACCACCCAGCGCCTCATGCAACTAAATTTAGATGCAAAACCATGTGACAAGTTGAAGTAGATACATTTTGCCGTGTCGCACTCTCAATGAGACAGCCAGAGGCCTTTCGCAAGTAGCCATCATGTTCGGAATATGTAAAAAGTTTAACAAATTTGCCTGTGCGATAAATACAGAAGTGGGGGAGGGACTGCGTCTATTTCAGTCTGAAGGTACGATGTGCGGTTTGATTAATTATTTCTGCTAAATAAAATACGGGCAGCAGTTTGCGCTGGAGAATGACTCCTTGGAGAACGGGCATCATATGTTTGGGTAATTTACCCACCGAGCAGAGTTGCGGCAATAACTCTCAGAGTACGATGTGTTTCCTTTTTGCTCACAGACACATAGATTGGCTTTCATAAGGCTTATTTGGTTGATTGCCATGCGATTTGGATTGGTAATCTCTGTGTGACATCCGTGTAGCGTGTGCGGGGGATAATTGGGTTCGTCTGGGGATGATTTCAATTTTGGTCGTGGTAATTGCAATTTAACTTAGAGGTAGTCGGCTGATGGCGTTTAAGGATATACATATCTAAATACAGAGGATGTGTAAATGTGGGGTGGGTAATTTAATAAAATTCGCAAATTATTTCCAAGTGGATGTGGCTATGAGAATTTGGAATCCTTTTGTGGATTCTCCTTTCAGGAGTAGAAGAGCTTTGAGGTGCCTCCGAAGATGCTTGTTCGTGTCAGATGATGCGTGGTCTCAATGTCTTGGGAATTTCAGACCGCGTTTAGTTTTACACCGTACAGACCAATCACATTTGGTTTTCCTTACTTAGGTGCGAAACAATGAATGCGCTTAGCATTGGTATTGTGGTTCAGTTGAAGGCTTTCAGTTTAAATTCGAGTACCAAAAACTTCTTATGAACAGAAGGAATATTTCATGCCAAGCGAAATTGACTAGTCGGCAGACCAGTATGTTCGCCCGTCAAATAAAATAAATTCAAAAAGCAGATAATTCTACAGCTTCTCACGGACTAAGGGATTTCATCCGAGATTTCATAAAAGTTGGACCCGGGTGAAGGAAAATCTCTATTTGAAACCAAACTCTGAGTTATAAACCTATTTCAACTCTTTCCCCATCAAATTGTTACAAAATTCTCCGAGAAGAGAAGTCCCAAAATCGATTGTAATTTCCCTTTTTAATTGAATTCCATCTAAACGGTGATCCAGTCTATATTATTTTCCGCAGCTCTAACAACTTTTCTACTCGCTATTTTGAATAAATTACATCCGTCTGAAGATTACTTCGGATCTAATCCCCGATAGCTTGTAAAAATTGAAGTGAAACATAGAAAAAAGTAACACCACCATTATCGTGCTGCTATTATTTTAATGATATTTTCTATTTCGCGCGCACCGCCCACCATCGCCGCCGCCGTCTTCTACGACTGTATTATACTGCGTATCCTTGGACTCACTTTCCATAATCAAGTTCCAGTCATTCGAGCGGGTATATAATAGCTCACCCAAGCCCCCCGACCACTTGTCGTTTCTACACCAGATGATGATATTGGGGGGGTATACTTTTCTTTGTGTCTTTCTTCGTTCCCGGCATTAATTTTTTTTTGTTGTTGTTTAGAAGTTTCTCACAGTTCTCATCGTTCTATTCGCACACCATTGTAATCGGATTACGTCAAGTTTGATTTTGCTTGTGTGTATTCATCTATTTTTGGTTATTCCTGTCCTGGATCCGTGTGACCACAAGGGAGGGCTCCTCATGGCGTGGCTTTCAAAAGAATAACTCACAAAGTAGATATGGACATTCATTTCCATTTCCACCTTTATGTGTGTCCACGGTGGCTACAAAAAGATGCCCACAATAACATTCCTGATGATAATTCATCAGAGAAAAGTGGGTGAGTGACGTTTCTATTGAAAGAAAGAAAGAAAACAATTCAAGAGGAAGTGATAAGAATCGAACAATGCCAGTGGCGTCGCACTTCAATGGCCAAAGAGCATAGCCCGTTGTTACCGGAAAGAGATTGAAAATTGATGAAATTGTTGTCGACACTACTTTACTCGATTTCCTTCCTCTGTACCGAGGCACGCAGGTTTTTTTTTACACAGAGAGGGGATTTAATTTCTGTTTGACTGAAGAGATGTCATCAATTGTTATAATAAAATTGACTGCGGATAAAATTTGAATGTCCGGCCGCTGGGCATCTTCCCTCTTTAGGGAAATGATTTTTGTTACGGACTAACGATTGGCAGTGACATCGAAATAACACCCAGATCAGATCAATTGAAATAGAAATGTGCCAGAGTTTGGAGCTGTCAATTGAACTTACTCAGACTGAAGGACCGTCATTTGAATTTCTGTTCAATTTTTTAATATTCATTTATTTCTACGCTTCTTTTGTAACTTTGCAAAATTTAATAACTGGCCTGTAATTTAGCGCAGAAAAAATGTGCCTTCTTGGCATAGCTTTCAGAGCAAGGAATACTTTTGAAACAAAAGTCACTTTCGTTTAGACCATTTGCATAGACTAAGACATTGGATTCAATTATTTATTATTTTGTTTTTGTTTGCCGACGAAAATTTACTATTAGAACTGAAATGCATAAGCAGTTGATTAAGCCTGACGATACTTTAGCGTTGTAGTTCGAAAAAGCTGTTATAGTTGTAGCCAAAGTGTTTGCAAACAAACTATGCAATAATTTAAAATAAATTGATCCGCTAAGAGAAAAAAAAAATATATTAATTTACTCTTTCAAACTATTTTGAACTAAAATGAGCTATTATCTGTCAAATTGGTTGCAGGTGGTAAAAGTGTTGCAAATTCGAAAAACAGACCTCTTGAAGAAACACTTTGAGTCTCTAATTTTTCCCTCGTAATTTCATCAGTTGTCCAAGCACCTCTCAAGTGTCACTTGCCGTTGAAGTACTTCATAATGCGCATGATACTTAAATTACTGAGATTCTATAGAACACTTCCCCTCTCAATTCGCATCAAATCAATCAGTTATTGATGCTTCAACTCTCTCGAGATAAACAAAGAGAGAACTAGAAAATTGCAAAACATTCTACTGACGCGTACTCAAACTCAGTTTCAATAGAAATTCCATTTCGATTGCAATTTTTTGTATTGGAAAACAATTTCAATTCCCCCGATAGAAAGTACAAAATTATATTAAGTTGTGAGCGAAAAAATTCCGTCATTTCCAATGCTATTTGGGACGACACCCACCTAACAAGTTGTTACAGTAAGCTGACGGTGGAGTATTTACGGGTGAACGGATAATCTGACGGGTCAGCGAAATCCCCCATCCTGCCCGACCAAGTTTACAATACTGAAAATATAAAAAATAAAAAATGAATAAAACACAAAAGTATCCAACACAAATTGGAAGCACTCTCAAATAACAAGAATGCCAATTAGGCTTAAATGCTGCCACTTCACTGTGTGGACCTAGGATAATTGAAGGTTACTTCCGGTATACTTATTTGTTCTGCACAAGAAAATCGATTTTATACCCTGAACCCCACACAGGATACAGATGACCTTTTGTATGTTATGGTATTACACACCTTGCCGGCTAAACCTGTTTGTCTACGTCAATTGATATGAATTTTTGTGAAAGCACCCTCATACGTGGACTACTTACCAATTTACTCGCATCGTGGCCTCTTTTTTTTCCCCCGAAGTTATACGAACGAAAATCTCGAGAGAATTAGATGAAAGGTAATCCCGTTTTCACTTGCCAAGGATTTGCTCGCATCTTAATGGAATAGCTAAAGCGGAAGGCCACTTTCGGAGATCATTTATCACCTGGCGAAAGACGTTCCCTTTCCGCAGTGCACTTCGTGAGAAAGCCTATTTGAGCATTCCAGGGGCACTCCCAGGAAAATCGTACCTTCGGTCATCCAAGTGTGAAATTGTTAGGAATGGCGAAAAATAAAATATATATTGACGAAAAAATTATGACTGACGACAAAGTGGTTGTGGAGAGAATTCTTCTTATTTTTGTGGATAGTTAGGTTTCCCATTTATGAGAATACAAATGTTGACTGGAGGGTGGAGGTACGGAATAATAAAATGTTTATACTTTCCGATACGATAGTCATGGGATTTCTAGAACGAGTCCTTGGGAAATTGCCACCAAAAGTAATGGAATATCAAAGTGGAGAAGTTCGCCGTTGAATTTGTTTCTTGGGCAATCATGTAATTGGTAAAATATTCAATTTGCGGAGCAATTTCTGTAC
The DNA here is from genome assembly GCA_963082955.1 of Cheilosia grossa. NCBI lineage: Eukaryota > Metazoa > Arthropoda > Insecta > Diptera > Syrphidae > Cheilosia > Cheilosia grossa. The sequence goes on from OY720148.1 coordinate 2,997,079, forward strand.
AAACATTTCTTTTAGATGGCGTGTTGGGTATGTCTATGATTGGAAGTCTCCATTAACTAGACTGAAGAAAAAAACATTCAAAAATTGCGCCGTCACGTTCAATAAAAAGTTTCTGCACCGAGATCATCAGCTAAAAATGTGTGCTTCAGAAATTTTTATATTTTGTATCGATCCGAATACGGAAAGGGAGAACCAGCAATGTAAAATTTTGGAATCATTGGCTCGCGTATCTGCTTTTAAATAGCCCAGTCACGTATGGGCAAATTCAAGTGGTTGCTGGATAAGGTGTATTTCAGCTGTAGGCAGAGTTTAAGGATCCAGTAGTAGATGAGATATTAAAATAAATTTGAGTGGCCTTTTTGGCAGGTACCTATAATTTTATGTCAGTTCGTGGGTAGACGCGAAGTCAGCTGTAGATGCTTAACGTTTTTAAATTGATTTTATTAATAGGAATCGTTGCGAGGTAATAGCTCGGTTTCAAAGTCATACAGAAGGGCAAGACAAATTCACAAAAAAAAAATAAAATAGCTAACTTATATAAAACCTACTTTCGTCTTTCGCTCTTTTCAGAATGCGCTCGTTCATCGAGGAGAACGAAAAAAATGATCCTCTCATCAATGCTCCGGATAAGAAAAACAATCCATGGGCCGAGAAAGGAAAATGTGTAATCATGTAATATTACACCAACTCGAAAAGCAACAGCCAACACAGCAATAGTAACACCAACATCAACACCATCAACAACAACAATAACATTCAAAATTTTAACAATAACAACACCATCAGTACCAACAACAGCAATCTAAAAGCTAAAATACAATACTACTACTATAGTAACAACAACTATAACTTCCACAATAGTAAAAGTATCTTTTTGCATAACGTGAAACGTAGAACATTTCAAGAACTCCACCATCGACCAATTTTAATTCAATTAGTCACATTAATTCTATGGATATTCACAAAATTCCGTGCAATGCTCTATAATACCATACCACGGCGGTTGCAATAACTTAAAAAATAAAATCTACTACTATACAAAATAAGGGACAAAATAACAACAGCAGAGCAATGTCCCCGCAATGTAAAATCGGATATAAACTTGAATTGGAACAACCATAACAATTACAAATAAAAACATTTAAAAAAAGAAACTATCCAAAAAAACATTTTACACCAAAAACAACATGTTTTCTTATTTCAAAAAAAAAATTTTCTTCTTCTTTTCTTGATTTTCACTTTTATTCTTTAACCTTTACCCGAACCAACCCGAGTCAAATGTAGACGAAACAAAATGAACTCTACACACCTTATCGGTTTCTTTTTTCCACAAAAAAAAAAAAAAAAAATAAAACAAAAACCTCAATTTTTTGGTTTGGTTTTATTTTAAAGTAGACTGCTACTTTTAGACGAACAAATGAGAAATAACTCAACCCAAACGCACTCTTTATACCACCCTGTAAACCTCTATATAAGAATTTTTACAAGAAAGACAACCTTCCTCCAAAGCAACAACAAAAGAGCACACAAATACGAAAATAACAACAACTCAGTAGGCAACAACTTTTCTCAAGAGAAGAAGAAAACAACAAAATCGCTCTCCTAAGAAAAAAAAAATTTTTTTAGCAAATTTTTGATAAACAAAAATATATAAGTCAAAAGCTTAGTAAAATTATGAAAAGTAAAACAAAACAAAAAATATATTTATACAAAAACAAACGCTATTTCACCAACACCGCCTTTTATAAGAAAAACAAATAAAAACAGTGTGTCCTTCTTGGAATTTTGTTTACATTTTCTTATACTTTTCTATATAGTTTCAACTTCCCACTTAAAAAGCGTGAAAACTTAGAAGCAAACAATTTCACCCCAATTACTACATAAAATCAAGAAAAAAAAAACAAAAATCACAACTTTGCAAAATAATTTTTAGAGTCCCTTAGTTTTTGCTTGAGCTTAACAAAATAAGAATACAAAAAATTAGACAAACATAATATGCTATACGAAATAACTGTAGACATTAATTTGAAAATAAAAACATTGCGTAGATTTTGAGCATTAAACATTTAAAGCAAAATATTGTTATAAACCAAAGCAAAGGAAAAAAATTCTTTATACGACTTTTTTTCCATTAGTGGGAACTATATTTAATATAAAGAAATAAAAAAATATTATATAGCGAAATGAATACAACAACTATAACAAATATAACCTTAAGTTAAAGATTTAATAATTTATGTTAAAATTTCAAAATGATTTATAGTTTATTTTACGTTAAATAAAACAAAAAGACAACATGCCCAAATGAGGTTAAGTCATCAGTCATTCATCTACAATCAACAATTCATTAAGAGAAAAATATATAATGTAAACAAAAATGTGTAAGAACAAACAATATAACGTAGAAATGATTTTTAAGTTTGCGGTTAAAGTTAAGTTTAAGTGCAAGAAAAAAAAAAAACAAAAAAACAAAATTATAAAAAGCAAAAAGAAACATGAACACATTACTTAGAGAGTCGAAATGTAGAGGTTTAAAAATCATAATGAAATATTTATTTAACCATAAATGCAAACTTATGTAAGAGTAGCAGTTTGAAAAAAGAAAACAAAAAAAACAAATTATGAACAGTTTAAATATTATATTAAGTACCAGTTATATTATTACTTTCCATAAAGTGCATACAAGTATTATGAAACACAACAAAAAAAAGAAGAAACCCAAACTTTTCAAATGAAATCAAAAACAACAACAACTTGTAACGAGGAAGAAAGCACTGGCTAAAAACAACAGAGCGATATGTTGCGTGGGAACACTTTGATAAATCGAATGATAACAGAAACTGCGAAACTTGTACAGGCCACACAATGTTGAGACACGAAGAGAGAGCTTGATTTTTACCGAGTTCACAAAGAATGACTAAA